>JADLZN010008139.1:0-662789 GCA_018155175.1 Sinocyclocheilus anophthalmus | reverse complement strand
GTGCTCTTTTATTCTTTCATGTTAACTGACGGGAAATCTGAATGATGCACTATTTTAACTTTAATCTACATGTACAATTGACCATGACATCCTCAACTTCTCTTATTCCAGAAAAATCGCTCACACAACGCTGAATGGATCTGTACAGCTTAGCCCCGTGATGAATAGTTGGTTGGAGAGGTGGGGTCTGATAAATCAGCACCCGGGGCACCTGTACAAGATTGGACGTTCATCCAAGTAGTTTAATGTATTGTTGTACTCCAAAAAGTACTATTCTAATATATATACAAATTACTTATAGATTTTTGCCGCAAGGTTTTAAAATACAACTACAAATAGTATTTTGTATTTCACATACTATTTTACAATGCATAGTATCTGAAATCCTGCCCATCCCCTGCTTGTTACATGATGTAGTTATAACCTTGCTCTATGATGCTTGTAGATATTCCTTACTTCAGTGTTCACAGGTAAGATAGAAGGCGTGTATCTTGCTGTGCTAAGACAGCACCCTGATGCTTAAGATCCCTTGATATAAAATCGTTGTTTCATTCGCTCTCCATGTTCTTACTCTCCTTCGCTTACAAAACCATTAACTGTTTTTGCAATCTACTAACATTCAAGCAAAACCATTTGAATCTAGGTTTCCAATCATGTTTGTTAAATGTATTACTTAAGTTTTAGCAAATTGTTTATTTATAATGTTGATATATATTATTAATCAAACAGACCGAAGAGCTTTATTCCAAGTATTTACACCCACAGGAATTTTACTGCCACGAGGAGCGTCCAGTGCAGAAAAAAGTACAACATACTGCGACATCCTAGCGAAACCGTAGATGTAATAGACACTAGTAAATAAAAATAAATAAAAATTGTACTAATGGAACAGATACAGACTAGAAGTCTAGGAAAAGGTAATTTTTAATAATTATGTTGTTTTTTGTATTAGTGCAGATATTTATTTACCAAGTTGTGCAAGTTATATTAGACTATGTTAGTGTGATACCCAGTGAATTATTAAATATTATTGTTGCAGCTGAATATAGCCTCGGGAAAAATGTTCGTGTGCCTGGCTGTTTCTGGTGGCAGTGCGCTTTAAGCGCCGACCAGAGAGGCAACAGTAATATATTCCAATTATCATTTATATATTTATCCTTAATTTCATGTTATTTTAAATCCGTTCTTCTTTGGAACACACATACCACAAATATCGTTGTGGTCTATGCCATGCAGCGGGGTCCATGTTGTTTCGATGCCACGTCTTTAAGTGTCCTAATCTGTTCTGCAGAAAGACCCTACTGTACAATGGTTTGGCAACACATGAGACTTCATAAATAGCAATCGTTGCATATAAGATTATATATATATAGATATATATATAATGTTTTTTTTTTTATTTTTTTCATTCTTCAGGGTGTACAAAGGCTGTATGAGTTTTTATTTTGAGGAAATCTGTTCTGATAACACATGGTTGTTTACCAAATAAATAAATGTGCATGAAATATTTATTTTGAAGTGAAATTGTTGTATTATTACAGAAGAAAGAGGCGTCTGAGAAACATATGTTGTTTGTCATCTTTATGGCGTTTTCAAGGTTAGTGCTCACGGATCAGAAATATTTGATCGTGGAATAAAGTCAAGTATTAAGTATTCTAGAGGTCTGTGTAATCTTTTCTGACATTTACGCTAGAAAACAATAATAAAGAGGACGTATTCTATTTCTCCATGCCAGTATTTGCAGACCGTCTGATGAATAGAGAGCTCTGACCACACACTACTCTCCTGCCAGTAGGTCTCAGTATGTACCATGAAAAGCAATTAGGCCAGAACTGTTAATGCATACAGATTAGAGTCCATATCAGATCAACTGATCCAGCCTGAATAATGGCAATAAAATGGCATTTTTCAGCAAATCAGCAGAATTTAGATAGCAATTGCCTTTCCTGTATGTTATAATTAAAGAATATCACAAGCTGAACTTGAAATAGATGTAGCCTGAGCCTCAGTAGTATCTATGACTGATTATTGTGAAATGATAGACATAGAAACATTTTCATAGAGAGAGTTGTGTAAAGTACAGTTTGCATGTTTGCCAAAGCTAAAATTTAGCAGGGATACAAATAAAAGGCTTTTTTCCCTTTACTGACATTTAGAAAACACATATCCACGGGCCTTCGTTTTGTCCTCTTCTATCTTGTTGTTGTCTATTTTAAATCATGCCAAACAGCTGAAAGCGGTCTAAAGAGAACATGTGATTTATCTCTCCATCGCTGCTGTGAGGTTCACCCCAAATGCTTTGGTAACAGCAGCGGCATTCACGTTAGATCACTCTCGTCCATTCACCTTTCTTTCAAATGCAACAATTTGAATAATACGAGTATCGAAATTAAAGAAATGCATGGCGCAAAACGGGTACGTTATAATGCAGTGCATTAGCCCACAAATAGGGAGGGGGGAGCCATTTTGCCAAAATCATTCTGTGAAAATCTTCTTTAATAAACGTTATAAATAATCAAAAGCTTAGTTTTTAAAAATAATTAATGCAACATTTTTATTTAACGTTTTTTAGCATTTTAAGGAGTTAAAAAATGTATTTATTAAAAACGTATTAAAGACGCGGAACGGCCGTATCTCTTTGCGACCACAACAAACAGGAGACTTTTCAGATGCGCCTTCACTTGCTCTCCAGCCCGCTTGAGTCAAAACACGTGGAGTGATCCAATGACCAAATAGCTTCGTAGAAACACCCAGAACTCGCGGTCTGTGAATATATTTGTTATATGTCATTAACAAACTGTGTTTTCTTTATTGTTCGCTGTTTTAACTGTGCTCCACACCAGAACAGACACAACAACACAACCGCACACACTTCTAAATACACGGGCTCACGAAAATGAGGCGCATGCTCACTTCATAAATAAACCGCACTAGAAACTGTGAGCATACATCGTCAGTTAAGTCACGAAATTATCAAAATGGTGATTAAAACTGCAAAACTGTGCATGCATGTATTGCATTCATTTAAGAACTACTCTCAAATGCTGCACCGACTAGAAATATTCTGCATTCGAGCTCGAACAATACGCAGATGATGGGCTTGCATTTCCCCCCACCCAATTTCATGCACCAGTAGGCCAAATGTGAGCACAGTAAGTTAAATTACGAAAAAATAGTGCCTTTGGCGTTAATTTGTAAAAGTACGATGAAAAAAATGAACCATATTTACAGCATGAAAAAACATATTTTACATATCTTACATTAGTTTCACTTGTACAGTGCTCGTTCTAAGGTTATAACAAAGTCCTACAATGAATTCAGTGTGACACTAAGGAATTTAAACACTGACTGATAACTTGTTGCATGAGTTCATTGATTATATAAACTTCAGTGAAGGTTACTATTTATCTGCGCTCATCCAGAGGGTGGGCCTATGCAATGATGGAGAACAGGCATGGTGCAAGTGGAAAGACCACGTTTGTGGAATGGTCTTTGATTTACATTTGAACAGAGAATTAAGAGTGTAACCATATACAAAACTCGCCACTTTTCACTGAACAGTGCCATTGTACTTGATAGGGCCAAAATAGCCATCTGTGTAAGTCACGTAGATTCAATATTTGAAAACGCCTAGTTTACATATGTACCATATGTTCCCTGTGAAACGAGACCGGCGTCAGGTCGCTTTGGGACGAATCCCTTTCTTGCCTGCGTTCTGATCACGTGTCAATCCTGCCATGGACACGCAGACGTCACAGAGCAGAGGTGACTTAAGCACCAGAAAGCTAAAAGCCACATCCGGACCGGGCCCGCAAACCATCTTCGATGAAGTAGCGCCTGCAGGGATGCAGGGAGTATGGCAAAGAGACGCAGCGTCTCGTTCCCTCGAGGAACCAGGGTTACATACTTAACCTGAGACGTTCCTCTTCAGGAATTCGAGCTGCGTCGAGATTCGCTTTGGGGACGAGAATACCCACTGCGCCATACTACCATCCCTGGCTGTGTGTGTGTCCCATGTATCAGCATCACGAAGAGAGACCTTGCGAACCTGGGGGTGAAGACCAGTCTAGTTGTCAAGCGGGCAAAAGTTTTCTGGATAAGACCGAGCCCGACTCACAAACTCACATCCACAGACCCAAGCTGAGAGCCTGGGAGGCCGCCATAACTCCTGTCGAGTGCGGCTCTGACGACCGCCCATATGTGCTGGGAGCAAGGATCGTGTGCTAAGTGGAATGTCCTGAATCCACGGGCCCCCCTAACCGTAGTCTGCTTATGGTTCACCCACCCCCCCCCCCCCCGGCCCCGGAAATCCCTTCTTTGGCGGCCAAAACAAACAAAAAGCTGATCTGCCTTACGCGACGGGGCAGCTCTGTGTGCGTAAGCGTCTAGTGCTCGAACTGGACAGAGCAGATTGAGCCTTTATTGGCCTACTTCCTGGTATGGAGGAGGACAGAATGCCGTAAGTACTATGAGCCCTGGTGAAGAAGTGGGCACCTTAGGACATACCCGGCCCTCAGGTAAAGGAATTCCCTAACCATGCCTGGAACAAATTCCAGGCACAAAACAGAAAGTGACTGAAGATCCCCGATCCTTATTTTTCGTGGCATCGCGCGTGACCTTTGAGTCCTTGCAAAGTGACTTCCCCCCCGGACATCCTTTGGTTCTGAGCCACTACTGCAAGGGTCTCATGTACAGCAGGTCAAAAGGTATCACGTTGGACGCCGCTTCCATCAGGCCCAACAGCCTCTGAAACTGTTTGATAGTGAGTGACTGGCCTTCTCTTACTCTCGTGATTGTCGTGAGGATTGACTCGATTCGAGTGGGAGACAGATGTGCCTGCATCGAGGTTGAGTTCCACACCACGCCTAAATATGTGGTTCTCTGTAGTGGAGAAATAACACTCTTCTTGGCGTTTAGTTTTAACCCCAGCTCTCTCGTATGGGCGCGGACGACATCTCGATGCCGAGCCGCCATCTTCTCCAATTGAGCTAGTGTTAACCAATCGTCGAAATAATTGAGTATGCGGATGCCCTGGAATCACAGAGGAGCCAGAGCAGCATCCACACAAAGTGCGAGGTGAGAGTGACAAGCCGAAGGGAAGAACCCGATATTGGTAAGCTTTGCCCACAAAAGCAAACCTCAGGAACTTCCATTTTTTATTAGGATTGAAACATTGAATAGCGGCTCTGAGATCTCTCTTAACAACCATCTCGGACTGGATCTGGATACTCTCTGAATTGAGCCTCTTGACCGAAGCCGGTTTGATGAGTCGCGTTTCAATAGAGGCGAAGATCTAAGATCCCGACCAACCCCCCATCACGTCTTCGGAACTATGAGTACGGCTGTAGAACCCTGACCGCATCTCATCGAGAGAGGAGTCCGCGTTTCTATGCCCGCCCCTTCTCAGAGAGTTCTCGTTCTTGTTCGCATTCCCATAGCCTCCTCGGTGGCCCACTAGTGTGGTATGACCCGTTGAACGAGGGCAGAACGAGAACCGCGAACTGATTCTGTAACCTGGTCTGCGTAGCACAATGCTTCAGTGGGACCTATTTTGAGATATTTGGTAGAAGTTTCAACGCTACCAGAAAATCTACTAAGGGAACCAGCCTCGCGAGGCTGGCCTCTGGTGTTATTAGAGGAGCCAGTTTCGGTGCTCTGAAGCGGATGACCGGCAGGGAACGGCCGACCTGACTGCTGTAGCACCCTCACTGGAGGGGGCAAGCTCTCCCGTGCCGTACAGTTGCCGGGAGGCAGCTGGGATTTCGCTCGTCGGAGCTCACTGATCCCTGAAGAAACGAGGTGGCAGGGGTATCAATGAACCACCATGAGGGCACTGAAGGAACAACCGAACTGACTGCTGTAGCACCCTCACTTGATGTGCAGCCCCTCCCGTCCGTACCATTAGGTCCAACGGGGGCTCAGCTGGTAATTTCACAAATCGAGGCGGCCACTGAGTCCCGAGGCTACCGAGGGTCGCAACCCCCCCCATACCTTCTTTCTGAACGTGAAGTACCTGTAAACCGGCGCATCCGGAGAAGAGGAACAGGGGGGGTGCGTTCTTTGGCCCCCTTCCTCAAGAGAGTATCTCCTTCTTGTTCCATTACCAGAGCCTGCACGGGGCCCACTAGTGTGGGGATGACCACGTTGAAACGAGGCGGACGAGAACCGAAATGGATTCTTTAACCTTACTCTACAATCTGCAGGACCCATTATGAGATATTTGGTAGAAGTTTCCACGATACCAGAAAATCTACTAAGGGAACCAAACTCTCGAGGCTGGCGTCTGTTATTATTAGAGGAGCCAGTTCGGTGCCCTGAAGCGGATAACCGGCAGGGAACGACCGACCTGACTGCTGTAGCCTCTTCACTTGAGGGGTCGAGCTCTCCCGTGCCGTATCGTTGCCGGGCAGCAGCTGGGAATTTTGCTCGTCGGAGCCTTGAAGCACCGAGGTGGCAGGAGTATCAATGAACCTCCAAGATGGCACTGAGGGAACAACCGACCCGACTGATGTAAAGCAAGCACCCTCACTTGTATGGGCGAGCTCCTCCCGTGGCCGTACGTTGCCTGGCGCAGCTGTAAATTTCGCGATCTTCGGAGCTCACTGATGCCTGAAGTACCCGACGTGGCAGGGGTAATCAATAAACCTCCTGAGGCAACTTAGGAATAACCGCCAGATTGGCTGTCACGCTCTCACTTGCGGGACGAGCTCGCATCCCTTCCGATACCGCATGCCGGGCGTTGGAAAGCTGGGAAATTCACCTACAAGTCGGAGCTCCCGGATCCCGAGGCCCGGGTCGCGCCCCCCCACATCCTTCTCTCGGAACATATAAGTAACCGGCTGGTATTAACCCCGTACGCACTCATCTCTGAAGGGAGGACCACGTTCTATGGCCCCCTTCCTCATGAGAGTATCTACTTCTTGTTCCATTATCAGAGCCTGCTTGGGGCCATCTAGTGTGGGATGACCCCGTTGAAACAAGGCGGGTGAGAACTGAACTGGATTCTGTACCCTTTCTCTACAATCTGCAGGACCCATTTTGAGATTTTTGGTAGAAGTTTCCACGCTACCAGAAATCTACTAAGGGAACCAGCCTCTCGATGCTGGCGTCTGGTATAATTAGAGGAGCCAGTTCGGTGCCCTGAAACGGATGACCGGCAGGGAACAACCGACATGACTGCTGTAGCACCCTCACTTGAGAAGGCGAGCTCTCCCGTGCCGTACCGTTAACGGGCGGCAGCTGGGAATTTCACTCGCCGGAGCTCACTGAGCCCTGAGGCACCGAGGTGGCAGGGGTATCAGTGAACCTCCATGAGGGCACTGAGGGAACAACCGACCCGACTGCTGTAGCACCCTCACATGAGGGGGCGAGCTCTCCCGTGCCATAACGTTGCCGGGCGGCAGCTGGGAAATTCGCTCGTCGGAGCTCACTGAGCCCTGAAGCACCGAGGTGGCAGGGTTATCAATGAACCTCCTTGAGGGCACTTAGGGAACAACCGACCTGACTGCTGTATCACCCTCACTTGAGGGGGCGAGCTCTCCCATGCCGTACCGTTGCCAGGCGGCAGTTGGGATTTCGCTCGTCGGAGCTCACTGAGCCCTTAAGCACCGAGGGTGGCAGGGGTATCAATAAGCCTCCGTGAGGGCACTGAGGAGGATTGGGCACCGTATACTGAGGTGTTATCCTTTCCTCGCCAGGTGGGCTGCCCTCAGGGATCTGACAATGGTAGGAACATTTCGCAGAGGCCCTCTTAGACAAATATCGGTCCGCAGATCCGTTTTCGGTCTAAAAGTCCCCAAATGAGAGCATCGCCCCGACCCCCGATTTTTCTGTGGAGGGGTGCGGGTTGCAACTCTCTGTTTTTGAGACTGCCGATATGATTGATGGCTTGGGCTGCTGCCGCTCAACAGCCATACCCCTGAGCAGGTCAGCCTGGTATGATTGTAACACCGCCATGGTGTGCAAACATTCGCCAGCCTGACCTACCGCCATATAAGCGTTCCCAACCGCTCGATGTAAGCCTAATGGGCCTGGTGGAAGCTTCGGGGCCTTCAGGGACGATGCTTAGGATGGGGAGAGATAGCTCGAAAGCTTCTGCTCCACCACTGGCATCGCCCCATTTACCTTATCATTCAGCCCCATGATGTTTTTTTGAATAATTCGAGACTGTGGGGCTGTAATACGGGATGAGTACGGTTTCTCCCACGATCTTGGCACTCAGCATGGAGATCGGGAAAAACGGAAGGCCCCCGTCGTGAAGGCTGTGATCTGGATTCAGAAAACACTCCATAATTACTTTTAGGACGAGCGTCCTGTTCCTAGGCTGGCCAAACGATATTTTATTTTTGGCGCAAATCACCCCCCATAATCACAAATCACACCTCATAAGTGAGGGACTGTGGTGGCGAGTCCACAGTCTCATCTGTCTCGACACTCATCCCATGTCCACCTCCTCGGTAGGAGATAAAGGAATGGGAAGCGTCTGGCCTTCTCTCTTCGTCGGAGGGGGGGGGGGGCGCTATAGAGAGAGCCCGGGATCTAGCGGGTGAGGACCGAGAAAATGACGAGCCCGTCTCGGATCCCTCCGCGAAATCCACCCGCGATCCCCACGACAACAGTCTGAGCGCTGTGCCTCGTCAACAGCGGGACCGCTGCCAGCGGGACCGCGAGCCTGGCCGCTGTCATCAAACGCAGCCAGGCGGGAGCGGAGCGTGCGCAGCGAGAGCTCGCGGTGATGACGATCAGCTGCTCGAAAGCTGACCGTGCGTGCTTCGCTCCTAAACAAACGACACAAATCGTGTGTATCCCCTGCCGCCATATATCGTGGGCAGGGAGAAACACAGCGTTTGTAATGCCGTTCGCTCGCCATAGACTTTCTCATTGTTTTATATATATGAGTGCTTGTGCGGACAGACAACAGTAAATAGACTGACACATACACAGAGCACTGCTGAAGGGCAGAAGCTGGGTGGCGCCCGGCTGGATGGGTTTTTATGCTTTCTGGTGCTTACGTCACCTTGCTCGTGACGTCTCGCTGCTCCATTGTATGGATTTGACACGTGCTTCAGAACGCGTCACGCAAGGGCGTTCCAAAAGCGAATCTCGACGCAGCTCGAGTCCCTGAAGGGGAACTCTTGGCTACTTCATACTTCAAATACAAAACACTGTCTGAATCTTTGACAAACAAGACTTGATCTTTTAATGTTTAATAGTGATTATTATAATGTCAAACCATCCATTAGCAAACATGAAAAGAACTATATTACAGAAGTGGAAATGGTAAGGAGACAATAGACTGATTCCTCTGCGCCTTTATGGTCATTGTTGTGCATCTGACAGTCATTTTTAATAGTATTTTTTGTTTTTCACCAGATGAAACCTTTGCAGAAATCTTCCCCTTTAGCGCAAATTTTCCATGAATTTCTCTAGTAAATTAGTGCTTTCTGTCATTTTCATTGTTTTCTACTTTTATATATATATTTATCTATTTAGCTTTACTTATTTTTTTAATTACAGTTGCAATACAAATAGATCTCCCTATATAAACTGACAACCATTGAATACATTTTGAGCCAATTTGAAGGGGTTTAACCTGTGTCACTTTTTCCACTCTGATGATTTGGTATCCTTCATGCACAGACTAGTAATGGGCTTTTTTGGTCATTGCTTGCGAAGTTTTCTGCGCGAGTTAATTGTTAAAGGCTACTAGAATACCTGGTGGGCATCGACACTGAACTGCGGACCCCTCGGCAAATGTACATTCCGCCCCTGAGAGAAGGTATATTAACGGATTTTCATTACAAGCTCTTGTCACATCCACAACTTAATATTAATAATATTAAGAGATTAATTAATTAATTGCTATATTTAGTAATAATATAAATAACATAAAACTCTTTACTGTCCCCTCGAAAACTATTGTTTAGATATATAATATACTATATACATATATATATAATATTATATTAGATATATTCCTATATATAACTATTACATCAATATTACATAATATTACTTGTCGTTTACTGTAAATATAGTTGCCATATATTTTAATAGGAATATCAATATTTAAGTCACCCTGAGGCTGGGGGTTGAGAACAACTGTGCTTCAGTGTTCAAAACTAGACATTTTAGAAAGGCTCTGGTTCCTTCTTTATCAGGTCTGTGTGATCTTTATCTTCCAACAGGTGAATATTTATTTTCATGTATTTATTGTTGTGTGTTTGTAGCAGTCGACATTAATTTAAATGAAAGCCCCCATTTCCAGCATATGTAATCGTGAATGTGTTTGTTTACAAGACAGTGTGCCTAGACTTTACTGCCTCCGTGAATGTTAAGCCCTGTTTATTCTCCACGCTACTGTAAGCCATTACAGATTCTTGATGGTTTACAAGTCTCATCTCTCAGTTTGAATCCTCATCTATATGCGTGTTCACATATGTCTGATTAAATGATTGGTCTTTATGTAAAATCCCCTCACACACTTCTAAACAGTGAGGCTCATGTTTTCAGGTTTCATATTTCCAGCAGGTAACGCTGGCAGCTCATATGCTGCACAAACCCCTCAGTTCAAGGTGGAGGCCATTATTTGCCCTAAAGTCATTTTAGTGTTTTGGTCTGAATTGTGTTGTATTTGCCTTACTAAATAAAGAAAATATTTTATTTTAGTTTAGTTTTCATTTTATTTTTGTGTTTTTTTTATTTATGTGTTATTTAATGCATCTGAATTAACAGTTAAGTAAAACAAACAATAAGAATTACATAAAATTAAGAAAATAAAATACATTTTATTATTTTTAGATTATTTAAATCTATTTGCATTTTTCATTTAATTAAGCTATTTTGTCCAATAATTTTAACCAATATCATGAGTAAGCATATAATGCATGATCACTTGTGATGCCACAGTGAAGTAATAAAAATGATAAGTTACATTCACGAAAAAGAATCAAGAAAATAACTGATATTTATGTTGCTGTTGTTATTATTATTATTTTATTTTTATTATTATGATTATATTACCTACAGTTTATGTTTATTTATGTTATTTAAATTTATTATGATACATTTAATGAAGATTATTTTGTCCTGATACATGATTCTTTTAAATAGAGAAGTCTGTTTTGAAAGAATTAAGACCATCTACAAAAATAATGTAAATCTCACTTTTTGAAGGAATAATGATATAATAATTTAAAGAAAGGTTTAAACGGGCTGATTCCGATTCTATTTAGCTGTCCCTCTCCACTTGTACATTGCAAGTCAGTTAAAACCAACACTGATATTTAATTTACTTTTGCCTTTTTACTGATACTTTTTTACTGATGTTTTATTTACTTTTTGCCTTTACTTTTACCTAAATGGCCATGTGGTCACTCAACCAAGGTGATGCTGACAAGTGCAGTCGTCACAGAGAACAGATTTTAATATTGTCTTGGTGGTGTCATTCCTGATAGCAGATCATTGGCACAAACCCAGATTCTATAGACAGCAAACTGGCAGCTGGACTGTTCCTAAAGGCTTATATATGTACATATGAAGTTGAAACATCTTGCATTCAAGGCCCTTCAGAGTTCAGACTGTGTCCGGGCACCCAGAACAGGTAGACATGAATTTTAAAACTCTGATCTGAATTTTACAATTTGCAAGTCAGCCAAGGCAAGGCTAGTAACATCTTGGCGGTTTGTCATCTAGCATCTTGACATGTACAAGATGTTGGCAGGGGTTGCAGCAAATATTCAATATTTTAATATACTCTCAGTCTGTGAAGTTCCTGGCAGCTCCTGAATCAATAAGGAGGTGATGTGTGGTGTTAGAAATCTGGACAGTTATTTGGCACTGGGGAACATTTCACTGCACTCGTCTCTTTGGACAGATTGAGTTATTGTAAGTCGGATGCGATTTATGACAATGGCTGAATTGACCACAAAATAGATACGTCTCCATTGTTTCAGAAAGTCAGATATTGGTCAGATATCAGTTATTGGTCTTAAAGAGTAAATCTTAAAATGTAATGTGAAAAAGGCTGATATTTAGAGATTACAAATTTTTTTAGCATTCATGTTAAGGATAAAATATGATTATCAAGACGGGATAACAAATTGTTCTGTTGATGGTCTTGTTTTTTATATTTCTCTTTTGTTTGATTTGTTTTGCGACCTCTTTAGTGCATTACTATACAAACAAACATATATTTAGCTAGCTATTTAGCTTGATATATTTAATGGTGCTAAGAAACTATACAAATCTATTTTGTAAAGTAAATAAATAAATGACAAAGCACAATAAAAATTACTTAAATTTTAGCTAAAATTAAACTGAAAACAGAAAGCATAAAATAAAATCTTCATCATAAAATTCAAAATATTAACAAAACCTATAATAGTATATAAATGATAGTAAAATAACACTGTTAATCATCACAAAAATTGAGCTTTAGCTTATTGTCATCATTTGAAGCATCTGTTACATTTCATATTATGAAAAGAAATATGAAGAAATAAAGAGACCAACAGAAAGCTAATTGACATCTTAATTTAACATCATAAGGAATTTTAGCTTCATTATTATAACATATGAGAATTTGTAGTACCTTATATGTGGTACTTTTACTTGCAATTGTAATTATGTAATATATTTTATGCTTTAACATATCATACATCATTGTGATATCACAATAAAAACTCATGCTGACCACGTTATTCCGGGAATTTATAACTTATGTGTGAAAAGGCTAAAATGAAATGAAGAGAGCAGAACTAATGCCGTCTCACTGGTCTGTTGCTCAGAAGGCTGAGAGAGGAACAGCTCCATTAATAATGAATCTAGTATCATCATTATGCAGCAAAATGTTTAAACTACAGAATCTCACAGCTTCAAAAACAGCTTTACTTTTGAAAAACATTCCCTCATGAAACTCAGCTCGTGTCAGCAAATCTTGAAGCAGATAACCAGTGAATGTTTGAGGGAGGGGGTCATTTATTTACTTTTAAAATGCTCAAGTAAATATTTACAAAATAATAATAAAATAAATATATAAAGCATATCTTCATTGTTTTTTTTTTGCATACAGCGGCTTCATTGAAAAAGTGTATTTAAAAAACTCCATAATGTGCCATGATGTGAATGTTTCTAATGTGATGTTCTAAATGTAGCAGCCTAAGTGGCATTTCCATTTTTTCATGTACAAAAAAAAAAGGAATTTCCTGTTCAAAATCATCAAGTTATAGATGTGTAGCACAAAAAAGGGGCAATCAAGAATTGCTCTATATACTGCTTCTTTATTCCTACACTGACTGCCAAACCGCTGCTTGGGAAAAAACACATTTAATGAGTTTATGCGCAAACAGGAAACTTGGATAAAACCTCTTAAATTTTTGTCCTTGTCTTGTTTTCCAGTCCAATATCTCAACATTCTTAAATGAGCCTTAGAACACAACAACCGTCTTAAAAGCTCACGGGTGATTTGTACAATACGCCAAAAATAATTTTCTGGGTCAAATGATGATTTTTATTTCATACCAAAAAATCATTGGATATTAGTAAGATCATGTTCCTGGCGATATTTTTGTAAAATGTCCTATCCGTAAATTCTCAAACTTCATTTTTGCTTATAATATGCTTGCTAAGAACTTACATTGACACTTTAAGGGGTCATATGGTGTTGCTAAAAATAACATTATTTGGTGCATTTGGTGTAATGAAATGTGTTTATAGCTGTTTAAGGTTCAAATACACATTATTTTCCACATACTGTACATATTGTTTCTCCTCTATGCCCTGCCTTTTTGAAACGTGTCGTTTTTACAAAGCTCATCGGTCTGAAAGCGAGGTGTGCTGTGATTGGCCAGCTCTCCAGTGTGTTGTGATTGGCCGAATACCTTAAGCTTGTGACGGAAATGTTACGCCCCTTGCCGTATTGTGATGCCTTGTCCCGGCCGGAGTGATGAGACACAAACATTAAAACCCATTATAAATGAGCCATTTGTTACATCCAGTGGGGACATAATAACAGATTATAATGACTTATACTATATTTTTACACGTTGCATTGCATCGCGCAGCGTAAACATAAAACCACGTCTGCATTTGTGATCAGAGAAATGACAAACTGCAAGTGCTATTCTACACTGCCCAAAAAACTCACTTTTGAATCATCAGTGGAAAATCCTTTAAATTAAAATGTACTTACAGTCTGTGAGTCAGATCAGCCGGCATTGTAGTCTACTCTCCCCAGGATCAGGAAACAGTCCTCCATAAATTGTGCTGGACACATCTGAATATTTGGATTGAACTGTTCCGGTGTTTGTAAATACACTTAACCACTGATTTCTAGAGAGTCGATGCCCTCTTTGGAATCCAAACAAAGTAGTTTCCGCTTTTTTCACAATGAACACACGCATTTCCAACATGGCCGGCAGCAGCACAAATCGACAAGCGCAATATAGAAAGTTACAACAACCTTCTTTCTTCTTGCGTGAACCTTTGGGGCGGGTGTTTAGTGTAAGCTTCCCCCCTCGTGTAGCGTAGGACATGTTGGGGGACTTGTTTGAACGCAGCCTTTTTAGGAGGGATTAGGACGAGTTCTTAATTTTTTATAAAGATCTCCTCCATGCGCTTTGAGACTTTAGTCTGTTGGACGTTTAGCAAATTTAGGCTCTTATCTACGGCACAACACTTGTACCCCCAAAGAGAAAGGAAAAATTTAAGTTGCATCATATGACCCCTTTAAAAGCGATTTTCCTCCATATTTGATTTTTTTAACATACTAGATTCCAGGATTTTCAAAGTTGTACATCGGCCAATTTCCTATCAGACAACCAACATCAATGAAACTTGTTATTCAGATGTGATGCTTCAGATTATGTTCTAAATCTCATTTAGAAATTGACACTTAAGAACTGATTTGTGTCCCAGGTACAAATCAAAGCAGGCAAAACACCCTAAGATTCCTTATTCTGGAGAAATGCACTAAATTTAAGGAATGTTTGCTTAAACAAGAAGAAAACAAATCTCCCAAGCATTACAGAAAAATTATATTTTATAATATATTTCTTTTTTTTTTAGGATAAAAATCACTTAAACTCACAATCATAAATTAGCATAAATCTCGTCATTTTATCCTGGTTTTTTTTTCAGAAAACGACTTAGCTCTGAAGGTCATTTTTTTTTTTCTCAACTAAAATATCTGATGTAATAAGTAAATATTTGTAGTAGCACGCCATACACAATCCTTGCACAAAAAAGTTTTTTTTTTTTAAATTTATGTGCATTACACTTGTATTTGCATCTGGCATACGCTTTGATGTAAAATTCCCTGGGAAATAAACCCATGACACTGGCATTGCTAGCTCTATGCTCAACTGTTTCTCTTTTCTTTTTCCTAATGGGAAGTTTGTGGCAACAAGTTTTAGCCATTTCTTCAGGTTCCATGATGTCTTGCTACACCATTTTATGCTATAAAATGAAAACAAGACAACAAAAGTTGCTATGTCAAGTTCACATTTGAACTGGTGCTCTTCCCCTCTGTGAGGTTTCAGCTGTATCATGGCTCCTGGCCTCCTGAGACCCTGCTGCTGGCTGGGATTTCTGGAACGCTCTGCTATCTCCTTCAGCCAAACTCTCCTCCCTGTGTGGCTGGATAATGAGACGCATCGTGAATGTGGATGGGCGGCCAAATTGCGGAGGGCCATGGATCATGATCTGAAGCCTCAGTGAAGGATATTAAGGGCCGTTCTCTGACAGCGACAAAGCGAATAGAAGTCCGTCATTTTCAATATGACTTGTCATTGCAATGTGGGCACATAGTGCGCAAAGTTGAGAAAATTGATTGTTTATTATTGGTGCATCATTTGTCTCCTGTAAGATGCGGTAGTCAAGTTTGGGCTGGAGAAGTTAATGGTTCTGTGAGCGATTCCACTGTTTTGTATGATTTGTCTTTGTCCACATAAAAAATGGTGCGTGGAAGATGGTGTCAGAAATTGTCATCATTCTAAGTGATTTTGATTCATTCGTACTTGTTCATGAAATGCTGTAGTTCAAATCCAAACGCGTTTCCTGCATGTTCATTTCTAAATGGATAAAACCTGATTAATTGTCAAAGTAGAATGGCAGAATCATATTTTTATATTAAATCAATAAAACTGGCTTCAGTGTTTTAAAAACATTTTTCGTGCTTATGTGACCATTAAGGGAACATTAAATTTGAGAATTTTGCAAACATGATGGGAATGCTACTTTTGAAAGTTCTCTGTACATTCTGAAACAAGTAATACTTTTTTTTTTTTAATTTCAAATGACAACTAAAACCTTTCAGGAAAAAAAAGTATAAAAAAAAATGTTGCATAAACAATATAATTTTTTTTGTTTGTTTTCAAAATTTCTTACATTTTCAAAATACTATGTTTATATCATAAATCAGACATCATGATCATTGATTTTTGCTTTAAACGCCACAACTCCTTTTCTTTTCTTTTTACCAAAGTTTTTATTTAATTATTAACATTATAAAATTCAATTTTAATTTAATTTTATTTATTTTGTTAATTAGAAAACTGGATATTTTAACATGATTAATTGATTAGGATTTTTTTATCACATAACATTCAAAAAAAGGAGTTCTGAGGTGTTTTGAATATTTTAAATGAATGCATATTCTCGATTGATTGCTTGGTTTCTTTTCTTCATATCTGCCCTGGTGACCTAGCCTTCAAATTTTCCAGTCTCATTTGCATCTCACTGATTGTAATCTGCCATTTGGAGACAATTTGTCCATGTAAAAATGAACACAGACAGAATGAAATGAGGATTATTTCTCAAATGTTAGTGGTTTTGACGCGGTTTTAATTTGGCTTTATTATTGAATTCTGCTTCTCATGCGCAAAATGATTGCATTTTGTGTCAGATCTAAACAGATAAATAATAAAAGCAATATGAGGTGCACAATATATCACATAACAAGGCATCTTAATAGTCTGTCAATGAGGGTTCCTCAATTTGCACCAAGTTAATGAACTAAATTTTTGCTTGTCTTCTGTCTTATAAACATTAAATGGTTATGGTACAGCTGAACATTCATTTCAATATAGATGCATTTTATTATTGTTCTTTTTTAATTTCGGATTTTCTTTGTTTGTGTTAAAACACCCGGTAAAAAATATGTTTGTTATTTATGGGTTTCCATATTTTAATGTTATTTATTTATGTTATGGGTTTTTTTTTATCTTTTAGTTATGTTATGTTATGTTTTATGTTCTGTTCTGTTCTGTTCTGTTATGTTATGTTATGTTATGTTCTGTTCTGTTCTGTTCTGTTCTGTTATGTTATGTTATGTTATGTTATGTTCTGGGCGGTTCTGGTCTTTTCTGTTCTGTTCGGTCTGTTCTGTTCTGTTCTGTTCTGTTCTGTTATGTTATGTTATGTTATTTTTTATGTTATGTTTTTTATGTCATTTTATGTTATGTTATGTTATGTTCTTAATTTACATGTTATTAATGTTATGTTAAATCCATTTTAATCTACTTAGTTTAATAAGATTTAAAGTGCTGACCTTTCTAGCATTTACATGTAATTTTAGTGTCTACAAGTTGAAGTTGTGTAATGAACATTATGACAATGTGTACCAGTTTTACCATATTTCAGTATTGCCTTGATATAATACTATAATAAAATATATGATTATGATATGAATATGATATGATATATTATCCTTAGCTTCAATCGTCAGTTCTACTCAATGCTTGCCATGACTTTAGCAAATTATAAAAGTTTAGTATCCTACTTGTTCCTAGTTAAACAGCTTGCCTGCTTTTGTATTAAGTTTTTTTTTTAGGTTAGATTTAAATTTTCATATCATTATTTTCTTTTGTGATTACGTTGATAAGAAATGGTTTGCACTGTGCCCAGCTTTTGCCCAATTTATATTTGGGGGGGGGTGCCTTGAATTGATTTAGTTATATTTACCGATGTAGGCAACAGTATGTTAATAGGGGCATAATGTCGGCTCAATTTCTCCGGCTGATAGGGCCCGCAGTACGTGCAATGAGTGCTCCCCTTCAATAACTTCATAATATATTTTTAGAGATTTTAGTTCGCTCCACTTTTTCCCCCTTTTATTTTTCCTCAAAGGCACATTATCATGCTTATGCTTTCGATTTATGGCATTCGCTTTAAATAATTGATGAAATTAGCCCATAATTCCTCAACCCGATCAAGTCCCCTAGGTGTATGATGACTGTCTTCTTTTCAGGACGAATTCCTCGAGTTATATAAAAAAATTGTTTGATATTCAAGCTGTTTATGACATCAGCAGGGTTGCATGCTCTCCAACGATTTAATAAAAGCGCCCCTCCATAAACAAGTAGTCCTCACACGCTCTGGGGGGTTGAACCAAACAGCCTCCTGTGCGAATCGTGCGTTTTTGTAAAAAAATATCCATATTCACCGTTAATAATCACTTAATGTAGCTTGCGCCAACAGTTGCTACACGAATCGCTCCTGGCCGTGCCTGAGCTGTCAGCTTTGCCTGTGCACAAACTAACATGGGCTCGAAGATGACTAACGCCGAAGTGCAGTGAAGCTTCAAAACAAAACAACGGTCACTTATTAGAAGTGCAAAACAAGGATTTGTAAAGAAGAATTTTGGAGGATTTCGATATAAGCCAAGAGCAGACTGATTTTCTTTTGCTAAAGTACGGAAACTTTGCTTCCTTTGCTCCTGTTAACAAACAGTTGGTTTTCACAAGACTTACCGGCATGCGCAACGCCGACCTCATACGTCATCAGCCCGAAACTGCATCCATTTACAACAGTGAGCGCAAGCTACATTAAAATTGATTATTACATTTTAAATATGACTATTTTTCTTACAAAAATGCATCGATACGCTACAGGCGCCTTTTTTTTTTCACACCTCGCCGTGCCAGTGTGAGGCACATTGTTTTATGGATGTGTCTTTTTAGTTCACTTCTTTTGGCTGATCATGCCACACCGCGCTTTTGACTGCCTGAAACACTTGACAGTCAAGACATTTTTTATATAACGTCGCGACTGATTCGTCGGAAGAGAAAGTCTATACACCTAGGATGACGGTAGGTGAAGTATTTATGGCTATTTCTTTTGGCTGAACTAACCCTTTAAAGGGATTCTTGCTTTTTCTCCACCTTCTTAGCGAAGGAATTGTGTGCAGATGAATTCATCAAAGAGATGTTAATGACGTGAAGTGTTTCTCATGCAGGCTGGGTTTCCAGCTGTGAATGTCAAAAGTGACTCTTTAAAAATGTATTCATATGGTCTGTTGTTCCATTCACAAGTCTCAACCTTTCCCTCTACACACTCCACTTCCATCATCATGGAAGTGCTGAAAGAAAATTTAAATATTTCACTTTCACTCAAAGGAAGTGAAATTGTCATGTTTAAATACCCTTGATCACGGCTGGGTTCATTTTGAATGCAGGGATGAGGGATCTGGGACCTGTTAATCTCACAATGCTGGTCAGTCAGGGTTTTCGAGATGTTGAAAAATACAGTGTCAGAAAAATGCAAAAAATTGACCTTTACCATGTCACTGGATCAGCACATCAGTATCTTATTTACCCTTAAAACATGCATAATACATCTTTAATTTAATCTAATGCTGTGCCTGGCTATAAAGTAAAACACAGTAATGTTGTGAAATATTATTACAAATTAAAAATAACTCTATTGGATATATTTTAAATGCAATTATTGCCAACTCTTCCGCAGAGCGATGCATTACAGTACTCCAGCTTCAGTGTCCATACATGCTGTAGTGGCTGCTCAGACACATTTCGTATTATACTGTATGGTAGTATTATTAATACTAATTGTTCAAACCGTTATGGCTGCTTAATATTTTTTGTGTAAACCCCATGGTATTTTTTCCCGGATTTTTTGATAAAAAGAAACTGCAAAAGTACAGTATTTTTTTAGATCTTATGTAACACTTACAATCAGTTTGTTGCTTCCTTGCTGAATAAATGCATTGATTAAAAACACGTGCACACAAACCTTTAAACTGTGGCATATACTGTAAATACATTATAAAATGTTTACACATATTTATTTTTTCCCACTAGCAATAAAATTGTAGTACTCAGGTCCATTTTAATACATTTTATCATCCATTCTGTGTGGGCTTAGCAATTGAAAACACACACACACACACACAATGGCACTAGATGGGATGTTTACTGAAATGACTGGTTTAATTGTATATAACAGTTGTGTAAGATTTCAGTATATGAAGCCTGTTGCAGATATAAGAGATTCTAGCAGACTTCCCCTATGAATAAATTATAATATTACAGATATTGATTAAAGCAGCACCAGTGGTGTGTGAATAATAATATTGCTTCATTAACTTCACATTTGTTTTCCTTCAAGAGAGAATGAAAGTATACTAACCCATTTTAAACAACCAGCCACGACCTCATTCACCAGACTTGCTGTTTGAGGCTATGAACTAGGCGTTTGTGATGTCTTACAGTATAAATATAAATTTTTAAAGCAGGCTTGCAGAACACAATGTTCATTGGAGCACTAGGTTTCTAGGCTAGTATTATTTGTTGCAGGTTAACAGGAGGGAGGGATTTGAAAGAGATGCGAGTCTATCAGCTCAAATACTGTACACTGTACATACCTCCACATAAAGCATATGTTCCCAATCTCTACAGACACATTGATATGCTCATAATCTTGCTTGATCTTTTATAAGCTCCTTAACTTAGGAATTGGGGTGATTTCATTCTTAAATCCTGTTCTAAAAAGAGAGATTATTTTCATTACATTTCTTTTATAAATCGTTTAAACTGGTTTCATAGAGCAGTCAGGGTTATATCCTTAAGGTGACCTCAGAATGAACTCTATGTCTTTTATATGCGCATAAATTGTTTCTTTAACATGATTTATGCTGTAAAATAGGTTAAATGGCTCAAATGTTGTCACTTACACAGAAACGCTTATGATTTCTAATTCACCCTCTTTTTAATTAAATTCTCACTGATGTAGAAATCCTGAATGGAGGCGTGTATGTGGATCAGAATAAGTTCCTGTGTCACGCTGACACCGTCCACTGGCAGGACATCATCAAGAACCCACGTTCTGAACTTCTGGTCGTGCCCTCAAACAACAGTGGCAACACATGTGAGTGTTTCGATGAGTTTAATGACTCAAACCAGGCTATAATAATTGATGATTTTCATAATTAGACTGAAATTGTTTTGTGTCCTTTCAAAACTTGCATGTGCAGGCTATAATTTGAAACTTTAACAAACAAGAAGATATGTAAAAGGTTTTAAAATATTTACAGCAATACTGAAATACTGATAAAACTGATAATGTTAATATTAGTTGAACTTGAATTTCTTTGTATACACTACTGTTCAGAAACGTCGGGTTGGTAAGGTGTTTTTGAAAGAAATATTTTATTATCAAAAGTACAGTCAAAACAGTAATATTATAATATTGTATTATTGCAATATAAAATATTTGTCTATATTTTAGGTTTCAAATTGTAATTTATTCCTGTGATGGAAAGCTGAATTTCAGCAGTCATTACTTCAGTCTTCATGTCACATGATCTTTCAGAAATCATTACAATTTGATTTGCTGCTCAAGAAACATTTCTTATTACTCTCAGCTCTCAAAAAACAGTAGTGCTGCCATCATACATTTTTGATGATATTTGATGAATAGAAAATTAAACAAAAAACCTGCATAAAAAACCATTGATTTGAAACATATTTGAAATGTTTTCTAACAGTATAAATATACATATACTTATATATAAAATAACTAAAAACGTATGTATACATATACTTATATACTGTAGTTTAAACACAGGCAAACTGCCAAATTCATTGTTTCATTGTGTTCAGTGTTCACGCTAACAAAGTTTTCCAAAAAAAGATGCCATATGCTTTTGCAAATAGTTTGCAAGGTTTTGGGGTCTTTTTGAAACGCCTAGAAAATTGCAGGATTTCTTCAGTGTAATCAGCCTTAACTGAAATGATACTGTTGAGTCCCTCTCAATCACACTCTCTCGATAATTACAAAATAGTCAATTAAATCCAAGTGGTGAAAATGAGTGGGGGAACTAAGTGGGAACGTTGTATGAGACAAATCCCACAGTATATTGAAGTGTGCTGTTGTTTAGGATTAACATTAAGATGATTTCCACAGGCAGAAGGTGTCATCGCTCATGTAACGGCCGCTGTTGGGGCCCTCAGGAGGATCAGTGCCAAAGCTGTGAGTATTTAACACAGACTTTATCATTTAACTTGCACAACTACACATCCATACACGCAAAATGCAATACATTAAGGCTTTCAGTGTGATGTGACTTTTGACCATTTTGCAGTATTATAATATTATTGATTTTGTTGTAGCATGTCAACTTATGCTATCATAAATCACTGCCATTATAATGCATTCAAATGGAATACAATCTATACAACTCGTACATTAATGTATATATAGTTCAGTTAGAATATGCCCTATTTTTGTTGCTAGACATAATGACATTAATTATTACCAGAAGTTCTTTCTTATTAAGCTTGAAACCAAAGTTTAAAAGAAAGTTTATAATTAAGTTCTATTAAAATGCCCATATTATACTCATTTAAAAGTTCATAATTTGTAGGGTGTACTAGAATACATTTACTGTAAATGATTTAAAGTTTAAAAAGCACGTTATTTTTTTTCACACTGTACATTACTTCAGCATAGTTGTAATAATTGTTGTAAAAGTTAGTAGTCATAGTAGTTAAAGACAGTAGTCATATATTTGTGGCAGTTTTTCTCATGATTAAGGGATAATACAAGACTTCTTACAAATGGTTGTCAAAAGCAAAAATGCTTCGAAAGTGTGAGCAAAACAGACACCATTTACTACTGAAGGTTTCTTTCAGAAGGATGCTTCGTCAGCTGAACAATCAGTATGTTGTTAACTGTTAAAAGTTAACTTTTTGCCTGATGTTGCGGACAGAAATATTACTGTACATCAAATAAAAACAGAGTTTCAGTAATTGAAATTAAATGTGTTCTGTCTGTAAAGTAAACACATTCTGAAGCACCTCAAGTGAAAGCTCTTGGGAACTCTGTGATCTTCTCTGGTGCTCGTGGCACAACCTGTGGTGATGCACTCATGAGTGGGTGGCAGATACAAAGAGAGGGACAGCAGGGGATGGCAGGTTCAGTTTTTAATACATAATTAGGTATAATTAAAGACAACCCAGCTCTGTCGAGTGTCACCACTGATGGGGGTAGGGGGGTTACACAGTTTGTCAGGCAAATAATAGATTTAAGTTTTTTGCTTTGTCCTGGTGACTTTTGACATATTTACAGAAAAGTAAACTCATAAAAATGTAGAGGGAGCTTCACTTTTGTCTCCGTGGTTACAGTGACAAAGACGGTGTGTGCAGAGCAGTGTGATGGACGCTGTTTTGGTCCGTACGTCAGTAACTGCTGTCACCGTGAATGTGCAGGAGGCTGTTTCGGACCAAAAGACACAGACTGCTTCGTATGTCAACATCTTCCTGTATTTATACCTCATTCTGCATGATTTTAAAGTGTACTAGAGGTATTGACAAATGCCTTCGCATTCTCATTTTTTGTTTGTTTCATTTTAAAGGGATAGTTCACCCAAAGATGAACATTATCCCATGATTTACTTACTCTCGAGCCATCCTAGGTGTATATGTATATTATTTACTTTATTTTATTTCAACGAATTCAATCGGAGTTAATTAAAAAATGTCCGGCTCTTCCATGCTTATAATGCAGTGAATGGGTTTGATGCAATAGTCCATAAAGGTTAATCCATCCATACGAAAAGTCACACACGAGAGTGAGTTCCAGTAGATGACAATAGGATGTAGGTGCACATACTCTCCCAGTGAAATAACGCTGTCTCCTATAACACAAGTTTTTTTTTACAGCCAAGTATCCGTCTCCTCTTGGCTTATATTCGCATCCACTGCATTTTCTTCACAAATATCATTTTGTACTCTAACTTCATGACTGGTATTTTTTTTCTCTCATCCTCTCTCTTCCGTTTCGTACACTCACTTCTCACCGCGCTTAGCCTACCCCTCCGTCCTACTGTCAACCGCTGTAATGCCCTCTTTCTTTCGTAATGCGTGTATGACAGTTTAAGTGGAAGCAGAGTTTACTGTTATAACCTTTTAATATGGCAAATTGTCTTTTTCAAATACGTCTAGTTACTAGTGTAGCACCCCTTTACTGCCACACTAAGTGTTTTTTAGCAAAACAAACTCCGTGCGGGCTTTCATGTGTCTTGCACTGATGAGAGGCTTCCGTCGGGCCACTCTGCTATAAAGTCCCGACTGGTGGAGGGCTGCAGTGATTGTTGACTTTCTACAACTTTCTCCCATTTCCCAGCTGCATCTCTGGAGTTCAGCCACAGTGATCTTTGGGTTCTTTTTTTACCTCTCTCACCAAGGCTCTTCTCGTCCGATAGCTCAGTTTGGCCGGACGGCGCTCTAGGAAGGGTTCTGGTCGTCCCCAAACGTCTTCCATTTAATGATTATGGAGGCCACTGTGCTCTTAGAAACAATAACGTTAAAATGCGCAGAAGTTTATTTGTAACCTGGTCCAGATCTGTGCCTGCCCGCATTCTGGTCCTCTGAGCTCTTCAGGCATTTCCTTTACCTCAATGATTCTCATTTCTCTGCAGCACTGTGAGCTTGTAAGGTCTTATTGACCCGTGTTGCTTTCCTAATCAAGCCATCAGCATAATCACACCCTGGACTCAATGCCAAGAGTGTAACCATCTCAAGGATGATCAGAAGTAATGGACAGCACCTGAGTTAAATATAGTGTCACAGCAAAGGGTCTGCATACTTAGGACCATGTGATATTTTCAGTTTTTCTTTTTTAATAAATCAAAAATGTCAACAATTCTGTGTTTCCTGTCAATATGGGGTGCTGTGTGTACATATTAATGAGGAAAAAAAAATAACTTAAAAAAATTTTAGCAAATGGCTGCAATATAACAAAAGTGGAACATTTAAGGGGGTCTGAATCCGGCCGTACCCACTGTGTAATTATATAATATATATATATATATAAGATATACATGCATATCAGTATATAATGTATACTTGGATTGTATTCATTGGAAAGAAGACGTTATATATCACCTAAGGCTGACATTGAGGGTGAATATTAGGGGCAATTTTCTTTGTTGGGGAACTACCCCTTTAATGTGTGTTGAAAACCCTTAAAGCTCTGCAGAGGGTTTCTCCATTATAGTCTATTTGTTTGAATCGACCCATAAGTACATGACTGTGGTTCTCAGGCTTGTATACCAACTTTATGATAGCGGGGCCTGTGTTACACAATGTCCTCAGCCATTCGTCTCAATCCAACAACCTTGCCCAGCCTTGAGCCATCCCAATTCCACATACACCTATGAGCTTCTGGTGTCAAGAATGCCACGTAAGTAAACTGATCAATTGATCAAATTTTAAATTAAATAATTATAAATTGTTTTAAAATAGAGAACATGCATCAGACTGTTTTGGTTGTTTTTTTTTTAATTTTAAGATCTACTATTTATATATTTTTTGTCTTCACTGTCCTTTAACACTCTTTTTTGAACTAAGAAGCCTCTTTCCAGTAAGGCCCTGCCGGTTCGGTAACATAGATAAACTTTGGGGTGGCACAGCTCTTTGTCAAAGCCTGTCCTGCAACAAGAGGAGGTGGAGAAAATCACCATTCATATGTGCATCCATGCCTGACGTTGGTCCAAAGACAAAACAAGAATGTAGAATTTCTAAAAACTCATACAACCTCCACACTTGTTTAGGACGCATTACACTAACAGTATGCTCATTGATTTGTTTGGGTGTCGTGTGGTATGGTATAGTTCCCGGGCAGTCTTCAACCTCCAACTTAGATGTCCGCAACATTGAGATGTTTGTCAATTTGCACCAAGACTCAACGGCCAACCTTCATCTTCCTCATGCCAGGCTTAAGGGTGAGGAACATTTACTCAGATACTTCCCATAGGACACCTTCATTTCTCTTTAACACTATGTGCCCCACTAAGTCTGCTTAAGGAATGTCAACTTCTCGCATGCCACCAAGCACTGTACGAGGTGGTATTTGATTTATAAAGCTGCGTGTTTACTCGGCGTGTGACCAGAATAACTTCTGTAGTCATTCGATCTACAAACTTGATCAAAGTCAGTTAATCCCAATGAGATGACCTTGTTGTTTCCCGACATTATTACACTATCAAACTCGTGCTCATACAATAAATGTTGTTTTTTTTAATTCGCTTCCCCTCATAAACCGTTTGGCTGTGTTTAACAGAGACATGTATCCCTGGGTATCGTTCTCGGGATCCTGAGGGCGCTGAATGTGGTTTCTGGACCGCAGAGAGAGATCACAGTAGAAAAAGCGTCGCTTAGTTGTCAAATGATTTTTGTAAAGCTATATCCAAATAACAAAAAACACACATGATGTCGAGCAAGTTCATTTCTCACTGCATTCTTGGATCCTTATGTTACAGTATTTATTTGTTGAGTGTAATAGGTTAGAAAAACTGAACAGTAAGTCATGTTAAAAGGCTTTTGTTTAATTAAAATCTGGTGTGTGGCACAGTCAGATATTATATTGCAGTTAATGGAGTGAAACGTAATGAAACTCTCAGCAATACAAGCCTTTGACTGGTGTCGTGAATCAGTCCCATCCGCCACTAAATAATATCACCGCACCTCGTTCTTGAATGGCAGCCAAAATATTGATCATAAGAACATGTGCAACCGTGGAAAACGCACCCAATGGTACTGAAAAATTGTGGTGCGATATTACATATCTATATTTCGTCATTACTTTTGCAGGACTACATTTGATGTAGTTTTGCTTTGCTTTTTTTACTGTCACATCTAGACCACTGTTGAATAATAGGTTTGTTGCTTGTTTGTTAACTGCATCCAAAGGTTACTTAAACATCCAGTCTTGGCCAGAGAACATGACTGATCTTGGTGTCTTTTCCAACCTTGTCACCATAGGAGGTAGAACACTTTATAGGTAAGATTATTTCTGTCAGTGCAACTGTTTTTGACTCCCTGCAAAATCACAGTGGATCAAAGTAAACCGTTCTGCTACATCACTACCAAATAAACAATCCAACCATATGAAAGAACGATAGGTTTGCACATTTTTAGTGACTTTCTAATCATCCTCATTTCTGTGCGTCTTTGTTTTCTCAGTGGTATTTCTCTGCTGATCCTGAAGCAGCGCTGGATCTCTTCGCTCAAGTTCCAGTCTCTGAAAGAGATCAGCGCCGGTAACGTCTACATGACCAACAACAGCCAGCTCTGCTTCTACAACACAGTGAACTGGACCAGTCTGTTCCGCACCAGCACCCAGAGAGTTCTGATCAAGAACAACAGGGACCCCAGAGAGTGTAGTGAGTGCTCTAGCCAGTACTATCAAACAAAAAAGATGAATTTAGTGCTCTATTTAAACAGGTGCGTCTCCTTTGTATAAACTTATACTTTGTGACTATTTAAAACGATCAAATTTATCACTATTTTAAGGCAAACACTACAGGGTATATAGGGTTAAAATCTTAACTAGCAAATATCACCATACTTTCCCCAGTTGATTAAACACAGTACATTAAGAAAATTGTTTTGTATTAAATTTTGTAATCATGAATTTATGTTTAAATATCAATGGGGGTTATATAATTAAATATGAACTCAAAAAAAAATGTAATAAAAACAAACATAAATAAAAGGAACTCATTTCCATACTTCTAGAATCAAAGCGGACATGGATTGCGAGCCAGATTCCACAAAACTACTTGATTAATTTTGTCGAGTTTTTCCCCTTGATAAATCAGAAAATACTCTAAACAAGCCCGCTTTTTATTTTATGTAAAAAAAGAAAAATATCATAAGTAAAAGTTTACATTTAATTTTTTAGTTAATTTAAAATGTTAGTTTTTAAATACACAAACTTAAAACTCTAGTACCACATTTGATTATAATACATTTAATTGAGTAAAAAGTAAATCCACCACATTACACACTACTTTTTATATTACGTTTATATACGTTTTATATTTTTAATAGTCATGTCATTATTCATAGAAATAGGCACATTTCCCCATTTTCTCATTACTAAAATCAGAGAGCAGTATATATATATATATTATAGATATATATGTATACTATATATATAATAAGCATTTTATCATTAGTAAATAT
Organism: Sinocyclocheilus anophthalmus; assembly: GCA_018155175.1. Taxonomy (NCBI): domain Eukaryota; kingdom Metazoa; phylum Chordata; class Actinopteri; order Cypriniformes; family Cyprinidae; genus Sinocyclocheilus; species Sinocyclocheilus anophthalmus. The sequence goes on along the minus strand of JADLZN010008139.1, from coordinate 634,524 downwards.
TAATCTACTTAATTATTTAATTTTATATCTTTCTTTTTTATGAAATTTTAATATTTAATTATTTTTACGGGTTATTATTTCTGGGGTATTGCATAATTGTTCAATGACTTAATGTATTAGAAGGTCTTACACAGTAAGCGTTCTTTTCTTTTCTTGTGTAACACACTATTTCCACCATTTTGGGGGGGAATAAATTAAAAACCTTCAGGTATAGACAAATAAACATGTAAAGTTTGGTGGGTGGAAGTGCTACTTAAGTGGAGATTTCTGGCTCAGTGCATGAGAAAAAAAAATCATTTTGAGAAAACAGCCTTTAAAGATATGTAATGTAATTGAAATCTGCAGATGCAAATAGATAAAGTGCAATAAAGGAAACACTTAAATGTGTTTTTTGGATGTTTTCTTTCCACTAGTCTGAGAAAAACACTTTATGAAAAACCAAAAAGCCCAAAATCTCAAACTTGACAGGTGCATGAAAAAACTGTTTTTTTGCCTGCAGTGTCTCCCCTTAAATTTGAGGCTAACTATGAGGTTTCGAGAGATTTGGACAGTTATTGGCTAAATTACCTGTAATATTGTCATCCCAGTTACCATCATAGTGTACTTGAGCGTTAATAATAGACTAGTCTATTATGTCTGCCAGCTCTTGAATTTCAATACACTGCACCTTTGGGACACATATAGGACATAAAGACAATCATTTTACAAGCCAGTATCTTATGTACGATAAGAATTCCCTGGACTGATGAAATGGAGAAGCACAGACTTGTCCGTAATGGAGATGTTGACAGTTGCAGAACACTTCCCACAGTGCCGCACTGCCAAGCTGTGCTTGATGTAATTAGTGAGATAATAAGTCTGTGGTGTGTGGGATCAATGGTGCTGTTAGCCGGCTGATTCACTCGCCTCTTTTCCACGCTGCCGATCACAGTCGACTGATATCCCTGGATTGTCCAACAGCCCCGACAGCCGTGAACTGCATCCAGTGCTTTCCATTCACAGCTGATGGTCTCAGTTAACAATATGAGGGACTTTGGTTCAGTCAATACAGAGTTTTTATTTGGGATTTATTGATTCAGTAGTAATATTTGTATATACATATTTGAATATGCTTGAATTAGCTGATAAAGCAAAATCTGACCTCAGCAATGTCATTTTAAAAACTTTTAAAAAGTGATGTTGACATATTTCCTTTTGAAAAAGGATATTTGAGAGGAACATACAGTATTGATGTTTAGCCATACACTAGCACATGGAGTACCTCAAAGCCTGTAGAAATGGTCTAAAAGCCACAAAACTTCAGTCTGGATGTTATGGGGCCTTTAATATTGTTTAATGTCTAACTTATACCCATATAATGCCCGTAATGTATGTGTGTAAAGACATTTCTGTGGATGTCCTCCGCAGCTCAGCAAAGGATGGTGTGTGATCCGCTGTGTTCAGTGGCAGGATGCTGGGGTCCCGGTCCAGATCAGTGTCTCTCTTGTAAATACTTCAGCCGGGGAAAGACATGTGTGAAAGCCTGTCATCTCTATGATGGGTGAGTAAAAGACAGCTTGCACCCAGACTTCAGAAATGAAGGAGCAAGAAAAATATGATCTGCCATATCTAGGTTCATGCTAAAAAGTGGTACTTCTTTATTATTATTATTATTATATGTAGATGGATGGATGGATGGATGGATGGATGGATGGATGGATGGATGGATTGATGGATGGATGGATGGATGGATGGATGGATGGATAGTTGAATATAATATAGATTATATGATAGATAGATAGACATTGTTTTGCATTACATTTCTTCAGAAATATTGTTTAAATACGCAAATGAGACAATATATAATTAAATATGCATGATATTCATTTGTTTTGTATATTTTGTTTTATCGTATATACCTGTTGGTGTAAAAAAGACAAAATGTTTTAGTTTTTTTGTAAAGAAATTCATATAATACATAACATATTTCACTAATAACACTAAATTGATGATGTACGCTGTAAGTCTTTTGACCAGTATATCATTAAGACCTTAATAAACCTAAATTCATAAATACAATTGTCAGTTGTCAAGTTGACTGTTTATATATTTATATACCAATTACACAATTTCATTCTGTCATTGTTTCATGAATAACATCATTGTGTGGGCAGTGTTTGAATCTCCACAAGTTCTGACACTAGACTATTGGGTACAGCCATGGTTACTGCAGTATTTTTTTTGTTTTATGAAGACTATCTATCATTTAGATTGCCGTTCGCCCCCAGCCACTTTGTAAACACAATTGTGTACAAACTTCTGCCTTGGGGATGTGTGAGAAAAGATTAAAAGAATCAGAGAGAGGGATGGATTTCATCTAAAAGTTATAGTCTGAACGCAGAAGGCAGCAGGACCACGTCTGGTCAGCGCTACGGCATGCACAGAACAAATCCAGCTAATTGTTCCTCGGCCTGTCCCGAACGGGCTCAGAACACACTGCCATCTGTGAATGACAAAGAGGAAACTCTCATCTGACAACAAATTTACATTCTGGTCCACCGGGAGCGTCAGAGAAGAGCTCTTTGGTTGGCACTGCTTTTCTGCTGTAGTCATTAAACAATGGCAACTCTGACCAACATCTGAATAGGATTCCCCATGGCAGAAAAATGTAATTTAGTTCCTAACAATAATCAGCTGTGGGGGAGTGTCATATTTTGGAGAATGAACAGGGGTCTCATTACACTCAATTAATTGCACTTTAAATCAGCAGGCCCAGTCTATGAATGGGGATGTGCCAAACATCTCCAGTCACTCAACCAAGAGTTCAGACCTGAGAGCAGCGTTATGTGTTTATTTTAAATTCACTTGGTGAATTTAAAACAAAATAAAATAAATAAAATAAAATAAACAATTAAGAGATGTGGGTATGTAATGGGGTAAAAGTAAGCCTTAGTAGTCCATTCTGATATTTGGTGAATCAAATTAAAATGATGTTGGGGTTGAATTACAGTTTTAGTCATAAAACAAAAGTCCAAAAATATACCAAATTAAACCATTAAACACTGAGTAGGTGCGGAAGGTAATGGGTCATCTAATATTTAAATGAATAATAAATGTGAATTTTACGTTTAAAAAATTAAGTACAAGTAAACTAAAATATGTTAAGGATACCTATTATGCCTCTTTTACAACGTAAGATACGGGTGCTTTCACACTAGCCACATCGTAGTAGTGCGCGATTGCCGCACGGGTTCGTTGATGTCAAGAATTCGGATGCGTTGGTGATGTGAACGCTGTCTCGAACTCGGGTCTCACACCGCAAACCGTATTCGGTCGCTTAAAAGTGTGTCTGGTGTAAACGTTTCCTCTGCTGATGTAAACGTGACAAGCGTTGTAATGGCCATTTATACCGAATCTTTGTACACAAAACGGAACCGGTTCAAAAACATAAATATATCAAAGTGCGAGAGCAATGTTACATGTTGCCGCCTTCTCCTGTGCGACGTCGTTTACTCTAATCAACGGGTAAACATCTCTGCTTGCTTGATGCAAACGACACCGCGGTTCGGACGACCCAAATAATAATATGAATGCATCCCTCGGGGCAGTGGAGGGAAGGTGATTCATGACTCGGGTTCGACCATCATAACCAAGTGTGAAGCCCCAATCTCAGTGTCCCCAGAAGTGTCTGTAAGACTCGCCTAAAACCCCCCACAGATCATTTATTATAACATTTTGAAAGTGCCTATTTTGAGTGGAAGCAGAAACACACTGTTTTCATGCATGTCTCTTTAAATGAGCTGCTGCTCCCCGCCCCCTTTTCCAGAATTGGGCTGTGCCTTTATAGCTCTTTCCTCAGATACTCTGCTAAAAAACATCTGTTTGGTTTTGATTATAATGTCTGTTGTGTCATGAAATCATGTGTTTTAAACCATATTAGTTTAAACTTCTGATTTTCTGCAGCACCTATCCGAGGCATGCCCATTACTAAACTAAGATTTTCATGATATGTCACCTTTAAAGTAACACCCATTCAGAGTTGTAGGTAGGTAGGTGGGTAGATGTCTTGGTAGTTTGTAGTTGGTAGTTTAGTTGGTTTAGGGCATCACATTAGCACCTATTTTGACTGTAATAGTTTCCAGTGTGACAAACTTTAAACTGTGAGTGTTCGTACACTCGATTTCCATTGTTTTAAGATCTGGGAGGTTTCTTTGATCCCCATTCTGTTATTGACAAGGCACCATCTTTCCCTGTTTTGGAACCGGCTTTCAAAATGTTCCTCTGAAACATGGGCTGATGGAAACGAACAAAGGAAAGGGTATTGATGGCTCTGCTAGGCAGCCCCTCTGCCGTATCTCCTGCAATCTGAGCTGCCATCTGTTTAGATAAAATTTAAAGAGGACTGTTTGTTCTTTCCTCTCAGACCAGTGCCGAGAAAGATTTTTCTAATTAAAATGCCTTTATTTTTTCATGGATCTTACTCAGCCGACTGGTGTATTAGCCAAGTTCTCGTCAGTGTGTGAATATAGTGTCTGTGGTTCAGTTGGCTGTGGTTCAAGAAGACATGGAGGATGAGTCGGAGACAAAACAAAACCTGCTGTATGTGTTGTTGCAGAGAGAATGCATCACCTACTTTGAAATGCTTTTGATTGATAAAGGAATAATTATATGACAATTATTTCTGCATATATGGCCAGAATTGTTTGTTGGAAAATGATAAATAAAACTAAATGATATTTCATTATTTTATTTTGTTTTATTTTATTAAAATTTTGCTAATGTAATTGTTTTAAAGTATAATGTTTAATTAACCTATTTTTATTTTATTCATGTGCATATTTTAGAGATGTTCGCGAGTTTGCCAATGGATCAGTGTGTGTGGAGTGTGACAGCCAGTGTGAAAAGGCCGAAGATAAAACTTTTACCTGTCATGGCCCTGTAAGTAAACCAAGCAGTGCTATCTAAGGCTACGTTTACATGACAACGATGTAGTCAAAAACGGAAAAGTTTTTCCATTGCGTTTTTAAAAAGTTCACATATACACGACAACGTTTTCAAAACAATTCACGTCTACACATATCTGCGAAAACGGCAAAAAACGCTGTATTACGTATGCCAGGCCAGTAGTTGGCGCTGTCACCTTGTTAGTAAACAGTACCTGTAGGGAAGTGACGATTAGATGTATATGATGCGCTTCCGCTGTTGGTTGTAATATTGATGAAGTAAATCCACACTTTGCTGAAGAAGTGTTAGCAAACTCAGCAACAACAGTACAATGTACTTCGCCATTGTTGTATATGTTTGTTCATGCTTGCCTTTAAAATCGACACGTACTGTGCATGTCTACATACCTAACACGTACTACGCACGCGCATGACATTACCATTGTTTTTTTTTTTTTGTTGTTTTTTTTTTTTTTTGGTTTTTTTTTTCAAAAATATTCCCCGTTTTGGGTGTTTACACGGAAACGATATTGGTGGCGTTTTCAAAAACTTGCACTTTGGAACCCGTTTTCAAAAATATGCATTTTCAGTCCCCAAAACGCCGTTGTCGTGTAAACGAACAGGCAAAATGCATAAAAAGTTTCCCGTTTTTGGCTGAAAACATTGTCGTGTAAACGGCCCCTAAAGTCAACATCATCAGAATTGATCAAACTACTTTCTTGGTTGTCCGTGATTCATTTGTGCACTTTATTCCAAAGATTTTTTTCTATTTCTTTCATAAAAATGCATAAACTTGGCTCGAATTTTCCCTATCAAATCTCACCCTACATTTTTTGAGTAAAATTGAATACGAACACCATGTTGACAGTTATTAAAATACCTTTTAAATTTGCTCTGCTATTCCAGTCCAACCCATCCGGGCCATCATTATGATATTTTTCAGTAAATTAAGTTAGAAGTCCTCTATTTTGTCTGTAAAATGTACAAATTCAAGTGCCAAAGTTTTAGAATTTAAATACAGAAGAACAAAGCTGTCATCTTCTTATGATAACCTGCCTGTCCATCTCAATTCATAAGCTGCATAATTAGCAACATCAGAGCTGTCAAAGAACGTAAGAACTCGTCCAACCGTGTGACACCCGTCTCAAAATGGGCAATTACTTTGATCAAATATGTATGAATTTGTTTGTTTTCAGCACCGCTTTGTGGTTTAAGTAAAAGTTTAATGAAAGTTACTCAAACTCATAAGAAAGTACCAAAAAGTAACATGTGCATAAAATATTTGGGATAAGCATCAATAAAATATTGTAAGTAGTTTGTTTTCCTTTATTTGTCCACCCTCAAGTACGACTTCTAGACAAATTTAATTTTATATGTCATTGTCAAGCATTTTGTCTGTATGGTTTAGGGTCCAGATCACTGTGTGAAGTGCTTGCATCTCAAAGATGGACCCAACTGTGTGGAGAAATGCCCTGATGGTCTGCAGGGAGCAAACAGCTTCATCTTCAAATATGCCGAGACCAACAACGAGTGCCATCCCTGCCACCCCAACTGCACCCAGGGGTAGGTTTCTGCATGCATGTGTGTTTGTCTTTTCCTCCAGGCCAGCGCTACTCAACACACAGAGCATATTGAGGCCCTTGAGATTTTATTATTGTCATGGCAACTGCAGTAATTACATTACAAACATCTTACCAAAGTTCTTGCCTTGTTAATAAGGATCAGGATAAAGCAGTAAATGCTTTTGATGGTGTTTACAGCAGCATAAAACATGGATTATCCAAATTATATTTATAATGTGCACTACTGTTCAAAAATTGAAGTCGGTAAGATTTTTTACTGTTCTTGAAAGTAATCTCTGATGCTAACCAAAGCTGCATTTATTTGACAAAAAAATGTATTAACACTGTGAAATATTATTTCACAATATACTTAGTCACTTCTGATCAATTTATTGTGGACTTGCTGAATAAAAGTATTCATTTCTTTATTTAATTTCTTTTGACCTCAAAGTTTTTTCAAGTTTTGAAGCGCTATATATAATACATAATCACCTTTTAAAGCAAAGTTACAAGAAACATATAAATGTTGCATAAGAATATAAACAGTAAAAAAATAAGGACCCGATACTTTGTGTGCTAATGGTTGTGGGCTACCATTTTACAACAAACAAAAAACTATTAACTCAAGATACATGCGATAGTTAACAAGCAATGAAAGAATGCCTGTTTTTAGCGGTAGAATATCATAATTATCATTCATTTGTTACGAATAATTTGCTTTACAAATAAGAAATAAAATAATTGAATGATATATGATATACCTGTACAAATAATCAAAAAATCACCAATAGTGCTGATGCATGACACGGATTCCAGCACATACAGTATCAGCGTTCTGAGGCAATTATTAATAGGGGCAGAAGAATTGGCTAATAAAATATGAATGCACCTTCGAGCTGAAAGTCCTTCGATTGTGTGACCCTGAGTTCCAATGGGTTCACTAGCCCTGCTCTAGGCAGTTCTTTCTCTTAGTTTCATCTTGTGAATCCATAAAATCTCATGCATGTCATCAAATAATGTCCACTATCTACACTTGTATGAACTGCCCAGTGTTTTGGTTAATTACCTGAAGTTCAGTTTTACACAGGCCGTTCGGTGTCACATCCTGTAGATCTGGGCAGAATCACTCTGCACATGTGACACAGCCTAGAAACATCCACCCAGATCATGAACCTCGGCTCATTCTGGTCTGTCTTGTGCTCATCAATCAACGCTACATTGCAATGCTCTCAAGGACAACCATCCCACAGCGCAATACGCTACCCTGTCCTCCGTGGGTGACAGTCATTTGCCGTTGGTTACTGTCAGGGCAATGCGCTCTTCAGGCCTTGTTCTCTGTGTTACTGAGCCCAGTCGCACCACTGTGCACAGCACTCCCAACAATGCCTGGTATATCCTGAATTTAGAGCTCTGGGAGGAAGTCATTTCCTTCGTACACTTACGCTCAGTGAAAGTGGATAATGCTATAGATGACAGGTGATCAACAGTTAACCTATGTGGCACATGTATTACCCTAGAATGAGGTGATAATACACTCTCTTGAGATTAGTTAAGAATTTTAAAATGTTTTTAAACATTTTTTGTTTTTATTAAATTTATTTATTTACAACTAAATAACTTTTTCTATTTTAATTATAACTGTGACAACCAAGCTGAATTTTTCAGCATCATTTACCCCAGTCCTGGAACTCTTCAGTTCAGAAATCATTCTAATATGCTGATTCGCTGCTCAAGAAACATGTTATTATTATAAATGTTGAAAACAGAATTGTGCGCTGCATAGCTATTTTTGTTGGGAGCCTATGATACACAGAACAGCATTTATTTGTAACACAAGTAAAATTTTATAGTTAGTAAAAAATCTTACTTGTGACACAACAAAAACTTTATGAACAGTAGGTTATATTGAGCTAATAACCCATCATCTCATCATCATTAGTAGTAATCCCTATCATAATTGTGTTATTTTAATTTTAAATCTTGTCTGTGTCATAGGTGTACTGGACCCCAGATCCAAGATTGTATTGGGATGCTGGACAGGTAAACACCTAGATGTTTTCCTTTGCTTTCATACCGTTCAAGGCACTGATTTTAAGTTTATATATATACAGTATATATAATATATGAAGGTCAAAAGCAAAGTATTTCATAACTAAATTTCTAACACTTAATTTCAGGAAACTAATAATCAATTAATCAAATACAGTCAACACATTACAGAATCTTTCCAAGTAGTTTTTTTTCCAACTAGAAGCTTTTCATACCTTTGTTGCCCATTTAGTGTATTATTGAGTTAATTTGAACATGTAAAAATTGGGTTAGGGGTGGGGGGGGGGGGGGGGTGGGGGGGGGGGGGGGGGGGGGGGGAGGGGGGGGGGTGGGAAAAAAGGGGGGGGTATGATTTAAAAAAAAAAAAAACATGCCACTATTTCTGGAAAAGCAGTGGTCCTTCTTAAAAGTTCAGGTTTTTACTGAGAGTTGACACTTTTTCTCACTTTTATAATATTAACAGAAAAATAATATGACAGTGCGTAGAGCTGTGGTTGTGATTGCATCGATAATATCATTTCCCTTAAAAACAATGCAGTATTTTATATACTCTGAATTGTTCTAACAGTATATTATGGTATATGTTTTAAATCCTTGCATTTTCCTCCAGGACTCCTCTGATTGCAGCTGGGGTGATTGGGGGGATGTTTGTGGTCGTAATTGTGGCCCTCGGATTTGCTATCTTTTTCCGACGGAAGAGCATCAAGAAGAAAAGAGCTTTACGCCGTTTCCTGGAAACAGAGGTGCGAGCTAAAAATCGGACAGCATTTAAAATGATTTTGAATAATTTGGTTGCAGAGAATTAATCTGAAAAACATTTGGTCTCATGAGACGCAAAGAGAGAGAGGGAGAGAAAAAAGAAAATCAGATCGAAAACTGGCCAGTGAAATTGTTGTTGTGGTGCATGTGGGGTCTATAGCCAGTCTCAATTTTCCATTTGAAAGTGCCTCTTTCACTTCAATGGCGGGGAAATCTCAAATGGAATAATGGAGATCATTCTCAGATCCTTAAATGGAAACTTATGAAAGTACTTCAAAATGTTCTGCAGCCAGTATGTGTGTGAGTGTGTGCATTTGATATAAAGTTTAAGTCAATATTATGGAATCTGCAGTTCTGTTAGATGTTAAGGAGTTTAGAGCACCAAGTTGATCTACTGTTAACAGTATCTACTATTGTTTCAGGTTGATTTGTTTTTAGTTGAGGTTTAAAGGTGAAAATGAAAAGACAAAAGGCATTGTGGTTTTGAATGGTCTCAATACAGATATCTAGTTTGAGGCCCTGAAAGCTCTGTTGAAGGCATATGAACTTGGAAATTGGTTTGGGATTATAAGCAAGTCCACTAACTTCTTGATAAGTCTAAAGATCAGCCAAGAAATGGTGAGTCAAGTTAAATAATGTCACTGAAAGAATCTCTGTATAAACACAGGCTTAACTCGAGAAGCAAAGAAGGGAAATCAAAGACTGAGCGATGCAAACTGAAAACTTAAAATAGGCAAAACCCAGACTATAATCAAATGAATACATTCATACATGATGACAATAATATTATCAGACAGAACATGAGTCTATTATAGGGCTAACCTGTGGCTGGTGGATCAAACTGAAGTAGACATTGTAGTTATGTGTGAATTTGTGATTATGCTGAGTGATTTTGATGTTGCTTGTGTCTTTTGAGCAGCTGGTGGAGCCTTTAACGCCAAGCGGCACAGCGCCCAACCAGGCACAGTTGCGTATCCTGAAAGAGACAGAGCTTAAGAGGGTCAAGATCTTGGGAACAGGAGCCTTTGGCATTGTTTACAAGGTGCTACATTAACATTTATGATTTGTGTGTTTTGCGGTTCCTCAACAATATATTAGTTAACATGTAATTGACTTCTGCTGCCATCTTCTTTATAAGGGAATCTGGGTTCCAGAAGGAGAAACTGTGAAGATTCCAGTGGCCATAAAGATACTCAATGAAAGCACAGGACCAAAAGCCAATGTGGAGTTTATGGATGTGAGTAATTTACAATTAAACCTTACTTTACTTGTTACCATCATTTGAAAAATAAAAATGCAAGGGAATGGATTTACTGAAAATGTCCTTTTCACCAACAGTGCAAATCAAATAACCGACACAATCATTTCTGGAAATTACATGCATTATTGTGTATGTTTAAAATTAGATGAATATAATGTAACTAACCAGCTTAGGCTATTGCTTTTAAGGCTATATGGCCTTTGACTTGATAGCTTAACATCATGCTGTTCACATGAATAACAAATTGTTACACTTATTTTCAGGCTTACTTTGAAATTGCTTTCTGCAATTGCATAAATGTACACTAGTAAAAGTAAAAAGTTTGAGGTTGGTAAGATTTTGAAAGAAGTCTGTTTCAGGATTCTTTGACAAATAGACATTTCAAAAGAACAGCCTTTTTGGAAACGTTGAATGCCTTTGCTGTCGTTTTTGTTCAATTTAACCAATCCCTACTGAATAAATGTAAAAATATAAATAAACATTTAATTTACTGACCCTAAACCGTTGTACAGTGTAAAGAAAAGTCTAAAGACAAACTTTTTAAATTAAGCTTGTGACCTTTATTAAGCTGTTAGTATGCTTTGTAATGTGCCAGTGTAAAGTGCTAAGTTTCTCAATTGCTTCTATGAGGTGCGAGAGAGATTGAAGATGCCTTCTCCTGCAGGCATATTGGGCCTCTCTTGTGGTTTTGGAGGGGTTTTAAATTATGGTTTTAATTTGGTTTCCCAATATGTATTGTATTGTATTATGAGATACTTGACGATAAACCCTGTTGATGAAAACAGCACATTTACAGTCTTTCTGTTTTTGTCTTCTAGGAGGCACTGATCATGGCCAGCATGGAGCATCCTCATCTAGTGCGTCTTTTGGGGGTTTGCTTGAGTCCCACTATTCAGCTGGTAACTCAGCTCATGCCCCACGGCTGCCTGCTGGACTACGTACATGAACACCAGGAGAACATTGGCTCCCAGCTGCTGCTCAACTGGTGTGTGCAGATCGCAAAGGTAGGAGTTCCCATGAACAAGTGAGTTTTTGAACATGTACTTTGAAAAACATTGTCTCAAATAATGAATCTCTATGAACCCTTTTCAATGTTTGTTCTTGTGATATTTGACAGGTTCATAGTAAATGCAGTATAGTTGATTCTTTATGAGTTTTTATACTGAATGCACACATCTGCAGGCTGCTAAACCACTAAACACTTAGTTGCTTTGGCTCAGTCGGGAACCACATCAAATAGAAGGACGCTCTTCGAAGTACTTCCAAGGAAGAAGCTCCGGTGTCTCATGCATCAAATGAGTGCAATTGCCCCCAACCGTGTTTAAAGAGAAAATCTTCTTCAGCTCTGTGATTGAAACATTATGTAATGGACTGGTCTATGAAGGAGTTCAGGAAAGATATTCTCAGTTTCCCAATAGGCTTGCCATTTTCATACTCAGCATTGCATGAAAAATGCATTCGTTATTTTATTCTACCTGTTGAGCTGTGGTGCTCAGATAGTCGATGTTGAAGTTGAAGTCCAGTTGGTGTCATTTTCCAATCCAGCTTCTCACTTCTGTACTCATTCCCTGTCTTTCTAGAATAGGTTCAGTTTCCATCCACATGTACACTACCAATCAATTTTTTGGGGGGAAGGAAATATACATATATTTTTTTTTAATGCAAGGATGCATTAAATTGATCAGTGACATTAAATACATTTATTTACAAAAGGTTTTTGTTTTTTGTTTTTTTATTATTCGAATCCTGCCTTTGATTTTTTTTTTTAAAATCAAGAATCCTGACAGAAATCCAGTTTCTAAAAAAAAAAAAAAAAAAAAAGCAGCACTTTTTTTCAGTACCTGTGTTTTTGACAGTGTATACTAATTAATAATTGGTTATTTTTGATAATACTGTGTAGCATCAATTCGAGACATATTTTCAAAAAAATTTTTACAAAATCTTACTACCCAAACTGATAGATAGATAGATAGATAGATAGATAGATAGATAGATGGATAGATAGAATCAGACTATAGATAGATACTATATAGATAATAAAACCTTTAAATTGTAGCATATTTATTATGTCAATTTTAGGATCTTGCAGATAAAATGCTGAATGTAAACACCAAGATGTGAATACAATTTCTGAAATGTGCATGCATGATATGACTGCTTTAGACATTGAAAAACCTTATGAGGCAAAGCATTGTTTGTTAAAACTTAATTTGTTTTTAACTACTCCCACTAAGCACATTAATTGTTCACTCATATATATATATAATATATATAATATATATATATAATATATATATATAATAATAATATATATATAGTGAATTATATTGCCCTCTGTGTTAGACAGATACCATCCTCTTGCCCTCATTCAAGAGCCCCATTACTGAGCAGTTTGATATTGTTTACCAGCATGCCATCTCTCAGAGTAGTAGCAATGTAAGGTTGAATCTGTGTTTGATTTCTCACCTGCTGCGGTCCTCAGGATATTAATCCCTTCAATCGTCCATTAGAAAACCCTGCTGTGTTCACCCAGTGACCTGTGATTCCTGCCTATTCTGTTTAGATCTTGGCGTTGTGTTCTTCTGTTGTACAGAACCTGCATGTAGTGCAAGGTCATGGGCTCCTCCTCCTGCTGTGTTCTTGGAAAAACTAGAGACTTATTTTATTGTGAGTGAATTTCTAGACCTGTTGCTTTCTCACGCCTAGACCTGAGGAACATGACAGCTGAGGTGAAGAGAGAGTTAGATGCCAGTAAGAGAGGAGACTGATTTTGGCACCTGCTATGTTGCAAGATATTTGAGTTGGATAACAATATTTTTAGTTTCCGATTTTCACTTACTTCAGACTGATTCCTTTTTCATCTATACTATAGTGTCATCTTTTATAGCATTGCTTATTTAATCTTTTGTCTGAGAATACAACATCTGAATTAGTCACATCAGCACAGACTCAAGACTGAGTAGTGGCTGCTGAAAATTCAGCTTTGCCATCCAAGGAATAAATTGCATTTCAAAATATATTCAGCAGAAAAGTTATATATATATTATAGTCTATTTGTGAATCACAAAATGCAGTTTTGGTTAGAGGGGAAAAAATTGAATTTTGACTTTATATCTCATAATATTACATTAGTTGTTCTTATTCTATGCTTATTCTATTTCTCAAGATACTTTAATCTTTTAAAATAGATCAATCTGAAAAGGATATTTGGAATGATCATATCATCGTTTTGCATATATCTTGACTAATTTAAAAATCATCACAATTACAAAATTGATTTAGCATTGCAGGATGAATAAAAGAGTGCTGTAATATGGTTTCTAACATCGTCTGCCTCTCTGTGGATAAAGTGTGTGTCTGTGGTAGATCCATTTGCATATTTCAAAGCTAACTTGGCATCTAAAGTGATACCCTCTATCAGATGATGGGTGTCATTTGAATAATTCCCAGCATCTAGCACTTCTCTGCCAGGGAAAAAAACAATGCCAAAATTAGAGATGTATTGGAAAAGAGCAAGTTATCATCACTGCATCCATTTAGACTATTAGCTAATCATGTTCAGTTCTTATATCTTGTCCAGCCCCGTCACTGAAGATTTTCAGTTTTGGTGTTTTTCATCGCAACACTAAGAGGCGTAGTGTTTTCTTTCATGAAGCAATTTACTTTCATGTAGGACTGACATTGCAAAGTTTCCTCTTTCATATCTTAGATAATAGTTTACCTAAAGATGAAAATGTACTGAAAATGTATTCACCTTCAGGCTATTGCGGATGTAGATGAGTTTGTTTCTTCATCAGAACAGAACAGATTTAGAGAAATGTACCATTACTTCACTTGCTCACCAATGGATCCTCTGCAGTGAATGGGTGCCGTCAGAATGAGAGTCCAAACAGCTGATAAAAACATCACAATAATCCACAAGTAATCTACATGTCTCCAGTCAATCAACTGATGTATTGTGAAGTGAAAAGCTGCATATGTCATTAAAAAAATCCATCCAAGCGATGTCTTCTGAAAAGACTAACTCAGATAGCTTGGGAGAGTACATTTTCAGCTAATTTAATTTTTTGGGTGAACTATTCCTTTAAGACATCCACTAATGCATATGTGGTTTTCTAGCTGAGCAAGTGCAACTCACTAGTGGGGCAGCAGGTCTCCCAACCCTTTTTTCAGCTTTTTCTGTCCTCAATTCAATTTAGATATATTGTTTGTTAATAAGCCTTTCCTATGTATATTTATTTATTTATTTTAAATCGCCTTTTTATGTTTATGCTGTTTAAAGCTGACATTCATCTTTTTCCATCGCCTCTCAAACAATCCCTAATCCAAGCTGAATAAGCTCTTTCATTCAGCCTGCTGATCACTCTGGAAAATGCAGAAAGCCTCTGAAACCCTCCAATTACCACAAGGTATCCGCTTCACTAATAGATGTGTGGAGTTTGGATTTGGAGGATTGAAGGTCTGATTGGATCATTCATTTCAAGATGGTTGATTATGAAAAGAGCTGAGGTGTCCTTATCACAGATTAGAGTGAACTGGGCTAATTCAAGCCGCCTGCAGCTGATGGGACTCTGTGCTCATGAATGATTTAGTAATGTTTGCTTTTGAAGATGTGGGCAAAGGAAGAAATCTTGATCCAGTTCTGAAATAATTCTAATATTTTTATGCAGATGTTTTTCCATTCACTCATCTGATTTCAGTCTCATAGGATTGCCTGGGCTTTAGCCAACTATGCTTTAGCCAGCTATAAATAGTTTTATGTGAACATCTTTCATAACACATTGGCTTTGAAATTTGTCCATTTTCATATTTTTCACAGATGTGGTTTTAAGCAAGGCATGTCTTTTTCAGTCTAAAATTGAAATCTGATTGTAATATATTGCATGCACTGTCATTCAATTTATGATAATACATAAAATTTACATTACATTTTTCTTTCATGTTCCAGTTTAAAGGAAAAAGGGTTGTGTAGAGTGTAAAATCTGTTGCATAACAGAATTTGTAATTTGAAAAATCAGTACATATGCGACAAATGGAAGCATATGCTGCATGATGTATCTGAATACATCATGCATTGGTTTCCGCTTTAAATTATATAAAATTAGTTTTGCAGAAACTTGCTGCTATTGCAATAATTCTGGTTCATTCTGAGGCCCCTCACGGATTTTCATCACAGAATATAATAATATAAAATAAAAAAGAATATATTGCTTGCCAGAAGTTTAGAATAATTAAGGTTAATTTAATTTTTATACAATTTTATTTAGTTTTTGCGAGATGTCTCTTATTGTTACGGGGCTGACGAGAAATGAGACGTGCAATTTTATTTAGTTTTTTGCGGATGTCTCTTATTGTTACGGGGCTGACGAGAAATGAGACGTGCGGATCCAAATGCAAGGCTTTATTCGTAGACATGGTTAGAGACAGGCAAGGGTCAGATAATGGCAACGGGTATATAGAGGGCAAGACACAAGAATATTCCTAGGACTAGCGTGGGTCTACGTTCGGCGAACAGAATTAACAGGGCGAGACTAGAGGGGTAAATCCAAGTACAATGCTAAGGTCCAGGCAGGGGCAAACAGTATCTGAATAAGACAAGACGAGAGGGGGAATCCGAGGTACACAGGCAAAGATCAGGATACAGGAAAACAGTCAAGGCAAGACTAAGGTAAGGCTATGAAAACTAACGGGTTCCGTAGAGTAGCTATCGCTAGGTGAGTGATATATGCTAAGCAATACTCGGCCATCTGAACGAGGAAGTCCAGGGCTGTGTCCGAAATCGCCCCCTATACCCTCATTCACTATTCCCTACATTAGGTCACTAATTCAGTTCACTAGAAGGAGTGAATGAAAACGAGTAGTGAATTCGGACACTGAGTGCACCGGAAGGAATGCCGCTTTTGCAAAGTTTGTGGTTGCTGTTTATTAATCATTTGAAACTAGCGAACTAGCAGCTCCAGTAGTAAGATTAATGGATTTATCTTGAACTCTGTCACGGAAATTATGTATAAACCCTAATCAAACAATTTAATAATCAATTTACAATGAATTTATACCCGTGTTGTACATTATGCTGTACGCCATGGATGAGCGCTTTGTAAAAATGAACGGATTGATTATTCAGCTGCGGGATTCATTCGGCGCGTCACTCTCACGGTGCATTATGGGCATTCTCTAGCCGTTGGGCGTGCACCAGTTGTACACTCGTTTTTGCAGTGCATTGTGGGATTTGAATGAGTGGCCCTTCGGAACGTCCATTATGGTTTCGGACACCTTAAAAATGGCTGTCCCCCCGTCAATAGTGCCCTGTTTGTAAGGGTCTAGGGGGCGATTCGGACACAGCTCCAGCCCATGGGCTTATAAAGCATGTCTGATTTGATTCAGCTGTGCGTGTGTAATCAGTGCATTCAGCTGTGTGTGTGTAATCATTGCAATGGATGATGGGAACTGTAGCCGGAGTGACAGTAACAGTCTGGTGTGGTGTGAGAGCAATGTATGAGGCGTGACCTCTGGTGGTGAGTGGAACTGAAGTTCATGACTGATTCCGTGACCTAGACAGTATCACCAAGCTGAATTTATATATATTATATATATTATATATATATATATCATATATATTATTATAGTAATATACATACTGATAAAATGTATAGCCTGAATGCACTGTAAGTCACTTTGGATAAAGGCGTCTGCTAAATGCATTAAATTATTTTTTTAAATTAATTAATTATTATTATTAAATAAAAAATATATCATATATAAAAAGATGCCTAACATGGCTTCATGTGTAATGCAATATTGTATGAAAACACAATCATGTCAGTAAAGTACTATTAACAATTAAAGCATGAAAGCGTGAAAATGAAGGGTGAAGCTGATTTTGTGTTGATGCTTGAAAACTGGATTGATCATGTATGAACAAACAGCCAAAGTTCAGCCTTGAGTTTTCATAAATAACAAATTATGTTTACACATCTTCTTTGGCCAGCTAGCTGCAAACTTTCATCGGTTGGAGGCTTAGCAGAAAAGACAGCATTTTTTTTCTTTGTGGAGCGTGACGCAGTTAGTCATCATTGTCTTTGTTCCAGCAGTGTGTGATGGACCCTGTGTATTTATCACAAATTATACCATGTTGTCTGATGAACCTCCTGTGCTGCCCACGCACTACAGCTTTTCAGACAGTATGTAGTCCTGTTATCCTCCTCCTCCATAACACATCAAGGAAACAGACAACATTATTGTGCGAGTAGATTTGCAGTGTAGGGCTCAAGAGAGTTTGTGAGTGTGAATCCCTCTTGCAATGCAAGTGTAGTGAATAAACTAGATGCAGATGTGAGAGGTCTGATCACATAGTTATGCATTAAAATAATAGCTCAACTAAAAATTTGAATTTGCTGAATATTTACTCACCCTCATGCCCTCAAGTTTTTGTTTTTTTTCATTGGAACAGCTTTGGAGAAATTTAGCATTCCATTAGTTACTCACGATTGGATCCTCTGCAGTGAATAGGTGCCGTCAGAATGAGAGTCCAGACATCTGATAAAAACATCACAATAATCCAAAAGTAATCCACACAACTACTAATGTGAAGCAAAAAGCTGCATGTGTGTAAGAAAGAAATACATCACCAAGGCAGTTTAACTTTAAACCTTAGTTCAACGGTTAAAGTACATAATCCAAAATTGTGCTTCCTCCAGCAACAAAATAAGGTATTTATTCATTTATTAATCTTTTTTAAATGATGAGTTATTGTTCATTGTTAGTGTGAAGCAATAGCATAATGCCATGTATTCAAATAGTATCGTACAACTGTTAATTGTAATACTAATTAAGTACTTTTAATTAAATTGTCGCATTTTATGTTGCATGTTTAATTCAGTGAGTAGCATGCATTTATCGTTTTAGAAACAAACAAACAAACGGTTGTTTTGTTGGTTTTTTGCATTTGCATTTGTATACACAGTACATTGATGTAAAATGTCTTGGCAGTCTGATCATATGAAGAGTCAAGAAGGAGATGTAGTTTGGCAGAGGATGAAGATACAGAGTGTCTGACCTGCAATAAACTGTCTTTCATAAGTGAGGGGGGATGTTTAATGTAACGATGTACGGCCCAACACTGACTGCTCTGAATGGAGATTAATTCGTGAAATATGCCTGTGCTGGCATTGCAGTTCTGAGATATTAACTGTAATTTACTAAAAGCAGAAAAAAAGGGATTGAGGTGTTTAGGGATGCCAAAATTGATTGACATAAACAGAAAAGGTTCCTGTAGCTGAAGTAGTTATTACAGATGTCTTGCTATATTTAAAGGGCAAGTTGTTATTGATCAAGTATTTCACTACTACATCAGCAATATATTATCTCACTAATGACCTCACTGTCTTTATTTTTAACCAATTTTTATTCAAAACAACCTTTTATCATTTATTTTAACACAAATGGTACATATAAATTAAAAAATATAAAGAAATATATGCCAGAAATGACATTTTTCCCCCAACAGTGATCTTTGTACCATTATGACAGTATGACTATTGGAAGGTCCCATTTATTAACATTAGTTTTAACATGAACTTACAATTGACAGTATTTCCACAGCATTTGTTAGTCTCAGTTTATAGAAATTTCAGCATTTACTAATGCATTATTAAAATTAAGTTGTGTTTGTTAACATTAATTAATGCACTGTGAACTAGCATAAATAAAGACTGTAATAAATGCTAAAATAAATATCTTGTTTATTGTTAGTACTTAGTATCTCTCTCTCTCATTATATATATATATATATGTGTGTGTGTGTGTGTTTGTTTTTTCCCATGAAATAATGTTTTCAGTAGTGATTATATCATATAATATATATATATTATAAATGACTGCAGTAATAACATGGTAACATTCAAAACTTTGATTTTTTTCACATTCATTGATTAATTAGAAGTTGCTGATCAGATACAATATTTTAGTTATATACAATAGGTTTTTGTTGAAAAATATTAAGTTATACCTATTTAATAAAGTAACGACGCTTTTAGTGCAAACAGACCTGGAATGTGAAAACAGTATACAGATTTTGAATGCAATATGTTAAGCATATTTTAAAGAACAGACAGACATGCAAACAATGTAAAAAAAAAATAAAAATTCACCACAGGGGTCTTTAATAAATTAAACCTTATAATAAAGTGTTACCATTATTGTTATGTTACCAACAACATTGCCCTCTGACCCACATCGCATCTTTCAGTGTATGTTTTTCGCTGTGTTCTTTCATTCAAACACTCTCCCACCCTCAGCTTTCGAGAAGCAGCAGCTTTCGCTCTCCGATTTTAATTAAGCCCCGATGGTCATGCATGTCTAATATTTGTTATTTCCCATACCAGGGGTTAGAAAGAGTTGTAATAGGGCACTGCGGGAGCCTCTTCTCTTTTGTTTAGAGAAACTTTAACCTCTAGTAGCGCAGATGTAAAAACAAGAGAACAGAGGTTAGGGACGCTACTCGAATGCTCTGCCCTGCTTACATGCATGTCACGCCAACGCTTGGACCTGCTCCTTACGCTAGCCTGCAAGAAGCCTGTAATACTAAACGCTGGTAGCTTTTGACGGGGTTTGCTCTTGCTTTAATCTGACTTCAGTCAAACTGAACACACAAAGAGCTGCTTCTCACTGCCTAGCCCATCTCTTTGGTGGAATAGAGAGCTTCTGTGTGGAAAGAAACATTAGAGGCCCGACAGCAGTAAAGCTCATCATTTGAATGCTAATTCCTCTAGATCCAGCTTCCTTGATCCCAGAATGAAGATCATATTGGAAGATTCAAGATTGCAGTGTTGGAGAACGTCCACCTCCTGTGGTGTTTCTGCTGACAAAAGCATTTGGTTAAAGATCTCCCTCACATTTCTTTTTCATTTATATATTTATATTCAACAGCTCTAAAAAGGCTTCTCATAGATCCTTCATTTCTTGTATGTACTGTATCTTGAATAAATAGGCAAAAATAGGTATTTTACAAGAGAGTACATTATTTTTGAACATTAAATGGCTAATGGTTCCTTTGGTTTTGAATTGATGCCGTGTTAAATTTCTGCGTTTGCATTAGCTGTGAGATTCTAAGATGGTAGAATCTTGAAATCAGCCATATCAATTTATTTAAGTACTGACAATTTTTGATAAAAGTACAGTTAAATAAAACAATTATTTTCACTCAATATGTGTATGCTTTGTATTCTTGACACTCGGCAATACTTTAATATTCACTACATTTTGTATTTATTTTGTTTATGTTTCTGAATAAATTTAATAAAAAATAAAGTGAAAACATAATATTATTAATACTATTACTATAATATACCAATAATTGTTTCTATTAAATATTTATAAAATCGAAATTATTCACTGTGATGCAAAGCTGAATTTTCAGAAACCATTACTCCAGTCTTTAGTGTTACATGATCCTTCAAAAATCATTCTAATATACTAATTTGCTGTTCAAGAAACATTGCTTATTATCACCAATGCAGAAAACATTGTGCTGCATAATATTTTTGTAGAATGTAATTTTTTCGGGGTTCTTTGATGAATAGAAATTTTAAAAGTACACAAAACTGAAATCGTTTGTGACATAAACAATCTCTTATATAAGTCACTTTTAGATCAGTTTAGATGCAGCCTTGCTAAATAATGAGGTGAATTTCTTAAAAAAAAATCTTACTGACCTCAAACTTTAAAACGGTAGTGTACATTCAAGCAACAAATAAAACATCAAACTGTCAAACTGTATTAGAATGAATTTAGCCTCATCTTGACATGAGACACTCACTGAAGATGCTACCAAGGCATGTATTAAGTAAAGGAAAAAGCAGCTCAACAGGTTTTGAAGCAGATGTTATGTTCTGCATGGATAGCTTAAGATATTCTGTGTTATATGTTGTGTTTCTTCTTATGTGTGCACTCTGCGTGACTGTGTTTGAGAGAGGGAGAGAGTAAATGTTAGAGAGTGTGTGTATGAAAGTGTGCAGTGGCAGGCTCTTAAAGCAGTATCTGTAGTGCCGTCGTGTGATGGATGGGTCAGTGTCTCTCTCCATATCACAGAGAAAATGTATTTTAACACAATGTTCTTGTCTGACTCATGCATGTTCACATAAATTCTCAGACAGCTGCATAAGTAACTCTGAGCAGCGATAGCTGTTGCCTCTGTAAGAAAAAGTCGGCAAATGACATCTCACAGAGAGCCATGAATTAGTCAAGGGGTTTGGCTGGTTGGGAGATGCTTGAAATGCACCATTATGAGGGCAAGAGCCTCATTTTCATTGGTAGAACACATATTTTTTTCCTAATAAAAAAATATTTCTAGATATATAAGAGTTTGTTCTAGTGACAATTTTTAGAGAGCTCTTAACAAGACAAGCATTGCAAGTCGACATAACATGTCCTTCGCAGGATAATATATTAATATATTATTATTGCATATATTTTAATATGCTGTTTATTTTATTATTAGATTTCACAGAATGTTTGATCTCAATGTGGCAAATGTATATGTTCAATTAATATATTTTAGTTTGAAAATGTTCCCATTCATAACTCTGATTCAACGATGGATTTGCATGAATTCATTTGCATCATCACTCAAAATGTTCACAGAAGTCTCTGTAATGCAATGCATATAGTGATATATATTGTGTGTGTGTGTGTGTGTGTACATAGTAAAATACACTAGTGTCAAAAGTTTAAGATCAGTACGATCATATGTCTGCGTTTATGTAACTGTCTTTAATTTAACTCATTTATCTAGATGCTTTAATATAGATACTTACTGAATAAAATAAATAATTTGCTGGCCTCACACTTTTAAAAAGTGTTGTATATATTGCTGTTTTTAATATGCATTGTTACATTGGTGCGTATAAATGAAAATAAATAAAAATCATTCTTTTTGTGTTTCTTGCAACCCAACGTTTCTCTTTTTTTCATTCATTGACATGTTGGCAGGATAT
Organism: Sinocyclocheilus anophthalmus; assembly: GCA_018155175.1. Lineage (NCBI taxonomy): Eukaryota > Metazoa > Chordata > Actinopteri > Cypriniformes > Cyprinidae > Sinocyclocheilus > Sinocyclocheilus anophthalmus. The sequence goes on along the minus strand of JADLZN010008139.1, from coordinate 611,978 downwards.
CCATTTTGTCATTGTGTAATTGTGCTGAAAATTGGCAATTACACAGCAGAACTCAAACAAACACATTTCAATGATTATTTGTACAGTGTGTTTCCAGTGGCCAGTATTCTTGCAGTTTCACTTCAGCTTCATCCTCAATGCTCAATTCATGTGCTGTTGTCCTTCATAGTGCTGTCATGCGGCCACAGTCATTTCTATCATGACTGTTCAGCACTTCCCAGAACAAGCCCACAGGTCCATTTCCTTGAACCTCGCTATCAGTGATTTTCTTCAAGCATATGCTGAGATCCAGCAACCCCGCCAGCACAGCTCCCCTCTCCTCCCAAAGGCCAGGAAGTTGCATTTTAATTGAAGATTAACATAAAGCCATAAATCATAGGCAAACTTCTGTAGAGGCACTAAGATCAGTATTAATGCACAGTGACCCAAAGCAGCAAAATGGAAGTGAACATGGGTAAAGAGAAATAAGGAGGTGCTACTAAACTTTGATTAGATGTCCCACTAATTTACTGTCTATCTTTAGGAAGGGAATCTAATTTGACAGGCCTATATTTAAATCCCTGATGTATTTGTATAGTGGTGGTCTATATGAGTGGTAGGGTGAAGTAGCTTTGTATGATCTGCTTTACTTGTTGCTGTGTGATATGAACCAGGACTGTGCCCTCTTTGTCTCCTCTTTGGCAGGGTATGATGTACCTGGAGGAGAGGCGGCTGGTGCACAGGGACCTCGCGGCCCGTAATGTCTTGGTGAAATCTCCAAACCACATTAAGATCACTGATTTTGGACTAGCTCGACTGCTGGAAACCGATAAAAAAGAGTACAGTGCGGATGGAGGCAAGGTCAGTGTTTGAAACATGCATCAGAATGCACTACAAGGTAAAAGCAAATCAAATCCAAAGATGATTTATGGAAAATCAGCAGTATTAATTTGTGTTAGCCAGCAGTTTTTCTTGTAAAGAACTTTCTTAAATCCTTTGTGTGAAAGTTTGATGGTTCTCATTGGGACTCTCAGTTAATGTTGCATTTCATACCTTCCCCGAAACAATTAAAGTATTCTTCATTATTATACATCCTTTAATCAAAACGATCTAAATTGTCTTGCTGCATTGATATGGAAATGCTCTTTGCATTACCTTTTTTTTCCCTACTCTAGATGCCCATTAAGTGGATGGCCCTTGAGTGCATTCACTACAGGAAGTTCACACATCAGAGTGATGTATGGAGCTATGGTGAGACACACAATGAAGCAAATTTTGTTTTACTACTATTTTTTTTTCTCATCAAATTCATAAAAATACTATTATTTTATAATATTTTACACAATTTTTATCCTTTTACAATATTATTTTTTATTATTTTGTATAATAGTTGTAGTAGTTCAATCTATTATTTTTTTTATTATTTGTTTATCAATATATATAAATAATTATCTATATATAGATATATAATATATATATATATACAGTTTGTACGGACATTATCAACCCCCTTAAATTTTTCACTCTTTGTTATATTTCAGCCATTTGTTAAAATCATTTAAGTTAATTTTTTTTCTTCATTAATGTTCACACAGCACCCCATATTTACAGAAAAACACAGAATTGTTGCCATTTTTGCAGATTTATTAAAAAAGAAAGACTGAAATATCACATGCCTAAGTATTCAGACCCTTTGCTCATTATTTAGTAGAAGCACCCTTTTGATCTAATACAGACATGAGTCTTTTTGGGAAAGATGCAACAAGTTTTTCACACCAGTTTTTGGGGATCCTCTGCCATTCCTCCTTGCCGATCCTCATCCAGTTCGTCAGGTTGGATGGTAAACGTTGGTGGACAGCCATTTTTTAGGTCTCTCCAGAGATGCTCAAATTGGGTTTAAGTCAGGGCTCTGGCTGGCCATTCAAGAACAGTCACAGAGTTTTGTGAAGCCACTCCTTCGTTATTTTAGCTGTGTGCTTAGGGTTATTGTCTTGTTGGAAGGTAATCCTTCGGCCCAGTCTGAGTTCCTGAGCACTCTGGAGAAGGTTTTTTCGTCCAGGATATCCCTGTACTTGGCCGCATTCATCTTCCCTTCCCTCATTTGCAACCAGTCGTCCTGTCCCTGCAGCTGAAAACACCCCCACAGCATGATGCTGCCACCCCAATGCTTCACTGTTGGGACTGTATTGGACGGGTGATGAGCAGTGCCTGGTTTTCTCCACCACACATACCGCTTTGAATTAAGGCCAAAAAGTTCTATCTTTGTCTCATCAGACCAGATAATCTTATTTCTCACCATCTTGGAGTTTTTCAGGTGTTTTTTAGCAAACTCCATTTGGGCTTTCATGTGTCTTGCACTGAGTAGAGGCTTCCGTCGGGCCACTCTGCATAAATTCCCCCGACTGGTGAGGGCTGCAGTGATGGTTGACTTTCTACCACTTTCTCCCATCTCCCGACTGCATCTCTGGATCTCAGCCACAGTGATCTTTGGGTTCTGCTTTACCTCTCTCACCAAGGCTCTTCTCCCCCGATAGCTCAGTTTGGCCTGACGGCCAGCTCTAGGAAGGGTTCTGGTCATTCCAAACGTCTTCCATTTAAGGATTATTTAGGCCACTGTGCTCTTAGGAACCTTAGGTGCAGCAGAATTTTTTTTTGTAACCCTGGCCAGATCTGTGCCTTGCCACAACTCTGTCTCTGAGCTCTTCAGGCAGTTCCCTTGACCTCATGATTCTCATTTGCTCTGACATGCATTGTGAGCTGTAAGGTCTTATATAGACATGTGTGTGGCTTTCCTAATCAGTCCAATCAGTAATCAAACCGCTGGACTCAAATGAAGGTGTAGGACCATCTCAAGGATGATCAGAAGAAATTGACAGCACCTGAGTTAAATATATGATTGTCACAGCAAAGGGTCTGAATACTTAAGTGATATTTGATATTTCAGTTTTTCTTTTTTAAATCTGCAAAAAATGTCAACAATTCTGTGTTTTTTCTGTCAATATGGGGTGCTGTGTGTACATTAATGCGGAAAAAAAATTAACTTAAATGATTTAGCAAATGGCTGCAATATACCAAAGAGTGAAAAATTTAAGGGGGTCTGAATACTGTCCGTACCCACTGTATATATATGTGTTTTTGTGTGTGTGATGTGTGTGTGTGTGTGTGTGTGTGTGGTGTGTGGTGTGTGTTGTGTGTGTGTGTGTGTGTGTTTAATACTAATTGTCCAATTATATTACTTAATTTGACATTTACTATTAACAAATTCATTTTATATGACTGATTAATTTTTATACATAATTTATTTATTTATTTATTGATTTATTTATTTGTTTGGGTTGGTTTTGTTTGTTTTTGATTATTTATTTATTTATTTATTACGATCTATTTTTGGCACTTTATGAGTTTATTTGGATAGGACCGTAGTTACCAGACCGCAAGTGCGAGAGAGAGAGGGTGGACAGGATCAGGAAAGGTCCGCAAACTGGGACTCGAACTCGGGACACCAGAAGCGCAACGGCGCTACATATGGGCATCTATCAGCGCCACACAGTTTATTTTAATTTTTTGTGTTCTCAAAGAATTCTATAAGCAAAATTAAGGATTAAATGCAAATTAGCATAGTTGGGAGTATAAAACTGCAAAGAGCTGCTAAACAAAACACAAAATTGGGATACTGTTTTCTACAAGATAATGAAAGTTAAATGTAGGTAAAGACAGCACGTTCTCTATAAGTTTCACATACACCTCCTGTAGTTTTATTACCATCTTGCTAGCTAACAGTGGACTATGTTTCACATTCATTCAGGGGTGACTATCTGGGAGCTGATGACGTTTGGAGGAAAGCCCTATGATGGGATTCACACACGTGAGATTCCAGACATCTTGGAGAAGGGCGAGCGTTTGCCCCAGCCACCCATCTGCACCATAGACGTCTACATGGTGATGGTCAAATGTGAGTCATATTCTGAGACTTTCTGATCTGTTCATACAGTATATGCTTTCCTTTGTATCGACCAATGGTAGAGGAAGTGTTTCAGAAACCTGATGTTGTTTCAGAAATTCCATTTGGTGGCACAGAAATGACGCGCTTCACCTTTAATACGATTATGCTGTGCCATTTTGCTAATGAAGTAAAATGTAAAAAGCGATAGCCAAATCTGGTACGTTAGTCTTGTATTTGCTGTCACTTTTATATCCAGCTCTCTTTATGCACTCGCACTCTATTTGTTTTGGCACAGTCAATTCCACAAAGAAGTGAAAAGAGATGAATATTAGATCTGTTCGTCATAATCAGATTTGACTGGAAGCCGCGTTTATGATTTGATTCAACATAACAATCGCAACACCTTAGAGAGTTTAATATTCTTAAACTCAATATATGCAAATATATAAAATGCATATATATAGAGTATTTATTTATTATATGAAAATGTAAAGGAAGATTTTACTTGCAAAGTTGAATTTTGTTGTATATTTCTGATTTACTGTTGGCCTGCCTTCACCTCCAGGCTGGATGATTGATGCTGATAGTCGGCCTCGGTTTAAAGAACTCGCTGCAGAGTTCAGCCGCATGGCACGAGACCCTCAGAGATACCTCGTCATACAGGTGGGGATTGCTTAACTTCTCTCTGCTTGAAATTTTTAAACGTTCCTGGAGTTCAGTGGATTATACTAAATGTCATCTCAGGGGGACGATCGCATGAAGCTGCCCAGCCCCAACCACAGTAAGTTCTTCCAGAGTCTTCTAGATGAGGAGGAGCTGGATGACCTGATGGATGCTGAGGAGTACTTGGTTCCTCATTCCTTAAATGCTCCTCCCACTTCCCATATGCCCCACCCACATGTAGATTCAAATCAAGTAAGCACCATGGTACCACAGTTTATGGTCACTTCACAGCAGGAATCAAAATACAAACAATAAAATATGTTTTTAATTTTATTAATTTGATTTTATTTCATTGTTTTGTTTTGTTTTGCAAGTTTTCTGCCCGTTCCTTAAGACATCATGTGTTTTTATTCCTAGTACATTTATGGACATAATTACATAAAAATTGTAATTCTTCTTTAACATAATCATTGTTTCCAGGTTTTACAGTAATGCTAGATTTTCAATCCCAGTTTATCAGCACGGTTTCAAACCTTTTGATCTACTGTATTTGTGTATTAATATTTGTGGTTTATTTGTTCATTCATTCACCTATATGATGATGAATGCTTTACATTTATACTCCCATTCAAAAGTTTGAGGTCAGAAAGATTTTTGTTTTTAAAGTTTTGGAAGAAGTCCCTTATGCTTGCCAAGGCTGTATTTATTTGATCAAAACATACAGTAAAACAGTAATATTGTGAAATATTATTATAATTTAAAACAACTACATATAACTATTTTAATATATTTAAAAATGTTATTTAATCCTATGATGCAAAGCTGATTTTTCAGCATCATTACTCAGTGTCACATTATCATTCAGATTTATTTTTATTTTTTTTAAGGATTCTTTCATGGTTCAAACAAACAGCATTTTTGGAGATTGAAATATTTTGTATAATGAAAAATCTATTATTTGCGTTACTTTTGATCATTTACTGCATCTGTGCGACTAAAAGTAATTAATTTCTTTCTAAGAAAAAAAAACCTTGGTCAACGGAGGGCAAGTGTCAACTGAACCTATATGGAGCAGTACCCCTCTGCACCTTGCTTTTATTATTACTGTTTGAATAGACTCTCTCCATTGCCAAGTTGGTCACAGCCTTTCATTTCACCTGAGTAAGGAAAAAAACAGGCAAAATTACATTCACTTCCTGCTTCATACAATAACATGCCACTTTAAACTTGAGCTTTGATATAGCTTAGAAAGGTTAAAAAAGCTCACAATACAGTATGATCACTACAATGGTGGTCCCAAAAGAGACACATTGAGAATTATGAAAGCAAAAAACAAAAGTTAGGGATTTTTCCCTATTTGTTCTCACACGTTTTTGGGCCCCATGGATATATATATATATATATATTATATATATATATAAATTATATAATATATATATATATATAATATTGTGTTTGTTTCTAAGGTTTTTCCTATGGACATGTCTAAAGCATATTTTACCTTAAGTTAATTTTTTGTTCCTCCTGTGATCAGAACCAGTTTGAGTATCAAGATGGAAGCTTGTGCCCTGAAGAGGTGATAGGATCCCGACCTCATGAGGCAGTTGCTACAGGAAGTGGCCCCTCTGTCCCGGCAGGTATACAAAGATCAGGTCTGGACCCAGCAGATGAGCAGCACTGCAATGGAAGCTTAAAGAAACAGCCCACAGCTCACTCAGTAGAGGACAGCAGTGGACAGCGTTACAGTGCAGACCCAACTGTCCTACTGGGAGAGAAAGGACAGAGGGAAGATACAGATGAGGATGGTTATATGTCCCCTATGAAGGACAAGATCTCCACAAGTATGTTCTCAAATATTTATTATAGAATTTGTGAATAGGACCGTTATTATTAGATCGTTTACTCATTTTTTTTATCTGTGAAATTTAGAACAAAACATTTTGAAGAATGTACCGGTATTTTTTTATGCAATTACGATGAATAGGGACCAAAGTTTTTAGTATTAATTTAGTTGTCTATTAATATTTACTTTTTGAAAACATGCCTGTAGAATGTTTTTGTTATATATATATATATAGATATATATAATTTTTCGTTAAGTAGTTTAATGAAGCCATTTGGTTTTTTTACCTTTTTTTTGTTTTTGTTTGTTTGTTTTGTTCCTGTCTAGGCCTTACTGCTACTTTATTGTATCACGAACGAACCCGTTCAGAAGAGTGCAGCGCTTAAGTTGTATGAACCAGTTTATGATTCATAATTATTTTTTAATGATTTGTAATGGGTTTCAGAGTGCGCTTTTTGTTTTTTGGAGCTGGATCGCCCCGGTCCTCACACGTTCATTATTTTTAGAAAATTGACCAAGACATCATTACACATTTGCTGCCTTATGTTTCACCAAAGAAAGAAACTACAGTAAAAAGTCATAATATGACATGAGGGGGAGTAAAGTATAACTACAATGTTTTATCCATGTCATTGTCTATCTTCTTTGCAGATCATCTGAACCCTGTTGAGGAGAATCCTTTTGTAACAAGGCGTAAAAATAAAGACATTCATGCGCTAGACAACTTGGGTTACCACAGCGCCCCTGATGGGAAGCCCAATTGTGAAGACGAGTATATCAACGAGCCCCTTTACCTCAACACATTCAACAACCCCAGCGGCATGAACCAGGAGATGTTAAGGAAAAATGGAGTCTCCATCCCATTGCAGGTGACCACAGCAGCCCACACTCAAAGCACCCATGTTCCCCACATCACACAATTGGGAAAACCCCATCATCACAGCCATGGACCACACGTTCATTTCGCCATACCGCCAGTTCAGCCGGTACACCCTGGACCGATGAGCCAAAATGATCAAAATGCCCATTCAATTCAGTTGGTTCATGATCATGGCAGCAAATCTGTTCCACCAGCAGGCCAGATCTGTCTAGTGAGCTATCAAGTCCAACCAGGGCACCCAAACAAATCTAATCATTCTCCCCAACAGTTTCACTTGGCAAAGTCTGGTAAAGGTGGCACAATGGGCCTACCGGGTCATCCGGTGCAACCGGGCACCCAGATTGGGACCGCATTAGTGGACAAGATGTACAAGAATAGCTTTGACAATCCTGAGTATTGGCAGCAAAGCCTTCCGCCCAAGGTCACCCCTCAAAACTCCCAAGACTCTTCGGTGATCTGCAATAACAAGTTCCTTTACAAGCAGAATGGCCACATACAGCCTGCCGTGGCTGAAAACCCTGAATATCTGTCTGGTTTGAAGCCAGGAACAGTCCTGCCTCCTCCTCCATACCGGCAGAGGAACACTGTGGTCTAACGTCCAGGTCTCCATGCTCCGTAGAGCCAGGTTCATCTACCAGCACCTTAAATGTCTTTCCTTGACCCTCTGGTGGTCAAAAATGGGACGAGAAATAATATGAGCCACTGAACTGACATTATGTCACATAAAATATGGCATAAAAACCATTGGGGAAAGCTCAAAGCAACCCATCCATCCACAAAGACCTCACCAGTTGTCCAGGAACTTTTTTTTTCTCCTCCACAGGTATTTTAAAGTCTCTCATATGGGATGGCACATAATCAGATGTACTAACATCATTAATTTATTGAAATTAGATAAAAATTCCAAAGTTTCACAGTAATGCCATTGGACTTGGGTGTCCAGTTCTGCTCCTTGAGGGCCAATATCTTGCTGAGTTTAGCTCCAACTAGCTCCAACAGACTTGCCTGGAAGTTTCTAGTGAGTCTAAAGACCTTGATTACTTTGGTTCAGGTGTGTTTAATTAGGGTTGGAGCTACAATCCTGTAGAACAGTGGCCCTCCAGGAAGTTTTGAACGTCCCTACTATAGAAGAACCATTCTGGGTTTCCCAGAGAACCTTTCAGTGAACAGTTCTTAAAAGAACCATTTTTCCTTAGTGAAATTTTTTTTTCCACTGTAAAGAACATTTTGTGCAATGGAAAGATTCAATGGATGTTACAGGCTCTTCTTGGAACCATAGATGCCAATAAAGGATTTTTTATTAGTATTGTTTATATTTAAGAGTGTACAGTAGGTGGTTCCAGCTGGGTGGTTCCATAATGAAAAAAATAGATTCTGAATGGACAGAGAAGTGTATTTTAAAGATTCTAGGCGTGAATATGCACTTGAATTTTATATTTCTGTGACTGGAACACTTGCACTTTTTCAGCACATCATACATACTGCTAAAACTGCTGCCCTTTTGGGACGACTACTGTTAGACCTGAGAGGATTGTGAAATTATGGACAGTCGAGTTCCTCAGCACAATGAGTTGAATAGGAGACTGATAAAGGCACTGCAAATCATTTGTTCATATTGGGAATACAATAGAATAATTGTCAATGGGGTTATTGCCATTTGGTGAGTGGTGAACTCACCTGTTGAGAGATATGAAGAATTAATTATCAGGAAGAATGGCACTGAATGGTTTACAGGGTGTTTACATTAATTTACTTTATCGGTACCTGAACTGAGTAAGCACTGACAAAGGGTGTCTGGGAACTTTAATTCTCCTTTGTCAGAGTTTAAAACTGTTACTTTTCAGTTCTTAGTTTAAAAGACTTAACCTGAGTTAGTCAATATGCTATCAAAAGTTGAAGTTAGTCAACATTAAATCAACCCTTTTTACTTTCTTAATGTTCCTGTTATTCCACTTTGTTAACACCCATGTTTTATAATTGTTCATCATAATGTGTAACTCGTTACGTTGAAATGGCTTTCCTTTTTGGCCGACATCAAAATTATTTAACCAGCAGACAACTAGCTACTGCTGCATTGTTGAAGCTACTGTTGCAGATATTACAGCCTTTCTAAATGTATTTTCATTGTTAATTGTTAATGCAATAATTTAAAGTTTGCTAATAGTAATGTGATAACGTTACGGCAATAAAAGCAAATAAAGATCGATTTGAACATGTACGTATTTCCCTACTGAACTTGACCTTCAGTCTCCAAGTCCCAGTCAAAAATCCTTGTCAGAAGTAGGTTTAAGTGGATTTTTATAAGATTCACGGTTGACAAACTTGCATTCAGGGCATGTTATGCCAATTTTCACAATCTAGTCATTTCCTGGCTGATAAAATCAATTCTGAATATTCTGCTTAGCATCACAGTTAAAAGTAAATTGGGTTCTGAAAGCAGTTTCATGTTGATTTTCAATCATAATTTTTTTGTGTTTTGTAGATGATATTTTGCCTCGGTATTCGTTTTTACGTCTAGACTGCATTCTGATTCCAACTGAAGTTAGCAAATCAAATAAATGCATTTCATTTTAATCTGCTGGTTAACATAATCACTAGTAATTTGGAGTGCAATTCAGAGTGTCAATACTGAGCCTTTGTCAGATCTGTAGTTGGAAAACGAAATTTGGGCACAGCATTTATTTTGTTGTCATTACTATTTATTCACAGTGGCTGCTATACATTTTTATTTGGGGCATTTCATTGTATTTCATAACAAATTTTCTAGTTAAAACAGCAGGTTTACTTGAATTAAGGAGGTTTAACATGTGATGCTGTGTTCAGTATCACAATTTCACATGACTGAGCTGTATTTTGAAAAATTGTAAACACAAAAAGACTTTAATGTGCCATTCTTCAGTGCTAACATAATTCAGAAAACAGACGTTAGTCTGTATCACTGTCAGTGGTCTAAAATCATTTTTGTTGTTGTCTGTCTATGTTGTCACATCTAATAGCAAGTGTAGCACACATACAGTAAGTGTTGCCCTGTAGTTTCCGAACTACTGTCACTTGTAGTTTCATGTTTCTGTGTAGCTTTTACTGATGTATTGTCAGAAGACTAGTTTGTAGGTCATAATCCCATTTTGGTGACGTTTTGTCCAATTTGTGGCATATAAACACAAAGACATTATTGTTACAATTAATTAAATAAGGGATATTGTGTTGCAACAAGATGCGTGAACATTTTAATTGTCTTTAACTGCCAAATATCACAAAGTCTAATGTTGAGGCATCATTATGAACCTTTGATTTACAAATGGCATTTTTGGTAAGAATTAAGCTGTTTTAGTATAGATTATTGGCCAGTGTGATCTCAGTGTTAGATGAAGGTATCCGTACATGTGTGCATGTGTACATATTTGTACATTTAGATTCAAGTTAAGAGCATTATAAAGTTTAAACCCTTTTACACGTGTAACTTTAAAGATCAATCTTAAAATCTGTGATATAATTTTTTTTTAATCTCTAAAATGTATATGTACACTACCATTTAAAAATGTGGGGTCATTTTTTGTGCTTTATGATCACCAAGGCTGCAGTTCTGATCAAGCATAAGTCAAAATAGTTACAATAATAATACGGTGAAATAATCGAAAGTAAATATATTTAAAAATGTAATTTATTAATTTGATATAAAGCTGAATATTTAGCATCGTTACTCCAGTCTTAAGTGTCACGTGACACAAGTATTCTGATATGCTGATTTGGTGCTCAGGAACCATTTATTCTTGTCAATGTTGAAAACAGTTGTGCTGCTTAATATGTTTGTGGAAACCATTGGGGGGGATAGAGGATTTGTTATGAATATCAAATACAAAAGAACAACATTTATTTGAAGCAAATCTTCTGTAACTATTTAAATGTTACTATTTCACTGAAACTTTTGATCAATTTAATGTGTCCTTGTTGAATAAAAAGAAAAGCAAAATGCCCCCAAACTTTTGAACGGTAGTGTAAAAGGGTTTGCAGTTTATATTTTCTCAATACATTGATAAGTGAACCACACTTTAGATATTAAACAATGCCTATATGAATACTAATGAGATCATGTTGAACTGGCTGAAATTCTTTAAATGAACCATATTTCATAATTTTACTTCAATCATTAACTTGACTGTAAACTGATGCATGTGGAACCACTGCAGGGAAGCATCTTTTTACACAAATTTAGCATTTTTATGGACTGCCGAGAATCAGAGTGTAAGATTCACACAATTTACAGTAACTCAGTATTCACTATCTACCAAACTGTATATGTACACACCATGTAGTGCGAAGTACAGAATTGTGTACACACTTACAAACATACAACATTTTGTGTGCAGTAAAATGCACTGTATTCCTGAGCCACGAAAGTACAGACATTTGGAGTGACTGCTCTGTAACAAGTGTGTTCCTCTAAAGAAAAGTGAAAAGTATTTTTGTAGAGTGTTGAAAGATTTATGGGGAGTGTAAATATATAGAGACTGTTGCATCAAGACTTGTTTTAGTCATTTCTTTGCCATGAAACGTTCAGTTCTGTTTAACATGCGCCATCTGTAGTAATGGTCTGACATTGTGTCAGTAACTTTGTATTTGTGACGTTTGATTTGATCTCAAGTGATGTTCTGTTTTCCTCGGGCGTGTTTCTTTGTGTGTCATGCTCTGTTCTGTGGATTTCTTCTCTTGCTGCTTTTATGGTTAGCTGTGGCCCTTTCCTTCTCTCCATAAGTGCCCATTTTCTCTATTTCTTTACCTTTGTTAGTTGTAAATATGACTGTTTAAGACACGACATTAATTATCTACTCCTGTCGACCTAATTTTAAAACAAAATACTGATCTATCTAGAGTGAACTATCTTTATTTATTATGTATTTGTTTTTTATGTCTGCATTTGGTTTGATTGCTTTTTATTAGATATGATCCTATGTACATGGTGAGTTAGGAGAGAACTGCTCCACTGAAGCACTTGTGGTATAATTTGTTTAAAATCACTGGGTGGACAGTGCATTATTACTGATGGTGGTATGTGCAAAGCTAACTAGAACTATGTAAAATAATTTACAGCAGCCTAAAAAAGTATTAGGACACTTAAAGGGATAGTTCACCCCCAAAAAAAAAAAAATCTGTCATTAATTACTAACTCTCATGTCGTTCCAAACCCGCAAGAATTTCGTTCAACAACATGAGGGTGAATAATTAATGACAGACTTTTCATTTTTTGGTGAGCTATCCCTTTTAAGCAGCACTATGTAACTTTTGGCGCTCTTGCGGTTAATAAACAGAACTGCACACATCTCGCGGAAGAACATTCCAACCTGAGCTACTTCTCTAAGTTTATGTCTATGGCGATTCACGCAGGCATGTGTTACTCCGCAGAGGTGACGACCCGACCAGGCTACAATAGTCCAAATACAAGTACTTATTATAAGTTTACCGTAGTGATTCGGATTCGGAATAAGACAAAAACGCGGTTTGGAAGATGAATTCATGATTTACTCGCTAATTATATACATTTTGCAAATTTTGAACACAGAAAATGTTACATAGTGCTGCTTAAGTCACACTTATTTTCGGTGCATTTTATAACGAAATATTAAACCAAGTGGCTTTTGCAATCATACTAGAACTTTCTCAGAATCAACATTTTTGCTTTTTTTTTTAGTAAATGTATGAAGTCAGTTCCTGTCAGTTTCCAACTGGAAAGTGTCAAAATGCTTTTTTAAATATTTTGAGCAGTGTATTGCTTCATAATTTAAAACCTGACAGACTTATTTTTGTGAAATATTTTCTTGGAATGCCATTTGGTTTGATATTATGTTATTTATCACAGTGATATTCAGACGTAAGTGTGGCCAAATTATCTTTGGGCCACTGTGTTTTAGAGCTTTGCCAGTTGAGTAGATTATTTTATTGTATTTTCTATTATAACATAAAAACACCCGAGACAAAACTCATTATGGTCAGTGGTTCAAATCATTCCCCTTTCTGTTTCCATTTTAATTAGTAGTGATCACCCTCCACCAAACTGAATGCCAACTGAACACAAATGCTTCATATTTGTTACATGATCCTGTTACAAAGTATATTTTCAAATTTACATGAATAAAGATCAAATGAATCTGAAGAAGAAAGTGTGTGGTTTACTACCGTAATAATGCACGCAGCATGCTTGTTAAATGCTAATGAAGTCCTAAAAAATCCGCTGTAAATAAATAAAAAAACATGATCTTTTATATACTATGAATTAATCTTATTTGTTTTATCAAAAGGGTAAAAACTGTCACACATCAAACAGTATCAAAATTTATATCTGACAGTGCATTATTATTCCGTATTGCAGCATTGAAAGTGGGTTGTTGCTGATGCTTTTAATGAATATTTTTGATCATACACATCATGGATTCCACTGCAGCAAAGTTTTAAAGAATTCCTTAGTTATGTGTCCGAGTCTCCACAACGTTATCTTCTATTCAACAGAAATCTTTTGCTGAACTCAGAAACTTTCACTCGAGTCATAAATAAAACAACTGTCCAATGCTGGGATGTTTCTCCGAAGTTTCTGATATTAATACTAATCAGCTAACTGCATGCTGGGTGTTCAGCATGTTTATGCAGTAAAACCCTCTTGTTTTATCGGGGGGGGGGGCCAAGAATGCCAAAAAGTCATGTTAGTCTGCAGTCAGGGTTTGTCAGGGTGTTGCTATACGGTTGCTAAAATATTCTGCATAGTTTTTAAAATGCTAAGGCAGGGCTGTCCAAACTTGGTCCTGGAGGGCCGGTGTCCTGCAGAGTTTAGCTCCAACTTGCCTCAACACACCTGACTGGAAGTTTCTATGCTTAGTAAGAGCTTGATTAGCTGGTTCAGGTGTGTTTTATTAGGGTTGGAGCTAAACTCTGCAGGACACCGGCCCCCCAGGACCGAGTTTGGACAGCCCTGTGCTAAGGCATTAATCTGATCACTTAGAAAATTAGTGACCTTTTCACATTCAAAATAGTTTACCCTGGGTAAACCAAATCCTGGGATATCTTTTTCACATATCAAATTGTACATAGTTTACCCATAGTTAACAATTAATCCTGGATATTCATAAAACGCCATTTCAAAACACATTTCTAAACCCCAGGTTTACGATCATTAGTGAATTAGCTTTGCTCGCTAAGTACCTAATTGGTGGAATTTTCTGTACAGCATCATGGGTAATGTAGTTTTCCACGATCATTTTAAAAATAAGGTAAAATAGTGCATACAAATAGGTTCAACAAATTCATATACAATCGATCAACAACCTCGGCACTCACAACAGGTCTGTCTTTAAAGGTTTGTCAGTTATTGTTAAAAATCAGTGGAGTTTTTTACTTCCGGAACCCGATACGCTCTATTTGCATGTTTGCGGGGTTGAACGTAAAGTGAAATGCCCTGAAATATAAGGAATAATATGAAATATTAGTGATAGCTTAGTCTAATGTTATGAAAGGGGAAATGGGACAATGAGTGCACAGAAACTATAGGGAAGAAAAAATGGTTTAATTATTTTACGTGCAAACAACATCTTGTAGAAAGAAATGTCAGCTCACTGAGACAGGCCCACGTTAGATCTACAGGGCATGCAATTATACAAAATCAGTCTGTATCTACTGCTCTGATGACAGCATTGTTGGACAACAATTGCTATTTAATTGGGGTTGCCACACTGACAGGCATGTTACTTCTTTAACTGTCAGGTAGCTGTGTCATTAAAGCTGTATAAGAAGTGCTTGTCTAATCTTAATTATCCCTTGACATCTTTGCATACCAGCCTGTCCCCTTTTTCCACTCTTGTATTTGTGTTTCTCATGCATGCTTTTTGCAGTGTTACTTTTTTGCAGGAATAAAAGCCTTAAGTAACACAATATATTGTTTTAATCAGTTCATCCCACCTAGTCTCATTTGTTACAGACAAGCTTTCAGTCTGAGCTGTCTCTGTAGGCTAATAATGTCTCATGTGAAGCGTTCGCAACAATTCCCAAAAGACATTTCAAGTAAATGTATTCTTAAAACTAAAAAAAACTCACTATAAAGTTGTACTCACCTTATTCTCCCTAAAAGCTCCCATTCCTTAGATCTTTTTTTGCAAGTCTGTCGATTACATTAAAATGCCCCCAAAAGAATATATCTGCATTTTTAATACTTTCGGAGAGCATTTTGACTCACATTCTGCCATGTCTGGTTCCTTTTAAAATAGCAAGGAAAGTTTGCTTGATTTTGTTTTCTCTACTTTTTAAAAGAGTCCAAGAGTACTTTAAAAAATCAACAGCTTCGAGGATTAATGGAATCAATTTTTCTTTGCTCAACCCTTTCAAATGACACGCATTTCTCTCTTTTTTTCTTCATCAGAAGGTGTGGATATCAAAGAGTTGCTTTGTAATGTTGGCTCATATGAAGTACAAGTATACTGCATAAAATAGTCTTGGTTTGCTCTCGTATTACAGTCATAGTCCATCACACAGAAATTAGAGTTTGAATGCATGCTATTTGTCAAAAATGAAATTTTCTGACTGGATTGCCATTACCCAATCAGTATGTAGAATACCTGCTCTCAAGCTTCATGGCTATTCTCAAGTATTTTGCCCTGGTTGCATGTTTAGGCTTTAGTTTTTCTCTCCGACATCACACTAGATAAGAGACAGAGATGGAGAGTTGTAATTTCCACAACATCCCACCAAGTTATGACACAGCATTCTCCATTTCCTGTGTTGTAAAGCTGTTCCCATACAGATGCACACCAAACATATTTCTTTTCACTGACCAGAAAGCACTTTACTGCCAAACAATATATATCTATGTGTGTGTGTCTGTGTGTGTATTTATGTAAGTGTATATATGATTTAATTTTTTAATAAAGTGTCTCGTCAAACGATTAATCCGATCCACCAACTAAAAGTTTTTGTTTACATAATGTATGTGTGCTGTGTAGATTTATTATGATATATAAATACACACACATGCATGTATATATTTCAGAAAAATATATATTTATATATTAAATATATTTTCTAAATGATATGAATATAAATATAGACATGTTAATACATGTAAATATTTTCATATTTGTATTAATATATACATAATAAATATACACAGAACACACTCATATATTATGCCAACAAAAACTTTTATTTTGGATGCGATTAATCGTTTGACAGCACTAATAAATTATATAAAATATATGATCAAAATATGATTACAAATTTGATCAAAAGGCGAAAAATGCAATGCAAATGATAAACTATATAATTGTGTATAGTTAAACAAATATACTTAATTTTCTTGGCTGCAGACTGTGTTAAACAATCTGATTTAATTTTTATTTTTTTAAGATTTTTAGAAACCAACATTGGATTGATTTGTGTTTGATTGTAAGGTTTTGGTTACTAGTACAAGGAACAGTGTTCAATGTAAAATCTGGGTCCTGTAACAAAACCACTTATGTACATATTAAATACATATTAGAGGTATGTATGAGTTAAAATCTGCTGAAGATATTCGTCTATATGAAACTATGAACTCATTTGCATAATATCCCCTGTATAAAGTCTGACAGTGCTACAGAAGGGGTGATAAGCAAAATGTGATGTGATCTCTTTAATACTTGTATGCATTCATTAATTAGCCCATTAATTAAACATTAAATGTAGTCCCTCATCCTGCAGGGCATAATGTTTCCACAGTGTAGTGATTATAGTTTGAGATTGGATGACCATTAAAGGAGGTAAATGTGTGTGTGTTTGCACACTTTCACTTGCAGGGAATAGCAGTTAATAAGTCCCCTGGTAACTGTGGTTCACCCCTTGTCTCTGATTCCTCAGTATCTCAGTGTGAGATCCCATTAATACCAGCACAGTCCAGACCACGCTGACAATATCCACATGGGGGACACCACATTCCCATTCACCCGTGCACCATCCGAACCCTTGGATCCCAAAAAGTCACTATAACGTCTTTTTCATGAACCTACTTTTTCTGCTTTGCATTCATTTGACACCCACAGCAAGCCTTACCTCACATAGGTTAGGGATGGAGCTGTCCGTGGTGCTGCTACCTTTGTTTTTTTTGCCATAGTGCTGTCCATGGTGCTGATAACACACTATATATGTATGTGCCGGCAGGCCCCCCCCCCCCCCCCCCCCCAAAAAATCCCCGACCATTTAAAATTCAAAGGGCTATAAATTAATGAATACTTCTCTGTGCACCCTTGGCCCTGGTTTCCGGCTCTAGGCCCTGTTATGTCTAATAATGGTGGAATGAGCAGGGGTTGCACGGAGGGTGAGCGTGAGACTCTTTGTGGCTGTCACCATGGGTCCTCGGCTCTATCTCTCAGCTGCAGACAGACAGATAGGAAGCATCACTATGCAGCGTGGCGGAGCTGTTTGTCTGGGGTGGTTGTGACACCCTCCGCTTGGGGGGATTTTAATGAGCTCCCCTGGGACGAGCATTAGTCATTTAACATCCTGAGGAGAGCAGGGGCATCCAAACACACACATACCTGTACTGTCCAAAACTTTGAGTGGACACACGTTATACACAAACCAAAACAGCATATGAACTCCAGAGTGTGCAACAGGTTCCAAAAGTACTACTAAGTACCGTGCAATCTGTTTTGACTGTGGAGTTATACATATAAATGGAGATAAAGTTTGCAAGGTGGGAATTGTCAAATGTTGGTGTATCTTAAGAAAACATGGCTATGTCAAATAATATAAACATGACTCTATCAAATAAAATAAAAAATGAACTAAATAAATAAATAAATTATTCTTATATATTATTATATTATATTTATTATAGTAATTATATTATATATAAATATATTGGCATGAAGAAAACTTAAATACAAATTTTTCAAATAGTTGTATCTCAGCCAAATATTTCCCCATCATAACAAACCATACATCCTTAGTTATTCAGCTCTTCAGATGTAAGTATCCATCTTCATTAAAACAAAATTGAACACCTTAGGTCTGGTTTTTGTGGTCCACAGGGTAACATATATATGTTTAAATTATTAACCCTTAAATTATATTAAGTGTGGTGTTGTGGTTAATAAAAATATTATATGATTAGTATTATTATTATTTAAGCATTTAATTACATTATTATATTATAGTTATTTTATTTTTTAATTATATATTTTACCCCCATGAAGAAAATAAAATGCATTTATATAGGTTATAGATTATTTCATTATGTTCATAACAATTACACATTTCCTCAAAACGTTTCATTACCATGAGGTATATGATGTAGATTTGTAGATTAATGTTTCTATAATATATATCATTTTTGATTATGTGGTGAAATATGACATTCTTGACAGATTCATCCATGTATCCGTCCATGCATTTTTGGTTATGTCAGAATCAACCATCAGTATTACAAATGATTCAGATTACTATTGATGATGGTCGATTCTGACCTAACCAGTAACGCACCACAAGTATCAGTCATGCAATATATTATTCACCACATAAACAGACAACAGATCCCACCAAGCTGCTCGATTCTGCATGGAGGATTCTGTCTACAAAATGTCTTGTTTCCTTTCCAATCACAAATGTACAATTAAACATGCGTTTCTCAAGCCGCCTGCACCCAGCCCATGATAGGTTAAATGGCTAGTGAGGAGAACAACAAGGCCGATCTGATTTTGTTTATCTTGGACAAGCTAATTAAAGTGTCACAATTCATTATACAGGCCGTGCCCCACCTTGTCAGAAGGAAAATAGGAATATCAATCATTTTGCGCCCCGGCTCAACCTTTTCCCTTAGCGGATCTCATTGGTTGCTGCCATGTCAGCCCTGATCGAGACATCAATGAGGAATGGGTTTCCCCCAAACACATGTCAATTTTCTTTCTCTTCTTCGCCTTTGTCAGAGTGCTGTCATGTAAGCATGACCTCCCATATACCTCGGAGAGCACATTGTGTGTGCGCCATTGAAGAGTCCTTTACCCTTGTTTTGACATCATGACATCATGCACAGTGAATGGAATATGAGGTCGTCTGTTATCCAGAGTGAACTGTCACTCATTTGACTGTTGATTTTCCTGTCTTTATTTTCCATTTCGAGTACTGCATTTTTTAATAAAAGACATGTTATATATCCTACAAACAAACAGTTTCACAGGTAGCATCTAGGCTAGATTCTGTCCGGAGCAGGTGAGTAATTTTCTTTTACATGTAAAAACTTGTTTGTTGTCAAGAATGCACAGACAAAAGTCAAGCCGACAGCTCTGATAAACTATTACTGTCCACACTACATCTTATGGAGATGTGTTTTGCTATATAATATTCTGGGATGCAGAGATGGCATTGTTTGTAAAATGATAATGTGTGTGTGTGTGTGTGTGTGTGTGTGTGTGTACCTGGTATTTATCACGTTATGGGGACCAAATGTCCCCACAAGGATAGTAATACTAGTAAATTTTGACCTTGTGGGGTCATTTCTGAGGTCCCCATGAGGAAACAAACTTATAAATCACACAGAATTAAGTTTTTTAAAAATATAAAAATGCAGAAAGTTTCCTGTAAGGGGTAGGGTTTAGGTGTAGGGTTGGTGTAGGGCAATAGAAAATACAGTTTGTACAGTATAAAAACCATTACGCCTATGGAATGTCCCCATAAAACATGGAAACACAACATGTGTGTGTGTGTGAGAGAGCGAAAGAGAAAGAGAGAGCGAGAGAGAGAGAGAGAGCGAGGAAGAGCGAGAGAGAAGTCGTGTGTGTGTTGAGTGGTGTGTGTGTGTGTTGTGTGTTTGTGTGTGTGTGTGTGTGTGGCGCTTGCGCGCGCGTCGTGCGCGTTTGTGAACACATGTGTGCGCAAACACCCCAACAAAAAAAAACTACAAAGAGAAAACGGAGACCCTGATCACAAACCAGTCAATCATAAGTAGCACGTTATATTTGTAGCAGTAGCCAACAATATATTTTATGGGCCAAAAATCATTAGGATATTAAGTAAAGATCATGTTCCATGAAGATATTTAAAAAATTTCCTACCGTAAATATATAAAAACTTCATTTTTGATTAGTAATATGCTAAGGATTTAATTTGGACAACTTTAAAGGCTTTACATTTTTTTGCACCCTCAGATTCCAGATCCTCCCCACCAACGTTATACTGTAAACCACGCAAAATTCTGCACCACAAGCATTAACACAGCACATCCTTGTTTTATTATCCTTCTGTTTTGGCATGTTTTGCATGCTTTGCATTGTGCAGGAGTAAAATACATCTTCAGGTGCGGTGAAGTGGAGTGATAGGTGAAAGTCAAATAATTCTCAGTAATCATTTTTCACAGATTGTTTATTTATGTGCTATTTACTGAATCAGTTTCAGGTATGAGGAAAAGCCTAAATGTAGAAAAATTAAAACTTTGACAGTGCCTGAGAAAGTTTTGTGTAACCTTAAAGAGAAATGTGATGACACTTTCCTATAAAACTCAAGCTCAGATGTGAGAAATGGGGTCATAAATTGTTTTCATTGATTCTGTCATTGCAATCTTGTAAAACACACTATTTCATAATGGAATTCTTGTACGTAATCCTTGCTCTTTATGTCTGTAGTCTGAAATGGAGAGATGTCCTTTGAGATTTGATAAAAAGTGCAAATATCTTAGAAACAAATAATACTCATGATACAATGTACTGCCACATAAAATATATTTTCATTGAGAAGTGAAGAGCTTAAGTGCCGTTATAGAAATAAGGTGTTTCTCATGATCGTAAAAACATTTTATTTAAAGGTTTATGCGTCTATTTATGTTTTCATTTTATGATTTTTTCTATTTATATGTATAAGGAAAAGTATATATTTCGCAAGGCTATGAATGGCTCCATTTAATCAAGTTTCCATCTGTTTTAAATTACCCTTGGCCTTCTCTTATTTATTTGAAATATTCTTGCTTTTTATATAAAGCATCCCGGTTAATATGGTCATAAAAATTTGCAGAATGCTGTTTAAAATAATCAGGTTTTAGCATGTCACACCACACTTAAAAGTGAACGTCCTTTATATCCAAATATGCTTTAAATATAAACCCACCTAGGAAGTGAATTAAAGAAGAAAAGTTTAACAAATTGTTTGATTAATCATCTACTTGTGCGAGTGCATATATGAGTGTTTAATCAGTTCATGTTCAGATATGATTTCATTATCGGAAAGATTCATTAGCATGTTTGATGGTTCTGCTATCTGGGCCACTGCAAGCACCACTTGTACTTAAAAGATTTATTTTATTACGATGAGAATTTTCATAAGAACATCTCAGTTCTTGATTGATTGATCAGAGAAGTGCATGAATCAAGCTGAACTAGAAACTTGCAGCAAGTATACTACTATACTTAGGTGACAGTTAATCTATAAAATATGCTGTTTTACCATGTACTGTTTCTTTCTATTTAAATAACACTCAGATTGATGGCAGAAATTGCACACGTTTTTCATACTTTAAAGCAATTTGTGTGTGTTTCTTAACAAGTTGCAGGGCCATGATGCAATTCAATACGTCATTCTGTTCACGAAACACAAAAATTAATTTGGAGTTAGTTTGGAAAAGGTAGAGGTAATAATGACAAAAACCGTGCGCCACTGCACTAACCAAATTTCAGTTGGTGTGTGCCGGTTCAGTGTCTCGCATACACTAATACACCAAAAAAAATGGCCCGAGTGTAAAGCAAAGGGAACACACATTTTATAAAGAACACAATGTTTGTCTTCCATTTTTGTAAATAAGTCTAGGGTGAAAACCAAAAGTACGCACTTTGAGCACTAAAAGCACTTCTTTGCAAAAGTGCTCTGCCCAGAAATATAATTTGCTGTCTGTTTTCAGATACAGACGGATGCTGGCTTTGTAGTAGGTTGTCAGGACTGTCTGATACGCTGCTGTAGAGGCCCTCACGGCTGTGGGTATTTGATATGCAACATTAAATATAGCTTTCTCTTGCCTGCCTGGTATATGGGAACTCATTGATTTTGGAAAAAACCTGAAGTAGCAACAAACCAGTCCAGTACTATTAATCTTTACTAGTAATCTGAACTATAATTCATCTTACCAGCTTTGTGACAAATGATGAACAGTGTTATTTTAGTTTAATTGAGATGTTATTATAGTTGTTATTAATATTGTGAAT
This sequence comes from Sinocyclocheilus anophthalmus, assembly GCA_018155175.1. NCBI lineage: Eukaryota > Metazoa > Chordata > Actinopteri > Cypriniformes > Cyprinidae > Sinocyclocheilus > Sinocyclocheilus anophthalmus. The sequence continues at coordinate 589,476 of JADLZN010008139.1, read as the reverse complement.
TCATTTTTATATTTGACTGAGATGCTATTATAGGTTTTATTAATATTTTTTGAATACATTTTTTCTATTTTAGATCTCACATTTTATTTTATTGCTGATTTTAATTTTAGTTAAAGTTTTAGTCATTTGTTGTGTGTTTAGATTTAGTTGTTTTACTAAACCAAGTGAAGCTACATGAAAATTAGAAATTTGCTTAATTGATAACTAGTTGTAATAAAATAAGCTTATGTGTTGTTTAGGTTTTAATTTATTTCAGTTCATGTTTATTTCCTTTCAGGTTTTAGGTTTAGTTAAACAGAACAGAAGTGCATGAAAGAAAAATATGGGAAAAAATTATTTAAACATTGATACATTTAGATAAAATGAAAAGACTTATTAGATGAGTGAATCTGAATTATGAAAACCTAATTATGAATAAGTTATATAAGTTTTAAAATAAAAGCTATGTTGCCTCTAGCATAGCAAGTCTTTTCACTTTTTAAAAATTGAGTATGTAATATGGGCATTTAGTTTTATTGTCATGCTTGTTTTTCTCTCGTTCTCTTTTTTGATCAAAATAATTTGTTCTCTGATCAAACACACATTGTGCGAATGGTACAAAATAGTTCAAAAACAAGCATTAACTTATATCAGAGCTCAGATGTGCAATATACTTTTGTTTGCGTTCATTTGTGAATGATAAAATGGAAAATAGCAATTTTCCTGTTTTGCCGGAGCTCTGCTGACGTCTAACATCAACGCCTGCTGTGTAAATGGGTCTTCGTGGATACACAGAAGATCGTCAAGGGCACAATTAATTATGTTCACAGTATCATGGACAGATACTTTGATTAAACTGTTGCAATCAGAATCACACCTCTTGCCATCAGTGAAACATGTGAGTCGTCTCACTCCTCACGCTGAGAAAGCACCATAGGCTAAAAGAATCATTATTAAAGTGACAGTGATCCCACTTACCCCTCAGGTCTCTGTAAAGGTCTCTGACGTGTACAGATGATTTGCTCATCAGATAAGTGGCTCTGATTCATTTTTGCTGACCTTAGGGGGTCTATTAAATCCTTCCACTGCATTTCAAATACTTTTTGACAGTCCTTTGTTGCTGATTAATCATTGTATTACAGAATTCATGCAAGCAGCCTAGGCCAGTACACTGAATAAAAAAAATGGTGTAGGAATTACTTTGAAACAATTTTCACCCAGAAATTGCTAGTAAATTCCACAAATAATAATAATAATAATAATTGAAACAAATGCTAAAAATATTTCTATTTATTTTTTTTTTTTGAAAATATTTTTTAATTGTATTTGAAATCATAGTTAGTTGTGGGATTAAGTATTGATGAGCTTCAAATCGAAAATAAGCAATTAGAAATGAGAATAAACGTAACTAAATAGTTTACAATAATCAGTATACAAATATGTATGTCTATATATATATAGATCTATCTATTAGCTATAATCTCTTGTATTGCTATTTTTTTTCTAATTCTAGTAGTATTTTTTTTATTTATTTTGTTGGCCCAAACAGTTGATTACCATTGATTCCCGTGAGACAAAAAATGGATAATAATAATACAAAAATAACTAACTAAATAAATAAATACATTTATTTTTTTTAAATAGATGTATTTTGAAGTTCTGCAGAAGTAAGTTATAAATCTTTCGAACGACATGAGAGTGACTATCCCTCTAAGTAAGGTTACGTTTTTTTCTTTACATCATTTTAAATACGAGCAACATTAAAGTCAGCTAAATGAAATGAATGAAAATACATAACATTTTTACTAAATTTAAACAAACATGCAAAACCGCATTCTGTAGATGTCCATGTTTGCTAGCTCAGCATGAATGCTGGATGAAATTCTACTCCGTTTCTATACTCTTATGGATTACAGGGAAGCCCTGGAAGGAAATCCTGCATCAGTTCCACTCCGATTAGCCGTCAACCATGTAGAAGCACGGTCACTGTCACACCGAAGCCAGGGTAATTTGCTTTAATAGCGAGACAACCCTGGGTCTGTTTGAAGTAATGAATACACGGAGTGTGCCAGAGGCCAGGGAGCGTGAACAGCCTAGGAAACAGGCCAGAAGGACCTGTGAAATCAAGCTTGTAAATACAGACTAGCATCTACTTCCTATTCTGGAGAGGTTTTTTGAGGGTTGCAGAGAGGTTTTGCATTTAAAAATGAAATACATTTAGATTATTCAATAGGAAATATGTTTAGCAATAGTCTATGACACGAGTACATCAGTGAAATAGAAACTGTTTGTTTATTTGAGTTTCCTGAAGTTTAAGTTACATTTTGTCATAATCTAACCTCTTTAGTAACTTTATTACATCTGCTGTTTTGCCTTCTTTGTTTGAATATGAATGCAATAACTTCATATTTGAGTCTAACAGAAATAAAAAAGAATTCATGCAAACCTGAGCAAATTGGTTATGCAAATACTGTTTCCAAAACGAATTTGGACACTGCAGCCACACTAAAACAAATACATTTCATTGCAAGTGAAAAATCTGTCTATTTTGTTGTGACAACAGTATTTTTTCTTTAAAATAAATGCCACTTACCATAGTTTGATATATGAATTCAGAATTATTTTGATTATTATATATAATTATTTGTAATTCTGTAATTATGCAATTTGATAATTATTATTATCATTATATATATATATATATATATAAGCACTCATATTTCATTTTTAGAAATAAAAAATCTAAAAGTAATTAGAGTTTATTTCATAGTATTGTTATTATTTAAGGGAACATTTTATTTACTTAAAATGAAGAAAAAATGATACACTGAGGTTTGTGAGCTGTAACAAACAGCTATCGATGTGCATGAGACATAATTACTATGCAACTAAATTTATTCGTTTGGCAGTTGCTTTAATCCAAAGCAACAGTGCATTCCAGCCATCCAGAACGCTCCCGTACTCAGTTCAGCAAACATACTACACCACATTTATTGCTTGAGTTCAGGGATCAAACCCTTGAACTTGGCATTGCTGGAAAATGCTCAAAAGTACAAAACAACACCGCCATTAAAAAATCAATATTTCAGCTGTTTGGGCTACTATCAGAGAGCCTTGACTCACAGGTTTGTTGGTACTGGATGATGATTATGTTAATGCAGTCTCAGCAAGCCGTTCACAGCCTCCAGCAAGGAAATTACACCGCAATGAAATAATTAAAAGGAGTCTTTCTTCAATGCCAGTATTGGCCTCACAAATTATACATGAAACATCAAGCTTGAAAAATGCTGCTTCAATAGATTTTAGGGCAAAAGCCAACGTGTGTCATCCAGCAACGGAATGACTTCAGTGTGAGCTTTCAGAAGATTATTAAAATGGTGCAGGCCTCTGTGAAATTGTAAGTAAATCTGTCTCTTGAGTCATTTGGTGCATATATTATGTTTGTACTTTTTGCATGCAAGTAGTTCTGTAAAAACCTGGTGAAACGTTCAGGTTGGCATTCCCATTCCGTTCCATGGCAGGTGATTGACTATTGTATGACCAGCCTTAAAGAACACAGTTTGTTGCTCTTTGCTCATATCATTTTCAGTGGCTTTTGAAACAATCATCTGAACTGGAAATTATCATTAATTATTACTCCACAGATGTGAATACATTTCATGCTTTTAATAGCCCTCCAAAAACCAAGAACTAGTAAAACATCTAATATTAGATAAAAAAAATGAAATTGTATATTTACATTTTAAATCAAGAAATATATAATTCAGTGTGTGTGGTGTTTGTGTGTGTGTTGTGTGGTGTGTGTGTGTGTGTGCTGTGTAAACGTAATTATTTATTAAAAATAATTATTTAAAAAGTGAATACATAATGTAAATATGCTCGTTGTTGTTGTTTTCTACATTAATTGGAGTTAATATGAAAACATGTAATCAGGAATTATAAAACATGTAATGAAATGCAACTGACATTTATGATGTGTGTGTGTGTGTGTGTGTGTGTGTGTGTGGTGTGTGTGTGTGTGATGTGTGTGTGTGTGGACGTGTGTGTGTAGTGTGTGTGTGTTGCTGTGTGTGCTGTGTGGGGTGTGTGTGTATGATGCTACTAAACTTGTAAAGAATTTACTACAGTGAATTTCATAATGAATTCAGTGAATGTCCTAACTAATGGAATACACCGCACGTATCAAACAATTTAATTAAATATGAAAATTTGAAGTAGAAAGACTCTAATAGTATTTTCTTTTTTGTAAAATGTACTCCATAACTTTATTTATTTATTTATAAATCATGAATACTTTTTAATGTAAATCAAATGGAGAATCAACAGAGAAAAATCAATGGAGAATGGTGTATTTACACCATCTACCAGCAGGGGCTTACTGGACCATGCCAAAACCTGACCCTAACCCATTGAATAGAGGTTGAGAAGACTGCCAAAATATGTGGATGTTTAATGACAGATTTTGAACTGAAAATGGGCCTTTAGGGCATCCCTTGTCATATTAATTGCATCGCTATTCCATTAAAACATTGCATCACAGCATGAGAACTGCCATCAGTACGCCGCTGTTGCTGATCAATACCTCTCCGCTCAGCATTTTATGAGGGAGATATTGCGGTAGATGAGCCATTCCCGAGAACTAGATCACTGGAGATGCACAGGCAGCGCTCCTATTACAAACCACTGAAGCAACTCAGCCACTATCCTGAGCCAACTGACAACCACCTTATATATAGCAGTCACCCCAAACCGCACAGGCAAGCATTCAATTACAGTCTTAGTCAGGTCAGCAGAGTCGAACGCCGCTGGTAAAGGCATGTCATGTAGACATACGGTAGTGGCATCCTACCATGTCGGACCTGTAAGACGAGCAGCGTTCGCAGTTGTGGATAAGGATATATGTGCTTCTCCAGAAGATGAGCTGGTTGGGAAACTAAATGAATTTGACACACGTGCGTTGTGACAGAATGTTGTTGCAAGTTCTCTTTGGAAAAAGGCAAACTTTTTATTTGTCCAACACACACACACGCATATATATAAACTGTATTACTTACAAACTGTAGTCTGTTACTAATTGCAAATTACATTATGGAAATTGTAACACATTTGTAACAATCTATTGGATTACACATATTATGTAATGTATTCTTACTATATTTTGATTACTTTTGACCTAGCTCATAAGGAAATTTCATTCTTTGTGTATTAAACTCTACAATATGCCAGGGTTTTGCAAACTGGGGTTCCTGAATGAACTGCACAGGTTTGTGAGGTGATGAAAAGCAAAAAAAAATTAAAATAATAATAATAATTAAATCATAAAAATGTCAAATAATTGACTTATTTTAAAATAATAAAAAAAAACAAACATCTGAACAGTAAATATTTTAATTGTTTACCTGCATGTCTTGTGACCATTAACAAACATCGGAGACCTGTGAACATGTGAATGTGTTGTTAAATTATTAAAATATTACTTAAAACCTTAAAATGTTGTGTGGCCACCCCATATTTTGTTTATAGCCACCTATAATAGTGGCTTGTTTGTGCATGCAGTTTCATGAAACTGGAAGACTTTCAAATATTTTAGAAAGAACAATTTAAGGGAGAAAAAAATTAGGGTGAATCTAAATTATGAATATTTACAGCCATTGGGTATGTAATCATGAAATCTATAACAAAGTAATCTGATTCGAAGCATTTTAAAATGTAATATAATCTAATTAGAAGTACTTCATTTTTGGAATCTTATTATATAATCCAGATTACATGTAATTAGTTACTACCCAGCTCTTTTTTTATTATATCAGTCTGATTCACACATGCATTATAACGTGCATTGTGACGGTATGCATTTACGAATTCCCTTCTTTGTAAAAACTCACACTTTTATATCTTAAGTGTGCCATACAGAACAATTCACATAGCTGCTCAGTTAATAAATGACAAGTGCAGTAGCTTATCATTTCAAAAGCTCGTATAAAGGTTACCAGCAATTGTTTTAGAGAGGGTAAAGCAGTGTGTGTGTTGGTATTCAGGCTAAATCTGTGGAAAACATCTATTGGGAAGAATGGCTGCCTATTAGTATGCAAGCGGTGGACGGCCGCCTCATCTGCCAGGCCCTCAGAGGTGTCCCTCGGGCATGCTCATGGTCAACATCCCCTCACAGGTGGAGGGGAAACTGACACTCACGTCAGAATGGGCCAAAGCCCCCTTGGCTGTTCAACACATTCTGCAGCACTCATGCAGATTGGCTCTGAGATGTAGTTCAGGAAGGGTCTGCATGAGAATTGTTCATTAGACGCCTACACAGACAAACCCAAAGTTTGAAACTGAAAATTGTACCTTTCTTCACTGGTGAGAACATGAGTCATGATGTGTTAATGCATTATGATTTTACTTAGTTTTTTATTATTTAAATATGTACATTTTTAACAAATAATTCAAGATAAATCCCATAAGAAAGAGGATGGACAACGATTAAAGTGAAACCAAATGTAATTTCCTAAACAAATTCATAGAGGGAATGTTAAATGTATTTTTTATATCAAAATACTTTCTCCCAGCTGTCCTACACACATTATACTATATCAAAATGATAATTTTTCATCTAACAATCCTAACCAGCAAAGTGACATTGGCCAGGCCAAATAATTGCTGCAGGATAGATAAATATTTTGTAGGTCATCCCGGAAGTTTACATAACCTTAGCTTCTTCGAGAAAAACCCAAAAGCATTTTTTCATTTGCTTTTGAATTATTGTAAAAATATAAGCTCTGTGACCTGCACAATCTCATGCCTTTTGTACGTTTTGTTTATCAAGATAATCTACGCAACATTAATGAATAATGAATTAAAGCTTAAATAGAATTGCTAGAAGTAAATGAGATACAATCGAACTACACGGTCGCATGACTTCAACGTCACCACCATTAAGCTTCTGACCAATCTTTCAGTCATTATTTAAAATCTACAATTTGAAAGGTTTGCACTAAAAGGATAGTTCACACTAAAATGAAAATTTGCAGTTAATTTACTGTTTTTTTTCCTTCAGTATAACAGTAAATAAGATTTTTAGTTGAATCCATGGTCCTTGTTACTGTCACTTTGAAAGTAAAAAAGGAACAAATCAAGGAACACCAAATTAATACCCATGGCTCCTGATGATATATTGAGGCCTTAAGAAGTGAAATGATTGGTCTGTGCAAGAAACCAAACATTATATACAGCATTAGTACCTTACCACAATTATAAACACAACAAAAAAAGCAGACTAGTAAGATGAGTTTTCCTGTTCAGTGCAATGATGTTTAATGTTCCTGGCGACCTTTGTAGCCCTATTTAGGCAATCGGTAATAACCACCATTTTTTAAGACACATAAAATAGGGTGACCATACGTGCCATTATTCCCGGACGCGTCCTGGCCAGGATTTCTATATTGCTTTGATTCAAAGTACCTCGAGAGCGTTTCGAAAACATTTAAGGAAACGGGTCATACAACGATCGATCTGCACAGTGCTAACAGCCTAAACCTGGATATTTTAGGCAATATAGAAATCCTGGCCAGGATGCGTCCGGGAAAAATGGCACGTATGGTCACCCTAACATAAAAGCTTTTTAATATTACTGATGCAGTTTCGTAGTCATGCAATAAAACGTAAAAAAAAAAACCTTGAGCTTGCTTTAACCACAATAACCACCATAAGACATATAACCACTTATGCTGCGATATACATAAACCTACCAACTTCCGTTGCCATGACTTATCGCGAGAGGAAAAAAATAAGTTTTAGTTGTTAGGCGCCTATTGACATTCTGTAATGGAAATGTCGCCATTTTGCAATAGATTGTATCATCATTGATAAAATACCGCAAACGTTTTGTGCAAATATGCTTTTGTACTTGTGTAATGTCGCACACACACCACTAGGTCTCAGAGAACAGAGATATTTAAAGTTTAATAAAAATAGTTTTTAATCAGGGTAGGACTATATTTAAATTTTGACTTCAATGACAAAGAGGTTGTGAGGAAGTACGGTGTGTTCAATGGACTGTTTAACAACATACCGATTGTTCAGCTGATGAAACGTCTTTCTGAAATAAACTTTAAGTTAAAACGTTTTCATCTTTGTTAAATTCAATATGGAGTCCAACCTGACTTTTGTATGCTTAAACTGCCGTGTCATTTCTACAACACTAGATTCACCAAATAACCAGCTTCCTCCTTGCCACTGGATGGACAAACAGATAATACCAGCTGAATCTGACACCATAGAGTTGGCATTTAAACAAGTTAGCATTTTTGCATTGTTAGGTCCATCGTCCCAGAGTCAATGGGTTTTTTTGAATGTTTTTTTTGTTATCCATCCAATAATTAAATGCAAGGAAAGCCTCTTATACTTGTGAGCAGCCGTGTATGAGGTTTTTCTTGGAGGTTATAGTGCATGTGATGATCATGTAATTTTACGTAATTAGTACACAAGAATGATCATGTAATTTTACGTATGCCATGTGACCTGTAAATGCGGAAAAAAAAACTATTTCCATTGCAGTCTTGTGATATATTCCTTTTTCAAATTGCCTGAAAAACCACCTCATGTGAGTGTAAAAAAGTTTGCGATAAATGGGAGTTTTTGTGAAATTGACGTGTTTCCATTAGGCGTATTTTCAATTCACAATTTCAATTTGTGCAATCTGAAGGGTAATGGAAACGCAACTAGTTATAAGTTGTTTTGGTAGAAATACACTGTTCAAATGCAAATGACACCCATTATTGACAACCAAGGTTGTGAGGTGATAAAAAACAAATAATTGATTATAAAATTGTGAACTAAAATACTTTTAAAATAAATCATTAAAAAGGGAGAGAGCGAATTGTAAAAATGCAAATGTGTTTTTAAATAAATATTTAACTATTACATTACATGCTCAATTAAATATCCTACTTTAAGTAAATATTTTAGGTCAAAGTAGTTCGGCAACACTTCAGATATGACTGGAGCCTCATGTGAGTGTGCATCCTACTATTTGGCTGTAAAACTTCCTTAATGTGCACCTTTAAATACATCAAACTCAACTTCCTGAACCCAGAGCTGAAATCAAAGGAAGAAGAAAAAAGGAGAAGTTGATTGTGAGCAATGGCTGGAACACTTAGGAGCTAGACAGCCATGCTGGTTTGCGTCTCGCTTCTCTTCATCTCACCTCCTGTTGTGTTCCATAGCCATAATGCTCATCATGACGGGACCTCTTGACTGGGCACGGAAGACCAGTAGGAGAGTGAGGAACACTGCTGAGACCTCAACTCTGAGTCACCGCCGCTTCTGTCCATAACAACAGCATCCACAGGGGTGGCTTCAACAAGAGCTACAAGGCTGAAGTAAACTGAAGAGTGGGACAGAGATTAAGAAAGTAAACATAACTGAGAGCCAGTGCCTGCTTGTTACCATCTAACCAATCAGTGGAGTTCCCTTTATATCAGCGAGTTCTTGTAGACTTAGTTTAACAGGAAAGGACTACAGCAGAGACGTTCTGTGTGAAGTTTGACTCTCGCTGTGAGCTGAGGTTCGTAATCAAGTGTGTCGGACTTTTCAGCCATCATCAGCTCTCCACCTGCTGTTTTACTGATTATTAGCAGACACATCAATATAGAATGTCCAGTCAATCAAAATCAGGCTGACGACAGAACCAAAGGCCAGTTTTACCATAGAGACGGCCGGCAATTATCAATAATGGAAGCCAGGAATATGAGATATTGAAAGTATATTAAAATATTAATTATGAATTTACATAAAGTGGATAGGCAGCTTATGCAATGTTTTTCAAAGGGTTGGGGTTGGTAAGAGTTTTTTATGTTTTTTGAAAAAAAAAGAGTCTCAGAGTCATAGGCACTTAACAAGACTGATGAACCGAAGTGTACCAGAAAATGCGAGTAAAATCAGTTACAGTCAAATATTGTGAAATACTTATCGCCCATTTTAATTCAAGTTTTCTATTTTAAATAGTTAACATCTTTTATTTATTCATGTGATGATAAAGCTGAATTTTCAGCAACCATTACAACAGTACTCAGTGTCACATGATTCTTCAGAAATCAATCTAATATGCTGATTTGGCCCGGGCTCCAAAAAACCATTTTCTTATTATTATCATCAATATTGAAAACAGTTGTGCTGCTTAATATCATTCTGGAAACAGTGATACATTTTAATTTTTCAAAGATTATTTGATTAATATAAGTTTAAAATATCTATCTATTTATCTATTTATCTATCTATCTATCTATCTATCTATCTATCTATCTGTCTGTCTGTGTCTATCTATCTATCTATCTATCTATCTATCTATCATATATGTATGTATACTCCGCCAGAGCCTTGACTTTGTTTGTTTGCTTGTTTGTTTAGACAGCATTTATTTTATCCTTGCTGAATAAAAGTATTACTTTTTTTACAAAAAGAAAGAAAAAAAAATCTTCTTAAAAGAAGAAGAAAAAAAATCGTACTAACCCCAAACGTTTTGTAAATCTATTGAAGCATGCCTCGGTTTTCCCAAATAATAGCAGTCTGTGATAGCAGGAAAAAAAATATTACACAACAATGTTAACTAGCTTAGAAATACACAATAAGCCATTGTCATTGCAAGCTCTAAAAAGTACATATCATTTCAGACTTGAGAAGTATTTCTGTGTTTTCCTGAATGTTAAACACATTCACTTGGCTTTTAAACATGCATTCTTGACCTTAAAAGACAAATGAAAAGCAGCAGCTGAAGGCTATATTTGTTTTACAGAATAAAATCTCACCCAAACTGACTAAAGCGTTAGAGTTCAGGGTTTGCTCTTATGTTGATGCTCTCTGTGTGACTACAAACAGCTTCAGACGGTTTCAAATAAGCGCTGAAACGTACCTTTGTTAAAGTCGTCCATTAATAAAAAAAAAAATTATCTCCCAGGCCGCAGAATGTCCAGAGTATGAAAGATACACACCACCCACTTAAAGCAGGTTCTTCAACAGTGAAAAGGCACTGGTTTTATTGAAAAGGGGATAGATAGATTGCTTTCAAGTTTGGTTACATGAGAGAGTAAAAGACAAAATAAGGTTAAATAATAGTACATTGCAGCCTACCAAAATATTGGTACCTGCTAGTGAACGGAGCACATGTGAGGCATTTTTAAAACTTGTGTGCTTACCTTTCTACACTTGAGTCTTTTGTCATGCTGTGTAAAGGGATATCAACACAGAAACATGTAGGAGCCATGATGTCTAAAGATGAATCCTCAGATCGAATGAGCCTGATGAAACGAGAAAGATCCCGCTGAGAGATTTTGGGTGGCTTGAAATTCTCTGTGCTTTTGTGTTTTCAACTATAGACAGATAAACAGCCTGAGCAATGCACCAGGGCCCGTTCAGCCCAGCATAAGCAGGGTTAAATGATCAGTTTTTAAAGCCCACCACTAGCGCTATATAGCTATTAATCAAGCACTGTAGCTGGAAACACAGAGAGGCGCCTAATCGGAATTTAAAGCAGTCTGTAAAGTACCTGCAGCCAATAAAAGAAGCAACAGTCATCTTTCACACTGTGCGTTAGATCCTCTCAGCCTCGAGTTTCAGTTAAATCTGCTTGGGTTCACGAGGAAATAATGCTACAGTTATATTCATGGCATGTGTCTTGCGTGTTTAACTTGTATGGAGAAGAAATTCAGTCCAAGACAGCAAGACTTTAATTTCCAAGACAGCAAGATTTCAAACGTCTCTTTCAAAACTTCCACAACAATCCAAGAATACTAATGCAAGATTCTTCCTCTATTATTTGAAATATGGTCATATTCTGATTATGCATTTGTCGTGTAAAGACATTAAGCTAATATATAGCGGCAAAACAATGTGTCATGCCTTAGTTTATTTGGATTATGCTGATTACGTAGGAATATTATATGCATAAACACTCCTGTTAAAAGTTTCTTATGCTCAAACTGAGCTGCATATATTTGATAAAAAATACAGTAATATTGTGAAATATTATTAAATTTTCAAATATTTGTTTTGTATGATAATATACTTTAAAATGTAATTTAATACTGTGATGCAAAGCTGAATTTTCAGCATCATTACTCCAGTCTTCAGTGTCACTGATCCTTCAGAAATTACGCTGATTTTCAATGATTATCAATGTGTGCTCAAAATATTAATTGGTAATGTGTATGGACATGTAAATATGGTCAGTGACCACTTATCTGCACAAGAATATTCATATTTTCATCGGAACTGGATCTTATTCCAATTATGTACGCATCTTGTAAACATGTCAACTCGATTTAGCCAATATTGCAGTATTTAGAAACCTAAATAAGACATAGGCAGCAATGAAATATCAAGTCCAATCCATTACCTGTTATTATTACCCTGCTGACCAAAAACCTCAAAGAAATGAACTCGTGTGCTGTGGACGATTGCAAACACAATTCTAAAACCATTTGTCATACTTGTCATGCAGATAGTTTTCAATTACTGCAGAGATTCAGATAACTATGTGAAGTGTTCCCCCTCGAAGACAGACGATGACTAATTTTACACGCATAAAAGAGATTTTAAAGCTTTAGTATGCAGGATGTGATGTAACACATCAAAACACCATTCAGAGCTGATCCCACCGATTCAGTGTTTGAACTAGGCTGACTTTCTTTAGAACAAGGGGAAAGTTGGACTAGTTCAAGAGTCACTTCTTCCCCCGGGATAAAGCAAACCTCAATCACCTTGGGTTCATTGCGGTATTCCTGAGTGTGCTCCATATTTGCCTTATGAATGCATATGCATGAATTCCACATAATGACTAAAAGAAATGTAAGCATAAGCATAGATCTCATTTTAAGGAATTGATCTTGCTTTAGACTTCAGACTGCTTTTCATTTTTTCTCCTGAGAAAAAGGCCCTAATCTCACATTTGTCTCCTCTAGAGTTTCAGAAGAGATCTTAAATGTCACAAACAGAGCTCAGATTTGTCAAGATGAAAGAGCGAGTTCTGAGCAGTAAAGTTTTCCTTGGGGTGAGTACATTCCATACAAATTTAACCAATACATTTTTAAGCGTATTGGGCTACCTGATTCACGAACCATTGCACAGAACTGTGTCTCATGTTACTTTATAATCAAACTGTAAGGTGAACTGACAGCTGATGTTTTATTTCATTAATTGTGATGTTCAACTTTAGTTACAATTGAAATTGGCTATGAATTGAAACAATGCACCCGGATCTATCAATGTTCTGTCAGTGTTCCAGATAAACTCCAGAGCCGAGTATAAAACATGACAGTATTGGCAGGTCCCCAGATAGAGAAGTGCTTAGCTTTCACAGAGTAGGATTCATAATAGTCTTCTATACTTCTGTACCATGCCCATATTGAGCACTTGTGACACATGAAACTGCCAGGCCATGATGAGAAATATCCACTGTCAGCTTATAACCGAGCTTCAAATGATTTAAACCACAGTGGAGAGATTGGACAGAGCGCAGCAGTGGGGCAGAAGAGATCACGTTTAAGAAGGGTGGCCCGTTTTGTAATTCAGACTCATTGGTTTATCACTTCTAGGTTGCATACTGTATGAGATGGCAACTACAATGTTATTTGTAAGTTTAATATTTTTTTATATTGTATTTTGTTTTATATGCATATGCATAATGAAAAATATTTTTAAAGTATTCATTTTTATATGCATATAAATATGATTTTTTTATTCATTGTTTTTTTGGTACTTTGTTTATTGAAGTTTACAATTATTCACATAAAAAAGACATAATAACAGCAAAAAGTTAAGAAAACAAATAGATAAATAAAATAATCAGAATTGGTCATTAACAACACCCCACATATTATCATCCCTACCCAATAATGACAAAAAACAACAACATGTATTTATCTAAAAACAGTAAAATATTTATATTCTACTTTAAAATTCTGCATCTAAACATTAACTAATCTTTTTTTTTGCCCATACATTCATTTAAAACTATGCTTTAAAAATCTGTCATATTATAGTTATTATTCAAAATATATTTTTATTCTATAAATTCTCCATCTTAACATTTACAATCTTGAATTTGTTTATTTGTTTATTCATTCATTCATTCATTCATTTGTTCGCTGCGTTCATTCGTTCATACAAACATACATACATACATATTAAAAACTGGGCCTTAAAAGTCTGTGGTATTATAGGTGTTATTCAAAATATATTTTTATGAGAAATATATTTTATTAGAAATATATTTTATTAGAAATCTTGCTTCTTAACATGCTCTTTCTTTGGACCAAAGTATTTTTATTTATTTGTTTATTTATTTATGCATGCTATTAACAACCAGCCTCTAAAAAACTATGGTACAGGTATTATCCAAATACAATTTTATTCTATGAAGTCCACATCTTAGCATTTATTTATCTATCTATCTATCTATCTATCTATCTATCTATCTATCTATCTATCTATCTATCTATCTATCTATCTATCTATCTATCTATCTGTGGCATTATAGGTATTATTTAAACTAAATACAACATTTCTGCTTCTTATTTTCTTAATTAACTTTTTTCCTGTTAAAATAATTGAATGTATTAAAATATGTAAACTATTTACCTTTTATTTGAAATCGTATAAGCATCAGTGTTATGTATTGAATAATTAAGCCCTCCATGACGTTATATTCTGAGGGGAAAAGGTACATTGCACCTCGCAATGTTTCCATAATCAACTTCTAACTGATTTTCATTTTCCATCATGCGTGCAGCAGTCTTTGTCTATATTTTCACAGGGAAGTTTGTGGATAAGTTAGAGCTCCCTCTCTCTTTCTTCTCTGACTGACAATGTCCTTTGCTCACATCATCTCTCATTCTCCTTCACTGGGGCTTCCATCCACTTGTTTTCTTTATCTGTTTTCCCTCTCTCTCTTTTCTCTCAGTGCATTCAGATTCAGGTGTATGGTGTGGAACAATAAGGATGGCTTTACCCCTGATTAAGAGTTCTCCCAGCGGGACCCTAAGACGGGGAGGCTCAGCCCCCCCATGCAATTAAATCAAGTTCTTTTTTAATAAGGAGTGTGTTTATTAAGTCCATTCAGGGACTTGTCCACAGAGGCTGTTAGCATTGCTCTCTGATTAGGAAGGCTAAGCAGTCTCAAGAGCTGGTAGCGAGAAAGCAGTGAGTCTTTTTTTGTTTTGGGGGGCAGAAGTTGTTAATATGGGAGGTATGGTGCACAATCTATTTTCTAACCGTTAGCACATGGGCTAGGGCCAGATTGACGGGGAGAGAGAGTGAAAGACACTTCAAAAGGGAGGGTGGATACCAGTCTGGTAAATGAGAACGCAAACTGTCTGGTTTAGGGGTGTGTGGCTCACTGATATCACAGGTGTAGTTTCAGAGAGGGAGGCACTTTGTTGGGGGAGACAAAGAAAACGAGTCAGGCCAAATAAAGCTTGTGTTCTGCGCTGGCAGAGGCGGGATCTGATATGATGCTTATGGCAATACTGTCACCTATAGGCCTGCTACGATACGGCATCCAGAGCTGGGAATGGTATCTGACCAGATCACGGAAGTTGATTAAGGCTAGAAGGGGGATACAGCTGCGGCTACTGGGCATGCGCACATCAGTATTAAGTAATTTTTGTCACACTGTACAACAATAATTACTGTTTTTGCATTATTGTAAGGGGGTAGGTATTACCCACTAGGGCAAGGTTCCTCAAATCTTGCCCTGGAGGGCCAATGCGCTGCAGAGTTTAGCTCCAACCCTGATCAAACTCACCTACCTGTGATTTTCTAATGATCCTGAAGACATTGATTAGCCTGCTCAGGTGTGTTTGATTAGGGTTAGAGCTAAACTCTGCAGGAAAGTGGATCTTGTGGGCCAGATTTCAGGATCCCTGTATGGGATGTATCAGGGTATGTTTAAAAGTGGTCTTGTAGTGTAATTTATTAACTATGCATGCCATAAACCCATCTTTTTGGGCAAGTAACAGATATGGGTGCCATGTCATAAAATATATTTAATCAAATAAAAAAAAGGCCTATTTTAATACCACTGATGTTTTTTTTTTTTTTACGTGATCACAATTTAATAAAAAACATTGTACGTTTTGTAAGTTACTATTACGAATTATAATGATTTAATTTCCATAGTTGTTCAGACAACGAATAATTAAATACACAAAGCGAGCAAAAAAATGTACATTATCAAAGAAAATTATCACTGACTCAGTCTAGGGCCAGTTTAAGCACTTTCAAAAAACTCTAGTTTTAAGCAATGAAGCTGTCTACAGTGTGAAATCGCACGTACGTCTGCGCTTTGTTGTTTATGACAAGAGAATTCTTGAGAGTGCAGAATTCAGTCAGTGAGCGTGCACACTGAACAAAACGTCAGCGTATCAGCCATGACTAATCTAAACACCTCTGATTGGCCATTGCATTCATAAACTCAACACAATTGTGTGTGATTGGTTTTAATGCTCAATGCTGTAAAAACTTGTAAAAAGATCTGACACAACATGTGCAGATCTAAATTTAATTGACACTTTTCTTTTTGTTTTCACTTCATTCACGTCAGATGTAATAGATTTAGTTTAACAGTGCAGGGGCATTTTTGTCTAATTTTGTGGCAGCGTGTACAGCGTGTGTATATCTCTGCTTGTAAACAAGGTGCAGCGCATACATGTTCTACTTCAGCAGCACCGTGCACATGCATTGTTTACATGCAGAGGAAAGCATGCGCATGTGTCGTGTACTCTTGATAATGGCGGAATACTATGGCAAGCCGTTTTTACTTTTATTCCTTTACGGGATATGAATTCTTGATATCAACAATTACATTTTTACTAGTTAAAATGTTAATTCTTGATATCAGGAATTAGATTTCTACTAGTAACAATTGCTGTTTTTGATATCAGCAATTACATTTGCACTAGTAACAATGTTAATTCTTGATATCAACAATTCAATTTTCACTAGTTAAAATGCTAATTCTTGATATCAGGAATTACATTTCAACTAGTAAAAACTATCATTCTTGATATCTGTAACTGTATTTTCACTAGTTAAATGTCACCATAGGCTGCCATTCAAAATCAATTGTTGATATCAAGAATTAATTTCTTACTAGTTGAAATTCCAATTTCACATATCAGAAATACAATTCGTACTAGTAAAAACCTTTATTTTTGATATCGATTTTATTAACATGGAAGATATAGAGTGAATGCGCTCTGACTCATAACACTCGCACACGTGGAAGAAAAAGGACACTCCAGATCACATAATTCAGTGGATAATTAATAGAAATTATATTGAGAACTTGTGAGAATAAACCTGTTCTCAGATACCAAAGATAACAAAAACTCCTCATCCACTCTCTTCTCTCTCTGGATACTCTTCTTCTGTGTTACAGTAGTTTAAACTGGTTTTCGAAACAGCGCCACCACTCTTGCCTTTTTGTACAACAGTAGCTGCTCCGGGCACATGATGTAATGCTCAAATCTTATTGGACGGCCCGTGTTTTCGCTTTGCGAAACTGAAAAGATTCGTCTGACTGGTTAAAAAAAAAGAAGAAACATTCGCATTTTCGGTGCACGAATGTTCACGGTCTATGTGGAAGCATTCATAGGAATCTTGTTTTATTCCAGCACGTCATCGCATCCGATATTCGTTTCGCTTTTTCGCGCTCAGTGTGGAAAGGCCTTTACTCGTTATTTTTGTTTTCTTTGCACAAAAAAATTTCTCGTAGCTTGGAAAAATTACGGTTGAACCACTGATGTCACATGGACAGTTTTAACGATGTCCTTACTACATTTCTGTGCCTGGGAACATTTCAGTTGCGTTGCTATCTATGGAGGGTCAGAAAGCTCTCGAATTTCATAAAACATATCTTAATTTGTGTTCCAAAGATGTTTTATTTTATTTTTGCTTTATTTCAATTCCAAAAATGCAGATGCGTCATCTTGCCTCACAATTATGAACTGTAGTGAAATTTACTGTAATAAGTAGAGTTTGTCAGGCTGATTGTTTTGCAATGGAATATTTTATATTTTATACAGGTGAAATGATTAAAATTGAGAATTAAAATTCAAATGTGAAAAGTTTAATGACCGGTCGTAATCATAATAATCTCAAAAGATCTTTGATTTGTCTTATAACAATCTTAGAATTGTCTTTGTTCTTTAAAAAAAAAAAATTATAACTGTATTCAAAATGATTTGTAATTCCACTCACTTAACAACCAAGTGGACATACACTGGAGAAAAAGAATAAGAAAAGTCTGATTTTCATCCTCTTAATGTAATTCATGTCTAGCTCTCAAATCCAAATCCTTTGTTTGAAGGGACACACACTTAGGGCTTTTCAAAACACTTAATATTCATCTCCAAGTGCGTCTATTGGATATTTAAAACTTTTCTGAGTGGTGAGAGACAGGGATTATATACCTGTGCAATTACCTCTTAGATCTAGCCATTGTTCCCAAACTGCACAGTAATTATTCAGGTGATTGCCACCAGAGAAAAGCCATTGTTCAGACTACAAATTCCATACAGCATAGTCATTCACAGTGCTGAAGTTAGCCAATGACACCAACAGTAATCATCCTGTACATATTCAAGCATAATGACCACCCACACGCTCAAACAACGACACCGTAATCACAAACATAACTAAACTATTCTTTGTTAAACCCACGTGCCGTATTGTAGGTCGTTACGCACAAAGAACGGGGCTGAACTTTGTCCTTTGAGGGTTAGTAAAGAATAGAGAGGAGATCAGTATTCAGACTGAGTTCCTGCCATGCTTCTATTAAGTAGGAGAGTGGCAGACTGATTATCCACATTGTTGGCGGTGGTGGGAGTGGACTGTACTGGGCCATTTTTGTATTAACGTTCTGATCAAATTTTCATAACTCAATTTGGTGGAGGTTTGGATGTTGAGGATTGAGCACATCGGGAAAGCTCTCTAGTGCCTTTGCCCATGTAATGCGCCGGTCGCGTGACATTGTCGGTGACAATATTGTGAGTTTTTTGTACTTATGCTGCTCATATACTTAGTATATACTTGTTTGCCCAGAAGTAACTGTTGTTGCTCAGATGTTGCTCTTTATAGCTTATGAGAAAGACGGTTATGAAGTTATAGTCCAAAAAATCAAATTTTTTATCATATTGTACTTTTAGGCAAAGATTTAAAAATTGCATGGGTTTTTGTTGGTTTTCATATTTGACTTTTATGGGTTCTATAGTATGATAGGAGAAGAGGAAAAAAGCATGCATTTTATTCAAAGGCCCAAACTTTAATAATAATAATATAATAAAATAGCAGACTATTTACATAAAATGCATATAAATATCAGTTGTCCCTTATTATATTTAAATGTTTAGTTTTATGATCAAAGCTCTGTAGTTTTTTTTTTTTTTATTGTAGGGGCAAAGCATATAATGGAATGCAATACAATGATGATTGGGAGATGAAAAAAAAACATTCCTCACAATGATCATATATGATTCTCACATTTTAACATGATTTTTCAAAAAAATTATGTATGATAATAATATAAACCTAAGTTGCTTCAGTCCAGTAAGTATTCATTTTGAAATATTACTAGCAATATAAAAGTTATGTAATTGAGATATTTAACAGATCTCACTTGTTCTTTTCTCGTTCCTACAGGTTAATTAAGAAAAAGTGGATCACATTACATTAAAGGACCACATGGAGATTTTGCAGTAGAAAAATATAAACATTGTAAAAGTCATGCTGCATGCATGATGGAAAACATTGTTTATTGTCAGCTCTATATGCTTCGCCATCATTTAATGATCAAGTGACCTGTCAGGTAAAAGCACTGAGGATATTCCACATCTAAAGCTTCTTATTGACAAAAAGACACGTCACCTTTATTTGTATAGCGCTTTTAACAATACACAATGTTTCAAAGCAGCTTTACATATTACATAGGAAAAATATTTGTAATAATGCAAACAGTAAAAAAAAAAACGGTGTGCAAATTTCCTTCCTACATTACCAAGGTTGCATTCAAATCGAACCATTTGTGGGGGGGGGGGGGTGGGGTGGGGGGCTGCCGTATTTTGAGATATTCAAACAGTAACAATTATTTAGATGTATTCAATGAGTTTTAAAAATCAAAGAACTGGAAAGGTCATAGAAAGTTTGGATAACATGAAACATGCATATGTTTTCTTGAGTCAGATGCATTACTGAACATCAGTCTATCAGAGCTTCATCGCTATGACAACAATACTGAATCCAACTTACCTTACATTATTATTATTCTTCTGAGACAAACATTTCTGACTCTAAATCCTCCTAGAGCTTTAACTCTACAAACTCCAAACTCAGCCCAGATCTTCAGACTGATCTGACTTGAGTTGCTATATCTTTTCTAACTGATCAGACTTATGATTTTCAAATGAAGATTAAAAATCATAAAAATTCCATAGACTTACATTGACGGAATGTTCAAATGAGCCAAGACTATTCAAACTCCAGCTGTAAAAATTCTATCTATCTATCTATCTATCTATCTATCTATCTATCTATCTATCTATCTATCTATCTATCTATCTATCTATCTATCTATCTTTATAGCAACACTCTAGCAACTAGCCAAACCAACCTAGCAACCACCCTCAGTACCCTAGCAACCACATAGCAACACCCTTGCAACCACCCCAGGTACCCTAGCAACCAGATAGCAACACCCTAGCAACCGCACCCGAGTACCTTAGCAACCGCATAGCAACACCTAGCAACCGCCCGCCCCTGGTACCCTAGCAACCGCCTTAGCAACCACCCCATGTACCCTAGCAACCGCATAGCAACACCCTACCAACCACTCCATGTACCCTAGCAACCATCATAGCAAAACCATTTCAAGTACCCTAGCACCACTAGAATACCCTAGCATCACTAGACACTCTGAGTTCCTATCCCAAATATCTATCTGTCTATCTATCTCTGACAGATTGTATTGCCCTTCAAAACTTCCACTTTTTAAGCTTACTTTAAACGTCAAACTATTTCAGACTGAAAACCACCAAACTTAAAACTTTTTAAACTTCTTAAACTTTTTAAACTTTTCAAACTTTTTCAAACTTTCTGGTCCAGACCTTTCTCAAGCCAACTTAAAGTTTGTGTTGATGAACTTTTTTTTTTTATCTAGTCTCAGTTGTTATTCTTAAATAATTTCCATTCTTCTTAAATTCGCATTGAGAATCAGAGTCATAATATAAGTTAAAATAACATATATTATTAATACATTTTTAAGTTTAACCTTGGTTTTACCACTTGTTGCAATTTAAAAAAAAAATCCTAAATTGGGGGGGGGGGGGGAAATGTAGAGGAAATGTTTCTGATCCAAGCTACCTGATGATGGCAGTAATGCACTATTAAGTGCGGTTGCCAGTAAAAGAAAGAAGAAGAAGAAGAAAACTAACGAAGCGGAAGAAGAACCGCCTCAACACTAGATGGCGGCAGTGAGTCGTTCACAAACAGACCGTCCTGCGATGAGACGAGAAGTGCAGCACTGACAAGCGGTATGTTCTTTGTTATAAATAATAAACGTTTTTTTTTAAGTTATTTAGCATTATTTGCGTTTGACTAGAAACACGTACTGCAGATTTATAAGCTATATATTTGTATTATGTGCATTTGACACAAGTTAGCATCTTATCGCAAGACGGTGCAGGACGGGGCTTGTGTTCCTTCATTTCTCCAAACATTATTCACAAATAAATTGTTTGCAGATTTATAAAACACCTAAGTATAGACAGAATAGTCACCATTTTACTAGTGTGTAACGTAACGGGACATTGGGCCTGTGCGTATTCATGCGAGAGGCTTACGAATGCCCAAAATGTTCAGTTCAGTGCTCAAATGATTCCCTGAACGTTAGATTCGAGCATTCGAACGCACCTATCATGATCAAATGTTCGAATTTAACATTCAAATGCTCCTCTGATTCCCAAGATGTTAGAAAACGCATGTGGTAGTCCAAACGACAATATTCTAATGTGCCTATGGCCTAAATGAGAAAAAAAACAAGTACAACCAAACAACCAGTATGTATTGCATCTGTTGCAGCTTTATAATCTTCTCTTGTGTTGTGCGCTTCATTTCAGGTCACTCTGAAAAATGTCTGAACCACGAGCTTTTAAGAATCCCTACCCAGATTACACTGGGCCTGGATGTGCACAAGACTTTTTTGACATGCAGGGAAATGTGAGTGATTCCAAAACATGACATGGGATCCCTTTTTGTAGTTTACAAATAATATGCTATTCTTAGACATTATTGGAGTACCGTAGTATATGGATATAATAAACATTCATTACCTTCACTGAATTACATTGTGCTTTCATACTTGTATTCATCGTCACATCTTATTTATGAATTTTTTGCTCTGAGCAGTTGACCCAGCATTTTGCCAGCTGTATAAGCAGCAAGATCAGTGAGCTTCTGGCGGTCATGGAGAATGGACTGAAGAACGCTGACCCCAGAGACTGTACTGGCTACACTGGCTGGGCAGGTGAGAATGCACACATAGGTTTATTAAAAGTTGAAACTGAATTAATTCAAATTCTGGTAAACTGTGTATGGCAAGCGTCATTAAAATCAGCCTCTGTAGATGGGTTTGCTTAAAGGGATAGTCATTTACTCACCCTCATGTCATTTCAAACCTGTCTGCATGTTTTTTTTCTTTCTGCTGAACACAAAAGAAGATATTTTGAAGGATGTTGATGACATGAACATGAGTAGTATAAATGTAGTAATGATATTTTTTTTTACTGTGCATCCCTTAAAGGGATAGCACACCCTTTCTTCTTTCTTTCTGTCTTTTGATGACCAAAAAATAAGATATTTTAAAGAATGTTGATAACTAAACAGTTTCATTTCCCTTTGACTTCCGTTGTATTTTTGTCCATACAATTGAAGTGATTGGGAAATGAAACTGTTTACTTACCAACATTCTTTGAAATATCTTATTTTTTTGTTCAGCAAAGGAAAGTAAGTCATACTGGGCGAGTAAATGATGACAGAATTTTCATTTTTGTGTGTACTATCCCTTTAAGGGATGCACAGTAAAAATTATTATTATTACATTTATACTACTTATGTTCATGGTTGAATGTCATAAAACTACTTTGCCCGCATTGCTAAGACCCTCCTCCCCCAACTGCAGGCATTGCCCTGCTCTACCTGCATCTCCACAGCATCTTTGGAGACTTCTCTTTCCTCCAGAAGGCTCTGGACTATGTCAGCCACAGTCTGAGGAGTTTAACCCAGCGCTGGGTGACCTTCCTGTGTGGGGATGCAGGGCCGCTGGCTGTTGCTGCGGTGGTCTATCATCGACTCCAGAAACCTCATGAGGCTGAGGAGTGTGTGAACAGGTATGATGCTGTTTGATCCTGCTCCACCTCCATCTTTTTGTATGCTGAGTCAGTGACATCACTCTTATCTAAATATATAATCAAATTAAAATGAATTATATAATTTTTGTCTGGTACTAAGTTATTCAAAGATATTCAAAAATTTAAGGAAAAAAAAATATGTATAAGCCTTTATTTAATCATGGCTTAAATATTAAAAGCAAGTATCAAATGTCCATACATCAGCCGACTGTTTTTGTTGTTCACACCCTGATGAAGGCTCATTACCCGCAACACGTTGGTGTATGGACTTTTGGTACTTGCTTTTAATATTTAAGTCATGATTAAATAAAGGATTTTTTTCCCTTAAATTTTCAAGTGCCTTGGTTTGATATGTTTTTCAAGAGTTGAACTATCCCACACCCAAAGAGTACCGACTCTACCGAGATATGGATTTTACTCCCTGTGCAGCACTTTTATGCATCTTTTGCTTATTCAAAAATATATTAAATGAGGGACAATGATTTTAATACATTTTTAAGGATTTAATGGTTATTTTTAATAAATGCACGTGTGTGTGTGTGTGTAGTGTGAATTTATTGGTGAAAATCAGCTATAATGTCCTTATAAGACTACAATCTTTAAACAAATAATAAAAAGTTAGCAGTGAAAGCATTTATTTTGTTTAAATAATATATAAAGTCATACGTGCAATGGCATTTTAGATTTATAGGAAAAGAAAACTGCAAGACAAAGTCAGAAGACCCTTGTAGACCTGTAGAAAAATTATAATAAAAAAAAAAAACTATATATATATACACACCTATCGCACAGATTCTGACATTTTCCTTAGGGTGTCTCACAAATTTGTACTGTTATACAAGCTGTGCACTCACTACTTTACATTGTAGCAAAGTGTCATTTCTTCAGTGTTGTCACATGAAAAGATATAATAAAATATTTACAAATATGTGAGGGGTGTACTCACTTCTGTGAGATACTGTATATATATATACACACAAAATACACTCCTGTTTGTCACTGACCCATGTAAAGTTGATTACTATGGGGAATTTAGATTATTTAAATCATGTAGGAAAATTAAATATAATTTTTCATCCAAAAATAGAAATTATGGAACAACTATCGTAGTGTAGTGTTTGTTGTCGGCTGTCCACATTGAATCTAATTTATTTTGGATTGCTGGCTTGTTTAGGACTTATAACTACTTTAATGAAATTGCGCTGGAATTCTCCCAAGAGCTGGTGTTCATTAGAAATCTCATACTAAGATTCCAGAACGAGGGTGAAATGTGCAAGATTTCTTGGTCTGTAGGGCAGCTCAGCACTTTCTGTTTCCTGTTTCTCTTTCTCAGTTTTGACAGGGTTTCATTCCCATGGGAACTTATTGTGATCTATTTACTTGAATGTTTCCAGGCTGTTGCATTTTCACCAGTCAGTAGTGCAGGGGAATGGCAGGCTTCCTGATGAGCTGCTCTATGGCAGAGTGGGCTACCTTTACTCCCTCATCTTCATTAACCAGCAATTTCAGCAGGAGAAGATCCCCATTCAATACATTCAACAGGTCAGTCACTATTCATTTGGCCTCAGACCTGACCAAAAGCACATGACCTCGTATTGTAACAGGATACATGACTAGAATGAGTTACATATGATGAAGAATATATGTTGCACTTAACATGATCAAAATCTACCCTTTCTAAATGCCCCTGGTCTTATTGAAAAAAAGAGTTTCTCGTTAAAATGTAATATATTTCTCAGTCTCTGAAATTGCTTCTGTCATGTGCTGATGTTACCAAGAACATGCAGACAGAGAAAAATAATATATCCAAAATATTTGTTTATATACAAAAACAAAAGATAATATTGTAGTCAAACCTTCATAATCCAATCCCAATGGAAAAAACTAAGCCATACATTATTTCTACTGTTAAATTTTTTTTTTTTTTTCAATGACTGGTAATGAAATATAGAAAGCAGGCCAGATGACTAGTATACACCATTCAAACTTTGGTGCCAGTGATATTTTTTGATAGAAATGAATGCTTCTATTCAGCAAGGAATACAATGTATCCAAATTTAAAAGTGATAGTAAAACATAATGATACAAAAGTTTCAAATAAATCTTTTGAAGTTTACATTGATAATAATTAGAAATGTTTCTTGAGCACCAAATCAGCATATTAAAATAATTTCTGAAGGATCATGTGACACTGAAGACTAAAGTAGTGATGCTGAATTTAGCTTTTCATCACAGGAATAAATTACATTTTGAAATATATTCAAATAGAAGACATTTTAAATTCTAATAATATTTCTCAATATTACTGTTTTTTTACTGTATTTTAAAAATAATTAAAAATGTACAGTCACCAAATTTTTGAATGAGGTTATATATTTTGGAACTGACAATTGACAGTTAACATATAAATGTCTGACAGTTTCTAAATATTGGCCAGTTAACATTCCTTAATATATAAATAAGGGCATACATCATTTTAATATATAATATTTTATACATATTTAGAAATATGTCACTTTATGGAAATGAAATGCATTGGGGAAGCACATGTTTTGCCTTTGATTCGCTATTTGACCTGATCATGCGTTTATTTCAGATCTGTGATGCAGTGCTGGATTCCGGACAGAATCTGTCTCAGAAGAACAAGATCCAGGAGCAAACCCCTCTCATGTATGAGTGGTATCAGGAGGAGTATGTGGGTGCTGCTCATGGCCTGGCAGGGATCTACTACTACCTGATGCAGGTGAACTCAATCACTCACTATACCTTATTGATTGAGAAAGCAACAAATATAGGGAAATAACTTTACCACTGTGGCTGAAGCAAGCAATCTTTCCCCCCATAGCCTGGCTTTGTGGTTGGCGAGGACCGAGTTTACCATCTAGTCAAACCCAGTGTGAACTACATGTGTCAGCTAAGGTTTCCATCAGGCAATTACCCACCATGGGTTGGAGATTCTCGGGATCTTCTGGTGCACTGGTGTCACGGCTCTCCTGGAGTGATCTACATGTTGATACAGGCTTTTAAGGTACAAATCTGCACATCAGTTCGTAATAACATCTTAAATTGTCTGTTTATATCAATAGATAGAGATCGATTGATCTCTATGCACACTACTGTTCAAAAGTTTGGGGTCAGTAAGATTTTTAGTTTTTGAATGAAGACACTTATGCTCACCAAGACTACATGTATTTGATTTTTTTTAAAAATCAAGTAAAAAGTTATTACAATTTTTAACTGTTTTCTATTTTATATATTTAAAAATGTAATTAATTCCTGTGATGACAAAGCTGAATTTCCATGAGCCCTTAAAGGGTTAGTTCACCGAAAAATGAAAAATTAGCCCATAAATTACTCATCCCTCAAGTCATCCTAGGTGTATATGACTTTCTTCTTTCAGACGAATCCAGTCGGAGTTACAGTGGTGTGAAAAAGTGTTGGCCCCCCTCCTGTTTTTTTATTTTTTTGCATATTTGTCACACATAAAAGAGTCAGATCATCAAACAAATTTTAATATTACACAAAGATAATGCAAGTAAATACAAAATGCAGTTTTTAAATGATTATTTATTTTATTAAGGGAAAAAAGCTGTCCAAACCTGCCTGGCCCTACGTGAAAAAGTAATTGCCCCTAAATCTAATAACTGATTGTGCCACGCTTTGCAGCAACAACTGCAATCAAGTGTTTGCGATAACTGGCAATGAGTCTTTCACATCGCTGTGGATGAATTTTGGCCCACTCTTCTTTGCAGAATTGTTTTAATTCAGCCACATTGGAGGGTTTTCGAGCATGAATGGACTGTTTAAGCATCTCAATCGGATTTAAGTCCGGACTTTGACTTAGCCACTCCAAAACCTTCTTTTTGTTTTTCTTGAGCCATTCAGAGGTGGACTTGCTGGTGTGTTTGGGATCAAACTACATAACTGCTACATAACCTAAGTGCGCTTGAGCTTGAGGTCACAAACTGACGGCCGGACATTCTCCTTCAGGATTTTCTGATAGAGTGCAGAATTCATGCTTCCGTCAATTATGGCAAGTCATCCAGGTCCTGAAGCTGCAAAGCAGCCCCAGATCATCACACTACCACCACCATGTTTGATTGTTGGTATGATGTTCTTTTTATGAAATGCAGTGTTGGTTTTACGCCAGATGTAACGGGACACACACCTTCCAAAAAGTTAAACTTTTGTCTCATCAGTCCACAGAATATTTGCCCAAAAGTCTTGGGGATAATCAAGATATTTTTTGGCAAATGAGAGATGAGCCTTTGTGTTCTTTTTGGTCAGCAGTGGCTTTTGCCTTGGAACTCTCCCATGGATGCCGTCTCTTTCTTATTGTTGAATCATGAACACTGACCTTAATTGAGGCAAGTGAGGCCTGCAGTTCTTTAGATGTTGTTCTGGGTTCTTTTATGACCTCTTGGATGAGTCGTCGTTGTGCTCGGAGTAATTTTTGTTGGCCGGCAACTCCTGGGAAGGTTCACCATTGTTCCAAGTTTTCTCAATTTGTGGATAATGGCTCTGACCGTGGTTCGCTGGAGTCCCAAACCTTAGAAATGGCTTTATAACCCTTTCCAGACTGATACATGTCAACTGTTTTGATTCTCATCTGTTCTTGAATTACTTTAGATCGCGGCATAATGTGTTGCTATTTAAGCATGCTTTACTTTGTCAGACAGGTTCTATTTAAGTGATTTCTTGATTCAACAGGTCTGGCAGTAATTAGGCCTGGGTGTGGCTAGTGAAATTTAACTCAGCTTTCTAAAATAATGTGGTTAATTGCCGTTCTTTCATGATTTAACAGGAGGGGGCAATTAATTTTTCACGTAGGGCCACGTAGGTTTGGACAGCTTTTTTCCCCTTAATAAATGAAATCATCATTTAAAAACTGCATTTTTTTTATTTACTTGCATTATCTTTGTGTAATTTTTAAATTTGTTTGATGATCTGAAACATTTAAAGTGTGACAAACATGCAAAAAAATAAGAAATCAGGAAGGGGGCCAACACTTTTTCACACCACGGTAATTATTAAAAATTGTCTTTGATCTTTCAAGCTGTTTCATGGCACTCAGCGGGTGTTGCAGTGCATCCGTCCAAAATAAGTTAAATAAAAAGCACCCATCCATAAAAAAAGAGCTTGCGCTCACTGTTGTACAACGGACAGTTCCGGTGCAGATGACGTCATGATCGGCGGTGCGCATCAAGAGCACGCTCCGGTGAGTCTCGTGAAAACCAACGTTTGTTAACTGGAGCAAAGTAAGTTTCCTTACTTTAGCAAAGGAAACCAGTCTCCTCTTGGCTTATATCGGAATCCTCCGACATTCTTCTTTACAAAACCTCGTTTTGTACTTCTAATTCTCAGGTGTGCGATATATATCGCATATATTGTATATATATTTATATCAATTCATATAGTTAATCATTATCACACGAAGAGTGCCGTTTTTTCTCCAAAAATTACCATGATTACAAATGTGACATTGAATTCATGAAACAATAAGTTCATTAAGAGACCTATGTTTTAGACGCCATATTGCTTGTTTTTGCTCTATTCTGAGTCTGAGCAACATGACGGTGTTTCGTTCCCAAATGAATCAACTGTTTAGATGATTCGGTTCAGTCGCAATGACTCTGAATTATTAACAGTGATTTGCTGGCGGTTTTAATTTCAAATTTTGGCTTTTTCTTTCTTTTCTTTTTTTCTTTTCTTTTTTCATGTTTTTAAATCATTTCAGATATCAGTATTCAACATTTCATGTTTAAAAAATCAAAACATTACTTATGCATTTGTAACAGCAGGTTAAATGCATTCATATCTTGCATTAAACAAAATACATGCTTGTAAATACATCTAAATGCCACTTCAGATGCAGCTTCTGTGTTGATTTAATTTGCTTGGTAACAGCCCAAATGTTTTATTATTCTAATTCCCTGATTAAATATAAGAATTTGACTCTAAAGATGATGCACACTTTTAGAAAAATGGGCTTTATAAAGGTAAAAATGCCCATAAAATGCAAAAATCATTTAAACTTCTTGGAAAAGATGAATTTCTATCAGTATGAACTGACCACACAGAATATGAAGAATATTAAAAAAATTCAGGAGTCAGCTGTCCACGGCATGCAGTCCTTAAGATGTCAGCACAATAACACACTCCGCAAAATATTGTCTATTTATCGTTATCGATAAAATCCCATAAAATATCGAAATATAATTTTTTGTCAAGTGTCGCAATCCCACTGTCTACTGACCGTTTTTTGTTTTGATCTCTCCCCTGCACTTCCGCGTGCGTCACTTCTGAGCGGTGCATGCGCAAAGCTGACCTCAGAGGTCATTCCCCCGGAACTGCTTCTGCTTACAACAGTGAGCGCAAGCTACATTAAAGTGATTATTACGTTTGAATATGGATATTTTTCCTACAAAAACACATCGATTCGCTACAGAAGGCCTTTGTTCCGGGCCCCCGAGAGCCGTGTGAGACACTTGATTATATTTTTTTTTTTTTAATGAATGGGTGCATTTTTAAATTAAGTGCGTTGACGGATGCAATGTAACACCCGCTGAGTGCCATGAATCAGCTTGAAATATCAAAGACAATTTTTTTATATAACTCCGATTGTATTCATCTGAAAGAAGAAGTCATATACACCTAGGATGACTTGAGGGTGAGTAATTTATGGGCTAATTTTTATTTTTTTTTTATTTTCATTTTTGGGTGAATTAGCCAGTCTTCAGTGTCTCTGATTAGTGTTATTTTATATAATTGATATACAAATTTTTATCCATGGGTTTTTTTTTTTTTTTTTATTTCAGTTTTAGTTATTTTGGTACATTAAGGAAAACTAAAATGAGAAATTGTGCCTTGGCAACTAGCTGAAATAAAATAATTTACTATATATATATATAATTTCAGTTAACATTTATTTTATTTCAGGTAACGAATGTGTGTGTTTTTATGGTTTTAGAATTAGTCAACTATTATAACCCTTCACTGAATTAAAAAATGTCCTATTATTATGTTATTTGTATATGTTATTTATTTATTTTCTTTATTTGTTATTTTTTTGTTTAGTTTTTAACGAGCAGAAACTCTTCTTTTTAGCTCTTGGTATTACAGTGCCATCAAGTGTGAGTAAACAACATTACACACCAGCAGGCATGCAGAAGCCTCAAGAAACATAACATTTCCTTCATGTGTTTGGTGTGAGGCAGTATCTGGAGGACGCGCTGCAGTGTGGGGAGGTGATCTGGCAGAGAGGTTTGTTGAAGAAGGGCTATGGCCTCTGTCATGGAGCCGCTGGAAATGCATATGGCTTCCTGGCCCTGTACAAGATCACCCAGGATCCCAAACACCTCTACAGAGCCTGCATGGTGAGTCTAACCCCTCTCAACCTTACAATATATGTTGTGTTCTATAGAGGGTCTTTTTTTTTTATATATATATATATATTAGACAAGAGGGACCTGTCATTGCCTGTTGTGTGTACAGAGGCATGATGGGATTTGATGTCTTCTCATCTACAGTTTGCAGACTGGTGCATGAATTATGGAAAACATGGCTGCCGGACTCCCCCCCCTCCCCCAACACCGGACTCCATATACCCATTGTCACTGTTTGAAGGTAAGTAAATGTTTACACATGCAATTACCCACAGTTTAAAGTGTGGGGGTCAGTTCCTTTTTTTTCGGTTTCATCAAGAAGTCTTTTAAGCTCACCAAGGCTGCATTTGTTTGATCGTAAATACAGTAATATTGGGTAATATTCTTACAATTTTCAAGAACTGTTTTCTGTTTTTATATATATTATAAATGTAATTAATTCCTGTGATGGTGAAGCTGTCAGCATCATTACTCCAGTGCTAAGTGTCACACGATCATTCAGAAATCGTTCTAATTTGCTGATTTGCTGCTCAAAAAAACATCTCTTACTATACCTCCGTGTTTGTCATATTTTCTCATGCATGAAGGGATGGCAGGCACAATTTATTTCCTGGCTGACTTGCTGCAACCAACTAGAGCCAAGTTCCCTGCTTTTGAGGTGTAAAGGTAACTACACCTCTACTTTTGAATGTTTAACTGTCCAGACATTATTATGCAAATAAAACCCTTGTTAACATCAAATTTCCTCGTTCCAGACTGTTCCAGATGACTGAGCCTTTTCGCTTAAGCTTCCTCGAGCCAGAAGAACTCGTCCTCTAATGGTGGAATAGTACTGTCTCACTCTGCATGTGCGTCTGTATGCCGCTGATCTGTCACAATTCACACTAAGTCTTTTGAGAGGTGCTGTACATGTGGAGAACAGTATGCAGGAGATATTATTTTCCCATTAATGGAAAGTGGATGGGAATCTAGGCTAACTGTATAGATTAAGGGAAGCTGCTGTTACGTTACGTGTTTGTTTGTATCATTTTAATTAATATGACTCATTAAAGATAAACTATTTCGATGTATTTGTGAGGATATATTCTGACATGAGAGCAAGGTAAAGTTTAACATCTTTTTGAATTAAGTAGAGTTAATTAATTACACAAGAACTACAGCTTTAAGGTAGCACTAAAAATACAGTGTTTATATGCTTTCTGTAAGAGTAATGCTTTGCCTTCTGTATTAGTAATGTATTTTTCCCTTTTTTCTCTCTTGATAATAATAGTAGTCATATCAGAGGATGTGCTGCCAAAATGATTTTTTTATTTTTTTTGGTAGTGGAACAATCTTTTAGCATTTTCATTTGTCTTTCATCATCATTTGTACATTTTCATTTGCACAACAATAAAAATAAGAAAAACAGGATGTTATATCTGATAGGTGGTCTGTTTACATTCTCTTATCACATTAATTAACAATGTCAAGTTTTCTGGAGGTGACTACCACACCTTTCTTCCTCTAGATGGAGCTATAAATCTCTGATTGAATATGATTTGGTACTTTGGGAAGTTGTGATCTATTCATTTAGCTATACTTTCTATGGCTGCATGTGAGCCTTGTTTTATTTCAAACTGAGCAATGAAAGGAGGTCAAATCCACAGACCAAAATATAGACTAGCATAATTCGGTTCTCAATCTAGAGGTCCTTGTTTATTATGTATACATTATGACATAATAATAAGAGTTAAGCTTTCAATTTTATATATGAAGTAGTTTTGTCTATATGAAGTAGTTTTGTTTTTAAGAAAAAAAAAATCGTATGTTTATTCAGCAAAGATTAGTTAAATCAAAATTAACAGTAAAAACATATTGTTTGTTACAGGGGGAAAAAATTCATTTTAAATTAAATGCTGCTCTGTTCTATTAATCAAAACATTCTATTAGTAAAAAAAAAAATCTTTAATGTGTATTCCACAAAAATAAGCTGCGCACGGATCTCTTCTGATTTCGGAAGGATCGTGTGACTGAAAACTGAAGTAATGGCTGCTGAATATTTACCTTTGCTATCACAGGAATAAATACAATTTAAAAACAGAAAACGGTTCTTTTAAATTGCAATACTATTTCCCAATAATCAATGTTTTAATGTATGTTTGATCAAAAAAATGCAGCCTTGGTGAGCTTAAGAGACATCTTTCAAAAGCAA
This sequence comes from Sinocyclocheilus anophthalmus, assembly GCA_018155175.1. Classification (NCBI taxonomy): domain Eukaryota; kingdom Metazoa; phylum Chordata; class Actinopteri; order Cypriniformes; family Cyprinidae; genus Sinocyclocheilus; species Sinocyclocheilus anophthalmus. Next base: position 556,468 of record JADLZN010008139.1, on the reverse strand, counting down.
TTTACTGAGACCAAACCTTTGAGAAGCTGCGTATGACAAGCAAAAACCCTTCAACACATTCAAAGAAAGTATTTCTAAGCCCCCATTTACTTTTATCAATTCTGTATCACTGACATCACAAAATAAAAAAAGTCAAGGAGGAAATAAAACGCTGCTCACAAATGGGGCATCCCACTAGAGTGATGCAGAATTGCCTCATTTGTTTGTTTCAATTGATTAAAAGGATCGCTTTGCCAATTTTCAAGAATTGTTCAGCCTTCAAACATTTGTTTTAAACTTTGTATTTTCCATGTTGGACCTTCATGTCCAATCATCAGCTTTTGTGCATACAACTCGAGCTTAATAAATCAAAAAGAGTATATTTTAATTTTAATGTTAATTTCTCAATTATGTTTTCACTAAAATTGCTAAAAATGTGAAAATATATTGGATTTAAAAATGCAACTTAGAAGCATTTTCACAAGTGCTCTCTGTCTTTTGGAACCCACTATATATTTCACATGTAAAGATGAGTGAGTTAAAGAGTCATTTACTCTCACTTGATACCCTCATGCAAATCCAAATAAGGTTCATACTTTCTCAAGGGCTGATGGACAATGCTTGGCCTTTACAACAGCTTTTAAACGCTGGTCTCTTCGGTGTTTCTTCTAGCTGATCTGAGATCAGTCTCGCTGTATGTGGGGTGTTATTGCACTGGCAGTCCCAGAGATCTGAGGGACTGATCCCATGACAGAAGAGAGCAGTGTAACCTGAGCAGCTGCTTTATGATCTGGAGTTTGCTCACTCGGTTGGAATTGGGTGTGTAAAGGGCTAAGACGTGCCAACCACCCTTGAGGTGCTACTGACCTTCTCAGAGAAACTCTACACCTCCTAAAAGAATGGCTAAATATAGAGCTCTTGTGCCCAGGGGCGAGGTCTTCAGCTCCATGGCTTCTGCAGCATTCAGATGGAAGAGTCGAGGTCTCAGGGCAGGACTGGAATGTCTCTGCGTTGGCTGCTAGTTTGTAGTAACACATGTACTTGACTGAAGGACAGATAATAAAAAAAAAAAATCCTGCACTATTATGATATGGGCCAGATTGCAAAAATTATTGTGAGTGTTGTTCAAAATTTTAAGGTTATTAAGATTTATTCATTTATTTATTTCAATTAACACTTTTATTCAGGAACGGCACATTAAATTGATCAAAAGTGATGGTAAAGACTTTTATGTTGTTACAATGGGGAAGTCGTGGCCTAATGTTAGAGAGTCGGACTCGTAACCCAAAGGTTACGGGTTCGAGTCTCGTACCGGCAGGGATTGTAGGTGGGGGGAGTGAAACAGCGCTCTCTCCCACCTTCAATACCACGATTGAGGTGCCCTTGAGCAAGGCACCAAACCCCCAACTGCTCCCCGGACGCCGCAGCAAAAAGGCTGCCCACTGCTCCGGGTGTGTGTTCACGGTGTGTGTGTGTTCACTGCTGTGTGTGTGCACTTTGGATGGGATAAATGCAGAGCACTAATTCCAAGTATGGGTCACCATACTTGTCCACATGTCACTTCCCTTTCACTTTTCACTTTCACTTTAAAAAGGGATATTTCAAATTAATGCTGTTGTTTGGAAAGAAGTGTTATTTTTTCAAAGTATCCGAATAAACAAAAATCTCATGGTTTCCACAAAATATTGATAATTGATAATAAGAAATGTTTCTTGGGCAGCAAATGAGCATGACTATTCTCAAGGATCATTGACACTGAAGACTGGAGTAGTGATGCGGAAAATTCAGCTTTGCATTACATAAATGAATGACATTTTAAAATGTATTAAAATAGAAAACAGGTGTTTTAAATTCTAATAATATTTTACAATATTACTGATTAATTGTTGTATTTTGATTAAATAAATGCAGCCTTACAAGACTTCTTAAAAATAAATTAATTAATAAAAATCTTTGTATGTCCTTTTGAACATTATGCATGTTTTTGAACAAAATATTCCAACTTTTATTTTAATTCTACTCTTTTTTTCTGCTCTTTGCTCTTACCACTTTTTAAAAAGTTTTTTATTGTTAATGGTGTTTTCAAAAAGTTTGGGCCAAGGCAGCCTCATCAATTGCCTCATCAATGCCTTGTGTTGCATAAGATGGTGTGTGGATAATGATTCATTTATTTAGCTGTTCATTTATATAACTAAATGTAGTCCATGTACAGCCCAAATTATGCACAACACATCTTCTAAACCATATGATCGCTCTGTAGTGTGTTATGTGTCTTCGGAGGAAACATCGCAGCATAAGCACAGCATATCACATGTGAAAGTATAGAATGAAATAAAGATGAGGATGAGGATGAGGATTAGCAAAAATGTTTAGGAGCTTGTCACAAGAAAGACTGTAATGCATGCACTGTGGTGCTACAATCCCGGCTGAAAAGTGTTGACAACATAACTCTAATGAAAAACACAGAGCATCACTGTAATGACTGATCTGCTAACTGCACTGGTTAGTTGTAGCTGTTTCACCAGGACATTTCCATAGTGAGTAGCACTATTTGTAATGTGTCATTTAACCCTCATGTTGTGTTCTGGTCACTTTGACCCAGAGTGGATTTTCTTTTCCTGAAAATGCTAGATAATGTTATTTGTCACTGGCCTAAAAGTTACTGATTTGCCCACACAAGGTATAACAACTTTCCAAAAAAGAGTGAATTTTTGTACCTTTTGAGGATTTTCCCCACCTTTTTACACTTGTGGTGTTTCCAGTAAAAAATGATCGACTTACAAAAAAATCTCTCATTATTATTCTATATTATTGGATTCAATCTTTTTGTTAACTTGTTTCCTTTCAATTAGATAGGCCTCACTGATCTGAGCGCATGCACTTCATTAGTCTACAGCCGATCAGTTTCAAAAAGTAAAGAAAAAAATGGCATTTTATTAAGCCTTGTTTTAATAAAAACACTATTTTTAACATGGACAATGTCATATATTTTGAGAAAGAAATGCGGCCAAAATGCAAATGCATTCATGCTGTGAAAATAAGCTTTAAGGACTGTTTTCCCCAGCTTCCCATCTAGCCATAAGTGGCCGAGACTTCCATATGCAAGTTAAAAATATCAACATTTTAATCAAAAGCCTTCCTGAGATGTTGTGTCGGCATAACATGATTTACATTCAATCATCCCTGACTAAGGATAAAAAATATTCAGAAATTATGTAAATAAAAACACAATACATCAAATGAAAGTGCTGATCGAAGCCAAGGGGTCTTGGAGCAGCCTGGAGCATAGTCTAAAAATACAGCCGCGCAAGTACATTGGATAAAGCAGCAGCATTCCTTCCAGCTTGACCTAAGAAAGTTAAAGAAGTTGCACAGCGTCGCAGGATCCGCCCCGTGACATCATTAGCATGGCATAAATAAGAAGGAGCTGCTCCATGGCTCAGGACCACTCTCCTAGGACTTCTTGACTTCTCCCCCTCCGCTCCTGCACCCCAAAACTCCATCATGGTGTGTACTTCTGGTGTACTTGGGGTGATTCTAACGCTCTTGCTAGTTTATTGTACCTTTTTCATGTTCGTCTGGCTCAAAAACTGACAATAAGCCCACTCAAATGAAGTAGGACACCTTTCTTCGGTTCTCAAATTAACTTTGGTGGGGCAAGACACAGCGGTGTCATATAAAGAACCCCAGTTTGTTTCGGGGAGATCCCACGTGGGCTCTAAAAAGAACGAAACAGGCACACTTGGGGTTTGTATCCGGCGCTGTCTGGTGAGTATAGGTATAACACGTGGTTCCGGGCTTGGTGTTGTATTTGCCCAAATCTATCAAACTCAACACACGACGGCACTCTAAGGCCTCGCCGACGTGTGAGATTAATACTAAAATCATAACCGGCTGGTTTACATCGACTAACGAGCTCGTCTTTGATATATGCAGGTGTTGCCAGCTTTGATCGCTCAGTCGCTGATTCGCAAGGCAGGGGGGTGGGGGGATCTGTTGTCATTCAGCCGGCTGGATCAATTCTCTCGCGACACAGCACTCTAGGAGTTCTTCGCACATCAAATGTTTAATTGATGATCTTCGGAAATGGTTCTCTGACGATATCGAATACTTATTTGTACCAATGTCATGTGGATCGTTTGAAATGTATGATTCATGTATTCATGAGGGCATTCCTCCTCTGTAAAAAAAAAACAAAAAAAAAACTACTTCAACTCAAGTTCAGTTGCTTCCTTAAATTTTGAAGTATAATCAAATTGGCAGTACAAGTCATTTGAACTTAATTAGTTAAATTGATGTAGAAAAATCACAACATAGCCCAGACTTAAAAAAAAAAAAAAAAGTATAACTTAAAATGAGGTTGAAATTGGTCCTAAATAATAACTTGGGAAGCTTTAAAATATATAAAGACATTTTTGTGGATGAATAAGAGGTAAAAAATATATTTGCATTGGAGAATAGAAAACAAAATATTACAAATTAGGGAAATACTTTTTTTGGATTAATATTATTATTAATGTTAGTTTGTTTATGAATTATAAATAATATCACATCATTTATTAAAATTCATATATATTGTATTTTGAAGTGTAGACTGCTCAGGAATCTTATACTGTTTTTAAATTATTAATTATTATTAACTGATTAATGTTTACATAAGAATATTTGAGACCTTGATTTGCAACCATAAAGCGATGTATGTTAATACATATTTTTTTTTTTAAGGGGTCATATGATGCTTTTTTTAAAGATCATTATTTTGTGTGTTTGGTGTAACAGAATATGTTGACGTGCTTTAATGTTCAAAAAACACATTATTTTTCAAATACTGTACATTATTGTAGGTCCTCTATGCCCCGCCGCTCTCAAATGCTTTGTTTTCTACAAAGTCCCTCCTTCCGACAAGCGCACTCTGCTCTGATTGGCCAGCTGACCCAGTGCATGGTGAGTGCCCGAACACCGCAAGCACTTGTCGGAAATGTAACTCCCCTTACCATAATCGTGAGCTTCATTTTTCAAAATAAATGTAAAGACAGTAATAATGTCATTAGTTTTACCATCAATTCAAGCCCGAAAAGGCAACAGAGTCGCGTGACAGACACAGTAATTATGCAGTACACAAGCTGCGGTTAAGACATCTGACTCTACTGTGATGTGACCTTGTCTCTATCTCTCTCTCTCTCTCTCTCTCTCTCTCTCTCTCTCTCTCTCTCTCACACACACACACACACACACGCACACACACACACACACGATGCGCAAATCTCCGCATTTGAACAGTCAATAGCAATTATTTAAACTATTAAGAAAACATACTTATTCAGAAGTGCCAGATTGTTATAGCAAAGTCAGAATTACCTCCTCTCCTAGTTTCACAAAACGGTCGTCCATAAAATGCATTACTGTTTTGTTGTAAGTAATCTTAAAGATTTCTAATTGCATCTACTTTCGGAAGGCCCAATAAAGTGCTTTTGCTTTCGCCTAGAAACACACAGCGTCTCCCTGACATGCTGCTCCAACACTATGCGGTTACTGAAACCACGCCTTCTTTCTTTGCGTGCACATTTGGGCGGCATTATGCTAATATGTCCACATATTGATGTAGATATGTGGTGGCGTGTTAGAACGAGCCGTTTTAGGGGGGCGTGGCAGAGTCTTAACTCCCTTAAGTCCCTGCCGATTATTATTATTTGCTTAACTGCTTTAAAATGGCTTTTTGGTTGCTTTTAGTCAGAAACCTTAAAGAAAACGACATAGATACAGCAAAATAATATAATTTCACTTACCTGGCCTATCACTTGAAGCAAACATCCATCACTTCTTAAAAGCCTGTGTTAAAAGAGAGCTGCCTGTTGCGCCATTTAATTAAGCGACTGCTGTAGCCTGTATCCAGCTTAGGCTGTTTTCCCTAAATTTGTATATTTACTGTTTGAATGACAGCTTGGTAATCTGTTGGCGATCAAATATTCAATATCGCTACTCATCATAAGTACTTGGTACATTATCAGCGCAGCGGGAGACATTCAAACTAATATCACACGTCTCTATGATGATTGGTTGATATCAGAAGGGAGGCTAGCCTCCCCTATGAGGGTTCTTTTCTCAACACTCCTCAGCGCTGGAAGTGAACACTCGATGGTGATTGACTAATTTTTTTTACCAACGGAGGCACGAGAGCTCCGCGCTCCCCCGGCCTCCCCCTACCCTTCTCTATCATTAGCGGTTGTAATTACATCAGCAGATTCGGCACATTTGTGATAGAAAATCAGCGCTTTCACGTTATGGTATTACAACTGTGAAATTACAAACAAAAAATATACATTCTGAGACATGAACTGAAATTAATTGTGAATTTTATTAACATTAAATCGTCCTCCTCCCATTTTCACCTCATAATTATGGGGAGGCTGTGCCTCCCCTGCCTCCCCCAATGAGCCGCCACTGCTCTCAGCATTGTTGTATTTGACTTGGGTCAGTCATAAAGCACCGTAACCATGTATGGCAAAGGCTACTTTCTCTGAGGGTATCGCCTGTCACGTCACGCATTAAGTGCCACCTTCGTGCACAGCTGCTGGAGTACAGAAGTCATAGGATGCTATTTTTCTGTCAGCAGATCACTTTCAACTTGGTCTCCCTCACGGCCCATGGAAATGCAGTTGCTACGCTCTTTTTAAATTGGCTTCCTTTCTCCTCTGCTGCATGTACAGTTGGCAAAGGAGAGATGTGGAAGAGGAGGCACTGCTAAGATACTAAGTTTCCTCGACTTTACCTAATTTTAAAGTAATGATGTCCCTAAACTGTTGTAAAATAATAAAATAAAAATAAAATTTGTAATTCATTTTTGTCTGGTGCTATGTTGTGAGATAAATTGCTGTTTTATGCATTTCTATTTTGTACATTAGTTCAAATGATGACATTATGATCCACCCTTAAAATCTACTTCCAGATAACCTTCTGTTGTCCTTCTGTTACAGACTTCAAAGAGGCCTTTGGTCTCTTCGACAGAGTTGGTGACAGCAAGGTTGCCTACAACCAGGTTGCTGACATCATGCGTGCCCTGGGACAGAACCCCACCAACAAGGACGTGAAGAAAATCCTGGGTGACCCATCTGCTGATGGTAAGATATTTATTTTATATTAAAAAGGAACAGGCGTAATTCTAAATGCTTTACAAACCCTTACTGATTTGTGATGTATATGTGGAACTATATGCACACAGATATGGCCAACAAAAGACTTGACTTTGATGGTTTCCTGGCAATGCTGAAGACCGTTGACGCCATCCAGAAGGGTACCTATGATGACTACGTTGAGGGTCTGCGCGTCTTCGACAAAGAGGGCAACGGCACAGTGATGGGCGCTGAGCTGCGCATTGTGCTCTCAACATTGGGTGAGTGAAGATGAAATTATTATGTAGTTCACACCATGCATGGGAAAGTAAATTGCATAATATACTCTGCTTACAAAACAAATGAGTATATCTTGGCACAGTGATCAAATGGTAATATCATGGTATTGTGATTTACTGTTTTTTTTAAAGAAGTCACTTATGCTCAAAAAGGCTGCTTTTATTTAATTAAAAATACAATTTAAATGATGAAATATTTGTATATATTTAAATTTTTTATGTAATTATATTCATTCATTATGTATTTTAAAATGTAATTTATTGTTGTGATGTAATCTGAAATACAGCATTGTTCTCCAGTCTATAGCATCCCATTATTCTTCAAAAAACATTCTAATATGCTGAGTTCTTATTATTATCAGTGTTGAAAACAGTTGTGCTGCTTAATATTTTTGTGGAAACATTATACATTATTTTTCAGGCTTGTTTGATTCAAGATATTAAGTTCAAAAGAACAGCATTTATTTGAAAATCTTTTGTAACATTATCTGTCTATCTATCTATGAAATGAATGTGTCCTTGCTAAATAAAATGATTGATTTCTTTAAAAGATAGTATGGCACTACCATGATACATGGCTAAAATATATTGGTAATTTATAAAATCATAATGCATTTTCAAATAAAAAAAAAAATTTATTTCATTTCATTTTCAATAAATTATTGATTGATTATAGTTATGAATGATGAATATATGATTTTTATTAAGAATACTGAATTATTACCATATTTATATATGATTATCACCATATTTATATAGATAGGTACTCTGGCATGACCATGGTGCATGTCCAAAATAGCATATAGTACTGCAGTACTTTTTATTAAGCAAAAAGTATTGGAAATAAATTATTCCTAACCAATACATTTCATGGCACCAACAGGTGAGAAGATGTCCGAGCCCGAGATCGAGTCTCTCATGCAGGGACAGGAGGATGAGAACGGCAGTGTCCACTATGAGGGTATGCTCCGATTGAACCCTTCTAGCTTCTTTTAGGACACATTGCATAACAGTGACTGTGTGTCTTTTCGGCACTAATTAAAATGATATAATAAGCTCACCTGTCACTGAATCATCCCGTCCATTATTTTTAGCAGCCACCTCAGGCCTTGTATGGCGAGCCAGTAGGGATGATCATTCCTTATGCGTGTCTGCTTCTCCTCTTACAGCTTTTGTCAAGCACGTCCTGTCCTTATAAGAGGCTGTCCGCTGAGAGAGTGGTGAAGAAGGCTGAACTATATCTGCAGACCCCATGGTGTCAGGACATCCATTCTGTTTTGAAGACCAATCAATAAAAAGGACTATGGGATGTCACTTCTAAACCATTCAGTTTTTTCCCCTTTATTTGTTTTCTACCCTCTCGCCCACTTTTTTTTTTTGGAAGTTGCATCATCCTTTCATGAAGTTGACCCTCCTCGCCTTCTTGTTCCGCCCTGGGTGGCCGTCCACAGTCGGATGGATACCGGGGAAGAAAGAAAAGACCACTCATGAAGTGAGGGTTGGTTTCTTCTTTCTCCACCCATCCAGGGTTACAACAGCACCGCTAGCTGTGTGTTAAAGGCACATGACATTGCTGTGGCCAGGCTGCCAGTTTCCCCATCCCAATTTTCACACAGTCATTTCTCAATAAATGTTTTCCAAAAGTACACAGAGTTGTTCTTTTGTACACTAATGAATTTGGTCGTAACATGAAACACAAAAGTATCTGGTAAGATACTACATAAGAGACAACTATATGGGTGATGCAAGTTTAAAGGGGTCAAATGATGCTGCTAAAAAGAACATTATTTGGTGTAATGAAATGTGTTTATGCGGTTTAAAGTAAAAAAAAACACATTAGTTTCCACATACTGTACATTATTGCTTCTCCTCTATGCCCCGCCTTTTTGAAATGCATCGATTTTTACAAAGCTCATCGGTCTGAAAAAGCGAGGTGTGCTGTGATTGGCCAGCTATCCTAAGCGTTGTGATTGACCGAATACCTCAAGCGTATGACGGAAATGTTATGCCCCTCACCATACTGTGATGGCGTGTCCGGCCGGAGCGACGAGACAAAAACATTAAACCCATTATAAAGAGGCATTGTTGCATCCAGTGGGGACATAATTACTTATTATAATGACTTGTACTGTCTTTTTACACTTTGCATTGCATCGCGCCGCGTAACATCGACAAAAAAAAAAAAATAAAACCCTGTCTGCATTTGTGATCAGAGAAAGGACAAACAACAAGTGCTACTCCACACTGCCAAAACTCCGCGTTTGAATCATCAGTGGCAAATGATAAAAAAAAAAAAACGTACTTACGCGAGTCAGAACTACCGGCATTTTAGTCTAACGTTACTCTCCAGGATCAGTAAACAGTCCTCCATAAATGTGCCGGTGATCACAGCACTAAGTTTATGTATTCCTTCAGCGACCAGCACAGATCCGCTCTAGGCATAACGAAGCGGATATCGTCCTCTTTTGGAGACCAAACAAAGTAGTTTCGCTTTCACAACGAAAAACACAGTGGCCTAGCGTGAGCGAAAGCCCGGCTTAGCGTGAGCTGAAGCCGGGCAAGAGTGCGCTGAGGCGGCGGGGTCGAGAACGGCGGTCCCGTCGAAGGAGCGGTGAAAATGGTGAAAGCCGATCCGACGATCCACAGCACTAAGTTGATGTATTCCCTCAGCAACCAGCACGGATCAGCTCTAGGCATGATGAAGCGGATATCGTCCTCTTTTGGAAGACCAACAAATTAGTTTCTTCGCTTTCACAACGAAAACACACGGCCTATCGTGGAGCGAAAGCCCCGGTTTGTTTTTTTTTTTTTTTTTTTTTTTTTTTTTTTTTTCTCTTTTTTTACTATTTAGCGTGGATCTGACGCCGGGCGATTATCTGATGTGGTGGGGTCGCGAACGGCGGTCCCTGCGAAGGACGGTGAAAACAGTGAACGGCCGACCGGCGATCCACCAGGCATGACGAAGCGATATCGTCCTCTTTTGGAAGACCAAACAAAGAAGTTTCGCTTTCACAACGAAACACACAGCGTCTTCAGGACATGGCGGCAGCGGCAACAATACTACAGCGAGAATAAAAGTTACGCCTTCTTTCTTTGCGTGAACATTTGGGTGGCGTTATGCAAATCTTCCCACATAGTGACGTAGATATGTTGGGGCGTGTTCGAACGAGCCGTTTTTGGTAGGTGTGGTTAACTCTTATAAAGTATTTATAAAGAATATCTCTTTGGATTTGAGACTTTAGTCTTTGCAAATTTACAGATCTTCTTTATGCACCAAGAGCTTGTAACACTCCAAAGAGAAAGGAAAAAATGAAATCGCATCATATGACCCCTTTAAAATCAGCTTACATCATTTGCAGGACAAAAGTCCAAAAAAAAACATAAAATGCTGATACATGTGTATCTTTAAAATGATTGTGCTTACCTTATGTTGGAGGTCAAATATGCTGATAAGTTGTGTAAGGAAATGTACAGCAACACATTAATATTTTTTATAAATGAATACAGCTGGACATTAATATATAGAGAATCTGAGTTGCATATGCAGTTAATTTCAGCATTTATTAATGCATTATTAAAGTCAAAAGTTCATATTTAATACATGAACTAGCAAAAAGTTGTATTTGTGTTAACTAATGTTAAGAAAAATGAATAAATAATTACAAGAAACAAGAAAATAAACAAATGTTGCTCAGTGTTAGTTGATTTAGGTTAGTGCATAAACTGATGCTAATTAATGGGATCTCATTGTAAAGTGTAACCAAAATGTTGATTATTTAAATGGAATTTAATTATGTTCAAACTATGTGCAAACACTTTTCACCGAAACAATATGAAACACGGTATGCTCCATTTACAAAAAAAATAATAACTTAATTAATAATTTAAAAATAAATACAAATAATAAATGGGGAAAAAATGAATAGGCCCATAATAAATAAATACAAACATGAAAAACATTGAGTAAAAATTATTTAAAAACATTGACATATTTCTTCCTTTGTTTTCAATGTTGTTTTCAATCTGTCTTTATTGTGTCAACATTTTATTAACCACTTAAAAATTAAAAAAGCAGGATAGATAGATAGATAGATAGATAGATAGATAGATAGATAGATAGATAGATAGATAGATAGATAGATAGATAGATGATTTTTTTTTTTTGCTTTCATCCAACCTATCGCCCATATTTCAGTTTTTTTAACCTTAAACCTTTACTTTGGGGGGTTGTGTCATCTAGCCAATGTAGACAATAGGAAAAAGACAAAAAAAAAAAAAAAAAAAAACAAAAAAAAAAAAAAAAAAAAAAAAAAAAAAAAAATCCAAAAAAAAAAAAAAAAACACGCCTAATTATTTAGGGTCGTTTACTCAGTCTGTACGCTAGATAGCGTTATTTCTCCTCCCGTCGAATTGTGTTCGTAAGCAGAAGAACAGGAAGAGATAGGTTGTTGTTTTTTTGCGCTGCTGCAGAGGTATTTTGTCCTATCCGGTAGCCGTACCCGCTGAAAACAGATTCTTACGATGGCGAGTGCGAAGTGCTGCAGCGAAGGCCCTTCTAAAGAAGGAGGTGAAATTGACAAAACTGTTTTTGTTTTACAGTTAATTTGCAATTGAAAGTCTTCGAGAATAACTGTAATGCTTGTATTTGTGAATGTAGGTTTAAAGTAAAGCTAGCCATACATTTGGACTTTCTAGCTAACTAAGTTTAGCAAGCTAGCTACGTTAGCCGGTAACGAGCTGTTTTTTTTTCTCAGTTCAGTGTTTTCTATGTAGATGCGTAATATTTAACACTAATGTTGGATTTAAAATAACAAGACTAAATGTATAGGTTTGTTGCATATTATAAGTTCAACAAACGTTTACTTGGTAAAGCTTTGATCTATAAACTAATATATAAACGTACCATAGCACCACTAATATACATATTAGTCATTTTTGGAAGTGCATTGGTGTACCATGCAAATAATATGGCACATGAATTAAGTACCAGGCTATATATCAAATTACCGTTTTAAATGCTATCATTGTGGTTTATTTGGAAATACCTACATTCCCTTACAATAATACTGTTAAAAGTACTATGGTATAGTGAATCTACCATGGTGTACCATGTAAATTAAATAGGTGTTATGGTGATAATTCAGAATCATGGTAAAGTACTATGGTATTACCATCTGATACCATGGTACTGCCATATTAATGTGTGTAATTATAGACAGTGGCTTTATTGATGTGTCAGTTAAGGGCTATTTAAAGACAGTTAGTGCTAATCAAATGAATCAAACTAATCAATTAGATTTTAAGCTCAACAGCGCCTCTCTGAGCAGGTCCTCCTGGCATCCCTCGTCTTTCAGGTAACTGTAGCTCACCTTTGGTCTCCAAGCCAACAGTCGCTCACCTTGGTAAGTTGTTTCGCCTCCAGCAGGACCGGAAGAGAAGGGAGACAGTGTGAAAACTAAGACTGTCTCTTCCAGCACGGCATCAGGAGACAGTCTGCGAAAGCGGTCTGCTGATGAGATTGGTCTCGAAGATGAGTCTAAAAGCAAGCCAGCCCCATCTAAAATATCTAAACTGGGGTTTAGCATGACTGCGAAGAAACCTACACCAATCACTATCAAGCTGGGAGCAAGTGTATGTATTTTATTATATAGCCTATGTGTGTGTGTGTGTGTGTGTGTGTGTGGATATATTTAGATATATAGATACAATGTTATTTGGCATATGTGTGTGTATATATATTTTTATACACTTGGTGTATATATACTACTGATCTCTTTTAAAATAACTAAAAATAATGCTTGTTTGAGAGTTTTTAATTTTGAACATTTAAAAATAGCATTTTATTGCTTCTCTTTTAGAAACCTAAAGAACCCACACCTGCCTTACCTGCCAAGAAAGCTGGACTTGCATCTGTTTTTAATGAGGATGATGATGTAAGTATCGTTCTCTAATTTATTAATTTAATATTAATGTTGTCCTTGTGATATTTACCATATTGTAGTAATATATAATTCAATATAAGTGTTGTCAAAAGGACTTACTTCGGTACCAGTCAGTACTGAAATTTTAAAAACGTTGATTTTAAGAATTGGCTCAACAGCGCTCAAATTTTAGCTGAAATGGACTTTTTTAAAATTTCAGTACAGACTGGTACTGAAGTCAGTACTTTTGACAAAACGACCCTATATGTTAAAAGATCAGGGCCCGTATTCAAAAAACATTTTATCTTACCACTAAGAGTTCTCCTTAATGGCAGTAAAAGTTTTTAGCTAAGAGTTTTCTCTTAAAACCTATTCACAAAGCTGCTGAGACAAACTTTTACTAAGGAATAGAGAGAAGTCTGAAGCTAAGAGTAAGGCCGGGGTTGACCTCGTTGCTATGGATGATGTCAGTATGCTTACTAACTATGCACACAGTGATTGGCTGATAGTCTCTGTTAGAGATTTATTCATAGAAATATTTTAGAGTAAAGATAAAGGTTTAAAAATTAAAATGTTGCCACATTTAAATAAAGACTTTAAAATGCAGGTTAAGTGTCACTAATTAAGCAAGTATATGTTCAGGTAATTGACAGCCTCTTACATGTATGCTTCTCATAATTAGTGAATATGCATATAAACAGCCTTTTAATAAACAGAGTAGAATAATCATGGCTGATAGTAAGACATGCAAACGTAAAAGAAAACCAAACTGGAGGCAAGAACAGCTGTTACTTCTTGCCCAACTGGTTAATGAAAACAAAGACATAATCAAAAGGAAAATTTGGAGTTGGTGTAACCTTTAAAACCGAAGGCAATACCTTTTATAAAAGCTCATTATCGTCAAATATTTCTAAAATGTTTATGCTCTGAGGCAGATTGCTATTTAGGAATAGTTTGTGGTTTGGTCTTACTTAGGAGTCCTCTTCCCTACTCCTAATGTTACACAGATTTAGGAGCTAGTTTTAGAGCTAAAATGCTTTGTGAAATACTCTCAGAGCAAACATTTAGGAGTCCTAAATTTAGGACTGACGCACCCATTATTTTTAAGATTTTCTCCTAAATCGGTGAGTTACAAGCTACTTTTAGCCTTACGATGTTTTGTGAATACGGGCCCAGTTTCCTAACCTTTTTTATTTTACATTTCAGAGTGAGCCTGAAGAAATGCCCCCCGAGGCAAAGATGAGAATGAAGAATATTGGCAGGTTGGATTTATACATTTTTAAAACTTTCAATGTTAGATTTCATTGTAAGTTAAAGTACTTTACAGCACTGTTTACTACATCTTCATGTGTTATTTTGATTTTCAGAGAAACACCCACATCTGCTGGACCCAATTCCTTTAACAAAGGAAAGCAGGGATTCTCAGACCATCAGAAACTTTGGGAGAGGAAGCTTAAAACCCAGGCAGATCAGTAGTGTCTGACTGCTTTCTAGATTGCTTTTTGGCACCGAAATATTTGCCCTTTTTGTCTCTTTGTTTGATGAACAATGTACAAATGTATTTATGTAATGAATGTTTACGCTATAAAGCATCTTTTTATTATAGCTACTTTGATTTTTTTTTTTTTAACCACATAGTTAAATAATGCCTTCCTGTGTAAGATGCAAACCACAACAGAGCAAATTAGAATACTCTTTCTCGCTGTACAATATGGTTTGTTCCACACCAACCTCTGTTATCATTCTCTTATAGTTTAATTGTTCTCCAGAGAAGGAATGTAGTGGCCCAATCGTTTAGGATTGTTTCATCAAGACATTGTAGTTTATAAAGTCATTAATAAATGAAAGATGTGGTATCACTTTGAAGAGCTTTTTTTAAATGTTGTAATCAGTGTGATAGACAGTTAAACAACATGAAGGTAAGTAAATTACATAATTTTATAAGTCACTATGTGAAGGATGTAGTGACAGATCTTTTTTTTCTGTATTGTACATCCAAGTGAATTATTTAATTGTTGAGCAGAAATAATGTAGAGCGGGTTTGGTACAATCCAGGTAACTGATTGGACAGATTTGAGCTTGCAGATGATTGTAACAAAGGGACGGGTTTAAACTGACTAAATGGACTAATGGTTGGAGAGGTTCGGCAAATGTCACCTGAAGAAAGTCTGTCATTTCAACATGCATTTAGACTATATATTGGGAAAGACAGAATTTCATGCCATCTTGAAAGCGAAGTGAAGGGTTTTTTTTTTTTTTTGTAACCTCAGTTTCAGAAAGATGGCAAGATCAGTTATAAGACATGCAAAGAAAATTACTAGTATTTAATCATATTTTTTTTATTAATGCAGAGACTACAATAACTTTATACTGTTCCTGAAGCTTTGGTCAACAATTGCATTAAACTTCACTCATGATAGTTATTATTATTATGGATTTCTGTCATACCATTAATTACAACGTTAAATCAACATTTGTTGAAAAACGAGTTTTGCTACATCACTGATATTATGAAAAGATACTACAATGTATTGCTTAAGACCCAAAACTAGTACAAGTAGCTTTTTCAGCACAGCTTGGCTTTTTTGAGGACAGTGACCTGAAACTCCAGTTATTAAAATAAACAAAGGAGATTACTTGTATTTAATGGAAGAATATAGTATTTAAAAGAATAGCTGTTGCAGTATTCCTGTTTAAAAATGTATCAATTGATAGACTACAAGAACTTTATTTCTGAAACTTTGGTAATAGTTTTGTGAAAATTAAATCACATTAAACTTCACTTAATCCATTATTATTATGAAATTGAGGTGCCATGAAGGTTTATATATATATATATAAGTTTTGACACTTCACTTAGATACTCTAAGATACAACAATGTCCAGAATTCTAAAAGCTAACCAAAAGGCTGCGTGCCTTCATCAGACGTTTCTGGCGTTTCAGTAAGTTCTCCCGCTTTTGGCCAATATCAGAGTCTTCTTTAAGCAGGTTGTCTATGCCATCTTTATCTTGCAGTAACTGCAGCATGTTCCTTTGCAGCTCCAAAGCTGCTTCCTGGAGCAGCAGATAGCGGATCACCATTGGGATCTGGTCAGCTAGACGCTTGCTTGCAATCTAGTGAGGTCGATAAGACAATGTCTCAGATATACATTTAAATTTGAGCTACCTCTGACAAAACTGAAAGCTTTAGTTAGCACACTTACCATGTAATAGGACTCGAGGTGCAACCTCATCTCACTCAAAGTGGCATGATTACCTGTGCCAACGGCTACACTCACAATACTACTCTTTTTAGGTTTAAATGCAAGCTTTTCATTTTCTGCCTTTTCCAGCTTGTCCTTTGAATGTTTCAGGCTCTGGCTGTATGTGCCATCTTGACTGTAAACAATGAGCTCCATCTTGAATTGGGTCCTCAGCATGGATTCTGCCAGGCATTCTTTATCCTGCTTGATGGCTTCGATCTTAGTCTAAGGAAGTATATAAAAGATTTGTAATGGTAAGCTCTAGTGAGAATTTCTTTACATTTGTATTATGATTCAATGGCATTATTGAACATTGAAAAGTAATGTGACTTTTATCATTTAGAGCATTTATAAAGGCTCATAAAATGATTGTTTAACCACTTGAAATTTGAGTACTGCCAGGAACCAGTAGCAGCTCCTGACTAAATGAAGGTGGGGAAAATTACGTGTCCTAGCACTAGCTTATGGTGCTTATAAATGTAGTATTCATTGCATTCGACTGTTGATTTAGAATGTTACAAGTTGTAAAAGAATTTTAGAGAGGAGAAAAGGTCATTTTGACTCTCGGAACGAATGTAAAACATAACAGAAGTATACTAGCTGTTCACATGAGCATGTTTGAAATAAAGGAGTGATTATACTATAGTAGTAATTTCTCCACACATCGATCTGTCCTCTGTTAAAGAAGACTGAATGTGATCTCAATCCGACTTACCGGTACTAGTTACTGAACTAATGCAGACTGATATACTGTACACATTGATGAAGTTGACTGATATTGTTTTGGTCCAGAGTTAGGTTTAATTAATGTAAAAAGACTCAAATCTACCCCTACAGCTCTCATTTATGGCACACTGCATTTCTATTTAGCACCATAGATTTATATTGGAAAAATGTGGGTCACTGTTGAGATGGGAGGGCAGCAGCACCCTTTCGTATGATCAAGAAACTAAAATGTAGTCTAGAAACTGCTTAACACTTTTACAAGTTAATTTATTACTGATTCAGTTTATATAGCGCTCTGCTTTCTAATGCCCCACCTGGCCCAACTGATGAGCCGCGGATGCAAGAAACATTGCCATAAACCTACCTTTGCAATTTTCAGAAGATTGGGGAACCCAATGAAACTGCACTGGGCCAGCTGGATGGACTTCCTTCTAACCACATCTGTAAATGCAAACAGAATGTTCATTCATTCATTCATTCATTTTTGTCATGAAAAACTGCACTAATGACTAAAGCTACCTTTATCTGAAGCCATTCACAATGCCTTTAATAAAAGAAAAATCCACCTGGAGCAACCTTGGGTTACATCCCTTACTCAAGAACAGAATGTTGAGTTCATGGGTTATCTTACAAGGTATTCTTTGATATTCAATATTTAGTGATTATGATTTTTGAAGTTTCAACATCATTTAGTCATGTACTGAGTATAATCAAGTAGAACAGTACTGTCAGAATAGCTTTACAACATGCACTGTGGCAACAACTTAAAAATGCATGAAAGCATTTATTTAAAATACCATACAACACAAACCAGAGACAGTCTTCAGTGTCTTCAATGCAGGTTTCTCCAACAGCTTGATCTGTTCCTGAACAAGCCCCTCAAAGGTCTTGTAATTGATGAATCCTGGAAGCTAAGCTCTCTTCCTCGATACTTGGTTTCATAGTTATCCACTTCTTTCTCAATCCTCTTGTTGACTGCAAAGGGGTTTTTGAATACAGATAACTACATTCAATTGAACAGCCGAATAGCTGAGTTCAGCTTCTTAAAGTGTGTTTTGGTGAAATTAAGCAACTTGGATTACGTTAGAAATTTTGTTTGGTAATTAATTGTTTGCTACTCTGCTAAAAGGGGATGCTTCTGATGTTAAAATGTTAAACCCTTTAAGCAAAATCGTAACATAGCACACTGGCCAAAAGCAGCAGTACAATCAGAGGATACCAAGTAAATTCCTCACTCACAGGAAACTCCTGAACGATACAAGACATCATTCCATTCTGCAAATTCATCCCGAAGTTCTGGAAAAACGAGTAGATCTGAAGCACATTTAACTTCCTCCCCAGTGGTCAGGTTGAACATATCATGAGTGAAAGCTGTAACTTTCTAAATGTAGTGATGAGATACGAAAGATTTCAATTACTTTTTACTGAAATATTCATACTTCGATATAGTAGCGGTGTAGATTTCATGGTTGTGCTCACATCAATGAGAAAGCTCAGTCTTTCTGCAGGGTCTGATGGGGGGGTCCATTGCCATATGCCTCCAGTTCCTTCTGTGTTTCAGCAAGTTTTGTCTCGATTTGTTCTTCTAAACGAGGCAGGGATTTCTACATAACATATTATCAATATGAGCTTATTATGAGTCAAAAAATGCTGTAGTTCACTTTTGTTAGAAAGAACAGATTCACCTGAATGTGATGAACCAACTCAATTGTTAGTTTCTCAGCCAATTTGGGAATAGTGGCAAAACCTTCGTCATAAAGTTTGCTGAGGAAAAAAATGCCATAAATACATAATGTAAGCTATTTTTAGAGTTAGATTAACTTAACCCCAAATAACAAGTACTAATCTGCGTGTGCAACATGTGGGCATACTACAGGTGATTTACAAAAGCAAAGCACCTAAAATTAGGATGATCTTTGAAGAAGGCATCTTCTGCTGCTGTGGCCTCATGGAGAGTGACTTGATCTATAATCTCTTTTTGTCCTCTGCACCTTACAATCATGTAGCCTTTAGTAAGGTGAATGACCTCATTGTGCACAATGTCTACAACTGTCTCTTCAGTGCCCTTATCCACCAGATCCGGCTTTGTTAAGATGCCTGTAGATAGACAAATGATCAGAATATGCATGGCAACCTGTGGTTTTACTGACTCTCTTTGATGTATCCACCTTATTTTTAATGTAAGAGTGGACGTGGCCATTGCTAAACTTGACTATGCCAGATTTAGAGTGTCATTTTCACACAGATACCTGTGCATGTACAAAAACAGTCAATTATGCTGCTTGATATTGCAAACTTGTATTTATTATCATATTTTATTTCATTATCATAACCATAGGACACACTTATTTGTAGTGGAAATAGTTTTACCTTTTATGGCACTTTGTTATTCTTCTAGTTATTCACCTATAGCAGCTGGTTAGACGGAAGTCTTGTACATTCAAAGAAAATAGCTTACTTCTGCATTCCAAAATAAGGTGGATAGCATTGAAATGCAATCAGGAATGCACACCTAATGTCCTTTCACCCTCAGGATCCTCCTTCTGAGCCATCTGTAATGCTTCTGTGGTTGCGATGTCAACATTGCATGGCACCACAACCAGGTTAATTGTTTCTTGCTTTGTAACAAACATCCTGATCAGTCTCTTTATCTAGAAGAAATGCATTTGATTGATGTATCAGTATCTCACTCACAAAGGTCTTTTTTAAAATAAAATGTTGTATGAAGAATATAGTAAGCATAAAGAGTTTACCTGATCTCCAATATTCTCAGGTTGCCCCTTGACTGCCACTCGTGCGATACCAGGGAGGTCAATGAGAGTGAGGTCAGGAACATTGGCAGAGGTGATCTGCAGACTGATAAGTTCATCACTAATACCAACACCTTTTCCAGCGATCTCATCCTGGGCTACAAATTAGATATAAGACTTCAATTCTATATACTCTTTTGTAAGATCTCCAGATGCATTCTAAGCATTCTCTTTACCTTCACAAATCATTTTGTCCACTTCTGCTGGGTCATGAATATCTTTCTCTTTTTTATTGTAGCTGATTCTTCCATGCCATTTGTCTTCATCTTTAGTTCTTATCATCTTGAGCTCAAGAGGGCATCTTGTAACAATTCCTATACAAAACATGAAAGGGTGCAGACATTGTTTCACCATGCTGTTCTTTGAAGTACCTTACAGTACCATTTATCCTGCTAAAAAAAAAACACAGAAACCATCACACAAATTCTACTGGTTTCTACAATACCATTACAATCCATCAACTATTAAGCATTAAAACCATTAAAAATTGTTACCTGTTTTGGAACATATTCCATTAGGATTGAGTAGTTTTAACAAGCCACCAATAGAAGGCGACAAGAGACCCACAGGGACCACTACAGTTTTCATTAAAACCATTACAAATTCCGTGATGGTTCCTATTGTTTTTTTCAACAGGATAAACTCCAAGGGTAATAATTCAGTATCATGGTATAGACTCTGTCATGGTACATCCACAGCATTGGCTGAAATGTCTGTATTACGTAAAAGTAATATAATTTATGTTTTATATATATTTATTTTAGCATGTGTTGTCCTTACCACTACCCCTGGGTAACGCTACTCCAGACAGCGCCTCGAGAACTGAACTCTTTCCTGAGCTTTGGTCTCCAATGACGGCAATGGCAGGCAGTGCCAGGTCCTTTTCGACTCCCAAAGATCGTAACTTGTCGATGGTGTCGATGCAAGGGCGGATTTTTTCCTCATATTGCTGACTGAACGTGTAACTCATTTTCTCCATCTATAAATAACATCGAAATATCAAAATAACAGAAATCCTTCTTTCCACAACACGACAAAGTGTCAGACGATGTGCACTCGTTTTGAACTAGTTTCAGAGTGATGATGTTTCTTGTAAGGTGTACGTTGGTAAGTTTCATTTCCTAGATAGTACAATAGTTTCGTTTCTCTCATGCATGGTTTCATCGTTCAATAAATGGTAAAACAAAAGAAAATCATATTGTAAGGTTTATTGCACGGTATAGACAAAGTGCGTGGTAAAATAAAGGCTTAATTGGTTTGCGTTATCCTTCTACATAGACTACAGATGAACACATAGCTATCATATATGAGACCCCTGGACCACAAAACCAGTAATAAGAATAATTTTGTTGAAATTGAGAGTTATACATCATCTGAAAGCTGAATAAATTCCTTCCATGATTAGTTTTTGTCGGATAGGACAATAGATACACCACATTTTACATCACTGGAAATCGAGGTTGCAAAAAGAAAATCCAAATGAATTTCTTAGTGTGTTAGTTTATTTGACCCGACAATCAGGTTGGGACGGTTACTCTTTAAAAGTATGCATACCATACGTGCGTTAACTCATAAAAAAAGCACTACTTGCTGCTTTTTAGGAAAATACTGTGGTAAATCTGGACAGGCTTGCTTTTTTGTTTTTAAAATAAAAAAGTTCTATTTTTGGCACATATAAAAGCCTTTTCACACCAAAAGTAAAGGCTGCCCGGGGCGGGAAGGAAAAGTACAGTTACTCCGTACAGATAGATGCAGAAGGAAGAATTTCAACCCACTCAGCAATAAACAAAACACACAATTTTGTCTAAGTAAATTTTTGCTTATTAGTATTGTTGAACTGGATCATCGAAGACATTGGTTAATAGAATGGGATTAAATACATAAAGGATATTTGTGTTGTTTAACATTTAATTATTGCAGGTTTGCGTCATATTTTGAGTTGCATTATTTTTATTCATTTTTAGGAATACTGAATCTGTTTTTTTTTTTGTTTTTTTGTGATTGAGATTAATGCATATTCATATTTATTTTAGACCTACAGTAACATCTTCTGATTTCTCTAAACATGGGGACAGGAGAGCTGTCAATCAATAAATTGGGGGGAGTAAACGTGTTACTTATTTGAAGTAACTCAGATATTTTCTTGTAAATTAAAAATTAATGTGTTACTTTACTAGTTACTTGGGAAAAAAGTAATCAGATTACATAACTCACGTTACTTGTAATATATTACCCCCAACACTGTATACTATCATTTAGGGCTATTGTTGGCTATTGCTACACCCGGTGCGACTTTAATACCAGAGGTTTTGTGCTCCAGGGTCACATATTTTCTTTTAGCAAATTTGTATAACGGGCAGAAATCCAAAACGTTGTACTCGACCCAAACAGATGGATTTGTATAAACAAATGAAGAAACAAATGCTACAAGTTTATCTGGGCCTTATGAATATTAATTTTCTTTAATATCTGAAATATCCTCTAGAGGGGGGTGTGTATCTGTAATCAGATATGTGAACAGCGCAGCACTGTCTGTCTAGCACAGCGGTGGGCAAACTTGGCCTGCCCGGCCACGGGCCTGCATAGTTTAAGCTCCACCCGACTTAAACCACCCCATGAACCGGTTAAGTCACATACTATAATGCTACAGGCGTTAGGTCATATCTTGATCAATCTCTGCAGGAAAGCGTAGTCGGAGGGCCAAGTTTGGCCCTCCTGGCTAGCAGGGTCTCTGACCATGACCATTCAAACACACAGGAAAGTGTTGGAGTTTAGGTTGAGACGCATATAGCTGATTATATGTATCAAACTAAGAAAAAGCTTTAAAATTAAACCAATTCAGCTAAACAGCTAACTTAATTCCCTTTTAGCTCACTCGTGGGGAAATGCAAAGTCTTTCATTCTACAGATCACACTCATATTTTTACCTGCACACTGCACTGCACATATTCAACATGAGTTTTCATAATTGGGGGGGGGGGGGGGGGGGGGGGGGGGGGGGGTTAAGAGAAATTATAGCATTTTTTACCCGCTGTTTTGTTTGCCAAAACTGCTTCAAATAAGTGTTTTAATTCATTTCCTGCTTTCATTTGGACCATTTACTGCCAAAGCCACAGGCAAATTCAAAGGTATGCCACCGAGCTCAGCGCATGCGCGTTGAGCACTGTTAGTATCACCGTGCTGTTTGGACCAGTGTGTATGACCAGACATAGATTTCGGGACATTGAAAGATGTTGTAACTATTGCTTAGAAATGACTTTTAAAATGAGTAGTCTGTTCATATATTTCCCACATTACCATCTCAGATGTTGAAGAAGATTTATCATGACCGTATTTGATCGTGTGACTTTTAACATTAGCTGGTTCTCAAAGCACATCCCAGCCTCAATGTTAGGCCTTGCATGCTGCACTGTGGGTTGGCAATTTTCTTGAAGTCAGACTGTAAACAAGGCCCATCCGTTTTTTTTTTTTTGTTTTAAATTCAGGGCCCCCATTGTCTTTTTTTTCCCTGGGAATCGAACTGATGACCTTGGCATTAGTAGCACCATTTTCCACAGTTTGATCTAGTAGGTTCATGCACTTTTGCGATGTTTTTCAACAAATGTTAAAAACTATGGTGCATAGCCAATAAAATTATAAATTGTTGTGCATTGCCCTTATCTGTTATTTGCAGGACACTCCTGCAATTTTAACAGCTACTTATCATCTGTCGTTCTTATTCAGTATTTTTAGACTCCAATCAGGAAAAATGCTTGATTAGTCAGAATGAGAGTTAATATAAACATCACAATAATCCGTGAGTAATCCACAAGACTCCAGTCCATCAGTTAACACATTGTGAAGCAAAAAATCGTGTTAAGAACAGATCCAACAAGGCTTTTACTTAATCATTAACTTATTTCCCAAAATCATAATCTATAAGAACATTAATATGTCCGCTCCTGTTGTCCGTCCCCCTCAAAATCCCACATATTTTTTATCAAACGGTTTTGGAACAGTTTTTGCCTGAAACGTGCGTCATTCGTGCATGATTCTCACCTAATTCAGAAATAAACAGTTGAGGGATTTTGTGTTATTGAACATGCAGCCTTTGGCTGCACAATATGTACATTGGCTAGAGTCATGTGCAAGATTGTGATGTTTTTATCAGCTGTTTGTACTCTCATTCTGACGGCACCTATTCACTACAGAGGACCCATTAGTGAGAGATAATTCACAAGTATTTTTTTTTAGCTCTTTTGAGTATGAACTGATTTTTTTTCTTAAAGTCTTGTGTAAAGTTTGCAATGCCAGACTTTCTGTTCACAGATGTTATTTTTGACACACTCTGAACCATATGTGCTCGAGTAACCTACAATGTCCAGTCTGTTATGACTTGAATCTTTCCCATGCAAATAAAACGCACACACATACACGCATCTTCCCCTCATTGAGACATGCTTCCTTCCTTTTCCCAGATGCTTTTGTATGGAGAGCCACCCAGTTATTTAAAAAGTCCACTAGGCACTTGTTTAGAGAGCCTGAGATTAAAAATAACAAAAAACAGGCCTAGAGTTCAGCATGCTAGCGTCACATGTCATATGCTGTATGTTTGAGCATTTGCACAAAAATCGGGAGAAAAAAAAAAAAGAAATATCAGGAATTAAAAACTGCTCGCAAAGACATTTCCAATGTCTAGTTCAAAGTTATTATCTAAAAAGGTCAAATCAACTTTGACAATGGAAAGAAGACTAGTCTAAGCATATGGCCCTCCTCAAGGGACATTTTTATCGTCAAGCATGTCAGAGCAGAATTTGACATACACCAGGAGTGTTGTTTTTTCTTCGTTGTTTTCCTTTCTTTTACCACAACCCAAAAGAAATACATAATGACATTACTTTTATAACCTTTGTCACTACCAACAACATATTTAAGAAATAGCATAAATTGTGTCTTTCTTTATGCTTGATACAAGTTCAGCTTTTAAAAACAACAGGCTACATAATCCTGCCTGTGCATGTTTCCATTTCCGTTATTGCTTTAGCTTTGTTCTACTTGCTTTTAGTGCTAACTAACTAAAGTTAATGCATGATAATGGTAATGCATCCTTTCCAACAATTTATCATAAGAATAAACACTGCTACAGTTCATTGTAGCATATCATACTTCTTTAGACTGTTGTCGCCCACCACACACTGAGTGAAGGTCCCTCAGTTGCCTGGCATCATAGATGCTGGCAGGCTGAAAATGGGAGGCATGACATAGTCCAAGAAGCATGAAACTGTCTCACCCACGCGCTCCTGCCTGATGTAGCCCACGGAGACCATGTTCTCCTTCATATTGAGACTTGTAGCTACCTCTAAGCTGAAACGTCTTCCTCTATTTGTGCCTTCGTTTGGTCACTTTGTCAAAATCTCACCACTTTTGGCTTAGTGATGTCTGTGCGTCTGGACAGGCGGTATTTTTATGCATTTGTTAACCACAAGCTGTTATTTCTTTTTATTAGAACATGAAACACCTCATTCATTGGCTTCGTTATGTGTGCACAGGACAATTTTTTTCGTGATTTATGCGTTGAATATGCAAAGCCATGCATTAAAAGAATTCTCTCCTGATTAATCACTGTTATACTGTCATAAGTCATTTGCAATAACAACTGCCAGTTTGCTTATGTTGCTGTCTGTGCTGTAATATAGAATGGTCTCATATTGCATGCCAAAGAACAGATGTGTTCCCCTTTGCTGAAAACGTTATACAACGACGTCTTTCAAATGATGTCTGAAAGAGTCACTGCAAATGTTGACCGTCTTTTAAGAAATGATTTGTTATAAACTTCCAAATTCTCTGGAAAATTACCTTTTTATTTTGTAGCGATTCATAAGGAAACGTGAGTATGAGTACTTGATTATATTTTTGAAGGGTTATCAAAGAACCAACGTGCTTTCATCCTTAATGAAAATTGAATGCAACTGGAACTTTTTAGGGTCTATAGAATGTATAATTGGCGCTATTAGTTGGGCCTTACTGAAGAAAAGCCATACAACCAAATCCTTTATAAACATACTTGGTTAAACGTAAAGGAGACGGAAATCTTTTCTTGTAAAGCACTTTTTGAATAGACACATTACCTATCTGCTTTTCTAAGGAAAATTAACTTTTTTAAATTAGCTCTTTTGGTTTTTGCAGAATGCATTTATATCAAAATGACTATATATCCCCCCCCCCACCCCCCTCATAAATGTTTTTTGATTTTCTAATGCACAAAGTGTATAAAAATATATTGGTATTCAGGGTTGTCCATCACAAAAATATTAAACAGCACCACTGTTTTCAACATTGATAATAATAAGAAATGTTTCTTAAGCAGCAAATCAGCATATTAGAATGATTTCTGAAGGATCATGTGACACTGAAGACTGGAGTAATGATACTGAAAATATTCCGTCACTTTGAACACACAGGAATCAGAAATCCCATTTTAAAATATATTAAAATAGAAAGCAGTTATTCGAAATTGTAATAATATTTCACAATATTACTGATCTTATTGGATTTTTGCACTAAAACAGTTAAGGATTTTTTTGAAACCAAAGAAGTTGAGCAATGTTGAAATTGCAGTTTGATTCCCAATCTTTTTAAACATTTTAAGTAAAGTTTAATTTGGATAACTGTTGGTTGTTTTTAATTAGTAATTAGAATTTAAACTTGTAAAAACAGAAAAATAAAACAAATTCATCTTTAATTTGTTGAATTAAACTTGAGATTAAGTATTTACAGTGTACAGTAAATCTATAACTAATTATAACTGAGAACTCTAATGTCATGTTGTTTGTGTTTTTTAAAAACACAAAAATGCAGTACATGCAGAAAAATGTTTAGATGTATGGTTAATTCATTATGTACTAACAAGACCAACCAACAGAATAAAAAAAATAAAATAATGTTTGAACTTTTCCCCAAATAAACAGAAATTGTTTTAGTTCACTTTCAGTAAAGTAACTTTACATTAAGCAGTAAGCAATCCAAACAGTGTGCTAAATAATGAAGACAAGGCTTTTCCGTATTTAATGTGTACAATAGTCTTCATGTTTACACCACATTCATTTCCCCACCAAAGTTTGTAAATGGTACTAAATCATAAACGTCTGCCATGCCATGGGTATGGGTGCATATTGCGATCACCTGTTTACAGAGTGCCATTCAACCCCATTAAAGCAGTATTTTGTGCTTTTGAGACCTCTGTACAACACGATGAAGAAAAATTGCTTGTTTTCTCTCACATGAGAACCCTCCAAAGGTTTGGCACATTGCCGGCGGTTTGATTTGTGTACCGTGTTACAGCCCACAGCTAGATTGACAAATTCCCTCTCTCCGTCCTGGCTCTGTATTAAACACAATGCATTATGAGGCAGGACTTCCCCTATTGTCTGAGCCCGGGTGTGGCCCAGAGCACTCTGTCGCCACATTGTGCCTCCTTTCCTCTCCTCCCTCTCTGCCTTGAGAAGCAGCAGAAAAAGAGTTCTGGTCCCTTCTTATCCTGGACAATATTTGTCGTGGAGTTAATTAAAGAACTCAAACTGAAAAGCAGATGAAACCAGGATGAAACTGGTGGCTGTATCAAGCCTAGATATTTGCTTAGCAACAGTCTCTTCTGTGTTTGTTCTTTAAACACAGAAAAAGTGAAGTCATTTATTTAAATGCCTGTTTTAGAATGGCATTAGAAATATCTCAGTCACAATATCACTAACCCAAAATGTTACAGTACAGATACAATAGTTTGTGTTTGTTTGTTTGTGAAGAGGGCAACATTTGTAGTCAATAATGATTTAATTTTCTGTGTTCTTCACATAAGGCTATTGTATGGTTTCAGAAGAATTGGTCCGTCATGATCTAATAGGAGACTCTATATATATTTTGTCTTTACAGATCACAGATTTTGCAGTCATGTATGAAAAATAGCATGCATGAATATTTTTCAAAAATTCCTCTTTCATGCTTCTTGGACAAAAATATCAACAAACGAGTTTGGAATGTCATGAGGGTGAGTAAATATATTTTTAATTTTGACTGAAAGCAAATTTGATCTCTCTCTTAATCTTTAATAGCACATCACACGCTACAATATACGGTACTACACCCCGCACAATAAATCAGTGTAACTGTGAAATATTACAAGAAATACTGAATAATTATCAAATGTAAGTTTATTCCTGGTGATGCAAAGTGACTTGTCAGCATCATGCGCCAGTATCTGTTCCTTCAGAATGATTCGATGGCTGATTTTCTGGCACAGAACATGTACGATCCCTGGCCGTTTCAGTAATGTTGTGTTGTTTGACGGCATAAGACAATGCCTTCATCCGAGAGTGCAATCTTTTTCTGTCCCTTAGCGCTCTGTTTTTGTTTGCATGTGAAACCTGTTTATGTAGGCTACATCACTGCACACACCATTAGCAGTTTCGTTTTCACAGATTTCGGGTCACAGGGACACTTGAGCTTCAGGGCAACCGCTCGTTCAACTGCTGAGATTATAGTCCTCTTGCTCCATTAGCATATCCTGGCTAATCGCTTGAAATATCAGCGAGACTTTTCCTCTGGGTAAATCACTTTTTTTCTCCTTCCTGCTTCCCTCGTTCGCACACAACACGCACGACCTCCAATGGCCTTACAGAGACTTCTGCAACCGTTCGTAGGGCCAAAACACAAACTGTTACGAGTCACTGTGGCCACTACTCCCGTAGACCCTGAAGAGGGTGACTCACCTGACAATAAATTTTAACCGTATTCCTCCATTGCCTCTCACAATGGTCTGACCAGAGAATCACAACAGTCATCCAACATGCTAAAAGCCGAAAAACGCAGAGGATCTCACCCCCCACGATCCACAAGATGTCCAAAGCTGTCCATGAACAGGGTGAAATAACCTCGACCCCGAGGCAAACAAGGATGGCCGCTACTGTAATTAGTGGCCGCTTGGCGAATGCTGACTGCCTATCAAAGTATAAGCGGAAGGCAAAACACAGCTCTGTGACAAAAACATTTATTACTTTCACTCCCTAATAACACGCTCGGAGCCAATCCTTGTAGGACGAGGGCAGTGAAATGTTTGGTAACGACCCCTTTTTTTTTTTGTTTTTTTTTTTTTTTTTTTTTTTTGCGAAAACGAACAGTCTGAAAGAGAAATTTTTGTGACTTCTATAATTAATATTATTTGACAGGAGATATACACCACCTTTTTCTCTGACCTTTGAATGTCCCCCAGCAAAATATATCATGCTGTGTAGTAAGTGAACCTTCTGGGCTTTTAAAACGTCCCCTACAAGAAACCCCAGGTCCCAGGGAACGGCAGCCTCTGAAATCCTTTCCCCCATAGCCAAGCTCCTGTGTACAATTGCGCAACAAACAACAACAAAAGTGAAAACAAAATTTAAGTGGCAGAGTGCAATGCGCAGGGAGACTGTGAGGAGGAAAGAGGGCGAGCGCAGAGAAAAAAATAGACAAAAAAACCGACAAACTATATTCTGTCCCGGATGCAAACTACTGCGTGCTGGCTATCTTCTAGAAGCAGTGGGTCGCCAACCCCTTCGAATATCCGCGAATAAACTGTTCCGATAAAAAAACACAAAACAGTAAGGATCATACCCAAACTGCATTACATTTTGGATGGGGTTATATTAATGATCAAGAGTGAAAACCGTTTGAGAAAAGTTCGGGGGGGATGGCAATAACATTTTCGTCGCCGTAATAAAGCGCAATATTGCTTGTACCGACTAACAAGGACCCAGCTATATTCGCGTCGGTTCATACGGTGTGCCCATCCGTTTGCCAACTTAGCAATTTTGTTGCTAATTTTAGCAACTTTTCAGACTACCCTAGCAAATTTTCTTCCAACAGCACCTAGCAACAAATTTAGCAGTTAAAAAAATTTGATTTGGCAACCTTTAGCAACTTTGGATAAGTGACTCGTTTTCCATCCAAATTACACAAAAAGAAACCACAGATGCCTAGCAGTACACACATCACGTGAATTGAGTTAGCTGCTATTTGCAATTGTTCAATTTAATAATAATACTAATAATAATTGAATAATTTGATGACACCTAAAACATTGTATTAGTGGCTTGTACCGGCCTTGGGGATCATTTAGGACAATGTAAGAAAAATGGCAAGTCTTTCAGGGACATATCCATTTCCATCATCCATTATAACCCTGTAACCCGAAACACAAAGGGCGATTTAAAATGCAGTAAAATCCCAGTACGAAATTCTTTCATATCCACAAGTAGTTTCATTATATTTACGACGTTTCTGTAAGTTAGCATACTAACTAACTACTAATACACTGCTTAAAGCATATTAGTTGAGAATGTGTAGAATTACTAGTTTACTAGCTATTAAAAAAACTTAAATTGAAATCATTCAAAAATGTGTACGTTTTCAATAATTCAATGTATTTAAAATACAGTTATTTATATTTTAATATTATATCATGCATATTATTTTATAAACAAATCTAAATTATCATATATAAAATATATTTTTTGCTGAGGTTTGATGAGGTGACAATTTTGCGTCGTGATTACGCAATGACGTCATTTGTCATCACAACGTCATTTAGCAACTTTTAGCAACAAATCGACCTTCCTTTAGCAACTTTCTCTGAAAATTAGTCGGCAAAACTAGTGTTGCCAAGTCCGCGGTTTTCCCGAGGAATTGGGCTACTTTAAAGTCTGCGTGAACCGGAAGTTGCTGCCGACTTTATTTCATGTAGTTGATGGTATTTCATCTTAAAAACGATCTTTAATAGAGGGCCTGGTTTATTTTGGGGGCGCTCCACTCCCGATTAATTTTCACAATCAAGACTAGTAATGGTACGCTGTACAGACATAAAAGTCCATTATGAGTTTCTTTGCCGACTTTATAACACGGTTTTGGCTCGTTTGTTGTTCATTTTCTCTGTCCGCAGGGTTGAAGCGACCCCCCCAATAACGTGATGTTTAGGTAAGAGTTCCCTTGAATGTGAATTTACACTCCATAAGGGTCTGTCTTCCTGTTGACGGTCTGGCTGCAGACATGCACTTGCATTTTCAGACTTGCACTCTCAGACAACTGCACTTCCGCAATTGACATAATTTAAATTTTATTTAATTGATTCATTATTTTTTTAATTGAATCTCTAAACATTTTACACAAGTAGCCAGGTGGTGAAGACAAGAAAAAAGAAACAAAA
The DNA here is from genome assembly GCA_018155175.1 of Sinocyclocheilus anophthalmus. Lineage (NCBI taxonomy): Eukaryota > Metazoa > Chordata > Actinopteri > Cypriniformes > Cyprinidae > Sinocyclocheilus > Sinocyclocheilus anophthalmus. Next base: position 525,172 of record JADLZN010008139.1, on the reverse strand, counting down.
TTACAATGTCACATTCAATCGCCACTTGCACTCTCCGATACTTGCAATCCACACAAATCGTGCATGTTGCCAATGGAGACAAGACACTGTTTTGGTTAAATGATTCAAACTAATTTAGTAGCCTACTATAACATACAGGGTCCTGCAAGTCATCTGTAGGAGAAAAAGACAAGACCCACAAATCCGTGGCCACAGAACAGCAGAATATGAACGCAATGCGCAAAGTCTCTCATGAAGCGCTTTTAAACCTCCCGTAGAAAACCATAAGTGACGTCACGGTAGCTGAGAGTGCAAGCGGCGATTGCAAGTGACGTCGTGATTTAGTTTCTTTTTTCATGTCTTCACCACCTGGATACTTGTGTAAAATGTTAAGAGATTTCAATACATTTTTTTTTTTATTAAATCAAATTTAAAACATTTAAAAAGACTGCAAGTGATGTCACTCGCGGAAGTGCAGGTGTCTGAGAGTGCAAGTCTGAAAATGCAAGTGCATGTCTGCAGCCAGACCCTTCTCATTTTACTGGAAGATCCCCGCCAAAAAACCTGTATTTTACCCCCAGAATGCGATTTTTACAGGGGAACCCTCCTCGAAACGTGATTGGACTAGTTTTATTGTGAAAACCTGGCAACCCTGTTCATAGGCGCCACCTGCTGTCAGAGAGTGCGTCTCATTCAGATCATAGACTGTATAAAAACATGGACATAGTGTCCGTGATGTTACCCGTAGATTTCCGAAGAGCGTTTTTGAAGCTCAAAGTGGGCGGAGCGTGCCGTCGCCATCTTGGCAGCGCGTCACCTCGCATATACGAAAATGGGGCAAGTTCGGAGCAGTTGCTGAAGCCACGACCCACCTAGCTCCACGGTGGTGACAACAGTGGCAATCCACCTGTCACTCAAGTGGCCACACCCTTAATTATGTAGAACTTTAAGGCTTAATATAATTTAAACGGATGAGTTATAAAAAAATTCACCCACCTCACAGTTGTCATGAAGGGCAAAATTAGCTATATAGACCAAAAACACTTTTTGTACCAAGCTGTAAACATGTTTTTTTTCTGCTGTAAATTCGTAGCCTAATGTGTAAGTCGTGGGCCTAATGGTTTAAGAGTCGGTACGACTCGGAACCCAACAGGGTTGGTTGTCGGTGGGGGAGTGAATGTACAGCACTCTCTTCCCTTCAATACCACTATTGAGGTGCCCTTGAGCAAGGCACCGACCCCCAACTGCTCCCCGGGCGCCGCAGCAAGAATGGCTGCCCACTGCTCCGGGTGGGTGTTCACGGTTTGTGTGTGTTCACTGCTGTGTGTGTGCTTTTTGGATGGGATAAATGCAGAGCACTGATTACTGTATGCTATAAAGGAACACCACTTGGCCACATGTCACTTCACTTTCTTTCACTTCTTTCTAAAGTTGGGCATTTTAACATGGGGAGTCTATGGAATTGACTCTCTTTTGCAGCCAGCCTCTAGCGGCCAGTTGATGAATAACAGTTTAAGTCACTTCCTTGTTGGCTTTAAAGTAGAGAGGAGCGGAGGTTGCTGTCTGAAGGATTATTCAGACATGCTGTTTTTGTCTGTCGTGCATGATGTTTTATTCTCAAAAATAATAACCCCTAAAGTTCAGACCATCTGTTTTTGGTTTAAATCCTGAAATTAATTTAAAACAAATCACAAACCCTGCCGTGCCATTCGTGATTAAAATGCAGGGGTTGCCTCTAATTTCAAATGGCTAGATATTTTTGTTTAAAGCCAGTTTGTTTGTTATAAAGCAAATAGCCAATAAATAAATTTGCTTAAAAATCAGTATCAGTATCAGAATCCAATTTGCTAGTTTAAAAAAAAGAAAGAAAAGAAAATCTGAATTCTGAATCAGCTATGATCGGCGCATCACAAATTAAAATACAAAGTAAAAGGCCTCAAATTTGAAGTACAATCTGGGATGTCTTTTTCTATCAATTCTTCAATAGGTACATAAAGGCCGAGGTCAGGGATCTTGGGCTTAAAAAGGTTGGTGACCACTGATCTAGAGGTACTGTAGCCTATACTATTTATTTTTAAAAACCACGTGAGTGCAACGTTAAAAGTTTCAAGAAGTGGTATGCTGCATTATTGCCACGTGACCTCTTTAATTCAGTGAACGGTGTCTAGTGCAGTCAAAAAATTATTTTGCATTTTTAATCCAGTTTAATGTCTTGTCTGATTAAATAATGAATGAAAGAAAAAGCTGATAACACTTCCTGGTCATTCCTCACTAGTCAAGCCCATTGCATCATGGGATGCAGTATTTCACACAGTAAATTCTGTACATTTTACATTTACATTATTTCGCAATTTACATATTTCATAGTGCAAAAATAGTACTAATGTGCTATGCTTTTTCGTATAAGGCCAATAAAAACTTTTACTTATGAGCTAATGATTCCTGTGTCTTACAAGGAAATTCAAACATTTGAACAACAATGTTTGTTTTTATTTAAACATCTATATGATTAATAAACTGTGTGCATTAGTGTTGGGATTAAGTAGTTCAGCTTCTTTAAAGAATAGTGCAGATTTTACAGTAACGACCTACTTTTGCTGAGTTATTATTATAATGCATGTCACTAGTTTTCATTTATAAAGCTCTAAAAACAACTTGCTGACTGATGTTTTAGTGCACTTCCTGAAAATATGGAGAAAAATAAATAGTCTCAATTAAATATGTGCAGTGTCACATGATTAGTGCAAACTGTCACATTACCAGAGCAGTTTATTTCCTGTTCGCACATTGAGAAGATGATGGCTGCATCAAAGCTCCAAAACAAAAGGCTAGTGAAGCATGTTAACTTAAAGATATAAGTTTTAGCTCAAAGGTGTCTAGCATTAATATATGAATTATTATTAAGTTTTGATGAGTGTGGTCATAGAATTAGGAAACATGAGTAAACATGTTGATGGCATAATACAGTGCATTATTATTATTATCAGTGTTGCTTAAGGGTTTTTATACATAATAGTAACCCTATGATGAAACAGAGTTTAAAATAACTTCAGAATTATGTTAAAGTATACACATTATCCCACCAGTCACAATTGTGACACACAAAAAAACACAATTTTATTTAAAAATGATGATTATTTAAAAGGTTTACCAATACACCTCATTGTTTATTTTCAGTGTCAGGAAACCTTGGATTAATGGTTAATGACACGTTCGGTCAATGTCCTCTTTATAATAATGCGTTGGAACCGTCTACCTTCGTCTAGGAAATGAATTTAGTTGTGCAAATTTTTTATCTTTCTTATATTATTGCTTATATATTATAGTTATAGTAGCACTGCCGTGGCATGATGTCAGCCTTGCTACAACTGCTCTCTTCCCTTCCCCCGCACTGGAAAAGCCAGTCAGAGGAAATTATGTTTTTTTTACACAGAATATTTTCCAGGCTTTCACTTTCTGTCTTTTTCTCTCTCTGTGTTATTTCCCCCTTTATTCTTTTTTCTCTCACTTCTCTAATTTCACTCTCTCATGCATTCATTCGCAAATGACTTGTCTTTTTTGCTGTAACTTGCTTATTTGCATGTGTTTGCAGGGTGCGTGTGTTGCACCTTATGAACTAAACGCTAGGCTGCTGCTCATTTAGTACATATCTTTCTGCTCCTTGCTAGCTTGGCCGTCTCTGTTGATATAAAGCCCCTCTAGTACCAGAACTACTACTGGGTCTTCACATATTAACTGTGTGTTTTGCAGCCTCAGGCAAACCTAACAGGGGATCTTGGAGCTGGAGTGGGCCCCAGAAATTCGCCCATGCAAGTCCACTGTTGCGTGGACACACCCTGCCAGCAATCGACCTTTGCCCCACTGCCTTCTGGGTAATTCTAAGAATACAAAAGCTATGGGAGCACACACACATACTGAAAAAAATAACACATTTTGGTGATCCAGTAGCACTTGTGGACGGCCTCAGTTTGGGGAAGCATAAGATCCGGTGGGGATTCTTATGCATTAAAGGAATAGTCCAGCCAAAAATGAAAATTGTAATCATTTACTCCCCTGACTTTTCCAGTGAGTGTCTTTCATTTGTTGAGCAAAATTATTTTTTGGCAGGAATGCGAAACCAACAGTTGAGGTGCCGTGGCCCTCCATAGATCTCCATAATTGAAAACAAACGATGGAAGTCATGGCACCGTCACTGTTAGGTTGCAAATCTTCAAAAAATCGTCTTTCGGTGACACAAAAAGAAACGCTTCGGGTGGGAACGGTGTGGATAGTAAATGATACAGTTTTCCAGTTTTGGTAAACAAAATAAGATAGCAGATATCAAAGCAGATAAGAATATCAAAATCCTAAAAGAAGCATGCAACAGAATTATGCTACTAAGAGTGAAAGGAGGAGAAAAAACTTTTCAATACTTGATTCACGATTTGTTCTAGTTCCTTAACATATACCGCCGTGATAATTATAATTCGATAGATGAGATCTGAATATCCTCAGAATGAATGTACATGCTTGTATGGCATGGGCTGTGGTTTTCTGTGATTCATGGTTCCATAGACAACAGTAGTGGTCTCTTTTTTCAAAAAAACACAGAAGCTGCAGAGGGGGTTTAAACAATAAAGATGGTGGTTGTGGCTACGGCTGAAAAATACGGTGGCTTACTGTTTCCCACAGCTAGGCCTACAGGTATGACGAAAGATAGATATTAAAATGACATGGCCACTAGCAATTTATTGCTTATTTGCATGTGATTAAATAGATGACTTTTGCTTAAATACTAGTGGTGAGAGATCAAAACTAACAGCTTTTACAAAACCCTACTCAGTTGATTTACAGTCTGATGTAGCGGCCAACAATTTGATATTACTTTTTCTGCATAAACAAAATCGATCCTATTTACTTTTTTAATAGATGTTCTTGGTCTTATTGTGAATGATTCATCAGCACATGCTATTCCAAAGAAAAAAAATGTTTATCTTCGTAATCTTTCATCCTCCAACCCCCTGTCATATAGAGTCAACCTTTTGAAATTTAATCAATTCCCTGTGGAAAAAAATGCAAATCCTGTTCTGCCTTTTTTTTTCTTGTTTAATTTCCCCTTTCACTCAGAAATATGTCATGATGCAATAAAAATTGTCTGCTAATGACATTTGGTGACTTTAATAATTACTTTGAAAGTTTAATGTGGTGTAATATTGTAGTTCACAGCACAGTTTCTTCGTGTTTACTTATGACAGATTTGAATAGCTTGCAAGCCAGTGCATACTGTTCATTTCAAGTTTTTAGCAGGTCTAATAATTTTGCAGGTATACTGGGTTTCCAGTAAGTCGGTAAATTAAATTAATAACCAATTAAAGCCTCAATTAAGGAAACATTTATTTTTTTTGTTTTGTTTATTTATTTATTTTAGTTTATGGATGATAAGAAAAAATAAACAAAAAATAAAAAGTAGAAAATCTTGGGGGTGTGGAGTAGTTTGGAATGATGTTTAATAAATAAATAAATTAATAAAAACAGTGGCATAACATCTTTTATCATGACAATCATTTTTTTGTTCATTTTATTATGACAAGAAAATTACATGTGTGTCAAGGTATGTAGTCTACTTTTTATATATTTTAGATTTTTTGTTACGTTTTAATGATAGGTCAGGTTAAAATTCCATGGTATTCAATGGTTCAAAAATTCTTAAAAATCATTTGTTCCTTAAAAACATGTTTGAAACCTTTGAAATCACAATTTAAATCGTCTGCACACAATACACCATTTTTTTTAACATGGTTACAACAGAACCAAAAAAAAAAAAATCCAGGACAGTTTTCAAGTCATTAAAACAACATTTATTTTTCAAAAATTTGGTGAATCAAAATGAATTGGTCAGATTGTAAGATTCCTTCGGTTTCCATTGGCTCAGAGACATTCTGACGTGCCATTGATCCTCATACAGGAGAATGTCAAAGCCCATTGCCTAGATCACTCAACGGACTTAACAACCTACAGAGAGGAGTCTTGAGTCTAGGCCAACGCTGCTTATTATTTATTTATTTTTAGCTGACTATAAGCAATATGAAAACTGTAATCCAGTCTAGCTAATCCACAGCGGACAAATCCACCATATTCCGCTGAAACCGTGTAATCCCTCCGTGCACCAACTCAGGATGGATTTTATCATTTGTTTAAATTATTCATCGTCGTGTCTTGCCGTGTTGAATCTCTGGAGATGGTAGGAGCTGGAATGATCACTCTGGTGTCAAGTAAATGTGGAACGGATGCTCTGATGTTTCCTGGAAGCCGTGTGTGTACCGTAGCGTTAACACGCTGTCCTCTCTTCTCTAGCTCGCTTCCCAGGGTGCACACAGAGACTTCGTCAGACTGTAGCGTGTGGCAGATTGGGTGGACTAATTCAGGATTAATTGCATGCTTGTTACAACAGGGCGCCCATATGGCCTCAAGCTCACTGGAGTGGCACTTTTGTGTCAAATCGCACATTTGCTTGAGGAAAGGGAGGATGGGGAGGTTGCTGGTGAACCGAGTTGCGTTTCTCGATTCTGTCGAATCGGCAGAAACATCCAAAATCCTGCTGGCACATTACACGGATCTTCCTGAATTGCCAGTGGCAGTTCCGCAAGATTGAAAAGGACGTGATTGAACATTATTCTCAGGCAAAGAATCGCTCACAATGGAGAGTGATAGGTTGTATTGTGTATTCAATTAGAAATCGAAGACGTTCGAGATGAGGGAATTCATGAGCATGTGAAAGGCCCGGTGGAAGCCATTTAAGCCCATTTAGAGTCAATGTCACACAGATGTTCAGGATGGGATCTGTTTCTCAGCAGTAGAAAGTTATTAGAATCAAAAGCTCCCCCGAATGCTTGTTAACTCCATAGTCATAAATCCTTGATCCGATTCAAATTTTCAGGAAGAATGCTGTCACGATCTATATTTCACTCAAGAGGCCACTTTTGTATCAAAGTGCTTCATTGATGATCGGTTTTGGCTTTTCGCAAGAGAACAACATTAGAAAATTGATCCTTATTATTGCTTCTCCATTGCAGTTCCTCTTTCCTTTAAGCATATTGCGTTCAACATTTTAAAATTGACTGCAAATTACCCAAGCTTCATTTCATTTTACTCATTCTTTGGCAATTATATACTTATATGGTGACATTCTTGGACACTGAATATTGGATGTGACATTTAACTTTGTGGGCTAAATGCACCATGCAACTGTGACACTGCTTTGCAATGAAAGAAGAAGTGAGCTTCACCAGCGAACCTGTCCATTCTGTCCACTTTTACCTGTCACAACAAAGAAACATCAACTCCAAATGGAAACTGGTAAAATACTCACTTGGAAAAATGGTGATCATTTGCAACAGATGTTTTCATAGCGCATTCCACATGCTAGCTTTTATCATCAAGATGTATGGGACAACCTTAGCAGGCTCTCTAATTCAATTAAAAAGTGGCAAACAAAAGGTTTGCAGAGTTGTAAGAGCAAATGTTCAAAGGTGTCATCTTCTTTTGTGGTCCACACACTACCAATTAGGGCTGCTTCTATCTGGGTGTGAAATCTACTAGCAAGAGCGATTTACTGAGCAAGTGACAGCAGACAAACCAGTTGGCTGTGAGGGTAGAAATGAAGGTGGCAGGCGGACTGTTTGTGCTGTGCCGTAAGGCTCTCACAGCTTGTTTGGCTCTCACCTGTTTCCCTGCAAACACTTCACACTTCTCTACAAGGCTCTACTGAGGTTTGATCTAGAGGCTTTGTTCCCTCTGTCTTAGCTGTTTATATTAAATAAACATTTTTTATTTTTTTTTCCTGAAGAGCTTAAGAAGTGCTTTCTTGCACAAAACCCATCTATATACCATGCTGTTGAAGTTGGCCTGACATCTTTCCAAGTGTTTTCTATTCTCTTGCCAAGGTGTTCTACATGGTTTCCAGAACATTCTGGTGGTTGCTATGTTGTTGCTAAGCTCTTTTAAAGACGTCTCCCTAGCTTACAGACCAAAGTCAAAAGAGCTACTTGCACCCCTCTTTCAGTGCACTTCTAAGAGATTTTTCAACTCAGGCTCATTGTGGAAAAGGATATTACATGCAAAATGATACTATGTTGCTTCTTGCACATTTCACAACACTTTCAAAGTGAAATGTCAAGATAATGGTGCTAAAAGCATGTTAAGTTTTATTTAAAAGAGGCGAATGTGAACCTGGCAGTTTTATTACGTTATAGTTATTGTGTACTATGTGATGCATGTATTTTTTTATCAGAAGTTGTATTTTCATTCAGGGGCTATCCCAAGTGCTCCGCCGACAACTGTAGTGCTGTACCAGGTGGGCTACTGAGCAAGTTTACAATGTCAGAAAATTCACACATATTGAGCTGGTTATGTGATACAAACATCAAAATGTATTTGTTTACACACCATGCACTATGGTAAAAAGTATTTTGAGGTCATAACATAGAATTGTGCAAGGAACCATGCAAAAATAATTCTTTATTAATCAATAATCTGCCCCTGTAATCATAATTTACCGGAAACAGAATAAAGGTTGTTGGCGTTTTACTTCCACTACTGTTCATTTTAGCCAAAAACTGCAGACAACTATACTCGTAAGTAGGTTTTTTTGAGTTTTGTAGGTAGAGGCACATTTTTTCCAGTGAGGCTGTAGGCTGAGATTTATTTCCTCTTATTTCACCATAAGTCTCACATCCTCCAATAAGTTATAAAACTTGAGATGTCATTCATGTCTGTTGCACAAACGATGTATCACAATTTACACAGCAAGTTATGTGCAGAAAATTTGGCCTTTGCAAGCCCCACTAAATGTAGAACAAACAAACCAGATAGATAGATAGATAGATAGATAGATAGATAGATAGATAGATAGATAGATAGATAGATAGATAGATAGATGAACATATGTTAGATTGTTTCTTTGGCGATCTGATTAGATATTCATCCCCTCCCGCCTCTCATTCTCCATAATGATCTGTAGCAAAATGCAATCAGATGGCTTTCTAATCCCTGTTTTGTGAATGTCCCTCGCGGGTTACGAGGTCAAGGTTCAGCTTCGAGGGGTTGAACACTAATTGTTTCCCTAGAATGATGTCTACATCTCTTTCAAACTGCTTTCATTGAGTCACGTTTTGAATTCGGTGCTTTGACTAACTTTACAAAGACTAAATTACAGACACCGTGAATGAAGCAGCAGATACTTAAAATGTGAAAAAAGGCCTCCAGACAGGGATGTCACATCACAGCTTTAACAGAAGGGGAACTCCACACCCTTGGGCCAAAGTCTTTCTAGAGCCAAATAAATGACAGACAGCACATCTGGCTGTCAATGTGCATTCCTTTCAGCTGAATGTGGGTTTGCTTTTACTGGGTGGTGGAACAAATGTAGAAGCATTTGCAATTTTAACACTGGTTGCGGTGCTGTTGCATGCTGCTGTATAACCTGCATGCACAAGAATCCTTGAAGGAAGACCGATTTTTTTTTTTACCTTGAGTCCATTGGTATGACGTGCTGGAAAGGCGGCCAGATTAAATCGAGTTTTTAACCCCGTGCCCTGTGCATTAAGTGTAGTTGCGCTAGAGAATGGACGTGTTTTTTAAATGTTTTCACACCCTTTATTAAACCTTGAAGTTGCAGGATACACCAATCCGTGCCAGCAGTGACACTAGGCGCTAGAAAGTGAGAAATTAGATAAAGGCACAATCAAAAAGGTGACACTGGGGCTCGGTGGGACTGTTATTCATCTGCTTGGGTGAGGATGGTGGGGGGCGATAGACAGAGGAGGCGTTCCGCCTTTTTCTTCTCCATTACTTTAATTGTTTCCAAACCATTTGGCCTTGAACGTGCCGCTAGTCTATACTCAGCACACATGCTTCAACCACACTTAACATTCCTTGGTGCGCAAGCCCTTAATCTTTCCTCCACTTTCCCTGTCACTTGAACGTAAGGAGGGTGATATATGGAGTTGAGAGACACACTGAAATTTCGGGTAACTTTGAAGGCTTCATCCGCAGGCAGTTTGTCTGCAGGTCTGAGTGATTGCGTTTTGTCTTTTGTGTTCGCCATTTACTCGCAACTTATTGCTTCCAATTTAATATCGGAATATTGCATTTGGAATGGCACTTCATATATATAAAAAGTCTGGATATGTTTCTGTAGGGAGCCCAGACACGCAGAAAAAAGAATAGATATTGTGCCAATGAATTAAGAATTCATTCCCACGACTTCTTAATTCATGGCAACATTTTATTAACTCGTTCCCTATTTAAATGTACTTAAATTATGGTCACATTTTACTAATTTGTTTCGTCGTTTTAGGTCAGCTGTGACCACTTCGTACTAATTTGTTCCATGATCCTAACGTGGCCATGATTTAGCTAAATAAAACCTAAGAATTAGTGCAATGAGGGAATTAAGTTCTACAATGTGGCCATGATTTACCTAAAACAAATAAGTTTTGAAAAGTCATTTATAATTTGTGGCCTTGATATCTTATTATTTCCTCCCTCCACCTTATGTATATATTTATTTATTTTCCAAATTGGCCCAGGAAAATGGTTAGGTTGAGCACTTTGTGCACTAAATCAATATTAGTTATTGAATTAGTTATTGAAATATTAGTTATTGACCAATATTTGAACTCATTAATGTTCACAAAAACAAAATGTAATTCTGTCATTATTTCCAAACATTCAAAAGTTGGTTTAACCAAATTTATAATAAACTGGACATCCAATTGTGTGAAAATTGTGGAAGCAAATGTGGAAATACAGTGATTTTTGTAATGATGTTACTTCTTACAGTGTGTATCTCCTGTACTTATGTTTTTCCAAACCTGTATGACATTTTTCAAAATGTCAGTCTTCGTTTGTGTTCCACAGAAGAAAGAAAGTCATACAGGTTTGAAACTTTCAAGAGAGTAATCCTCTAATTTATAGATTAGCGATAACGTCTTATAATGAAAATACTATACGGACATGTTTTCGTAGCCCATTGTTAGGTCAGGTCTACTAGACATCTTGAGTCTAAGTGAGCACCTCGATTTAGTCTAATACAGGTCGAGCAACCTCATGTCGTTTAAGGAATTCAAACTTGTGTACAGTAGTGTATTCAAACAGAGCTTTTGTGACAGGTCCGAAATGATCTATAGCTCTCCTTTGGAGTAAAAACATACTTGAGACCTTTTCCTCCCTTTTCTTTTCTCACCCTGCATGACAGATGTGTCTCCCTTCCCCCACTACCTCCCCTCCAGCACCTCCATTTTCTCTCACTGGCCATTTATTTCATCCTACATGCATTGGTGGGGAGGAAATGTGCCTGCCACATGATGATATCTTGATTTTTCCCAAAAAGTTTCCCATTTCCTGTGAGTTCTGACTCACAGACATTAACAAAAAGGCGCACAATCAACCACGTCTCCAAAAGTTATTCAATATGGCATAAGGCATTGTGGTCTCTGAGTAATTGTTCCTGATTTTTAACCAGCTGTAAATGTTTGGGGCAACTAGAAAAGGTCTTTTGTCATTTCTAGTCCAGATGTGTGCTTTCTTCCGGATATGCGAGTTCAGCTGTGCTCTCTCTGATTTAATGATGCATTGTGTGTTGCGGATGATGTATTTAACTCATTGTAAGTAGTTTTTAGGTAAAGAGCGTGGAACAAAAACTCTCAAGATATCCATACTTTGGTGTAGGAGCAGATGGCAGAATATTGGGCTGCTAGTTTTAATTTCCTCACAGGTTCTTCAGAATAAAGTCAAGAAACATTGCTACAAATTTGAGCTTGATTGATACGGGTTATTAAAGGCATAGTTACCCAAAAATGAAAATTGTCATATTTATTCACCCTCATGTTGTCTTTTATTAAACGCATTTTTGATTTGTGCGCTATGTATTTTGATTTCGCAAGCCACAACGGTGTACCAGTTCTAATGCCATGGTGAAGGTTTGAGCAAAGCATGCTAACTGTTTCTGTTCTGCTGCACTGACGAGCACAGAATACTATTTAGAGTCCCAGCCTCCGAGGAGATTTACTGATTTATTTACTGTATATTGCTGCTGCACAGATCTAAAACTGTCACAGACATAACCGACTGTTTTTGTAACTCGTGTGTTTTTTAACGTAAACTTGTGTGTGAATGAAAACTTAGTTTAGTACTCACATGCTGTGACAGCTGCTTTCTGTCCATGTGCTTCGGATGTGTGCACTCAGAAAACCGTATATCAGAAGTTTAAACTAATACGGTTTAAAACGCATGATTTCAGCGCGATTAACATGATAATCAGAACCAAAACATGTTTTTTTAGCAGGTATGAGTTGTAATGGCGCAACTCTATTCTGAAAAAGGGGGCGGGGAGCAGCAGCTCATTTGCATTTAAAGAAACGGGCACGAAAAACAGCGTGTTTCTGCTTACACTCAAAATAGGCATTTTCAAAATTATGTAATAAATGATATGTGGGATATTTTGAGATGAAACTTCACAGACACATTCTGGGGACACCTGAGACTTATATTACATATTGTATAAAGGGGCATAATATGTCCCCTTTAAAGGGGTCTTATGATGCGATTTCCATTTTTCCTTTCTTTGTGGAGTGTTACAAGCTCTTGGTGCATAAAGATCTGTAAAGTTGCAAGACTAAAGTCTCAAACCCAAAGAGAAATATTCTTTATAAAGGTTAAGAGTCAACCATGCCTACCTAAAATGGCTCGTTCTAACACCCCCCCACATGTCTATGTCACTATGTGGAAATATTTGCGTAATACCGCCCAGATGTTCACGCAAAGAAATAAGGCGTAGCTTTTATTCTCGCTGTACTATTGTTGTTGCCGCCGCTGACGTCGTGAAAGCGAAACTACTTTTGTTTGGCCTTCCAAAAGAGGATGTAATCCGCTTCGTCATGCCTGTAGCTGATCCATGCTGGTCGCTGAGAAAATACAACAACTTCGCTGTGGATCACCAGATCGGCTTTCAACGTGGACGAAGCGAAGTCCAGCCCGGAGTCGTCACATTTGGTTGCCGCAAGCCCTCCGGACATTCCTTCGTCGAATCCGCCGGCCACGCCGGTCGCGCCATTCTTCATCGTATTCCGCCGGCTCACTCGTAAGCCCTGGCCTCCACTCACGCAAGCTGGAGACTCCTGTTTCATTGTGAAAGTACGTACTTTGTTTGGCCTTCCAAAAGAGGACACGCCTAGAAATCAGTGGTTAAGTTGTATTACAACACTGTTTCAGAACAGTTTAACACAAATATTCAGATGTGTCCAGCGCATTTTATGGAGGACTGTTTCCTGATCCTGGGAGAGTAGACTACAATGCCTGCTGTTCTGACTCACAGACTGTAGGTAAATTTTTTATATTTAAAGAATTTGCCACTGACGATTCCAACGCTAGTTTTGAGCAGTGTAGAGTAGCACATGTTGTTTGTCATTCTCCGATCACAAACGCAGACAGAGTTTTATATTTACGCGGCACAATGCAATGCAACGCAACGTGTAAAAAGACAGTATAATCAGTTATTATAATCAGTAATTATGTCCCCACTGGATGCAACAAATGCCTCGTTTATAATGAGTTTTAATGTTTATGACTTGACGCTCCGGCCGGACAGGGCATCATCACAGTATGGTAAGGGGCGTAACATTTCCATCACACGCTTGAGGTATTCGGCCAATCACAACGGTCTGGATAGCTGGCCAATCAGAGCACACCTCGCTTTTCAGACCGATGAGCTTTGTAAAAATCGACGCGTTTCAGAAAGGCGGGGCATAGAGGAGAAATAATAATGTATAGTATGTGGAAAATAATGTGTTTTTTGAACCTTAAACTGCATAAACACATTTCATTACACCACTTTTAGGAGCTCATATACCTCCTTTAAAATAAAATCTGCTCATCATTTAAAGTGATCTTCAGTCCCTCTTCAGAAGGCCTTATCACTTGATTCATATTTTTTTTCTTTTATAAGCTCTTTGAAGTGCCAGCGTTTTGGATGAGGGACAGAAATCTGTCAGGTTTTGTTAAAATACCTTGAATGAATGAAACTTACAGGTTCTGAATGACAAGGTGAGTAACTGATGACTGAATTTTTATTTTTAGGTGAACTAACCCTTTAAATGCCAAATAAAACAATTCAGAGATCGCAAATTATATGTAGGTTTCGTTACACAATATTTACTCATATTTTACCCAGATATTTAAAATCAGAAAACATCTCAAATGACGCAAAGAAGAACCTAACACACCAAGCTTTATCAGCTGTTTCTGTCAAAATTGATTTAAAAAAAAAAAAAAAAAAAAATATAACTAATTAGCTTCTTAATCATCTTGGCTGACATTTTGGCTTGTCGTTAATAGAAACCATATCAGACAAACAAACAGAGACCTTCTGACCAACTTCCAGACATTGTTAACATATTCATAATCCTGAGTGCAAGAAACTGCCATTCGTGTTTCAATGATTGAGATGAGAAAAATACATTTTGCATTTGCAAAAAACGAGTACATTCCAGGATGCAGGATTTTGTAAAGTGACAGAAGTGTTTCTTTTGGCCGAATGTGACAGGCAGCTGGCTTGACTTGTAGATTTACCACCCCATTGTTCTGTCCCTCCATTACAAAACACACTGTTTCCTGTTCTGCTCTACCCATGCTTAGTATTCAGGGTGGAATATTGTTTGTAACGCTAGAGGGAAGAGGAAGGGTCACAGATAATGTGCTGTGGAAGGTTAGAGGTCCTTATCTGAGTCTGTAAGAAAAAGCGCAAATGCAGTGTGAGAACGTGTGTGTGTAGCCGGGATTGTGTGAGACGGTTAAGTGTGTCTGAGGTCATGAGGTGTGAGTGCTTCTTTTGAAATGCATCACACTACACTCCCCACCGTGGGAGAGGGATGAGTGTCCTGTGACCCAATGCGTCATTTGGAAATATAACCAAATGGTATGTGCTTCCTATGTAGTCGCCAGGGACATGAAGAACCTAACGAGTGGACAGTCTTATTTCTGATTTGTTTTTGATGGTTGGTCCAAAGCTAGTTGAAAGTTGCTATAGGTATTGATGCGTATGAGGCTAAATCTCATGAAACAATTACATATCATCCAAAAACATTCTTTCTATCTCTGATTTTTTTAACAGTAGTGCTTTCAGATATTGAGTCAAGATTTGTGTTTTGACTTTGAGGCCACTCATTTTATTTGAACAATAGAAAACAATTTTGTGAACTTTTCATTCATTCATTCATTCACTCACTCAAACAAAAATAAAAAATAAAAAAAATGTAAAATTAAGAGAGCAGCACAAGCGACTATGGTGAATCATTTCATTCAACCTTGTCAGCCATCTGGAATGTGAAATTCCTTCAACACACTATTGGCTAGAATCAACAAACAAGTTTAACAAACGCAAGATTTAAAAAAAAAAAGAAAAAAGTCCATTATATCCAACAAGTCGCTTCACGTCTGCTGAAGTAAACTCCTGAAGTATCTGAACAAAATCAACCGAACATTCAATGATGAAACGTAATTGACGAGCAATGTCCAGATTAACACAAAACGCATAATTGAAATGCTTGGCTATTGTATTTACATGACCAAGTCAACAAAGGATCTTTCTGTATGTTGATCTTTAGTTTTGTTTGTTTGCTGTTTGAATAAATGTTTGAAAAGTTATAAGCAAATGGGGATAAAAGAACCACATGCGTTTTGGACCACACCGGCTTGCACGTTAACAGCATAAGGGCTACAAATGTCTGAACTGACATGTAATATGCATCCATCAGGCCAGCTTTGGGATGCAAACAGTTAATTGCATCAGCTTAAATTGCATCGGATGGACTCAAATACATCGAAGAATTACAAAGTACAGGAATAAAGGCCTCTTCTCATGCATGAATTAAGATCTGGGAGTTTAGAAACATAAAAATAAGTAAAAAAAAAAAAAAAAAAAAGGAATAAATAACTTTTTTTTATTTTTGTAACATATTCAGTTGGTATTCTCAGATCCTTCACATGAGATGTTTATTCAGCATGACTTTGCAGCATTCACTGCATGTTCATCTGTAAGATTGTTCTAGGCTTTGAAAGTCATCCAGTTTTAAGGTATAAACAGAAGAGCAAATTCCCATGTGCACCAGCATCTAATCCAGAATCAAGTCTCAAAGCCAAGTTCTTCTGAATTAGACAACACTTCAGCCCTTCTAGCATCCAGCTAATAGAGCTAAAACATCTGCAACAAGCATCTGAGCGTCAGAGAGGCATCAAAACGCTGATGTCCATCATTTGAAACAGAGCCGGTCGGCTTTTCCGTGTCCGTGGCTTGTTGTCCATTCTCTGTCAAACTTTGTAGTAAATGTTTGCAGGATTTTGTGGCGGCATTTCTTGGACGATATAGACAGGGTGGCCGTAGTCACCGCTGACCTTCTCGTAGTGCGGGCAGTACATGCTTCCTGAGGTGCGCAGCGGAAAGATGATGTCACTCGGCTCAGAGCCGTTATTGTTGCTGCCGCCACTGGCAGCACTTCCGCGTTTGGGAAGTGTGTTTAATGGCAGCTGGGCGGAGCACTGCGCGGAGTGTTTCTGATGACGCCGATGCAGCAGTGCTACCAGAGCGATGATGATGATGATGAAGATGACAGCACCAGATGCAACACCGGCAAACAGGGCTACTTCAGATCCAGCGGATCCTACAGACTCTCCGCTCTTGCCTCCGGACTCACCATTCTGCATGGGGTCTGGGGAACGAGAAAGAATGGGGAGTTCATGATCAGATATAGTTTATTGTTTGTTGGATTCAAACACAATGATTGTGAAAGTAAAATATCCAGCGTTATACATGTAAATCATTTCAAATCATGAGAACAAATTAGGATATGCATGCCCATGTTAAACTGGCAACATTTAATTGTTTTTATTTATTTTGTACATAAACCTGAACCTGTGATACATATCCAAAAAATGTAGTTTTTTGGATATGTATAAAAGGTTTTCAAACCATATTTAACCTAATTACAGTAGTCAACATTTGAAGTGGATCAAAAACGTTGATCAAAGTTGTCCTAAGACAAGAACACATTTTGGTTTTAGGTTTTATGACAACTTTGATGAAAGGATTTGATCCACTTCAAATGTTTGCTAGTATATAATAAATCCAAATCTGTGGTGTAAAAATTAGTAAAATTTTGACATCTGAAATATATCAAGCATATTTAATTGATTAATTAATTATTATAGTATTGAGGTAATTATAGTATAACATATTATATATTGTATTTTATATCATATTTAATTATTTATTATTCCATTTATTTATTTAGATTTTAGCTTTGGGGTGAAATTGGATTTTTATTATACATGACTTTTTATATTTATTTATTTTATTATTTTAATATACTAAGCTTTTAGCTCTAATTATTGTATATTATAATCTAAAATGTAGTTTACTGCATTAAATATGTTCAATAATAATTACGTTTAATAATTATTTTATAAGTTATGACATTTAGTGAGATTTACCTATACATCAATACTTACCAACTCTGTTGACAGCATCGTTTTCTTTGCTGAAGGTGTTTTGGTCCTTACTGTCAGGGTATTTTGGAGGATATCTAGTTGGATAGTTTTTTGTTGAGAATGAATCTGTAGGACCTAAAAAAAAAAAAGAGAGAATTAAATATTAACAGACAGCAACTGAAATTACTAGTGGAGCAAAGCAGTACAAAATGTTCAGCGAATTGGAAAACTGATCATAATATCAGACCACCCTTACATATTTTTTTGCTTCTAGGCATTATGCCCCAGGTTTTGAGAGAGAATTTAATGAATTGGCGTAAAGCTGCAAGTATCTCCCCACAAGCCCAAAGAAGGGACAGCTGGCATCGCCACAGGAAACAAGCTCACATGACATTTCAATTACACGCTGAGGCACACTAGCATGGACACTACAAGTCCAGTGACATGAAAGACTGTAATGGAAGCAGTGATCTTCATCGATGCAGGTGTAGGTATGGGTGCTACTCACTCTGTCCAACTCGCAGGACCAGCTTCATAGATTTGGTCTTACAAACACCGCCGTCGTGGTTGTCCAAACCTTCAAAAGTGCTGTTTGATGTGGCTGAAAGATGGAAGAAAAAATTAATTAACCGTTTTCATAATTTTGTTTAAAAAAAGATATGATAACATCACACAAAACGTGTGAAGAACATGTCTGGACCACATTTTTCCTAATGAAAGCAATGTGACAATATTATGTATGGAAGGCCATTTCTGCCACTGAGAAAGATAATTGCAAGTTTTAATCTCACAATTCTAATTTTGTTTCTCGCAATTCTGAATTTTCTGAGAATCGCAAGATATAAACTCACAATTCCGAGTTATAAGTCAGAATAGTGGGATATAGAAATAGTCAGAATTGGCAAGATAAAAATCTCGCAATTTGACTTTTTTCTTGCAAATGCGAGTTTGTATCTCGCAATTTTGACTTTTCATGCAATTCTGATTTTTTTGTCTCAGAATTGTGAGATATACACTCGCACTATAGAAAATTCAAAAATTGTGAGACAAAAAACTCCACAATTACCTTTTTATTTTTTTAATTCAGTGTCACAACAGCTTCCATACATTATTTATATGTATTAGCAAAACAATTCGAATCTATCACTCAATCCATTGTCGACCAATCTCACTATATAATCATGCAAAATTCATTTTCATTCTAGAATGGCCCAAAATTATATTGAGTTATTTAACTGTGTAATTACATCTTATAAGTCATTCAATTTTGGTAATTATAAGGTCTTAACACTCATTTGCTGCATTGCTGCTGCAATACAGTAAAAATTACAGTAATCAATGTTCTTAATAATTTTTATTTGCATCAGATTATTCCGATTATTCCAAATAATGTGAATCTAAATAATAATCAACTTTGAGCAAATAATGAGAACACATCTCATAGTGAAAACATATCCACAATTCAAATCAATTTCAAAGCAATATGAAAAAAATAATAACAAAATAGGACGCTTTCATTTCATTTCTGAAGCATATAAAATCTGGGACTCTTTTTTTTTTTTTTTTTTGTGAATTCATTCCATACAACATTTATATCCTACATCTCTGATGTTGAATATTTAAAGCCCATCATCCATCTTAAAAACTTCAACATGCCACCGAATTATTCTTTCCTCTCGAGGCCCATTTCTCTTCCAGTCCTCTGTATGTATTTGGCCATATAAGTTTTAGCAGCACTAAGTGAGCTAGTTTATGACCGGGTCAGCTTTCCGCATGCGTCCTCACAGGTGCTCTGAAACCTTTCAAGTGTTCCTTGCGGACATTTGAGTCATGTGTTCTTCAGTCACTATGCATGTGTACGCAGAAGGTGAAGGTTCAGCTTGCTCGTACAATGAGAAAATCTCACTTCTGCGGCGTGCCAAAGCTTCTTAAAAGCTTCTGTTTGTTTGCCAGTATATCCTTACGAGGGGCGCGCACGCACTCACGTGCACGCTAATTTAGAAACCCCTCATACTGTGAGTAATAACCGCAGCGTAATCACACAGGTTTGAACTTTACAGAAACTAAGCATATTACCAAAGCCTTTTCACATCATTATCACAGAATATCAAGGATTTGCTTTGGCCGTCAATCCACGGCTAGTGGAGTGGCTTGGTCGAACGATTTAAATGCCATTGTGCCTGCGCACCCATGCTGTGTCCTCTGATAGCGGAGCTAAAGAATTCCATTGGGCCGTAATCTCTCTTTCACTGCGAGGATTAAGACCAATCCCACATGAACAAATGGACTTCCCCTCCAAACTGCTTAGGGCACAGAAAGAACCGAGTGACCAGAGAGTGAAAGGGCAAGAGAATGGGGGGTGGGCAGAGAAAGCCAACCAAAGAGCTAAGGAGAGAAAAACAGAGGGGGAGAAGAGAGCGCTTTTACCCAACATGTCCCAGTTCTCTACAACCGTTCCCACATTCATCTGCAGCGGCCGCTCTAGATGTGACATGACTCTTCGGCTTGAATGAAGCCCGCTCATTTCCTAACCACAACAAGCACATTCAGCGCCTCGGGCCAGCGCAGCTCAGCCAGTCACGAAGCCAGCGACCGAGCAACAAAGTGGAGGTGGAAAATTGAAGTTGCGCGCATACAATAAAGCAAGTGTATCCAAGCAGATGTTATGGTTTCTGCAGGTTATTTTTAGATTTTTGCAGACATTAAGAGACCTAACTATCCTAGCGATCATATTTTAACCACACAGCCACATAGAAACATATCCTGTCTGTATGTCTAGAAGAAATGCTAATTATTTGTTGGAAGTTGCAGTTGCAGCAGGACATGATGATGTCTTGTACTGATTGCGCAGGTATTTAATGGTTGCTCCTAATTTTGTCATTTTTATTGGCTGATATGATATGACACACACACTCAACGTGTTTATCTGAAACACATACACACACTCACTCACTCAACATGTTTATCTGACACAAACATATAAATGCAATTAAACCTTAATTTTTAATATACTCTTTCTACTTTCCTCTAGTTAAATCTATACAGTAAAATATGTTAGAAATAAACATTATAACTTTTAATTATTTTAAATTTGTTACTAGTTTTCTTAACTTACCGTATCAAAAATCAATTCATTAAAATAAATATTATATATTATCTTATATTAGAAATATTAAATAAACTGAAACTAGTAACTTGTTAATGGCACAAAACTAACAAAAACCTAACCAGTTCGAAGTTTAGGATTGGTATGATTTTTATGCTCACGAAGCGGCATTATTTAATCAAAAATACAATAAAAACAGTACTATTTAAAAAATGTGTTACAATTTAAAATAACCCTTTTTCTATTTTTAGTTATTTTAAAATGTAATTTATTCCTGAAATAGAAAAGCTGAATTTTCAGCAGCCATTAATCCAGTCATCAGTTACCTGAATCGTTCCGAAATCCCATTCATATCTGATCTGTTGCTCAGATATATTTTATATTATTATCAGTGTTGAAAACTTGCTACGGTTGTATAAGCTGTGATCATTTTTTTAGGATTCTAAAAAAATAGAAGTTAGAATAAAAGAGAAAGTTCATAGGAACAGCGTTTATTTGACAGAAATATTGTGTAACATTATAAATGTCTTCTAATCAACGTCTAATGTCTTCAATCAATTAAATGCACCCTTGCTGAATAAAAAATAATCCTACGGAACCCAAACTTTTGACGTATTGTATCCCAAGTCTTTCCCACATGCCTAAAAAAATTTTATCTTCCTCTCATTAGTCAATCTCACACCATCACAGTTACATGCACCCGTTCGACATTGCATGCACACAAGGCGCACACCCACACACACACACCCACACACACCACACACAGAGGTCATTCTCTTTAGAATCATTTAGGTCAGATATCCATGTCCCTCGGGCTGCAGGCCAAGCTGCCTTGAAAAATCACATCAAACCGATCCGTCTCATACTGGCAAAGGGTTGAGGGATTTGGAGCGTGTAAATCTTATAATCACATAAACGACCATTAAGGAATGTGCCAACTGAATAGGGGCTGAGATCAACACACGCTAAACTGAACGATAACCCCTTTTTCGAAGTGCTCGATTGATACTAATTACATCCATGTAAAGGGCCATCAACAAGTCTTCCTTCCCAGAGAACACTGAACACTTGTGACGTTTCCATCCCTGGAGGGGAAGAGGACAAAAATAGGCTTGGGAAAAACTACATTTTTAAAAACATAAGAAAAATGATGCAAGCTAAACAATATAATGATTAATGATATCTTTATGTCTATAACAAAGACATCTTGTGTGGTAAACACACTTGCTAATGGATTTAACACATTTCCATTAACTATAAACTTGATTTGTTCACTATTTTTGGAGGGCTACACTAGTCAGTCGCCTTCCCAGACGAAAACACGGAAAAGATATCTTGGGAGACAATGCCGGAGGCCGAAATTCCCACGGGTGGGATCAGTTCTGCATTTGGCTCCTTCTACACAGTGTTACAGCTGCCAACGGAGGTGAAAAACGATCATGAATCAGCACCTGAGGTAAATTCTTGAGTAAGCATGGCAATAAACTTACAGATGATGTGATAGTCCTTTCCTTTGTAGAACTCCAGGCCCCACAGGTTGGGGCTGAACTCTTGAAACTTGAAGGTGAACTTCACGTCCTGGTCTGGCTTGTCACAGTTGAGCAGTAACATGTCGCCCTTAGTGACTCGACAGGTCTCAAGTTGTTCTTTGGGAACAAGATAGACCCGGAAGTATTCAATGTTCGTCTGCTCAGTGGAGCCTGGCTTGATTCTTGGACACACAATGTCCATTTTGTCTCCGATCTGAGGGTATAGTACTACACCCCTTCCTGGGACAAACCTGTAGGGAACACTGCGATGTTAAACATCTTATAGAGTTACAGAGATGGGAAGAACATACTGATTAGCATGCATAATAATGAATACATTCTCTATATTTTATTAATTAGGCATGAGAACCTTAAAGTTGATGTAAAATGTATTGTGTTTGGGTATCTAATAAATTTATCTTCACAGCAAAACTATGAAATATTTGAAGCTAGTTGTTTCTTCAGGTAATTGAATTAACCAACTGGTCATTGCTTCATTAATGTCTTTTAAGAGTCAATCCTAGATCCAGTCCTGTATGATTTAGTTTTCTTCTGAGTAAAACAAAAGATGACATTTTGAATGTTGCAACAGTTTTTGGACCCCCCTTGACTTTTATTATAAAAAATGAGACTTTTTTTTCAAAGTGCATTCGACCCATGGTTGCCACCCTCCATTTAATCTAAAACAAGCAACTCAACGCAATGGATTGAGACAAGCAATTTCCTTTGGCTAATTTTCAGAGTTCTGTCTTGAAGCAGAATGTAAATGCATCTAAAGCATTTGGGACCTTGGCTTACTTACACATTTTTTGACTAATGTATGCAACTTTGCAGTCTTATGTTTTTCCCCATTACATATTTCTCTGCTCTGTAATGCATTTGCACAATTAACAATCGCTCACTCCTGACCGCTTGCTGGCAGTCCTTTCCTGCCCTTGATGTTTAATACAACCTCACTATATCACCTATTACAATGTTCACTTCTTGTAAAAGCATTCTGATATTGACCTTTCAGTTATTTGCAGATTCTCAGATTAATCTGATTTCTCATTAAACACAAATTATATTTTAAACAGGCCAATGTGTGAACTGGATTTGTCCTTTATTTTCTAAATCTGCCATGACAAAGTTAGACATGGTCTCATTCTCTCCCATGCTTCCCTAAACACCATAAGGCAGAATAAAAGAGTCACTTTCTAAGACTAGCTTCCATCCTCATAAAGTCATTAAGAGCTGGAAAGAAAGGGACCCTCTAGCTTCTACTGGGGGTCCTGAGAAGACAGGAAGCTTTAGTGCCCCTCCTCCGCACCCTGCAGTACCAACTTCTGTGTGGCTCAAACCGGGATGGGGGTTGAACTGTGCCTTCATCCCGGCGCACCTTTTGTCTCCAAAGCTCTGGGACAAAGATGACCCACTGAGCTACTGGAACTCATGAAAACCGATTACAACCTGCGGCAAAGCCCCGCTACACTACAGCTTAGCATCTTAAAGGAACGTTATCCAGCATCCAAACAAAACTGATCTATTTGAATACAGGTTCACCGCTGTGAAGAAACAGCCACCAAATTGACCAGTTTCACTTGAGTGGCCAGATTGTGGAATAAAAAAAAACAAAATGTGAAATTTAAGTGCATTTTTGGTGAAAATGCTTCATAAATATAAATTTTAAGAACATTTCTTCAGGTACGTTGACCAAATGGCAAGACCACACTATGGCAGCAAGAGAGTGTGTACTACTTTGGCAGCTGAGAAAACACCAGGCTGGGTGTTTCGATCTCAAAAAGTAGCACTTACCCTAGTTTAGCAACTATTTGTCCCGACGCAGAAAGGTGTGGTGGGAACAGATGTACAGACCTCGGAGACACACTTCACAGTGGAAAAAAGGAGCTCAGGCAACAGATCTCTCTTTGGCAATCAGTGAGAGGCTCTAATCCACTCTTCAATTTAACATTTCTCATCTTATAATCAGTCCTAAATTTAGGCTGTGGCTCAGCACTCTTATATGATATTAACCATGATGTAAGGTCTCCACAAGTTTGATTGCTGAATCATTCTGCAGCTTTTCCTCAGTAAATACCAGGGTACATGGATTTTGCAAGACATGTCAACCTCACCATATCATTTCTACAAAACATTGCATTTACCTGCAGTTTTTTACAGGGTAATTGCTTAGATTATGTAAATTAACATTTACAAATAGTGGGAATGGCTATGAGGTGGAAGTTCGTTTTGGAAACAGTTTATACAGTGGTCGCCGTTCAGCTTCATTCTGCAAATGAAAGTACTTGCATCTCAATGTTGCTGTCAATAAAGCATCATTGTAACTAATACCCTGCCGTCTGGAAAGGTGGGTGGTCCTTCAACAAAGTGGCATGGATTACGAATATGTTTAGTGGGCTGTCTTGAGTTTAAATGACTATGACAGGGTAATAAAATCAATAGAGAAATCAGCAAATTAAAACTGTAAAAAAAAGTGAAATTACAGATACATTTAAAACAATGAATGGTTCTTTGCTACACCTTCATAACTCAAGTAGGCTGTTTTTGTTGTTTGAGGTGTCTGTGTGGTACTTAAAATAATTAAAAAAAATCATGTTATGTTTATAGGGTAATTCCTACCAATCAGCATAATGGTTTCCTTAAAGTCCTAGTACATATTTTTTGCCTTTGAATTATATTTGGATCTGTGGTTCAGATATCAACGTATGACTGGTAACTATTCGTTAAGTACAATAATTTATTTATCAATTGTATTATAGTTTTTATTAAACAATAGTGCATATTCCAATTTGTACTAGTAACATTTTTTCATTTTTCTGGTATGAACGATAATTAAGCCATTCCAACTAGTAATTATGACAAGAAAAAACTACTGGAAACTGGTGGACTAACTGGAATAGACACTAGTGTCAGAAAAGGGTATTAGTATAGTACAACTGGAACAATGACTAATACAGTTACACTGATCCCCATGTAATTCAATGGCAAAATATTTAGCAATTTGTAATCAGTTACAATGGAAGAGTTACGGGTCACTACTCGGACAGTAAAGGCTATTAAAGTAGGCTATTGAATGAAGAATTACAAGTGACTGATTTATAGATCAGTCATTTTTGGAATAAATAGTCACTGTATAGAGATAGAAACTAGTCACAGGCTACTTACTAATAATTAAAAATAACCACTAGTAAAAAAAATAGATAGAATAAATGTTAAAGCTGCTTGCCATCGTTAAGCTTTAATTTGAAGTGTACTTACTTGGTGTTCGAAGTATTCCAATATATTGATTCTAAAACTGTTGATCGAGCCAGTTTTACTCGACAAGCAACCATGAAAAGACCTAATATATAACTCCACATAGTTGTATCCATTGCGATGCAAAACAGTTCACCAGTCCAAATTTTATTATAACAGAGATCCGCAGGCACTAATACGAGAAGAATCCGCTGCTGCTGGTCGTTCTCATCTGCTGAAAAAAAACATCTATTTGCCAAGACCTCCTAAAATAACAGTTCCTTTGCAACTGGCACTCTAAAGGACAAATTTAAGAAAACGGTGTTTGATAATCCATCAGGTTCTTTAGACATTAAAATGTTTTAATGCGCATCCTTTGGGAAACAGTGCCTATGCACATTCTTACGAACGCAGAGAAAACAGTTCAATAGTGCAGGTTCCGTGGAATGGCAGCATAGCTCTGAAATTCGGATGTTGCTGAGGTCTAATCTAAAGGCAGTATCAGTGCTTCTCCTGTTCTTCGTCTTTGCATTCAACTCTGCCAGTCTTGGAGTGCCCTCAAGACGTGCTCAGAGACTTCTTAGGACAACCCAGTGTTGACGTTAGACCCCGCCCACATTACTCTCGATTGGATGACGCTGAATGAGTGACACCTAGTCGAACTGAAGGAGGACTAAACAGGAGTCGGAAGCGGCACTGCTTTATTAACATTTAGGTACACCTGAGTTTACCTGAGGCGCAAAGCGGCGTCTACATTTTTTTTCAATGCAGTGGTTTTCAACCGGGAGGCCCCAACCCACTAGGGGGCTCGGGGCAACTCATTTAAAAAACAAGTGCCCGTTACGTAAATTAAGTAACTTATATACTATATATATATATAATATATATATATATATATATAATTATATTATATTGTGTGTGTGTGCTGTGTAATTAGCGGAAGTTTTACGTCTAAAAAATGACCAAAGATTGGACATACACTGTATATAGGCTACATACCGATATTTATGTATAAAATGTTTATATTATACAGGCTAAATAATCTATATCTTAGGCCTACATGTGTTTGAAATCAAATAACTAATATTTTATTTTAACCTAAACCCCTATGGAAGCTTAGTAAAGACATTTTCACAAGATTAATCCGCTTAGTCACGTAACGTTAAAGCTCAAAAAGTCTTAAAAATCTGTATTACTCACACGGGTGTGTGTGTTGTTTCGTCACCCGTTTAACGATTTGGAAAAAAGATGCTTTCTCAAAATTATAGCTATTACCTTACAGAATACATATAGATAAACATTTCTAAAAGAAGTCAATGAAACATTTGTTTGATGGCTCAGGCAACTTTTGTCCTTTGCGTGTTTGGACAATAATCAAAAGGAAAAACTAACAGGTAAGAGATAATTGAATGTCAGTCGTGTTAAGGTGTGATGTGTTTGCACTTTCATCGTCTGGTCTGTCTTGAATCCTTTGCGTATTTGCGCTCTGGGCTTGTGCCGACCTAACAGAGGTGTCAAGCAAACTATTAATTAGGCTGCAGATTTAAAGCATTAGGTGATGACATCCTGACCTCAAAACTTTAACCCACTTTGAATTGTTCGTCCCATGCTTTCCAGATTCTTACAACTAGCTTTTGTGACAGACAGATCTCGAATGCATATTATTCCTATTTGATTTTAAATACTTGATTTTTTATGTATAATTGTGCTTAATCTAATCCTAAAAACTACACAAGTTAATACAAATATGCAAGCAAACGTCAGAAACAAGACACATTCATGGATTTATTGGGTCAAATATTCAACCACAAACACAAATTCTGGCCAATCAGCAACCTTTCACTCGATCACCTCTAAAAGCATCTCATCACTAACATATACGCAGCTCACTGACATGCAACGACCAGGTACCCTTTATCACAGCATCACTTTACCTCTTGAATGTTCAATTATTAACGTGTAAGTAAAAATGATAAAAGGAGGTTATTCTCGTTTTATGATGCTTCTTGGTTGGACTGGTTACCAGTTAACTCATAGTGGTCTGTGCTATTCAAAATAGAGGGATGGAATTCCAGTTCAAGCAGTTTCCCTGTCAATCTTTCCTTCTAATTATTTTATACTATGAATAAACTATTTAAAAAAATACAAATAATTCAATCAAATCCGCCAGGAAATCTGTTGAGGCCTTGAATTAGTGAAACTGGAAACCATTTGGATGAACGAGCAGATCAGGCTGGTCCTTTTTTACCCTACTCGTACAACGCACCGAATGCGTTTGCAGAGATTACATGGAGGACAAGTGGAGGTTATCTATACAAGAGTCAGTAATACAAAACAGGAAAAATATGAAGGGTATCTGACAAATCTGATTGTTCCCGTTGTTCTGAGAATTTGAAACACACCACATGAGACCTACGAAGAAGACCTTGTGCTGCAGCACAATGTCTCACACGAAGAGGTGGTCTGGAGAAAGTCTGGACAAATCCTGGCCACATTGTTTTCATCACTCGGAGGCCTTTAAAGAGAAAGAAAGTTTAGGCCTCGACTTCCCTTTCCCCAAAATGATCTTCTGTTCTTCTTTCTGCTGTTTCTGTCGCTCTTGCTCCAACTTCATACGCTCCTCGTGTATTTTCCTCTGCTCTTCAACTATTCGTAGTTGTTCCTCTGCCTGTAGGACAGAAAAAGGGGAACTAATTAATAGCTAGATATTAACATGTGAACAGAACTTTGATCCCTATGCGTCCACAGCATCGCCATCTTGGAATGGTCATCTTTTGGGTTATGATACATGCACTAAATTGTTTGCAGTCAAACAAATAAATTACATAAATAAAAAGTACAAGCAATTTAAGACATTAATTATTCATCAGTAGTTGACTGATACATCAGTTGATTTGGGATTTTTTTATTATTATTATTATCGACATTGGCTGATGTTTTGGTTTTTATTTTATTGGCTTTTATTTTGACAGTATGTGAGACTTTTATTTTGACACCACTTAGAATGCCAGTTCCTGAGCGCACAGAGTCCCCGTCCCATTTCACAGGTTTACAAGATCCCCGAGTTCACTGGTGTTTACTTTCTTTTTATTTATAAATTTTTGAACAATTTCTTTGTGAAAAATAGGATTAGAGAACCAAGTTACAGTCTAAATAAAAGTTTATTTTACAGATGTATTTTTTATTATAAATAAATGGAAAGCATTCCACTGGGCCAATTTCAAAGACTAAAGACCCGTTCACACCTAGGACGATAACTATAAAGATAACGATAAAGATATAGTTCTAAAAATCATTCTCAGTATTAAAGAATAGAGTAGAAGAGTCCACACCACAACTATAACGATGAAGGCACAGAGAAACGATATCGTTGGAATCACTTTCAGAACGATTTTTTCCAGCTGGTGAACGATACAAACATTGACAGCCAATCAGAATCCATCCTGCTATAACGAGCTCGAGAATTTAAAGCAACAGACGATTGTCTGTAACGAGCTCGAGAATTTAAAGCAACAGACGATTGTCTAAGCATGCGCTTAGAATAAACAGACAATATCGTTCGCTGGTGTGGACGCCAATATCGTTATCTTTATAGTTATCGTTCTTGGTGTGAACGGGGCTTAAGATGAATATGTGATCAAGACTCGGACTTTAAATCACCTCGCTAGGGATATGGCAGATCACTTTAAACAGAGGGAATATCAAAAAAGAGTGGTTGATCAGGCTTTGAATAAAATGACACAATTACAACAGGATGACCTACTGAAAAAGAAAAGCAAGAAGAACAGCTCAGCATGACCATATTTTGTGATGGACTATAGTATTGTGTCAGATTAAATTCAACATATAATCAATAGGAACTGGGGGATTATTCAAAGTGATCCGAGTTTACGTGAGTTTTTCCAAGAACCTCCAAATCTGAGCTACTGAAAGGCTCCCACGATCAAGGATAAAGTTGAGAGAAGTTATTTGTTTGCTATGAAACGGACAATATGGTTGGACAGAGGAATACAAGGGATGTTCAAGTGTGGACATTGCAATCATTGTGACAAAGAATTTCAAACTAAATTATTCATAGATGTCGGTGCAAATAAAATATATTCAATTAGATTCTTTATAAATTGTAAAAGCACATATGTAATCTATAGGCTTCAATGTCCTTGTAATTGTTTCTGTGGGGATGAAACGAAGTGTAGATTGCAAGACAGATTATGGCATCATAAAAGTAGAATTCATACAAGAAACAAAGATTACCCTATGGCAGTGCACTATGCGTTGGTTCATGATTCTGACCCATCGACTTTAAAAATCATTGGTTTGGAAACAGTAACTGGATCTATTAGAAAGCATGATAGACTACAATGTCTTTTACAAAGGGAAGCTTTTTGGATATTTCAGTTAAAAGCTACCATTTTTCCTGGGTCAAATAAATAATTAAACTTACTTCCTTTTCGTAAAACCATTTATAGTATGATTGTTGTTTTTATTATGATTGTTTTTTAGTTTTTTTTTACTATTATTATTTGTTTTGTATTTTTTATGTTATCATACTTTGTAATGGCTAACAAGGTTAGAGGTCCCCCTGTAATGGTTCTTTTGATTTCTCCCAGTGTCACAGATTTTTAGTCATTTTCAATGTTTCTTTTGTGATGGCCATAATGTGAATAAAGGCTTTTTAAACTTTTTTGGACTGGAAGAATTTCCTTGGATCCCTTTCTTATAATAGTTGCTTCAAACGCAACCATAGAGCACCTTCTGGGATTATTTCATATGGTCCTTCCAGCAAGTAGCGCTTTAAAATCGTCTTCTATAATCTTATTTTTTCCCCCATTTATTCCATTTACTAATCATACAAATATATAGACAAGAAAAACAAACATACATTTCAGAAGTCATTATGCATATGCTTTTACTATCTAAATAGTAATAGTAAATATTAAATAGTGTGATATAGGCCTGGGCGATAAAACGGTATCGATATTTATCGATGGTACACCTTCTTCGATAATGATTGGAAGAGAGTGTCAGGGGAAAGTTCGATATGTAAGTTGCACTATAAGTTGCAGCGTGCTAATATGGATTACGCCTAGCGCACACACCGCACAAAAAAAAGGCTGTGGTCAAAAACACTATGCTGAATTTAGTTCTGTGGTGCAGTGGGGGGGAGGAAAAGGTCCTCAGAGAGAAGATTGTGAATAAAAAAAATTAAGATAGTTGAATTTAAATAAACATTGCGAATTTGAGGCACCAGATAGTACAATCAATTGTTAGTATTGCGTCGGGAGGTCCTTCACAGGATTCTCAGAATACGCTCGAAGTTGCGAAGGGCTGATGATGATGTCATCAGGTGACTTTGTTGCATTTTAGTCAGAAGTTGTTTGTTAGTCGAAAGATCTGCCCACGGGGAGGTGAGAGACGCACAGCAGTGTACTGGGAGGGGGCGGTGAAGAGCTGGTGAGATATGTATGAGCATGTAAGATAACCAGTAGATCGGTCAGAGGAGTCCGAATGCGATAATGTGTGCAGCCAATTAGCAGAAAGGTGACGAAGGATCTGTAGGGCAGTACGTGGATTATGCTACGCACGTAACGCGAGAGTCCACAGGGAAGGTTGCACACAGGTTCAGGGCATTGTAATGCAGTGGCAATCGCTATTGTGAGTAGGGAGTAGCGGAGAGCGAGGAGTCAGGGCACGTGAAGGGAAGTGATGAAGTCCGTTCTGCAGAAGGCAGTGTGGGTGCAGATATACAAACAGGAGGAGGGGACGGAGAGCGGACACGGCAGATGTATCCAATGCAATTAAACATTTCAAACTTTTAGCAAACAAACTCGCGAATTTGTGGAGGTTATCCTTTTTCACTGCTTCTCATATGTTTTAAATGCATCTGAGTGAATGGCCGGAGCGTTCCGGCTCTTGGTGTGTTACGCCATTGTCTCACCGATGTCGAGATACAAAGATATGTGAGACTGCTTTCGTTCATAATCTTGGTTTTATGCAATTTAATGAAATTATAGTTGATTTATATGGTTAATGGTAGACCATGCCGTTTTTTTTAGGCCTTATTTCCTTGCTTGACATTTGCTAAATGTTCTGCATTATTTTGCTCATTGCGCCTCGGGAGACAAGACCGATCTCTGAGGTTGTTGCACTTAGAGCGAGCCCCTGTTAGTCTAGCCTATCATGCGTGTGGATTGGTTTTGAATGTATTAGTATTGAGTTAATTGATTATAGACACGAACTATGTACATATATACCTTGATTTGTGGAGTCTGTAGGTTTGTATCTTGAGATGTAAGTTTCTGTAAGTTTCTTCTGGTTAGTTTTTTGCTTTCTTCCTTAGTATTCTAAAGTGATTGAGTTGGGTTTGTGATATCAAGTTAGATATTTTAATCTTGCGAAACTAGTCCTCGTGCTGTCGGTTATGGCCTTGTACATACCAGAAGGGAGAGGGAGTGAGTTTGTTATTTGAGCTGAATTAAGTGGCTAAGCTCAACGACATGGGAACATCCGCAAATGTGGTTGTTACTGAATAAGCACACCTGACAAGGCACACTTCCGAAACGCGTATTGTGCACATTGTCACTGTTTTTAAAACTTATAGCCAGATGAAATAAAGAAAAACCCCTTTTAAACCTTGTTTCCCTTTTTGTTTTATTTTTCCGCCAGAACTTTGTTGAATAAAGATTGCGAGTGCCTTGGGACTACCTATGTTGTTTAGTTTTTTTTTCTTATGGTTGAATCACCCTTGTCACCCAATAGCAAAACCGATACCAAGAACCCTATACCCCGTGCAGCACTTATTTTGCATTCTTTATTATTAGAAATTAGATATTTGTTTAATTTTTATTGTTATTTATTTTTATTATTTGACTGTTAAAACAAAAAGTATTTTTTGTTTATCTCAATAAATTGGGTTAATTTAAAAATACAGTGGTTAAATTAAAAAACAAACAGTGAACAGTGCGATAATAAGCTCTGTTTTAAAAAAAGTGTTGATGCGACATTGGCCATAATTACCGATACCGAACGATATGAAACATTATATCGTTGATACATTTTTTACCTATATCGCCCAGCCCTAGTGTGATATTATATAAGCAAATCCATATTGGTCAACCACAACTATTTATGCATGAATTGTCACACGAATATCACAATTTATTTAGAAATGTGTTTATAATCATTAGTCCCACACTTTAATTAAATCATTCAAGCTGTCAGCCTGTGCTATGATGCCCAATATATTGCACAAAAGCATTTTACCAACAGTCTATCTAATTTTGAATCTTATAACATCTGCAACACGTAGGGCAGTCTGATGTTTATGAGAAACAGAATTCAGTGAAAACTGTTTGGAAGACTGCATCCGTCTGATCACTTTCATGTGCTGACAGATGAATCTTGACCTTCATGGCTTGGAGTTAAGAGGGTCCCTTACATAAGCTGGTTTGTAACTGGATTCATCAGGACTAGAACTAAACTGCAGTCTCTTTTTCTTCTAAAAGACTGCTCTATTGAGAAAGCAAACTCCATAATACAAAACATGTCAAGCAGTGCTTATGCAACATTAATGTTCCACATGGCTACGGACATTCATTCAATATGAGAAGGCAGCAAGGCCAATCGAGTGCTTGTTAGAAGGGCAAAACATAAATGTTTGTACCCTACTGTTAAAAAGTTTTAGTCTGAAGGATATTTGAATGTTTTTGAAAGATATCTCTTATGTTCACCAATGGGAATGAATTTTAAAAATCAGTTAGCTTTTTCTCAATTACACAGTACTACCACACCTAATTAACAAAATTAAAAAAAATTTTTATATAAAATGAACGACACATACCAGTTTAGCTTGAGCGTCGGCTATCTTGCGATTGTTCTCCACCAGAATCTTCTCCAGTTCTGCACACTTTGATTTCTCTTCCTCCTGTAAAGGCAAAGCTTCAGTGGAATTGTAGTGACAAAAATCATAATTGTTCCCAAAAATAAGTGGCACAACTTGAACAAACAACACAAGAGTAGATAATGAAGATACAATTCAGCTCACCAGACATGGATAAACCTACAGTAAACTTGTCCTTCGCTCATGAATAAACAGTTCCTAAACGAGTCAGGGTCAAATTGGGATTTTTTTTTTTTATTGCACAATGTACCACCAACCAGCAAGGGAGGTTCTTTTCAAACCACTGACCTGTGTTCTCGGTACTTCTCTACTTACATCGCACTCTCAGAATAAAGCCACACAGTGAAGTGCCGTCTGAGGAGCAGTCAGCTCAAATGGTGTATAGGAGGAACAGAAGCGTGAACAACTTTCATCACTTCTAATCACAAGCAACTGAGAGATAGTGAAGTTCAGGCGAATCGCAACAAAGGCTCATGGAATTCATGGCATGAGCTGTTTTGTTAAGAAAACTGTCAAGGGTGAAATATGAAATTTAAGGTCACTATGTCATACACAAAGATACTATGATGAGTGAAAAACTAGAGTTAAAATTTGGAAAAAGAAAACCTATTTTGGGAGGAAATAGGCTAAAGCCTGTTTAAACCCACACACTTCTTCTAAGTCTTGCGTAATGCTTTCACATCAGTAACTTTCCAGCAAATAAGCAGCAGCTCCAAGCTGAGAACAATTCATTTCTGGGTTACTATATTGAATATTTCATTCGCTTCTATTATAATATGGACTGCAAAATATGTGTATGTGGTGTGAAAAAGGCCCACTTCCAACAAAACTACAGGATATCCTACCCACTGAAACAGCATTAATAAGAACTTATATTTTGTTTTGACTGTTCACATGCAAGTTACCTCCCGAGTTTTCTGAGCGGCCAGCTCCGCTTGTCTCTGTTTTTCCAGCTCCTCTAGTAACTGCTTCTCCATGATGCGTTTGGCCTCCTCCACCCGCCGCAACACTTCTCTTTCAATCTCATCCTTTCGTTTTTCCAGTTCCTCCTCCACACGTTTGGCAACAAGTTCTTCTACGCGCCGCGCAGTCTCCTCCTCAATCAGACGCTCCTCTATCTCCCGCTGTCGACTAAGGAAGACAAGATTGAAGTCAGCGGTTTCATTTAGTATGATAAAATTAAAACATACTTAATGGCAATTATGAAATGACACAAAGGAACAACTTTAAATACAACACACATGCTATCTGTCATTGTGCACAGAAAATCAAGCAAAACTACAAACTACAAAGCATCCCTTTATCAGTGGTGGTTCACTTGTATAGGTTTTAAAAAAAAAAAAAAGGCCAACATTGATACTGACATCAATGTTGAATATTAATTTAATTATTGAAAATCACTTTTCACTTGTTTTACCTTTATGCATTATAATTTTCTATTTTATTTCTCTCTTATTTACTGTAGAGAGTGTTTATTGTTTTATGATGATGATCATCAAGTTATTATTTGTTATTGCTTACTTCCCTAAATGACACAAAACCAAAATAAAATGTAGACATTTATTTATTTGCCAAAGTCAGAAGTAAAAAAAAAAAAAAACATAATATAATGTGATTTTGTGAATCCAGTCACTCCAATCATCATTTATACACACACACACACACACAAAAAAAAAAAAAATATATATATACAGTGGTG
The DNA here is from genome assembly GCA_018155175.1 of Sinocyclocheilus anophthalmus. NCBI lineage: Eukaryota > Metazoa > Chordata > Actinopteri > Cypriniformes > Cyprinidae > Sinocyclocheilus > Sinocyclocheilus anophthalmus. The sequence continues at coordinate 490,205 of JADLZN010008139.1, read as the reverse complement.
TGAAAATGTTTTTGCCCCCTTCCTGTTTTTTTAATTTTTTGCATATTTGTCACACTTAAAAGATTCAGATCATCAAACAAATTTTTATATTACACAAAGATAATGCAAGTAAATACAAAATGCAGTTTTTAAATGATTTCTTTTATTAAGGGAAAAAAGCTGTCCAAACCTGCCTGGCCCTACGTGAAAAAGTAATTGCCCCCTAATCTAATAAATCTAATAACTGGTTGTGCCACGCTTTGCAGCAACAACTGCAATCAAGTGTTTGCGATAACTGGCAATGTTTCACATCGCTGTGGAGGAATTTTGGCCCACTTTTCTTTGCGGAATTGTTTTAATTCAGCCACATTTGAGGGTTTTCGAGCATTAATGGACTGTTTAAGCATCTCAATTGGATTTTAGTCCGGACTTTGATTTGGCCACTCCCAAAACCTTCATTTAGTTTTTCTTGAGACATTCATATGTGAACCCTTTTTTTTGCTGGTGTGTTTGTGATCATTGTCCTGCTGCATAACCCAAATGCGCTTGAGCTTGAGGACACAAACTAATGTCCGGACATTCACCTTCAGGATTTTCTGATAAAGTGCACAATTCATGGTTCCATCAATTATGGCAAATCGTCCAGGTCCTGAAGCTGCAAAGCAAACCCAGATCATCACACTACCACCACCAAGTTTGACTGTTGCTATGATGTTCTTTCTATGAAATGCTGTGTTGGTTTTACACCAGATGTAATGGGACACACACCTTCAGTTAAACTTTTGTCTCGTCAGTCCAAAGAATATTTGCCCAAAAGTCTTCGGGATAATCAAGATATTTTTTGGCAAAAGAGAGACGAGCCTTTGTGTTCTTTTTGACCAACAATGGCTTTTGCCTTGGAACTCTCCCATGGATGCCGTTTTTGCCCAGTCTTTTTCTTATTGTTGAATCATGAACACTGTCCTTAATTGAGGCAAGTGAGGCCTGCTGTTCTTTAGATGTTGTTCTGGTTTCTTTTATGACCTCTTGGATTAGTTGTCGTTGTGCTCTTGGAGTAATTTTGGTTGGCCGGCATCTCCTGGGAAGGTTCACCACTGTTCCCAGTTTTCTCAATTTGTGGATAATGGCTCTGACCGTGGTTCTCTGGAGTCCCAAAGCCTTAGAACTGGCTTTATAATCCTTTCCAGACTGACACGTCAACTATTTTGTTTCTCATCTGTTCTTGAATTTATTTAGATCGTGGCATAATGTTTTTTTTTTTTAAGCATGCTTCACTTTGTCAGACGGGTTCTATTTAAGTTATTTCTTGATTCAACAGGTCTGGCAGTAATCAGGCCTGCGTGTGGCTTGTGAAATTTAACTCAGCTTTCTATAATAATGTGGTTAATTGCAGTTCTTTTGTGATTTAACAGGCGGGGGCAATTAATTTTTCACTTAGGGCCAGGTAGGTTTGGACAGCTTTTTTTCCCTTAAATGAAATCATCATTTTAAAAACTGCATTTTGTATTTACTCAGGTTATTTTTGTGTAATATTAAAATTAGTTTGATGAGCTGAATCTTTTAAGTGTGACAAATATAAAAAAAAAACAGGAAGGGGGGCCACACTTTGTTTCACACACTGTCTATCATTATGTTTGTATATAATATTAATCAGTTTATGTATGCGTGTATATATATATTATATATATATATATTATATATTGTTTAGAACACCTGACAGAGCTGAAAATATTGAACTTTTTTTGTCTCCAAACATGAGTAATTTCAAAATGTTCATGAAACATGCAGATGGTTGCTCGGAGCACAACAAATATCAGATGAAGTGAGTTGTACTGTTTTTATCCACTTTTAACTTTTAATATTTGGTATGTCCAACTTTTGCAGAAATTACAGCAGCACATCTCTCTGGCAATATATTTCCTGAAAACATCAACACTAATGTGATCCCATGCCTTCTGCAACTCAAGCCAAATGCTTTCCTTTGAATGTACAATAGATCTGTCCAGTTCATTTTCCAACTTGCTCAATGGGGTTGAGGTCTGGACTTTGAGGAGCCAGTCCATCATTTTCAATGTTCCAACAGATTCCTTCCATCGCAGGTAGTTCCAGCAATAGTTCGTTTTATGGGTATTGTAATGGCCAATTCACAAAACAACTGAAACCTCTTTAAATATCCAATGTTCTAACACTTTGGCCAACACTATTGGCAAAGTTATGTTTTTTCTGATATGACAAAAATTGATTAGGATATTAAGTAAAGATTGTTACAGAAGTTATTTTGTAAATTTCCTACCGTAAATATATCAAAACTTAATTTTGGTTAGTAATATGCATTGCTAAGAACTTTTTTTGGACAACTTTAAAGGCAATTTTCTTAATATTTTTATTTTTTTGCAACCTCAGATTCCAGATATTCAAATAGTTTTATCTCAGCCAAATAATGTCCTATTTTTCAACTTCGATGATTCTACCTTTTCAGTTTCAAAACATTTACCCTTTTGACTGGTTTTGTGGTGCAGGGTCACAAATAATAAGTGCTCCTTGCACTGAACTGCATGCATTTTACATGCATTTGGCATATTTTCCCCAAAAAGAATACATGGTATACCTGGTACTCCCACAGCACGTATATAGGGATGAACTATGCTAAATCATGATAAAATTGTTAGTATTACCGTTTCATCTTTTAATGATTAAAACCGTATTAGATTACCACGATTTGAACAACCCGCGATAAATAAATACTGTCCAGCATAAAACACAGATTTAAGTAACAGTCTCACGTGCGCACAGCACACAGAGTATTTTCGTTTTGTGTGAAAACAGGGCAGAAAAGCTGGGAGGTTTTAAAAGAATTATACAAATTAATTTATGAATTAATTAATTATGTGAATGTACCTCTGAAGGTTCTGACTATCTTCTGAAAAGAATCGATGGCATTTTGTTTTCATCTTCGGTCCATGTAATACCTAAAGGAAGTGTTCTTAAACGCAATACTGCTTTGTCCACGGAGGTTACAGGAAACAGCTCTAATTCAGCTTTTCCATAAGCATAACATTTTTTTACACACTGTTATATTTACATTCAGTCTGTGTGCAGTTTCTGTCTGGACAAAAACAGACCGAATTTGCATGCCCTGCTGTAAATTTTGACCGGTTGATGAAAAGCAAGTTTATGTGGATTCTACACATTTAAACAGTTCAGATAAGTTATCTAGAATTATTTATTTCCGATAATATACAGGTGCATCTCAATATTAGAATGTATGGAAAAGTTCATTTATTTCAGTACTTGAACTCAAATTGTGAAACTCGTGTTTTAAATAAATTACTTTTCCACCAGACTGAAGTAGTTGAAGTTTTGTTCTTAATTGTGATGATTTTGGCTCACATTTACCAAAAACACACCAATTCACTATCTCACAAATTAGAATACTTCACAAGACCAATAAAAAAAACATTTTTAGTGATTGTTGGCCTTCTGGAAAGTATGTTTTTTTCATTTACTGTACATGTACTCAATACGTGGTAGGGGCTCCTTTTGCTTTAATTAACTGCCTCAATTCGGCGTGGCATGGAGGTGATCAATTTTTGGCACTGCTGAGTTGGTATGGAAGCCCAGGTTTTTTTGACAGTGGCTTTTAGCTCATCTGCATTTTTGGTCTCTTGTTTCTCATTTCCCTCTTGACAATACCCCATAGATTCTCTATTGGGTTCAGGTCTGGTGAGTTTGCAGGCCAATCTAGCACAGTAACACCATGGTCATTTAACCCACTTTTGGTGCTTTTGGCAGTGTGGGCAGGTGCCAAATCCTGCTAGAAAATTAAATCAGCATCTTCAAAAGCTGGTCAGCAGAATGAAGCATGAAGTGCTCCAAAATTTCTTGTAAACGGGTGCAGTGAGGTTGGTTTTCAAAAAACACAAATGGACCAACACCAGCAAATGACATAGCACCCCAAATCATCACAGACTGTGGAAAATAAACACTGGACTTCAAGCAACTTGGGCTATGATCTTCTCCACCCTTCCTCCAGACTCTAAAACCTTGGTTTCCAAATGAAATACAAAAAAAATCTGAAAAGAGGACTTTGGACCACCGGGCAACAGTCCAGTTCTTCTTCTCCTTAGCCCTGGTAAGATGCCTCTGACGTTGTCTGTTGTTCAGGATTGGCTTAACAAGATGAATACGACAACTGTAGCCAAATCCCTTGACACATCTGTGTGTGGTGGCTCTTGATGCCTTGACCCCAGCCTCAGTCCATTCCTTGTGAAGTTCACTCAAATTATTCAATCGATTTTGCTTGACAATCCTCATAAGCTGCGGTTCTCTCGGTTGGTTGTGCATCTTTTTTTTTCCACACTTTTTCCTTCCACTCAACTTTCTGTCATGCTTGGATACAGCACTCTGTGAAGAGCCAGCTTCTTTGTCAATGAATGTTTGTGGCCTACCCTCCTTGTGAAGGGTGTCAATGATTTGTCTTCTGGACAACTGTCAGATCAGCATTCTTCCCCATGATTATGTAGCCTAGTTAACCAAACTGAGAGACCATTTTGAAGGCTCAGGAATCCTTTGCAGGTGTTTTGAGTTGATTAGCTGATTGGCATGTCACCATATTCTAATTTGTTGAGATAGTGAATTGGTGGGTTTTTGTTAAACGTGAGCCAAAATCATCACAAGTAAAAGAACAAAGACTAAACTACTTCAGTCTGTGTGCATTTTTGAATTTATTTAATACACGAGTTTCACAATTTGGAGTTGAATTACTGAAATAAATGACCTTTTCCACAACATTCTAATTTATTGAGATGCACTCTTGTCATAAATTAATCGTTTTATTATCAATTAAATTTGAGTACTTATATCTTTTCTTTATTTAAAGGCTGAAATGTGAGGTCTACCTTTTTATGAAACTTTTTCAAAGCTTTATTTGTTCATTTACATTAGATATTTCAACATGCTATTAAACTGTTGTCAGTCAAGTTGTCATTTAAAATCCGAACATCATTGGTAACGTTATTGTTTTAGTGATTATGCAAACAAAAAGCCATTGTATTTGTTGATTTTTAAATATAAAACTTGGTGAAGTGATTTATGTGTCGGTACTTTTTGAACATCTCCAGCACATTTGAACAATACCGTGATAATACTGATAACCGTGATAATTTGGGTCACTATAATCGTGTTAAGAAATCTTCATACCGTTACATCCCTACTTTAGTAAGGGTCCTCATGTGGCTCACACTGTTCAGGTGATGTTTACATCTGAGACACGTTTGGCTGTGGAAAGTGCAGGTACTCACATTCTCCTCTGTCTTTCCATTTCGGCGTTCTTCTCTTCTTCCTCCTTTTTCTGCTTTTCATCTACAGCACTCCTCTTACTTAACGCCCTGCCGAAAATATCGATTCTCTCTGGCGGAGAGACGGCTCTGTCCCGTTCCCGGCGAGACGTGGCCGTGTTAGATTTGGACTCCGAGCGAGAATCTCTCCTCCGACTCCGTTTGGGCTCTCGGGACTTCGAGCACCTCTTCCTCTCTTTGTCCCGGGACCGTGACCGAGAGCGGCTTCGCTTTTTACTGTGCTTGCTGGCTTTGGAGTGCTTGGAGCGGGAAGAGCTGCGGCTCCGCGAACGGCCCATTTCAAACGCCGGTAGAGTTCAGTAGCAGCAACCAGGAGACGGAACACCTCTAAAGCATCGGATAGACGAGTCTTTCAAACAAGCCCCAAAACGCACACTTAAGGAATCAGCCCTCACTGCGTGACAATAACCCTGAAGGCGAAACTCTTGTTTACAAATAAATTGTTTAATAACAACGTGATCATTTAACTGCACAGTACCACTTATCATGTATGGTTAAAAAAGCAAGATGGAGGACGGCTGATCTCAGAGCCCAGAATGCAATTTCTTCTTCTTCTTCTTCTTCTTTGGAATTTTCGGCGTATTCCGCACCATAGGCGCATAGCGCCACCAACTGTTTATATTATTCATACATGGATAATAGTCCCGTCTCTATTTTTTTTTTATTGTTAATTTTATTTCGGGTGCACCCAAGCTGTATTTCTGACTGCTGCGTGTTCAGAATGCAATTTCTTATTAATTTGTTTCTTATGTTGTGACGATCGTTACTTAGTTACAGTGATTACTGCCATCAACTGGCGTGTAGCAGAAACGAGACGCCCCTTTCCTTTGGGTGAATCGTTTGGACAGTTCGTTCACTGAACCGATTCACAACCGAGTCATCACTCCTGGCATTTTATAATTCATTTTTGTAATAAAGTTGTTGCTCGTCGTTATGTTTTAACACTTATGTTACACAGCTAGATTTGGTAAAAATATATAATAAACAAACAAACAAATAATTATACATACATGCTTATTGTTCCAAGATTAGCCTACAACATGTTAAAAAACAACATACCTAAAAAATAATATTACTATTTGTATTATTATTACAAATATATATTTATTATAGCAACCTAGACATAAAGCAACCATTTAAAAATATGGTCAGTAAGAAAAAAAACGATACTTTTATTGATACTTTATGATAAAAAAATGACAGTAAATCTGTTTTCATAACTGTTTTGATAATGATAAGAAGAAATGTGTCTTGAGCCCTAGATCAACATATTAGAATGATTTCTGAAGGATCATGTGACACTGAAGACAGTATAATGATGCTGTAACATAACATTTTAAAATGTATTAAGATAGAAAACACTTACTTGTTACTGTACTTTTTAAAAACATTCTTTCAATATTCTTTGAATCTTCTTTTAAAATGTTAAAAATCTGACCCCGGAATTTTGAACAGTTTGCAGCATTGCAATAATAGCTAAACAGCATGGATTCTTTTGCTTGCTTACTGTTTTTAGGTGCGGTAAATGTGGATAATTGGTTTATTGATGCCATCAACCTCATTAGGCCTATCATGTCATATTACATGTTCTAAACAAACTTCACAAAATACACCCACTGTAATAACATTATGATAAGAACTGAAATATGCTTTGTTCTTATTGATAAGGAGCCTAGCTGACTGATGGAAGTGCATTGAAGATCTTGATGTAATCTGATACAGGCCTTGTCTGCATTAGACATGCCAATCAATTATGAATAAAAACAGCAGAATATTTAATGAATCTACTCAAGTGCCAAAATAAAAAGGCCGAAGCAACATCTTGCAGGAGAAAGGTGGAATATTCTTCATTAATACACTTTAAGAAAAATAATATTATAATATTTATTTTATATTATTAATATTATTTTTAATAATTTTTTTATTAATTAGTATAAACGAGGAATTATTATATAATTATTATTGTGTTATTATTATTATTAACTAGGTTTAGTTATGTTTACTGGAGTGTTTTGCTTGCTTTCCAACGCAGCTGCAACATTTTTAGTAATAGTGTAAAAACTGAAGGCTGTGACAATAATGACAAATATGACCATCAAGAAATTATATTCCCCGTTCATGAGTAGTTTGATATTATGCTACTTTGCTGTTTGGAGGTTTGGGTGCTAACACTCAATATTGTCAATAATGCATTTTTTTAAAGCTTCAAATTAATAATAAGCAATACTAATAATTATAATATTTTGTTGCCATTTCAAAAATAAGGTAAACGTGTTAAAACTAAGATAATTATTTCCCTTCTTACACGTTTCCTTACACATTAATAAATATAAATCCTGACATAGGTTAGGTTAGTGTTTATAAACAGGCTGTTGAACATGTTACACGTCAACTATCCTCATATCTCTTTTATGTAGATCAGTCAATGAAAACATATACTTATAACCAGTGTTGGGGGTAATATATTAAAAGTACGCAAGTTACGTAATCAGATACTTTTTCAGTAACTAGTAAGTACTGCATTACTTTTTTCATTTACAAGAGACATTCCAGTTTACTTTTTCAAATCAGTCGCCAGTTTTATTTTTTTTCAATTATTGCTGACGCTCTCCTGTCTCCAAGTTGAGAGAAATCAGAAGATGTTACTGTAGTCACAATAAGTAATGTGTGCATTAATTCATCCCACTCGCAAAAAAAAATGATTTAGTATTCATCAAAATTAATTAAATCAGTGAAATGCAAACTCAGATTATGACGCAAACCTGCAATAATTAAATTTTATACAACACAAATATCCTTTTTGTATTTATTCCCATTCTATTAACCAATGTATTTGCGTCTGACCTTCGATGATCCAGTTCAACCATACTAATAAGCAAACATTACTCTAGACAAACATTTGTGTGTGTTTTTTTTTATTGCTGAAGTGTGTTGAAATGTCTTCTTCTGCATTCTACTGTACGGACGTAAATGTACTTTCCCTTCAGCCTGAGGCACATTCAATTCACTTTTGGTGTGAAAAGGCTTTTATATTTGCCAAAAATATATATTTTTTATTTTAAAAACAAACAAGCAAGCCTTTTCCAGATTTAAAAAGTAGCGTAACGCATTACTTTCCATAAAAAGTCATAAACTAAAAAAAATATATATATGTATACAGCTAACTAACACAATAAAACACGATAACACAATAAAAAAAATCATGATTTATCAAAATTGATAAAAACGGAGTTATCTGTTTTTGCAAATAACCTCTTCATATGTAGCCTAATGTCCCTGTCATTTTGTTGGCCTTTATCTCATCATACTGCCAGCCTTTTTATGTTTGATTGTTTTGTTATGTTGTTAACTATTTTCAGTTTGTTATAAGAGATGTGTATGCGTGTGTTTCTTCTGTTAATTGTGTTTAATTTATCTATTGTTGATCATTATTTCATGAATTTGTTTGTAATCCCTTGATAATGTTCTTTTTGTTATTAGGCCTATTGTTCAAGCACAAAAACGTTAAGTTTCACGTGAAGACTAAATAAGTATAAAGTAAACACTCTCAGATATTCAGCGTTCATTCAAGAGATTAATCTAGGAAAAAATGTATATTTAAAAGACGTCTGCGTAAATTATACAGGCTATGGTGTTTAAATAAATGTTTACAAAAATGCTTATGATGCTTGTACAAGTAAATGTGTATTCGGCCCATTTTAACGCTTCTAATCAGTGTTATGCATTGCAATATTGCATTACTCCCTAAATAATTAACTAAATGCTTTATTTAATTACTTTTTATGGAAAGTAACTTTTGCGTTACTTTTTAAATCTGGGCTGCTTGCTCGTTTGTTTTTAATATAAAAAAGTTATATTTTTCGAAAATGTATAGACCTAAGCCCTTTCACATTAAAAGTGAAATGAGTAAAGGGCGCAGCTCAGACAGACCTTTCTGCTGTGCTGCCATTCTGGATTGCATGAAGAATAAGATGCAGGAGAAGAAAGTTCAACACTCTTACTTTAGCAATGAAACACAAATGTTGCATTTATCTAAAGTCATTTTTGCATATTAGGTTGCATTGGTGTCAGCAGCAAACACATTGGTTAATTATAGAATAATACATCCATGTTTAACATATTTAATTATTGCAGGTTTGCATCATATTCTGAGTCAGTAAATGGGAAAACAAAGTAACTGACATTGGGCTACTTATTTGAAAAAGTAACTCTTGTAAATTGAAAAGTAATGCGTTACTTTGCTAGGCTATAGTTACTTGAAAAAGGTAATCAGATTACGTAACTCACGGTACTTCTACTGCGTTACCCCAACACTGCTAATGTCCTCGAGGGCAAACGTTGACCTGTCAAAAAGTGTGTCCTCTTCATGTGGACGTTATTCCCTTGACCACAAGATGGCAGTCAAGGTTCGACAAATGGCATTATCTTGTTGAAGGACAATAATTAATACTGCAAAATACGCTCGATGTTACAGTCACTGCCCTTGCCCTCCAGAATAAAAGAGAACATCCCAATCCAATGAAGGGATTTGTGGAATCTGTGGTTTCTAATTATTGTGATCCAACATTTGCCCTCGCATTTCAGGATGAAAAGACAAACGTTTCAGGTGAAGGATAATCCACTTCTTAATAGACTGTGTTATGATCTATATGACCTTTTTATTTTTATTGTGAGTATTAGGCTTATTATTGCTGATCACTGTTGTTGTGCTATGATATTGTAATATTTACCATTATATAATCAGAGGGGTATAGAAAAGTTTATGAAAGTGTCACTCCACAATGCAATAGCAAAATATATAAACATGTATAGTATTTTTATGTTGCGTTAATCAGTATTTAGCACACAATAGAAGACATCGCAATTACTAAATGATATTTAGACAGACTTAAAGAAGTTCCAGATCTATACTTGTGCACTTATTATTTGAGTTATTTTGCCTTTCATGTAAATAAACATGTGCAAACAATATTCTTGCTCTTGGATTTATTTGGATGTTAATTACATTGTTCGAGCTGCATCTTTAATACCGCATGGTTTACATACATGTGCTGCTGATTGGGCTGACATTTTTTGACACACCCACCGAACAAGAGAAAACGCATCTCAAACCCCGTTGCACACCGTTTCCAGGAAACATGTCGTTCAAACCGGAAACCGTAGCAAACGTTGCACACCGGTTTGAGCTTGAACTTGCCCCAGATCTCTCCCTGTTGTACGCAGAACATCCATTGGGAGGCGTTCACGTAATTGCAGAAAACCACTTGATGAAAAAAGAAAAACCGACACCTTTTGACATGCAGCAGGCCATCGCTCATCGGGTTACCTCTATTTTACATATTCACAGTAGGCCTATAGATTAACATGAATTTATTAGCATGTGAAATTGCACATGAAATAAAAAATACCAAATGGTGGACTATCATTTAGGCTATAAGGACATTAATAAGCCTAACTTTATAAAGACGATAGCCTACGTCACTTTAATGCAGATCGCTTATGATGAAGTCAAACATAGGCTATATTTAAAATTGGTAATAATAAAGGTATGTTCACGTATGCCAGATAGCAACATGTGCTGTAAACCCCGTATATTGGCTAACGTTAACAACAGATTGCTGATGTAAGCTAAAAATAATAAATAAATCATTTAACCCGCTTAAATTTATTTCGTTACATCGTTATTGTGAGCCACTGCCTATAAAGGGGAAACTTTGTCTTTTATTTTTATGCGAAATCAAAAAGTACAAACGACCTGTTTTACAAAACTCAAGTTAAACAATGAAAATAAAATCAAGCTACCCATGAATGCTATGCAAATATTAATAACATCTAACAAAACAACCAGAGAAGCACCTTACAACTTTCTTCAAGAGACTGTCACCTATAATATTTCGTAGGTGAAAATCGAATCCTTGTCCAGTAGAAAGATTTAGAATTAATTAGAACTATTTTATATAGGTTAATCAACCCCTGATAAGACAACTTTGGAAAACTATTTGCACCAGCCTCTTACTGGAGGAGATAAACTGAACTGGACAATAACTAGGCTATAGCCCAGATTTGACGACAGGTGTAAAAGTTGCTTGGTCTGCTGGCAAAAAAGAAAAAAGAAAACCCGAAATCATCACCTCACTTTGATCTGTTTCGGCTATAGGCCTACATCTTTCACTGAGTCAAGCATCCACCTTAGCTGTTTCTGTACGTGTTAATTGAAATAGTAAATGCAACTGGCAGCGTTTCTCGTTGATTTATTTTGCACGACGAGGCGAAGTTATTCTTTTAGGCAGCGGCGGATTTTTCATATTTTAATGAAGGCAATTATGCCATTAACTAATTGGCTGAAACAATTCTGAAAAGCACAACTAAAGCAATCCATGCACATGCACCTGGGATGAAAATGGGTTAAATTCCCTGACGATTTTGTTGAGCCCGGCAGTAATGCAATGGCGAGGCATAATTGTTATGCTTTTTGGTTTTTTTTCCCTCTTTCCTTTATTAGATTAGCAACCAGTACACAAAAATATACAACCCTATAACAACAAAATCACAAAACAAAATGAAATTTAAAAAAAAAAAAAAAAAAAAAAAAAAAATCAACAACACAACAACATGGCCAGAGGGGTATAAATTACATTATATAAGGTAAAGGTGCCTCAAAAGGCACTTTTAACAACCAGGCAAAAGGTCACAGAGCATTCAGTCAACTGTACATTATAGGAAAGAACCAATATTATAAGATGCACACAATGTTATCGATTTTAAGGCTTTAACATTGCTGGAGGTAGATATTGTTTCCAAGTAATACTTCAGATCTTTACAAAATATAAGAAATAGGGGCTTTACAGACAGAATTGTTTATGCTTTCAGGTGCGTTTTGATAATCACTGGCGTCACGTGTGTTCCCTGTTTTTATATATTGAATATGATTGTTTATCCACGAATATCCCGTTGTGTTGTCGTCAGGTGCTCGCTGCGAGCGCCTATTTTATGTAGAGTAATGAAATATCCCGCGAGCTATCATTGCAACAAGACCGGACAATATTTCAACCTGTCCATAATGAAATTAAAATAGCTACAACTTCGATTTTTACACGAATCTCGAGACATTTAGAGAAGGGCGTGTGTATTACATTCAATAATGCGAGGTGCGGCCCGTTGCCACATTCATCATCCCATTACTGTACCCAATCCAGGTCCGATACGTGAAGGGTAAAATGAATTACCGACGTTAAGTCGTCAATAAAGTCATTTCAGTAAATGGTGTCTCAGATGACTCCGGCATTATTCAACGGGCTTTATCAGCACTGGGGAAATTACGTCGGCTCTACACCTCGTGTAATACGGCCCTGCTTACCTTGATAAAGCGCCCTGCCAGCGGGTAGTGACAGTGCTTTTGACCGACTTTTATTCACTCGCTAGTGATGAACGCCAAGCTGATCAGGCGGAATGGGCGCTAATTAAAACCTATAAATTATCTTTTGCAGCCCCTCTCAAGACGTCGCATGCAGCCGAGATAAGAGCTGGAGTGCTAATTTACTGCCTGAAAAGGAGCGTGCCTCACAATGGCTACTTGGCTCAAATAGCATATTGATAGTGTCCTAATTAGAAATTTATTAAGTACCCACTCGAGCTTTTCGAATAAAGATTTCAACCCAACCTGTTTTACATGAATAAATGCTGCATGTAGGCTACTACAATTCCATGTTTGCGCTAATTATTATTCTAAATGTTTTGTGTGCGTTCCTTCTTCGTGTTTTTGGCGTAAAGCATCCAGGTCTATTATTTAGTCCTTTGCTCACATTTTTAAGCCATTTAAGCCTACGTATTAACACGTCCTTGTCCTGCTTTTTACTAAGATGCTGTGATTTGTAGCTATACGTTTGCTGCCACATTTTCTTTTTTTTTGTGCTGACGTGGTCATACATGATTGAATCCGTTTTTAAGGACAAAGGTGTCATTTCATGCACCCGGATTGTTAATGCAGGGAACTGTCCTATACATTGCAAAAATGTAACCAGAACGTGATTCATTTGCTTTTATTCAAAACAAAATATTATTTAATATGGCTGAATTAACCTGACCAGCAAAAGTGTGTTTAATTAAGACTTAGATCAGGTAGAAATAATAGCCTACTTAAGGTAACAATTACATAGGCTACTTTTACAAAACCCACTTTTGACAGTGCAGCTACTCTGCGGTTAAAACGTTTCGAATGCTGAGAATAATGATAATACGGTCTAGTCTGTTGTATTTGTATTGCAGTTTTTAGGTAAATTATAGCTATAACTTACATGTTATTATACAATATCCCGGATATAGCCTATTTAAAATATAATGCAGTTACTAAATTAATTGAAAACATTATTATTATTATTAAATTTGTCTCTTTGTGGTAGATTCAGTTTCTTAGCCTTAATTCCATTGCTTGATAACCTTGTCCCACAGAATAATAATTTCTTAGTTATGATGAAGGCTCACTCAGTCGCCTATCGCCTACCTTCACTACTAACGGTCTCAAAAAAAAAGAGCTATTCGCAATGTTATTAGTGTCTAGTTTTGGCAACAACAAAAATACAACGAGCAACTGAAATAATGAATTATCTGGCTGCACTATCAGATCTTTTTTCTGTAAAAAAAAAGCCAATGCCGATCCAGAAACATCCAGCCCTCATTAGAGTGGATTTAATGTTCGCCAGTTTATTTGGTCCTGGAAATCCATCCGTTCTTTTATTTGCATAAGATCGTAAAATTCTATTGGGCATTCTCTGCTTGTGATACCAAGGATGTTGGTACCCCATTGGTCCATTGCACGTGTGTCTCGCTCACGTGCTTCCGGTTAAGGAAAAAAAGTATGTGAGGGGCACAGTGATTTTAGAAAGAGTTTGTTAAGCGCGAGCTGTCACACGGGGCAGCGAGTCCGGGACAGCGGAGCATCGCGCGATGCATTGTCTGACATGAATAACGGGTGTGTTTTGACACTTGAAACGCCTTGATCGCGGAAAGCATTCCGATGCTATGACAGTCGCTTCTCTTAAGGTATTTCGTATACCTTTCTTTTAACACTATAGACTGCATTCTTGTTTGTTGCGATCCGGATACTGCTCTTTGCAACAAGTGGAATTTTGCTGTGCAGACCACGATCCAGCTGTCATGGAGGAGCAAAAGGATCAAAATAGTCGTGATTCGACTGAGTCTGAGAGCGTCTCGCTCTCACCCAATATACCATCTCCTCCGATTTTACCTCACCAGGCTGCGCAGCAAGCCCACAGAACCACGAACTTTTTCATCGACAATATTCTAAGGCCAGATTTCGGCAGCAAGAAAGATCTTGGGAGTAGGGACCGCGCGCAAACCTCGGGTAGGGAGAATGTTAACCCAATGGTGATAAGGCCGTCGCATAATAGCAGCCTTTGCCAGGATTCAAACTGCAGTAGTGACAGCACTTCTTCGTCCTCGTCTTCTTCGCCATCCTCAAAGCAGAGCTCTGCAAAGCTTGTCGAAGGAAATGGAACTACCACAGCAAGGTACGGGGAGAATACTAACGGGGGAACTTCGCAAGCGAAAGAATCGCAGCCTTTACTATGGCCTGCGTGGGTGTACTGCACCAGGTACTCGGACAGACCTTCATCTGGTAAGGCGCTAGTTTCTTAATTACACTGCATGCTTCACAAACAGCGAGTGACGCTGCGCGCGGAAAACTTTTTGGAGGGCGCATCATTGGTTGTATTTTTTTTTAATCACTGGCTACATTAAGTTGTACTCATTTCACTCGTTTTACGCAGCGTCTGGCGCTATCGCTTATGTTCAGCAGTCCTGGGTTGTTTTGAGCCATGAGCGAACAATTGTCACTTAGGCCGCAAACCAAAGTAGAAACATATTTTGTTCACTTAAACCGTTTCTGGAGAAAAACAGAAATGCAAAGTACGTTCATTATGGCGTCAAAATTCTAATTCTGGTTGCCTTCTAAATTTCTAGCCTAAATCTATACAAAATAATGAATGTAGCCTACTATAACACCAACTACCATCAATAGAAAAGAGGAATACTAGGCTACGTAACTGTGCTAATGTGATAAATATAGATCATATTTATAGATTCATTTTTAGATAATAGTAATTTGTTTAAAAGGTTTTGCTATCCACAGTTTCTCAGCGTATTGTTAATGGTGTTATGAATCTTTTTACTGTAGCATTTATGGGTTAAATGTTTTAAATCTAAAAGTATTTGTGTTCATAATGTCAATACAAATAGCTTAATCTTAATGAAGGCAAGACAAGAAGAAGTGCCGTGATATGTGGCGTTCTTCGATGACCTAATGCTGCTAGCTTTAGGCTATTTGTAGTGAAGTGATTTTAGGATATTCGATTGATAATTAACGGATAGGCAATTTTTTTGTTTTGTTGTGACAAACCAGTTAAGGGTCAGCCGAAAGGGTAGATTTTGTTGAATGTTATGAATCTCCTTACGTTAAATTGTGTGCAGTTCCTACCTTCAGGTGCTATTTCTACCTGCTCAGACCCGTAAACCCAATGTAATCATTTCGATTTCAATGATTTTAAATAATCTGCTTGACTTGAATAAAGCCAGTTCATTTGGCGGTTATCGCATGAAGTACATTTTCTGACAAAACATTTTACAGTGCATACCTGACACAAAGTCGGCTGTTGGAAAAGATGCTTTGATTGACTTCACTGATTGGCTTACTGATTGAGCTATCAGACACTGGACTTTCACAGACGGCAAGCAGAATTTCGATCATCCGAGTGCAGTTTCCTGAAGGAAAGACTTGGGGTTCTGTTCAGTTGTTGATTGGTAATGCAGGAAATAGTTTTCTTGACATGCGTGGTGACAGGTTTGCTTTGCATATGCTGGTAACAGGTCTTTAGCTATTGTTTTTTTTTTTTTTTTTATGTGCCATACTTGCAAGAAGGGTTGGTGCCATAGTAGGGATCGAGAATTATTCTTGGATAGTCTTAAAGCGTAATCAATAATTATACATCATTTGCAGACCAATAACAGAACAGTTGTTGCAACTGAGCAAAACTGAGCAAAAAAAAAAAGGACTACACATGTAGGCCGAATATTAATGTCGATACGTAAAAATATAATTTTGGCTCATTTTCTGTTAACACTTTTGCAATTAACTGCTCATGTGTTATGAATTTTTTTAAAGGTAGCCTACATTCCCTGTCTTTCAAGTATATTTGACACACTGATTTGCATTGTAAAACGTTTGATTAAATTGAAATTCATATCAAAATAACACAGTTTATTGTTTTATAAAGAGAGAGGCCACAGAACAACAAAAACCGTTTAACCTATCGATTTTCTTTTTCTGTGTGACTGACAATAACATGGTGATTTCGAACTTAATGACTCGATATGCCAGTTGTGGAAAACAGGGCGAAATATAGGCCTACTACTGATATGTCGACAAGTTGTCATTTTGTCTATGATGCTTGCAATAATAGCTATATACATAAAATGTAATGTACAGACGCCATTATTGGAGATAATGTTGGTTTACATGGTTCATTTTTCACTCTGTGAATTCAATGCAAACTAACATTTCAGAAAATGATTAATAGCTTTAGTAAGAAGAAGCAGACTCACACAAAGCCTCGTTCGGCTTTCATGCTATTTTCGCTGGGTCTGGTAGACCGAGGCGTACTTTCAAGCTTACTTTACAGGTCTACATATGAATTGCTTATGATTAAATATCTTATGCATTTTAAAGTTCGCTGCTATTTTCGGTTTAGAATTATTATTTTAGCAGCATTTTGTTTCCTGGCCTTCTTGGCAATTAGCCTACACATGCACATGTCAGCTAAGGTCATTCATTTTACATAGATTACAAACACTCATTGTGATGTTTCATTGCAAACACCTATTGTTTAATGCAATATGAAAGAGACAGTGCTGTCGGATAATGAACTGCAGTATGAATTCGTTATCGACGTTTCTGAAGAGAGTGCAGCTAAAGTAGCTTTTCCAATACGGCAGTGTCAGGTAGGCCCCAATGTTAACACCGCATCAATCGTTTCACTCACCTGCCAAGGCATTCTCCGTCAGGTGTGGGTATGTAGTGTTCATGCTGCTTTATGATATTTATGTCTTCGTTTTATTGTTGTTTCTACACTAGGCCCAAGGACACGAAAACTGAAAAAGAAGAAAAGCGAGAAGGAAGACAAGCGACCGAGAACCGCTTTCACGGCTGAACAGCTGCAGAGACTTAAAGCCGAGTTTCAGGCGAATCGGTACATTACGGAGCAGCGGAGACAGTCGCTGGCCCAGGAACTCAACCTCAACGAGTCACAAATAAAAATCTGGTTCCAGAATAAGAGGGCCAAAATCAAAAAGTCCACTGGCTATAAGAATGGCCTCGCTCTTCAGCTCATGGCTCAAGGACTCTACAACCATTCCACAACAACAGTTCAAGAAGATAAAGACGATAGCGAATAAAAATGGCCCGGCTTCTCTCCTAAAAAGGCCATGGACGCTGATGCAGAGAAAAAAACGTGATTTTTCATATTTTTTATGACTCAAATGAAAAGGAAATGTCTGTTTGTCAAATTTCTGTTTATCATACAGTATATGGACATGCATCTAAATACGAACACTATGAAAATTTATATATAGCCAAAACTGTAAGATGTGTATATTTAATTCCAGGTAAGCGGATGTCTATATTGCTCCTTACTTGCTGAATATTTCTAACGTTTCTTCTCCTTTCCCAATGTGGTTGCTCACCGTTCCAGTAGGCCTAAGTGTCAGGCTTGTTAGAGTTTTTGTGATAGCCCTGTCTCTTAAATCCTCTTATCTCACAAGTTCTTCAAATGCGTGACTGAACCAACGCTTCAAGCCAAAGATTTCAATATGTTCAGATTATGTTGTCTGAAATAAAAAAAGGTAGAATGTGCCATTGTTTTTTTTATTTTCTTTACTTTTTTTTTTTTCTAGTCTACACAATCTCAATTACACGATCTGTAGCTATTTAAACGCTACGATGACTTGTCGTTCTCCCAAACCCCTGAGACATTTTTTAAAAAATAAATATATCACAAAACGATGCTTTTCTACGCTACTCTAATTTTCTAACCGAGGCAGTGGGTTGTGGTTACACTGTTATAATAAGATGTTACACTGTTATAATAAGATGTTATACGTGTATATACAACGCATTGCAATTGTTATGATGGAAGATATTATAATATTGAGAGAATTCTTTAGAGGTCAGTTTGTTTTAAGGTTTAGGCCTAAGTTGTTTATGTCATTTTAATACACAGTGGAGTATAAAACATAGAAAAAAGTTTAATTGATCTTATAAGGGCATTTTAAATGTAGCTAATAGCCTATATATGCGACACATTTAAGCCTGGCTCGCAGTGTAGTACAAAAACGTTATTATTCCAAATGAAAATATATCGTGGAACTTTTTTTTTCTCTTGCTTTTCTAATTTTAGAATTGGACAGTATTCATTCTGATGCCAGCTATTGACTTCAAGCTAAATTCTGCGCATGACAATAATAATAATAATAATAATAGACTATTGTACATGAAAGTAATTGTGCTCTGCGAATCTGCCAGACTTTATTAAATGTGGATCGAACTTGCCAACAGAGAAAGGGGAACATCCTGATAATCTTCCACGCTAAAGAACCACCCGGGCCCAGAGTTAGACACATTCAGATACATATTTTTCCATGTAAAGGCTCATGATTCCACGTGTTAATTTCGGTATTTGCATTATTTGTTAATAGTAGGCTATCAGAACTAGCACCAATGTATCTCATGTGTTTGACCACAGATTATTTTAATGAACTGTTTGAATGTTTTTGATCGTTTTCTCATGTTGCCGTCACACATCTGACTTCGTGCGATGACAGCAGCAGTGCAGAAAAGCGCTCGGCTGTTGGTCGTCTTGGCGAGGCAGTGTGCAGGAGTCTGTCTAGGGATCAAAGAACAGATTCAAGAAACTCTCCCATCGAGGTTAAAAGGTCAAGTTAAGCAGTCAAGACAAAATCGTGGATGTTTCAAAACACGACATTCTCTGTGAACGGTTTACGTATTATTTTAACACAAAACAGCATAGTAGCTATATTGCGTTCAAAGTAGACTATTAAACGTTTTGTGGGCGATAAAGAATCTTTGACGAAATTTTAGCTTAACAAATGTTGCCGGCCTGTGAGCTGTGCACATTTTTACAAAATTATTTGGGTGAATAATAACCACGTGTTAATTTTTACATTAAACGTAATGATCATCAAACGCGCAGACCATGAAGCATGTGTTTATAATTTTATACAATCATTGTAACCGAGGGGTTTAACAGTGCAAATAACAAAAATACTCTTATTTCTGTAGATATAGCTAATGCATTGCGTTCAATGCACCTGCACATTTTTGCACAGCATTTTGACAAGTCAGTCATGACTAAAACGGTAAAAGACGGGACGATTTTCGAGAAAATCAGTCTTATAAAGTATAATGCAATGATTACAAATGTAAAATGCGCTGTTAAACACCGCGGTGTGCAGGTATTTTTGGAACGAGACTTCAGCGATAGGCTCGTTTAATTTTGTTATATTATGCTGCTTGAATATTTGGACGATTAGTCATGTTGCAGAAGTACTGCCACAAATCCTTTTCCTTTGTATTGCCGATTTTCTGCATAAAATTGTTCGACAATTGTTATTGCACAACTATATGCTTTACATCATTTACCCTATTTCTTAAATATGAAGCTGAGATCATGTAGTCGTGATCTGAGATATAGGAACGCTTGCTTGGTTGTCAGAAATATGTCAGAAATATGATAATATGGCAATAGGCTTTTTTTGGATCACAGATACTTTTCACTATGAATTCACCTATATCGCAAAATTGGTCAGACAGCGTTTAAGTCTATTGATACAGCATTTCACTTTTTTATGTTTTGGAGCTCTCCAAATTTGTTACAAATGATACAATCTAAGCAGGGAATACAATGACTGATTTAAATCTGCTTTCTTTCACTCTTATAATAAGAATAGACTATAGAATAATTCTTGTCATTCTTTAAAGTAAAGAATTCGTTGAATTAATCATATTTTGCCATTCCCCGTGGAATACGAGGGGGTTTCCACCACAGGAGCCCGTAGGCGGCTTTTATTTTTAATTATTCTGCTGCTAATAAAACTCCTGCGCATTATATTGAGTAGATTTAATTAACACACTCACATATAGCACGCCATTTCTAAAACACCTGCACATTAAATATTAAATGCCATAAACCAATTGACATTACTTATTTAGAACGATGGGGTTATTTCATTACAATTATTGCAGCATTCATTAGCCCATTTGAAATTAATTTGCTTTAGCACGAGCCAATCCCTCGTGTTTTTCTGTACATTTAATAAAATGTTATGTGAATGGGGCTTATATTATTATTCATGTTAAATTGTACAAAAATAGAAAATAAAGCCCATGTCTTTCAACTTGCAGTGCCATTGCAAATCACACAATAACAGCGAGATATTCAATGTGAATCTTAGAAATTATTTACCGACCATCCAAATAAAAAAAAGAATATAAAACATTGCAAGGCCCGGATATAGACTGACAAGTAATAAGACATGTAAGCCTACAATATAAATTCTCCCATTTCTACTAATGTAAGCTTTTTTTATTTATTGTCCTTACAATCTGGTGTTTTTAATAAATCTTATTTTATACACAATCGTTTGCGAAAAGCTTGTATATCATAATGCGGAGCAAGCTAGTTGTTTACGCATCATTCAAATAACAAAATATAATTTTTGTTTGTGTGTCAAATTTTTTTAGGCTCAAAATGAAACAGTAAAGTGCTTGATCGTATCAGCATTAAACATAATTTCAAGGGCTATTCTATAGCCTGTAGACTATGACTGAAAGGGTCAAATTGTTGTCAGAATGATTTTACTTGTCGTTTACTAACGTCTAGGGATTTTCAAGTTCTAGTGTTTATATTTTTAAAAATGCAAATTTTTTTCTTCGTTTTTATTTTTTATCTGGGCTACTATCCGTATGCTGATGTGGGCCAAATAAAAATGTTCAATCCACACTATATAACAAATCTACTGTGAGGACCATAATTGCATTGACATTACCTTGTGGAAATATATAGCACGCATTCAAATACGGCTCAAAACCGCCTTGCTTCGTTCAGCAGGTGCTTTGCTAAAACAAAAGGCAGCTGAGATCGGCGCGTGCTCAGTACACTCTGCCCTACAGCTACCATACAACATGTATTTAATATATATGCAAATGAAAGCGATAAAAGACGAAACTATGGAGATTATTTAGCAGGGTAGCTGCAACACTATCACTTAGAACTTTAGATAAAGATAAGAGAACGTCAGAGTCAGCCAATTTCCAATGAAAATTGAAGAGGGAGAGGATGTGCTGCGAAATGGCAAGAGAAAGCAAGAGAAAAGGCGAAGGCCATGGCGCTGGGGTTGAGGACAGGAAAAGCTTGCTGCATCGCCGGCACAAATTTCACAGCCTCGCTTGGTTGTCTCGGTTTGTGCCCTCGTTGACCAGAGGCGAACGTGCATCATTGATCAAAGGAGAGCGGAAGAGGCCAGTGACCCTGAATAGGACTAAAGGATGCAAATATAAGAGCTAAGTGATTGGTAATCCTATTTGAACACGCCGTGGGTGGGGGCCGGCGAGTCACAACACTACCAGCTCTCGATGCTTACAAACGGCGGTGTGCTTGTACACACATAGCTGACATGTGTTTCTGTTGTGCGCACGCATGCACGCACAGGCATCATCGCTGCGATCACGAACCAGCACTGCTTAACTCAAATGTAATCCGCCATGGAATTACTGAGCAGTATGTGTGGCAATCAATTCGGTTTTCTGTAAAAGGATCAAATCAATGGGACTTGCATTGGAAATAGGATGCCTTTCTGTCACAAACTTCTAAAATAAAGCACAATCAGAGATTAACTAAATTAAAAAACACACACATGCTCTGGCAAATCTAGACATATGATGCATAAAAAAAATAAGTACCACAAAACGATTTCCCCTTCAGCATAAAAGGTGCTCTGAGGTCAAACCTCTGTTCTCTCATTTACAGAATTTCACACAAATGCACTGTCCTAGGCTATTCTAAACCGGTTCTCCCCTTCCTTCAAAGTCCACATCACTTCAGTTTTTGCTGTTGAAATGTGTGACAAATGTATACAGAGGCAACACTGGTGGGGCGATTCAACAAAGGACGGCATTGAATGTTAACCTCCCAATGCGCCAGTGTAGGCATTAGGACCACTGGGAGAGCAGCCACAAATCTGGGCGCAGATAAATGAACATTACATGGTGGATACAACCAAGTACCTTCATTCCTCTCCACCCACCCCCAACCGGTCAGCTGCACAGATCCAGGCACAAACACACTGCTGCACTAGGCTTTGCAAAAGAAGAGCATGGTGACATATGCATATTTTAATTGAAAAAGTTCTGCACAGCTTTGTATCTGTTTCAGGCTGACTTTAGCTATCTAAATAAGGTATTACTGAAATTTCTGTTTCACACATAGGAAAGAGAAAAAATATATTTGTAGCAAACATATTCATTTAATTAAAATTACATCATTCGTATTATATATATAGAGATGTAATATAAGATATATAGCTATATTTAAATTGTCCAAGTAGTCGACTTTTGAGAACTTAACAATATTTCTTATCATAGTAGGCTAGTTTAGCTTACCGAGTTGATGCATATAGTGTTGAGACATTATCTCTAGGCCCTCCATCTTTTACATCGTTTTTGCTCTGCCGAGAAAGTTTTGTGGGTCCGGGGTCATAGGGGGGTGTGGCGGAGAATCAGCTGGTTTTACGAGATAAGCAACATCTTAGGATTTAGGCTTTGCTTATAAACTACGCTGGTTTTCAGTGAGCCACGACACCTTTCACCATCCCCAGCCCAAGGCTAGTAATTTCTGAAAGGCCCTGCAGTGGTATGATGCAGTCAAAACACTTTTGCCTAAAAATTGTCATTTTGTCACACCTCCATGGAATGTGGTTCAATTCAAATTAAGAATGACCGAAAAAAGGGCTTTACTTCATTTTCATAAAAAGGTCAAAATGTGTTTTTTAACGGAATGACCTTGACACAATCATGATCTTATGTCGTCCTGTCACATGACAACAAAATGGCTTTCTATGGTTTTTAAAAATAATATTCAAATTAATAATATTGAAAACATTTTAAAATAACATTCATGGTGTTTAAAGATAAGTGACAAAATTCGCCTGCATTTAGGCTAATATTGCCATTTTTACATAGTCTGTTAGGCTATTCTGCCGGTAGTTTTGCATGAGCAATAAACCAGATTCTTCATTTGCCTACAATTTCAAAAACCATCCAATTTCTACAAAGTCTAAATCTCTCTTGTACACAACTTCACTTTAATGAATAATAATAGTAGGCTAATTATAATGCTAATAAAATAATATTTTATATAATATTTACTATTACGCCTATTATAATAGCATATAATAATTTACTATTATTTTGTGGTTTCAATATTATTAGAATAATTTTTTAATCAGCCAGACACTTCCCCCCCACAAAAATCTCAATATTATCGATATTCATTTTAATTAGGAAATGAGTTTTATTCAAGCTATTTCTATTTTATTTTTTTCGTATGAACTGAATTTTAATGTAGGCTTATTTTTTTTAACCTAATAGATTCGGACAAAAATGAGTGTCACATCATTGACCCATAAATGAAAGGAAGAAGAGTTGACAAGAATTCTAATTACAAACAGAAGGGGTCCTATCGTGGGACAACGGTGGGTGTTCACCCCGTTCACAATGGCATCTGCTGTGCAGATTTTTCAGAGACCATCCCTGTCAGGGCGCTTTTTTATATAATGAAGGTACACGCACAAAGAGAACAAAGCGCGGGACACCTGGTATCATCATATGTGATGGGTGGTCAAGAGGCTGTTCACTTGGCGTTCCTCTCACATGTGGTATTACTTTACCGTCTCCAGCAGATGCAGACAGACAGACAGGGCCTTCCACGATGCGCGCTAGCATTAGCAGCTATGTTTTCACCGTCGGCCTTGTACTTCAAAAGGAGGCTAAATCGCAAAATCTCCTTCTCGGTCTCTCATCGCTGGCTGTGCAGTCCCGAGGTGGCGAGAGGTGAACCGGAGAACAGTTCGTCATATTCAATTAGCACACGGCTGTCACAGCCGCTCTTAACGGGCCGTGATGTCATTTCCCACGAGAAACTATGAACGATTGTCCCACCTTTGAGAGGACATGATCTGAGAAACAAGAACCACCACAGAGCATCAGTAAAAAAATGGAATATTAGAACAATAAGCCAATGAACGGACGATTCTTCCACTAGGATGATTTTAAAGATAAACACAGAACCACTGCTAAAGGACATATTATTATAGGTTTGATTATTGTTATAGATTGTGTCTAAAAATTAAATTTTCCCTCATTTTAAGATTTTTATTTTGAGCTTGTCCCCAGGACCCAAATTTGGAAACTTCCTCTCCTCTATAAAAACGTTACTTGGAAAAAAAAAGTCTTAAAAATTGTTTAAAAAAGTTTTCCAAAGAACTTTTTTTCCCCGTCCAAAAAGACCCATTAGCTTATGTCATTGCCATCACTGAAATTTGATCAAGCCCATCACGGACTTTTAAATTAAATGTTCCCTCATGGAATGACCTGCCCACCTCAATCCGAGCAGCTGAGTCCTTATAGCCATCTTCAAGAAACGACTAAAAAAAACAACATCTGTTCCATCTTTATTTGACCATCTAACTCTAGCAATCTCTATTCTAATTCTATTCTTTAAATATATACTATATATAAACTGCCGACACGTCACTCTATTTATATTTGTTGATGTTATTTGTGTTTATTTATTCTTCTTGTTTTTCATAAATAAAACTAACACTTGCTTCTCTATTCTTTTTGCATTCTATCTATTTGTTTTATTTGTATTTATTATACAATTAACAAAAGCAAAAAAGGCATCTAACACTAGCATGCTCTATTCTTTTTCTATTCTATTGTTTTCTTTTTATTTATTATATGATTAAAAAAAGCTAACTGAGACTAGCACTTGCATATCATTGCTCTTTTGTTGATTTTGATTGCTTCCATTGTCATCCCTGCTTGAATAAAAGCGTCTGCTAAATGCTCTAAAATATAATGGTCAAATGTAATATTTTAGAATTGAATAATGCAAGTTTATTTAGATGTTACGCACAAACACAAAATAGATGACTTAACGTTTTTTTGCATCGTGGTTTGCACATCTCAATTTATCTAAGCAATAAGAGCAAAACCATAAAATGTTTCCTCTCTCTATACAGTAGCCCTACGGTGTTTAAAGATCAGTGACAAAATTCTCCTGTATTTAGACTAATACTGCAGTTTTCATAGTCTCAGCCGGTAGATTTGCATGAGCAATAAACCAGATTCTTGAATTGCCCATAATTTTAAAAACCATCTAATTTCTACAAAGTCTAAATCTCTCTTGTACACAACTTCACTTTAATGGGAATTTAATTTCTATTCAGATTATGAGATTTTATGGTTGTCAATACATCAAGGGTCATCTATCCATCTTCTAAATTGGCAACAAAGAGTCTGCTTGTGACTTTAAAATGTATTTGTGTCGATGTCTGGTTTGTATTCATTACTGCACGTTTATTAAATTGTGATAACTGATATAAGGAATTAGGTCTGTTAATATATGTTGTATAGGTGTCAGTGGTGAAACATGCCTGTCAACGCATCTGCTTGTGCCTGTATCATTACCCAATAAGGTCCTGTTCAGGGACTACTTTAACCTCACCTAAAATCCATATGATAATCTGTTATGGCACCAGCTCGCTCCACAGCTCCATGATTTATGGTTTTGCGTCAGCCCCAGCCCTCCTGCACAGCGAAGTTAAATGACCCGAAAATAACATTAATATGTACCAGGGTCTGATGGAGTACCATACAGGAGGGGTGGTCTGCGGCGTCGGTTTTCACCCACAGGAATATAAACCTGAGAGTCAGTATGGGTCAAGGGGTGGCATCAACTCTACAGTTGAAGTGCAAAGCCGACAGAAGAGAAGAGAAGTGGAAACCATCCTCAGGCTGAAGATGATTTCATTTGATGTGACCAGAAGATTAGTGTTGAATGAAATATCGGATGATAATAAAATAACTGTTTGACAAACACATCAGAATGCAATTTCTGTTCATAACTGCCTTTTAGGCGATTTCACTTTATTAAGAGAGAGAGGCTTAATTTCTTTGGCAAGAACATGATAATGTGTAGGCATATGATTGTTCTTCTTTCTGAAAGTATCCCTTCAGTATCAATTCAGTTCAATTGTTCTGGAATCAGTCACATATATGAACTAATAGTACACTCTAAAAAATGCTGGGTTGTTTCAATCCAACTTTGGGTCAAATATGGACTAACCCAGCTGTTGGGTTACATTTTTAAATTAAATTTTTAACCCAAAAGTTGGGTTAGTCCATATTTGACCCAAAGTTGGGTTGAAACAGCCCGGCATTTTTAGAGTGTAGAGGCAGTTGTTAACCATCCACTGATTGAATTAAATGAAAGAGAGACAAATATATAAATAAAATGCAGAAAAGTACAAATAATAAGAAATAGATCAACTGAAAGAATTATGCTTTTCGCTCTAGCTACTCAATTATTATTTTTCAATTTTGGAAAAAGAAAGAAAAAAGGAAGCATTATTTAAATTCAGTAATGTGTAATAAATGTGTAATAACTAAAGGAAACACTTCACAAAGATGGTTCAAATTCTTTTTTTTTTTTTGGGGGGAAAGGGAAATAATGACTATTAACTCAACAAGAATGAATGAAGTCTCAAAAACATTTATGATCTTCATTCAGCTAAACTTTTTTGTTCATCAAAGAATCCTGGAAAAATCTGTTTTCATAAAAATATTGTTTTCAGCATTGATTATAATAAGAAACATTTATTGAGCAGCAAATCATCATATTAAAATGATTTCTTAAGGATCACGTGACACTGAAGACTTCAGTAATGATGATAAAAATGATGATGAAAAACTTTGCCATCACAGGAATACATTTGAAAATCTTTTAAAATAGAGTTATAGAATAACAGTTATTTTATATATTTGGATAATATTATATTTTATTAATAAGATGAATGAGTATATTTCACATTATTACGGTAAAAATCATTAATTATTTGAATAATATTTAACAATATTACCATTTTTACTGTATATTTGATCGAATTAATGCAGCCTTGGTGACCATAAGAGATTTTCTTGTCAAAACATAAAAAATATCTTACCTGACTCCAAATATTTAGTTTTGTAGGGTAAGTTGTATAAATTTAACAGTAATACATATAGAAATATATATATACTTAATAAGTAGCCAGTCATTTAAGTAGATATATCCATTCGTTGTTGTTTCTTCTGGATTAACGCTCTGGGGATCTTGCTTGGGCAAATACGTTCAGTTATGAATTTCCAGTTATGAGCGTTAACCAATACACCACACTTGACTCATTTACTCATTCACTCACTGCCTCACTCCTACTTTCTTTCAGATGACAGAACCAGCTCAAGACACTGAGTGATTTCTGTGGCAGCCACACAGCATTGAGCGTGAAGAAGTCCTTTTACACACAGTCTGCGAGATGTGTGGTCCGAAGGGCGCTATCCCATTCCTCTCTCTTTGTCTTGTGTGTGTAAGCTCACTGTGTGTCTGGCCAGAACAGACACACACACACACACACACACATTACAGCAACAACTGTTCCATGTGAGTAAATCATTTTATGGATGTTCAGGAAGTTTGTGTTGGGATCAGGGTGGGATGGCTGGACTAGCGTAAAGACGGTAATACGCTGGAATGCATCAGGGTTTTATCGGAATTGCAGGCTGGTCTGTTCCATGACAACAGGTGCCGGTGTCTGAGACACCTGTAGTCCTGGTGCATTTTCAGAAGTGGAACAATTGTGCCTTTTTATGATTTTGTCTTTCTAAAGAGATCAGTGTTTAACATTTACAACCAATTTTCAGTCATAAAGCAATTCAAAATCATAAAGGTTTACTCAAATATTTATATTTTGTCCTGTCTTTTCCACATTTTTGCATTTGTTGATTTGTAGCTGATATTGAAAGAAGTTTGGTGACGCATTTGTGGTGAAGAATCAAGCAAAATCTCCTGCGGCGTGTTTAAGAAGCCGAGACGACTGGTTAAAAACACGTTTCCATCGAGCAGTCGCAGATGTCTATGGAAAAAAAGAGATCCTGACACACACAGCTGCTGCCCAAATCTGCCTTGAATCAACGGACGAACTGTGTCACACACTTCGCACATTCCTTTCAAAGTCACTTTTAATGCATGTAAACACTGTTTGATCAGAACAAAATCCCTATTAGGTATAATTTTTGACTGAAAAAATAAATAAAAAAATATTTGATGTTTCAGCGTTGGAGGACATGAGCAATGGAAATACTTGTGGAGGAGGCCCGGATGTCAGTTCCCCCTCTTGCCCTCTACAGAATGGACCTCCAAGCAGCGTGACATTGCTCCATCAATCTGTGTTTAAAGAGCAGTGTGTGTCCACAGTGCAGCATGTTAACAGGCATCTCTCTCTTTCTCTTCACGTTCATGTTCAGGCACACACAAAAACCCACATATGCTTGCATGCTCATCTATTTGTGTTTCCATCACTCTTGTTCATTGCGCACGTAGCACGCATTACCGCATCCACGCGACGCACACACACCCACACCCAAACACACACACACACACCACACACACAGGTTTGTTTTTGTGAAAAACGGGGACATCCCATATAGGCGTAATGGTTTTTATACTGTACAAACCGTATTTTCTATTGCCCTACACCAACCCTACCCCTAAACCTACCCCTCACAGGAAACTTTCTGCATTTTTAGATTTTCAAAAAAACTCATTCTGAATTATTTATAAGCTTTTTGAATTACGGGGACACTGAAAATGTAAATAAATCACCTTCTTGTTGTAATACCTATGTCATACCCATGTTATTATACAAATTTGTGTCCTCATAAACCACATAAACATACACACACACACACACACACACACACGCACACACACATACATCTCCCTCGCTGTCTTATCTTTTACCAGAAGCCTCGGGAACACAAGAGCACTTGTCAGCCATCACTATATCAAACCAAATATTCGGCTGCTGTCACTCAAAGAACAGTATCTATCTGCCTTGCAAAACATTTTTTGAAAGAAAATCTACTTGTAGCTTTCACATCAGATCTCCATTCTACATCTGTTTTAAAGGTCACTGGGGTTAGAGTCATGACACAGTGAACGTTCACTGGGATGCAACTTCAAATTTGGCCCAAAATCATACCCTCAACCCTTTCCCCCTCTCTCTTCCTCTACTTTCCATACATTTTATATGAGTATAAAAATGACTCAATACTCCATGTTGATAGATATATGTAGGACAGTTATTATAGTAGATAACAAAAGATTAAACCAAGTGGCATTTACTTTGAAGCAAATATCAAAAGCATATTTTTTCACCAAAGCATTTCATAAAACAAAGTTTGTTAGGTATTCTGCATTTTTCGGCACATTCTGGTTCTCAGACTTTCAGAGATGTATATTCTTAATTAATATAAAATACTCTTGAGGACACCTATGTTAACCTAAGCTTCAGTCATTTGGTGAGAATCTGAGGTCAAGTTGGTTAACAGTAATTGCAAGCATTGCTTGTAAAATTTACACTACCATCCAAAAGAAATTAATGCTTTAATTTAGCAAGAGCATATCAAATTGTTCAAAAACGTCAATAAAGACATTTATAAAGATTTCTGTTTCAAATAAATGCTGTTCTTTTGAACTTTCTATTCATTAAAGAATCCAGAAAAAGTGTCACAGTTTCCACAAAAATATTAAGCACATCTGTTTTCAACACTGATAATAAAAAATATTTCTTCACCACCAAATCAGCATATTAGAATGATTAATAATGGATAATGTGACACTGAAGACTGAAGTAATGATGCCGAAAATTAGACTAGAAAACAGCTATTTTTATATATGTATATATACACTGATAAGCCAAAACATCAGTGTATATGTGACCCTGGATCACAAAACCAGTCATAAGGGTCCATTTTTTAAAATTGGAATTTATACATAATCTGAAGCTGAATAAATAGGATAGGACAATATTTGGCCGAGATACAACTATTTGAAAATCTGGAATCTGAGGGTGCAAAAAATTCTAAATATTGAGAAAATCATCTTTAAAATTGTCCAAATGAAGTCCTTAGCAATGCATATTACTAATGATAATACATTTTGTATATATTTACGGTAGGAAATTTACAAAATATATTCATGGAACATTCATTTTTAACATGCACTCTTTCATTCTTTCATTCACAAGATCATTCAACAGTGTATTCCCTATATTCCTCAGGTAATGAGCTGATCATATTAGGCTGCTCTTATTTATAAGCCCTAAATGCTTTAATGGGGTTGGCTGACCAACTGGTTTTCCATTAGTGTAAACATTAAGCAACAGGTCGATCCTCCACTCATTAGCTATTACCCTCAAGTCATTAACTCCAGCAGTCGATCACAATAGTGCAGAGTTCAAGTAAACACAGACCCTCTCGTACTGAAGAATCTTAATTAGTGAACACTTACAACACACTAACAAGACAGTTTTGACTATGTATATATACTTCTAAATAAATAAACAGTTCTTCAAACAGTAAGATCAATAAGTATTGTTATAATTTAGAAATACTATGTTATTGGTTTGACCAGACAGTCAAGTGGTGTGAGCAAACGTTACAGGTCTCAGATCAGAGGCAGGAAAATAATGATGAAATGCCTGTCTGGTGTATTTTTCATGTAACAGTTATTTTGTCATTTACACTGTAGCGTGCTGTGCTAACATGCGAAATGCCTGAACGCTTCAGCACATATTGCAATACAAAAAACAAACACACGTAAATAGATTAAACAGAATCTGCCATACTCCAGGGATCGTCCTGAGAGATGCTGGAAAGCTGCAAACCTGCTTGAGAATATTTGCAAAGGTAAACCCAGAGGAATAAGAGAGGCAACATGGGAGATGCTAGAAAAAAAGCGACGTGAAGCAAAAAACAATGTGGGGTCTGGAAACACAGATGTTCAGAGACACTTACACAGACTCGGGGGGGTGTACAGAAACTCCCTGCCAGATGTGGATGCACACCACGTAATTTCACAAAAACTAACTCTACCCAGTCAACGTGAACCGACGAGTAGCCGTTCACTCATGTGCTTCAAACTACAGAATATTCCCAAGCAGTGAAAACAAATTTAGGGGTAATGTCAGCACTTACAGTATTGTCAGAAGTTGATGACAGCACTGAAGAAAAACAGCATCATCAGAGAGCTCGAAAACTGCTTTCATGCTTTCTCTATATTGTTTCAAAAACTTCCAGCAAAGATGATTTTACTAACAAAGGGTCTTTTACGAGTGTGTACTGATATCTGCATATTGCTTCAAATTCAATGCCCATCAGCTGTTAAAAGGAGGGTTTACCAAAAAAATGAAAGATCTTTCATCATTTACTCACCTCATTCTCACTCATTCTCATGACTTTCATTAATCGTGTGAACATGAGAAAGATATTTATTAAAGGCAAATGTGTTTTAAATGCCATACTATTTGGCAAGTTTTTAAAAAAATGGTTCTTTATTGGCATCTATGGTTCCGTGAAGAACCTTTAACATTAAATGAACTTTTTCCTTGCAAAAAGATCCTTTAGATATTGACACTTTCTTCACGCTAAGAACAACATGGTTCTTTTATAGGAATACTTCTCTAAAATGAAAACGTCTTGTTTCACAAAAGGTTAATTGATTAACCGAAGCCATGAAGGTTGTTTGTGGATTATTATGTTTTTATCAGCTGTTTGGACTTGCATTCTGACGGCACCCATTCACTGCAGAGGATCCATTGGTGAGCAAGTGATGTAATGCTACATTTCTCCAAACCTGTTCCAATGAAGAACAAACTCATCTACATCTTTGATGGCCTGAGGGAGAGTACATTTTCAGCCAATTTTCATTTTTTGGGTGAACTGTCCCTTTAAGAACTGTTAAATGAAAGGTTCTTTTGGGAACCAGTAATGGTTCTTCTGTGGCATTGCCTTTATTTTTTAAGTAATTTTCAAAACAACACTGGATAGCCTACAGAGACTTTTTTTTTTTTTCAAAATTAGGTCTGGAACAAGATGAGGATGAGTAAATGATAACAGTATGTTAATTTTGGGTGAACTCTAAGTTACAGACTAATTATCAATAGCATATTATTAAAGTGAAAAATGGCTGTCCATAGAGGACTTGGTCTTCTATTGATGACAATGTAAAATAAATATTTTCTTTGATCTTGATGAGATTATTGAGCACCCAAAGAAAATACAAGGGAGCGTAATTATTTATTTGATGTGTACACACATTCATCTGATGCAAAGCAATTGAGCGCTGTTTTCATGTTTAAGCCTGACTAAGTAAATAGATCACTTGATTGGATTGCAAAGGATTTGTAAAGGACGCCGAATCAGTATTGATTTTTTTCTAAAACAATCAGTGAAGTGGTTCGATGAAAAAAGTCTAATTAAAAAGTAATAAATAAAACATTTCATCACTTTGAGAGGAAGTTTGTTGAATCTGACTGAACTAGAACGACGCGTCTGTTTTGTGGTGCTTCACATGTGATGTCTGGGACATGTCCGAAGTCTGTGAGAGTGTGTGAATATCAGTTTGCTGCACAATGAGTGTGTATCTGTGTGGCATTAAGATACATCTGCATCAGTTTAACCCATTGGGAACGTTTCTCAGCAAGTAGCTGTGCTTTCAGCTCTGGGTCGGCACAAATCATCTGGACAGCCAGGAGCGTGAAATCTCTCCAGGCCTCTTTTCCAACACTCTCTGCCCTCTGCAGGCCTAGATAAACGGCTCTGCTTTAGCCTGATCTGCCCAGTATCCAGTCCTAGGTGGCCACTCATTCTTGATGTTGTTGTGATGGTCTCTCTTTTGCAAGTATATCTGATCAGAAAGCTGTTCCTGCCATCCGCTCTAAAAACTCGAAAGACTTGCTAACCTGATAGTTTAGCACCTGATGCAGATTAAAGTTGATACTGATATTCATCGATTTATTAGTTCTGTAATGCTTATATAATGTGTCTCATTTAAATATTGAAACTATGATTATGCACAGAAAGGGGCCCTATAACCCGCTTTCAAAGATAAAAATAAATCTGCACTAAAACGTGAAGTTCCATATAATATATACATTTATTTATAAAAATTATAAATACAAATATAACTTTCTTAAATATAATACATTTATAAATACCTAAACAAACGCAATAACCAAGAGATTTTTGTAAGTGAACGAATAATAAATAAATGACAGGAACATTTTTAATAAAATAATATATTTTTTATCTTCTAGATTATGGTTAATTTTTAAAATAAATAAATGAATATTAAACAAAAAATAAACAACTAATCTAGAATATAAATACTATATAATAATAATAATAATATAGTATTCTAAATATTATCTAGATAATACTATAGTATTTTATTTATTAAATAATTTTAATGACAAAAAGAAAGAAAGACAGAAAGAGAAAGAAAGATTTTAAAGACATTTTTAATCAAATAGAATTTTGACTTCTAGATTAATATTTTAAAATAAATCATTTTAATGATTTAAACAAAAAACAAAATATAAACAAGTAATCTAGAAGATAATGCATATATTATTTAATTAAAGAAAGAAAGAAAGAATGATCTTGAAGATAATCTACACTTGTGCCCTACTCCCAAAAGACAGGATTCCATAGCCCTATCATAGTCTGACACCTTGAGTTACAGCATGCAGTGAGCAAAAGCAATCAATTACATCCAAGCATTTAATCCTCTCATAATCCATGGTGTTAGTGTGGTATTAGTTCCCACAGGGGTGACTAGAGCTCCCTAGAGTCCCTTTCCATTGACAGCATCTACTTCAACTTCCCTGAAAACCTCACTGGAGACCAATGTGAGACCCATTTGGGCATAAGGCAAAAAAAGAAAACAGTAAAACAACCCAATGGGACCCAAATCCACGTTAAGAAAAAAAACCCAAACAACCCTGCTACATTGGGATCAATGGTTAAGCAGGAGGACATACTGACTGAAACTGATTGAACCGTGACAGAGGTTTACAAACCAACCACTTTGTCTCGATATTGTTAAAGCCACTTGAAATTGTTCCTATAGATAGTTCCTCCAAAATGCAATGCGCTGCATATTACTCACCTCAGGCCATCCAGATTTATATTGTTTGTTTCTTTCACTGGAACATATTTGGAGAAATTCAGTATTACATCACTTGCTCACCAATGGATCCTCTGCAGTGAATGGGTGCCGTCAGAATGAGAGTCCAAACAGCTGATAAAAACATCACAATGATACACAAGTAATCTACACCACTCCAGTCCATCAATTAACCTCGTGTGAATTGAAATGCTGAGTGTTTGTAAGAAACAACTCCATCATTTAGACATTTTAACTTTAAACCATTCTTTCTGGCCAAAATACCAGTTCATAATCCATAATTACGGGGGGAAAAAACTGAAAAAGTCCATCACCTGTTGTCCTCATACCATCCAAAGTCCACTGACTATATTAGTTGTAATTCTACTTCGCGTTGTACATGGTTGGGGGCGCTTATATCTGGGAATTTCTCTCCTGATTCAGACAAAATTACGTTTTCACTGGAGAAAGCAATTTTATAGATAGATGACTCTGATATTTCTGAGCCTAAAGTAATGGTTTGAAGACAAAAATGCCTTAATGAGGGATGTGTTTCTTACAAACATGCTGCTTTTCACTTCACAAAACGGTATTTTATGAACTGTCATGTTGTAGATTATTGAAATGGTTTTATCAGCGATTTGGACTCTCATTCTGACGGCACCCATCCCCCCCCCCCCCCCCCCCCCCCCCCCCCCCCCCCCCCCCCCCCCCCCCCAACACCCCCCCCCCCCCCCCCCCCTCACTCAGAGGATCCATTGTGGTTAATCAAAGATAGAATCTAAATTCATCCAAATCTGTTCTGATGAAAATAAAAAATGCATCTGAGGGTGAGTAACATTTTCAGCAGTTTTTCATTTTTGGGTGAACTATTCCTTTAATGATTTTCGATAGACCCAAATGCTATTCTTAAGAATTTAGCCACTCATCTCTTATTCTATTAATACAGACTTTGCACCAAACTAAAGCCTCTGAGAAGAATCAGATCACTTCAGCTGTGAGTCAGGAGGCTAAAGGCTAAAATATGGTGACAATATGGTGCCGCTCCTGAAAGGAAGAAGTACGCAGTATGGTATTTTTCTTCATGAATTGTCTGCAACATGACCCTCCCTTCAACCAGAGCTTCATATGTTTACTCACAGGGAAGCTCTGCAGCTACCAGTGTTCCCACTGATTGAGATAGTGCAATCTTTGGCTATTGGGATGGATGGCTTGATGTCCTAATAGAACACAGGTGTGTGTTTGTGTTAGCTTTCGGGCCCCACTGAGAAGAGAAGGGTGAAAAGTTGAACCACATGGGCCGAGCTGATAATGAGGAGACTGTATGAGTTTGGCTAAGATGAACAGAAACATACAACGTACAACTTTGTCATTTTGTCATTATAATTTGTGTAGAGACAGTAAAAATTAAGAGCATCCTATTTTTATGTCATTTTACATTTGTAATGAGCTCAGGAACAGTGATGTGCATGTATGCTAAACTGATGACACATATACTCATTATCATTCAACAGTTAGCACATACAATCAGCTCGGCCTACAGCATATATTACCTATTCCTTGTTTTTTTATTTTCCAGATTACATGTACAATGTTAGACAATTCTGCTTAATACTCTGATGAAATGTAAGGTCATGTAAACACCATTAACAGTGTTCCTTTGTCAGGGAAAGGTCATACAGTTTAAACAAATCACATAAACGTTTTTTTCTTGTCTCTTAGTTGTACATGTAAGCACACTCACCGTCTTGTCCATATTTAATAAGTGAATTCTAAAACTCTATATACTGAATCACAGTCCGAAATTAATTTTAAAGGTAAAGTATCTGCTGCCAGCAGTGTAAGCTGGAAGGAATGAATTGATAATGACTTCACCAAAGTCAGGGGTATTTGATGTGTCCAGGGGATAGGTCATGAACTGACTTAAAATGTGATGCCTTGAAGGCGCGTGTGTAGTACACCTTTGGATTTAAAAAAAAAGTCAGTAAGTGGAATGTAAGTTCTGTAAGTAAATAATAACATATAATACTGCCTTGTTCCTGTGAGCAGTGCTGTTTTCTTTTATATCAGCAAGGGAAGGCAGAACTGAAATGCAAATTTAATGGCATGAAATACTTAATGTACGCGCCAGCTGTATGGATTAAAACACACACACACACACACACACACACACACACCAACATGAGCAAACAAACAGAACTTTCCATACCTATAGCGATGACCACAAGTATCATCGGTTGCTAGATTACCAGGGAATGCATGAACTAACAAAATACAGTATAGGCCTTGAATGTAATTTAAGTTGTTTTGTGACATAAAACAAGTCTTAAATTAAGGACCAAAGCAAAAACAAAATACAATGATTATAACAATATAAAAATAATAAACATACCAACCAACCAACAACATAAAATAATTCAATTTTCCTGTAGCCATGCATTAAGTCACTTTTGGATAAAAAAGAGTGCAAGTAACAAAACAAACAAACAAGCAAATTCTACAACAAACGTGCTGTTTTCCTGAGCAATGCAAGGTACGGTTTGATTCCCTGGAATGCCTGAACTGAAAAATGTATGCTTTGAACGTAATTCAAAAGTCACTGTGGGTACTAAAAAAGCAGTAACTCAAATCAAACAAACATACAGTTATGTTTCTGTACAGAACAATGCCAGTGTCCATGGGTTTGAGGTCTCGTCGGCTGATTGCATGACTCTAATAACCTTTAGTGGCTTGGGACTGCATGTAAAATCAACGCTTTCATAAAACCAAAAGTGCAGTAGTAAGTAAGCAAGCAAGTAAACTTATTTAAAAATATAACTGAGCATAAACAAAAGTTGAGTATAAATATACCGATGTACATGTGGCCAAAGTATGGATGACCATACTACGTGAAATTATTGCTTCTGTCTATTTATACATCCCATCCAAGTGCCACACGACACAGCAGTCGAACCACACAACACAACCGCTGACACACACCCGAGCTTGGTAAGCAGCCAGTGTTCCATTCTTTCTACTTGTGCTCCTTGAGGTTACGCACTGTTCCCAAGTTCCAGAAAACGTACCAAGAGTTCTGTAAAAATCAGTTTCTTTTTGCGCACCAGAAAGTAATCTCTAGCTTTCGTATATTGCGGTTTGAACCCTCTCCTGGTCAAGTATTAATTTTACATTGATCCCTTGCGATTTCGGACTTAGGAAAAACATTTCAGAGTTGCATTCCTGCTAATGCCGGGTCAGACCAAGCTCTCTCAGATTCAACTCAACCAATTATCCTTAATTTGTGTCCAAGTAAATGAAGTCTTACGGGTTTTAAAGACATGAGTGTTGAGTATTTAAATGCGAAGAAATTTTCATTTTTGGGTGAACTATCCCTTTTCAAGTCATACATACATTACGGTATATGTCATAGACAAAACAAGTTTTGAATGAAGTTTTGGATCTGTGATCTTGGTTAATGTTTTAGCACTATTTCACATTTGTCGGTACATAATCTGTTAACAGGCCTGAGCATCTTTTGATCTGGAACGAAGCCCCCGGCCAAATTCAGAATCAACCTAGTGACATTCCTGGCTTGTTAACCAATCTGTCTCAAATCGGTTAAAATTGCAGAACAGTCATGACCATTTACAGAGGCTTTTAAAATCAAATTTGGACAGGATGATGATGATGATGTCATAACCATTTGCAAATGCATGCATGCAAAAGCGCACATACCCAAATAAATATCACATACAGTAAATGCATATATGTACCAATGATCAATGATCTTAAAAATGCTGATTTTAAAAATCAGTAATAGGAATTGGCTGATCCGTTTGCAGTCATTGATATTTGTCTGCTGTGCTAGATACTTCTCTCACAGTTATTTTCTTTCAGTTTTATTATTTTTTAACCAAATTTTAAAAAAGAAAAAAAAAGGGAATGGCGGTCACAAATAAATAAGCGTTTATAGGCATTGGTTTAGCTGGTAATTCTTCCATTAATGCAAGGAGACCCTTGGTTGCTGTGCCTCACGTTTGTCGGCTCTAAGTCGCTCTCCCTGTCAGGAGCCCTAAACGAAGGAACGGCGGGCATTAACCACACTGTGCTGCATTCATAGGCCACAACTTAACCAAGTCGTCGCGCACACACAATCCACACTGCTAACTGAACTGGAAGGCGAAGTGTTAATGAGGAATCACTTACACCAGGTCGCTGTGCACGTCACAGATGCTCTGCCATAGGTACGAGCAAGAGGTGGAGTCACACTGGCCACTGCTCGGTATCCAGCATATGAAAGTCTGGAATGTCAAAGTGTTCCCTGATCTCTTAGCCAGACTGTCCACCTCTCTATCCCACACCTTACAAATGTATCTTAAAGGGACAGTTCACCTAAAATAAACACATTTGGAAGTGTTCACTTGTTTTTGTAAATGCATTCTATATCAATACATATCTTGGTATGGGATACAAGATTATGAGATAAAACTGTAACTTATGATACGTTTTGTGTTTTTGTTGCGTGTTGTTTGGTTTGTGATGGTTGGGTTTTATGTTTGCTATAAATCTGTTGTTCTGTGATGAAATTTTGATTTCGATGGATCAACAAACATGTGGCCCTACTGCCACAACTAGTTTGAGTTGCACTGAGGGGGTAAATTGATATAGATATATATATATATAGGAGATATAGATATATTATACTATGGTCGCGCCATGATTTGTGCTGCCAGGTAAGCACGTTCCTTGATCCTGGATCACAATTACCTGTCACAAGAATACAGCGACTTTAAACCGCAATCTCTACCACCACCTAAACCTAACCCTGATACCCATAATTTACTTCCTAACATCAGAGGGACATTATAGCTGATTTACAAGGGTTAGAGCACCTAAAGCCTGATATAAGCCTAAAAGCGCGACATGCGATCCTGAATGAAGATACAACTGCGGCACTCTCAGTTCGATACAGGTGGTTTGAGATTGGACTGCATGTTCGCATTTGCCTCAAATCACCATCAGCACCCATTATATATATATACTCTTATTACGATATATAGGAGAGAGAAGAGAGAGAGAGAGATAGAGAGAGAGAGAGAGAGAGAGAAATGCTGGGGGAAAATAGGTTGGAAATAAATTCGTCAGCATTCTAATCAACAACATGCGTTGGCTTAACCAATAGAGTTCCCAATGGAAGACACAGAGAGTGTTCAAGAAGCCTGTTTGAAAGCAGTGATAATTTTTGCAGTTTTGTTTAGTGATGCAGAAGTTGCATGCACCCATTTTAATGAAGAAAATAGTCTTGAAAAGACAGACTAAAAAACGTTTAGGCTATTGCTTTAAAGTCATGGATCCATATAGAAATGTAATGATCATGTTTGTTTGCATGTGGCCTCCTTATGCCTGTGTTTAGAGTAACTTCAGGGATCGAAGATGAGCATGAAAGGAAATTATGATGAGCTCAATACTCCAAATGTCAGAATCTGCTTTAAATTACACTGGGAGCAATATCAGTCCATGCTGCTTCTCCCTGCGCTGGGTTCACGACTTCCTTCCAAAACATGGCCAAGTGAGGAGAAGAGAACGGGCAGAAATCATTAAAGTTCTCTTTTGACGTATGGGACATGGCAGTTATGCTAATTCACAGTCTTTTGGCAGCCTCTTGTGCCTCTCTGTCCTCTTTGAGGAATGTTTGGTTAAGGGATGGATGGAAATCTAATGGGTGATTGCGGGACAAATGAAGTTTGAATATTGGGTTAAATGGAAGTTGTCTGTGTTTGTCAGCGTTAGTGGCATTTGGGGTTTGACTTTTGGACAGTAAGCTACTGCTATAGCTCAGTGAGAAAAGCTTTGCTTTCAGCAAGCATTACTCCAGTCTTCAGTGTCACATGATCCTTCTCACATTTCATGGCACATGTCACATTTCTTATTATTATCATTGTTGAAAACAGTTGTGCCACTAATAATATTTTAATATTTTTTGTGGAAACTTAATACATTTTTTTTTTGTAATCATACTTTCATGAACAGAAAGTTTAAAAGAACAGCATTCATTGGAAATATAATTTTTGGTAATATATTAAATGTCATTTTTGATCAATTTAATTCATCTTTGCGGAATAAAAGTATAAATAATTAATTTAATGTTTTACTGCCTCCAACCTTTAAATGATAGTGTACAGTATATTTAAAGTTGAAGGTAATAATGTCTGAGATGCTCAAACAAATAGTCAATGCTTCAAAATCACCAGAGAGTCACAATGTTTATACTTTTTGGCAAAGTTATAAGACTTATACTTGTTTCTGCATATAATCGAGAGTAAATTATCACAAAAAATGCACAAATCCCTATTAATTTGACTATTACAGAGTTCTCCAAATTATTATTTCAATGACAGTTTTCAATGAAAATTTATGTTGCCTTATTGAAAAAAACGGCAGGGTGCATCTTTGCAACATATGCAGAAAACATGTGAATAGACTGGTTCAGATCACTGTCTTATCCTAATTCATTTGTCAGGACTCATCTGATGTAAATATTGTTATTGCACCACTCCATCCCATCTGTCTGTCTCTAGTTCACTCGTTCTCAGTTTCTACATCCCATATTCATATACTATCCACATACCTTATATTTAAGATTGGCAGGCTCAATTGCATGCACATGCTTAAGAGTCAACTTTGCTTAATTTGAGGACTCCTGAGTGTCAAGCCTTGCTACAGGATCGTGATCCCAAATTAGACTTAGTAAATGTCTTCATCCTCTTCCCCAAGACAAACAAATTGTCTATTTGAGAACCAAAAAGCACTTCACAGGCACATCTGCTCATAGAGAGCCACTCGTTTCTGGAGTGCAACTTTTACGCACAAAAAAAACAAAAAACAGGCATAAGAGAATAATAAGTGTGGTGGAATTTGTGTCAGGCCGGCTCAGGAAAATAAGATATCATGTCTTTCTGTCAGCCTTATGTCAGCCCCACAGATTCAAACCCAAATGCCTCATATCCATGCAACCTCCTAAAGCAGTCTGCCAGAGTCAGGGGTTCAGCCAAAGTTCACGTCTACAACCACTAAAAAGCTGTCACTTTCTCACTTTTCTTCTATCTATCTATCTATCTATCTATCTATCTATCTATCTATCTATCTATCTATCTATCTATCTATCTATCTATCTGTCTGTCTGTCTGTCTGTCTGTCTGTCTATTGCTCTGTCTATCATTCCATCCATCCGTCCGTCCGTCCATCCGTCTGTCTGTCTGTCTGTCTGTCTGTCTGTCTGTCTGTATGTCTGTCTGTCTGTCTGTCTGTCTGTCTGTCTGTCTGTCTGTCTGTCTGTCTGTCTGTCTATCTATCTATCTATCTATCTATTTGTCTATCTGTCTGTCTGTCTATCTACGCTCTATCATTCCATCAATCCATCCATCATCCATATATCCCATCTTCCTTCCTCCTCCGTCCGATCCATCATCTATCTATCTGATTCTATCTATCGATCTATCTATCTATATATCATCTATCTATATATCTATCTATCTGTCTGTCTGTCTGTCTATCTGTAACTGCTGTCTTCTGTCTGTCTATCATTCCATTCATACATCCATCTTTCATACTTCCTTCCTTCCGTACTTCATCCATCAGGTAAAATTGAGAACTGGACCTTTATTAATGACTAGACTTTAATCAAGCAGCTGAATGGACAGGAAGATTATTTCAAGTTTATTCAAGTTTATTTGTACAGCGCTTTCACGATACAAATCATTGCAAATCAACTTTACAGCAAATTAAGTTTATACAATATTTAGTGGTAGCTTATCAGTCGTGACTGTCAGTTAATGTACATATGGCAAAATGTACGGAAAAATCAATTAAAGATGTAACCAAACAGACGATGAACACTATTAAAAGCAATTACTATATGATGCAATCAAAATTATAGCAAAATTTGGTAGTTCTGTAAATTGTTTCAGGGTTGGCATCATCTTAGGTCCTCTGAGGGGTTGCATCAGCTCTTCTCAGGTGTTCTGGATCCAGAGGAAGGCGTGTGAAGATGATTACTAATTGCATTCTACGTAACTACAAAACAGACACAAGACAAAGGGAATCTGGCCAATACAGCTTTGTGATAAAAAATAAAATAAGTATAGAATCTTATATATATATATATATATAATATTATATAGTATATAGATATATATATTTATTTTTATTTTTTTACAAATTTGTGCCTTACCCTGATATGTAGAACACATTTCTTTTCAGAGACATGTTTCTCTTAATTCAAGTTCAGTATTGACAAAACAAGCTATCAAAACTGATTTTAAATAATTTACACCATTTTTTTAAATTTTTTTACTTTTGATCCATATTTCAAGATTGGCTGGATAAATGTTGAAGCTGGAATATACTAGAGCATTATGGGAAAGGAATCTTCAATATTCGTCCTAATTGAAATATTTTATTATTTGCATACATTTGCATAAATACACACCCCATAACACACACTCAATGTGCATTACATGCATATACATCTAAACAAATTATGCATATTTCAGACCCAATAAACTGTGCCTGTGATAACCATTTTCATTTAAACCCAAATCATAAAGAGCTGAATCATCTTAAAATAAATAGGAG
The DNA here is from genome assembly GCA_018155175.1 of Sinocyclocheilus anophthalmus. NCBI lineage: Eukaryota > Metazoa > Chordata > Actinopteri > Cypriniformes > Cyprinidae > Sinocyclocheilus > Sinocyclocheilus anophthalmus. The sequence continues at coordinate 446,842 of JADLZN010008139.1, read as the reverse complement.
AGTAAAAAGTATGGGATCCCTGACACTTTAACCAAACTCTTTATTATAGTAACAGGAAGGGACTACTCATATAGTGAGGTTTCGGTAAGATTCAATCTCAAAGCCCATCTAAAGTAATTATTTTACTATGCAAACCCACTACTGAGAAACTGCATGCCTGGATTTCTGTTGCCCAATCCCTGGAACATGCTTTCAATTTTCTTAAATCAAATACGTCATTAAAAGCGACATATCAATGTCCATATTGATACTATTAAAGGGCAAAGACAAGAGTAACTTTAATATATGCTGAGGTCTGTCTAAGGATAGGTCGGGTCGCTTTCTCCTCTCTGCTATACATTACCAAGATAGATACGCTATGTTCGATGTCAGATCAAATAGACCATGGTAATACCTTACAATGCAGTATCCCAACATCTGCACAGTTGCGTACTCAGAAATGTTTGTTCAAAGCTAGTTTGTTCAAAGTTGAAGCTGAATTCCACAGCAGAGCTGGTTTTTATAGAAAGCGTGTTCATTTGGCAAGTAGCAGTGTGTATTTAAGGGACCATAGGGGTTAAAACAGTCAAATACAATCAAAGTGACTTCCTCTCATCCAATTCATATGCAATCTGACTGTGCAGAAATATGAAACATTGGTGATTTAAGTGAATTTTGGGTCACACTTTAGTTTAGGAACAAGTTTTCACTGTTAACTAACGATTAACTAAAAATGTTTGCTTCAATAAACTCCTAATTTGCTGCTTATTAATAGTTAGTAAGGTAGTTGTTAAATTGCAACTTTTATGGTTCTTTTAATGTGATTTTTTTGGTCAATTCAAACATTTCAATGGTCATTGTCAATGTCAAAACATACTATATAAAAACATACATATATGTATACAGTATATGTATATATATACATTGAACAAAATTATAAACGCAACACTTTTGTTTTTGCCCCCATTTTTCATGAGCTGAACTCAAAGATCTAAGACTTTTTCTATGTACACAAAAGGCCTATTTCTCTCAAATATTGTTCACAAATCTGTCTAAATCTGTGTTAGTGAGCACTTCTCCTTTGCCGAGATAATCCATCCACCTCACAGGTGTAGCATATCAAGATGCTGATTAGACAGCATGATTATTGCACAGGTGTGCCTTAGGCTGGCCACAATAAAAGACCACTCTAAAATGTGCAGTTTTATCACACAGCACAATGCCACAGATCTCGCAAGTTTTGAGGGAGCGTGCAATAGGCATGCTGACTGCAGGAATGTCCACAGAGCTGTTGCCCGTGAATTGAATGTTCATTTCTCTACCTTAAGCCATCTCCAAAGGCGTTTCAGAAAATTTGGCACTACACCCAACCGCTCACAACCGCAGACCACGTGTAACCAAACCAGCCCAGGACCTCCACATCCAGCATCTTCACCTCCAAGATCGTCTGAGACCAGCCACCCGGACAGCTGCTGCAACAATCAGTTTGCATAACCAAAGAATTTCAGCACAAACTCTCAGAAACCGTCTCAGGGAAGCTCATATGCATGCTCGTCGTCCTCATCTGGGTCTCAACCTGACTGCAGTTCGTCATCGTAACCGACTTGAGAGGGCAAATGCTCACATTCGATGGCGTCTGGCACTTTGGAGAGGTATTCTCTTCACGGATGAATCCCGGTTTTCACTGTACAGGGCAGATGGCAGACAGCGTGTATGGCGTCGTGTGGGTGAGCGGTTTGCTGATGTCAACGTTGTGGATCGAGTGGCCCATGGTGGCGGTGGGGTTATGGTATGGGCAGGCGTATGTTATCGACAATGAACACAGGTGCATTTTATTGATGGCATACTCACCAGACATGTCACCCATTGAGCATGTTTGGGATGCTCTGGATCGCACCAGCCATTGAAGAGGAGTGGACCAACATTCCTCAGGCCACAATCAACAACCTGATCAAATCTATGCGAAGGAGATGTGTTGCACTGCGTGAGCAAATGGTGGTCACACCAGATACTGACTGGTTTTCGGACCCCCCCGGACATTTTAGAGTGGCCTTTTATTGTGGCCAGCCTAAGGCACACCTGTGCAATAATCATGTTGTCTAATCAGCATCTTGATATGCCACACCTGTGAGGTGGATGGATTATCTCGGCAAAGGAGAAGTGCTCACTAACACAGATTTAGACAGATTTTGAAAAATATATGCAAGAAATAGGCCTTTTGTGTACATAGAAAAAGTCTCATGAGGTTAAGCTCATGAAAAATGGGGGCAAAAAATAAAGTGTTGCGTTTATAATTTTGTTCCGTGTATATATATACTATATATATTATGCAGGCATGAAGTTCCACCCCTAAACAGAACAGTCACTGTAGTGAAATCAGATTGTACGAAACTGTAAGAAATCATGCAAACTCATACGAATTAGCAATTTAATCAAATTGTGATTGTGTTGGACTAGTTATGTCTCCAGGTATGTTAAATAAATAAATTAAATAATAATAAATCTTGTATCTGTATTATATTTACTAGTTTTATTTTCATATATTAAAGCAACCATTCAGGGGCGTCATGCACTCATTAATTTTTCAGGGGCACGAGTGTGGGGGTTGACACACAGCAGCCACAATAGCATTTATGTTTTTTTTTTTTTTTCCGTTTTATTCTCGAAACATTCTAAAGCCCAAACGCATTACCTATATCATGCAATATCTTGATTCTCACCTTTATAGATTGTTGATCTATAGTGGGCGATGGTCAAAGTAGCCTTATAATGTAGTCTATTAACTATGTATAAAAACCTGTCTGTTTACTTAAGTAACAGGTATGGGTGTCATGCCATAACATACAGTAGTTTTAATACGACTGACTTTATATTTAATTTGAATTTAACATTGAAAGTTAATGTGAATAAAAAAATTGCAAGTTAGGCTACTAATCCTAACACTTTCATTGTACAGAAAGAGAGCAAAGAACATTTACATTATCAAAGAACATTTTCACTGACAGCCTAGAGTTCAAGCACTCTCAAAAACTCCCATAAAAATCACTGAAGCTGTTTACACTGTGAAATGGATATCTTACTTATTTATACACTCATCTGCACTTTGTGTGTTCTAACGAGAGAATTCGACAGAAAGAGCGAGTGAACAAAACACCGCATTTTAGCGATGACTCATCTGAACACCTCTGATTGGCCATTGCATCCTAACTCAACAGCATGGTGTGTGATTGGTTATAATGCGCAGCGCTTTAAAAACGCGTCTGTCTCTGGCTCAGTGCCAGCCAGCGAATGCAGATTTGAATTTAGCAGCTGACGATATGACGCGCTGAACGATTTAATCACGCTGGTGTGATTGTATCAAATATACAAAATATTATTCGGCTACTTTTTGTCTTTTGGAAGCGGCATTCATAATCCACTTGGCACAAAAATCTGAGGGAGCACGTGCCCCCACACTTTGAATGGGCATGAAACACTCTGAATACATACATACATACACACACATAATAGAAATTCCCATTTATCATGCCGTATTGAATGTTTTCTGTAGCTCAAACAGTAAAGTATTGTACAATGATGCCAAGGTCATGGGTTCAATTCCCATGGACAGCAAGAACTGATAAGATTTAAAATTGTGTACCTTAAAAGCAATGGTAGTCGCTTTTCATAAAAGCAGCTGCCATATGCATGAAAAAAAAAATGTATGCATGAAGGTTTTCCCCCATACGTACCTCTTGTATTTTTATCTGTCTGCGTGGCTTTGTTTTCTTAGAGACTGCAAGTCAGGAAAAAGAAGTATATTCTTTCAATCCCAAAGCTTATATCTTCTGACTCATACAGCACAATGAGGAAGATCTGGCTTCTATAAAGACATTGTATAAGATTACGGCTAAATCAGTCTTGCGGCTTTTCCTGGGAAAAACTTATGAAGTCCTAAAACTCTCTCAGATATGAGTGGGCACAGCAGGTTCGGGGGCAGACGAACACAGAGTGAAACATAATACAAGTATCAACCATGCTCCAAATAATAATGTACTGTCAGCAAAGAATGATAACATGATAACTCAAGGAGGCTTCACTATAGCTTCCTGAGGAGCATGACCCGAGCGTTGCCTAGAAATCCTTCGGACAAATATGCAAGACTTTAATTCGTCAGCTGCACGTCATTTAATAGGGAAAAAATGAAACTTTGGGTACACTGTTGCACATCTGGTTTAGAATCTGTTAGACTCTGGCGTTTGGAGCATTCTTTTGTATTATACGGAAGATGGAAAGAATTATTGAACGTTTCATGTAATGAAGAACTTTGCTGCCACTGTTGGTTTAAGTGAAATCAATTTTGCAGCTAGTGGGGTTCCAATTGGATGTAAGTTCTATCAATCACATGCTGCCACCAGATTTTCATTAAATCGAGTTTCACAACAAAGAACTGGTGCGAATTCAGCGCATGAACTTAAATGAGGGAGGTGCATATATTTAGTCTAGCACTCGAGGCCTTTCAAAACCAGGATCAAAAGCCAGACAAAGGAGCCAAAATCAACAATTAAGCATCTTCTTGATCAATATGTCATATCTGTTTATCTAGTTTAGGAGTCAGTCTTGGGTCAAAGTGAATCTGGCATGGCTCTGAATGTGTAAAATTGTTGGGCGTCCGTTGAAAGGTCTTGCGGGTGGCCTGTGTGCAATATGTAGCCGTCTTCTGAAGTGTGGAAAGTTGTGGAGGAAAAGATACATAAGCAATCGCTGCTCCCATGATATGTTTGGCTTGAAATTTATTCCTTGGATTGATCAGACCACTTGACCAGTAGCAGTGTTTTCTCTTTGGTTTGACTTCCCTAAACCAAAACTGCTAAATGTTTAAGTGCGCCAACTGTCATTTTACAAAAATGAACAATTCAGTATATGAGTGCAATGAATGTTATGGCTGTATCCTTCTTGTTTCCCTTTTTCTTCTTTTGTTTTCTGCATTAACTTCTTTTAAAGAAAATAAGTAATACAGACATAAATAATTAATAAAGAAAATTAAATCTCTGTTTTTATGACACTAAATAAATAAATTAATAAAGTAAGTAATAGATAGATAGATAGATAGATAGATAGATAGATAGATAGATAGATAGATGTCATGGCTGAAATAAACAAACAAATGTTATAAACAAATAAACAAACAAAAAAACTAAAGTTACATAAAGTTATTGTCAACAAACATGTTATAGCTAAACAATTAAACAAATAAATGTTACGGCTGAACAAATGACCTAACTAACTAAATAAATAAGAAGGAAGTTACGGCCGAAAAACAAACAGGTTATAGTTGATAAACAACAAATAGCAAATAAACAACAAAACATGATATGGCTGAACAAACAAACAAACAAAAAAATAAATAAATCAATTAACAAAATACTTGAAGGGTAATTAAAAACAAATGAAACTGTAAACGAACCTATTGTTTTCTCACTGCTTGTTTATTTTTAGAAATATTCTTACAGTGTTTACTATTCATAACATTACCAAAAGCAATGATGTCACTGTGTATTTTGTAAACTATTAAGTCCTTTGTAATTGAATAGGAACCTTTAGTTCAACAAAGATATGTGAATGTGTTGATTCTCTTACACCATAAACAATACGAGTGTCCTGACAACAGTCATATGACTCAGAATCATTCATTCATTTACAGTGAACCAAAGACCAAAACCTAATCTAAAATTTAACACTATGCTTTTGAGGCCTAAAAAGCACTGGTATGTCCTTCAGGAAATGCAATTCCAGATACGCATTCCTCATTGCTTCAGCTTCACAGACGAGACTGCAACCGTGAGACGTACAGATCATATAGAGGCTCTTCTCCGAAGTCATAAGTCAAAATGATCTCAGTGTGGAGGCAAGCGAGGCTTAGTTTTACCTGCTCCCATAGACGTTCATTAGACGTGGATGTGGGGGTTCCCTTTGCTTTGAGTGTCATTAATCAAAGCTCCCACAGACATACTGGAGATCCGATCCTCACTGTGGACACTGCACTACAGCTGGGAATAATCATCTTCCTGGATCCTTTTTAGCTATCTTACAGACGTAGAGTACCACGATTCTGAGAGATTGGGCGACACTAGATATCTTCTCTCTTCCTTGCGCAAAAACCGAGGGCTGCATGTAGATTTATACTGTCTGTCTGTAGAGGTGTCCTCAGCGTCTGATGATGATTTATATATTAAAGCCCTATAAAGTATTTGGACCCTTAAACTACACTTAAAAATGTATAAATGTCAATGAATTGTATAACATGATCAGGGTTATGTTCAAAATTGAATTTAGAATGCCTTATTTGAAATGGCATTACCTGAATTTGATAAAAAAGGTTAAAAAAATAATAAATAATAATAAAAAAAAAAAAAAATATTTGGAATTGAATAAACCAAATAAAAAAAATAAAAAGGAATCTAAATTCATAACATAAGTTTTTAGCTAGGAAAAAATGTCAATCAATTAGTCAAACAAACAAACACACAAATAAATAAATAAATAAAAAAGGTTAAAAGTTAGTCTGCAAATTGTCGTAACTACACATATTTAACTGAATGAATGAATTAATTACAGATAGATGAATTACAGACAGATAGACAGATAGATAGATAGATAGTAATAAAAAATACATGAGTGAAATACATGAGTGAAAATATCCACAGATTAGTATTCAAAATCTCACTTGCATTTGCATAGATAACTAATTTTTACTCTATAAATGACCTGATATACCATCCGACAGCTGCAGCCCTAAGATTAACAAGGAATTGAACAAGATTCCACTACCCACAATGTCCTTGCATTCAAATTCATTGTGTGTTTCTTCTGTGTCTTTATTGTGCATGTCAAATATTTCCCAATCAGCACCAGCAAATCAGTCACATCCTGCTGAAAAAAATAACATTTTATGGAGCCTATGTGCCTCTTTCACATCTCCCACATTTTCTGTTTCGGTTTAGCAGCATTGTTATAGAGCATGTGAGAACGGCTTTGGTTCAGGCACCTCAGTGTTGAGCCGGAGAACTGTTTCGGAGTATGCTTGGTATCCCTGTCCCCAGAGTCGAAAGGTTTTCCAGGCTCTAGGAGTCATAAGGAGTTTACTTTCACATCTGCAAAACTTAAAGGCTGAGCGGCTGGCCAAAAATAAAGTTATGGAGCTGGGCCCCAAGCGTTTAAGAGAATCAGCTGCAACACAAATGTTAGACTTTTCTTTCTTGGTACAGTGAAAAATTTACATATTCATTATTTTGATTGTCACTGCGCTGAAGTTGTGTGTTACTTATAAGAATAAACATTCATATATCAGCAACGTTGGCATATGTCAATTGACTCGTGAACGTGCTACACAGAACAAAATCTAAAAATGGCAAAAGACCTAATGATTTTCACATGAGAGTCCTGAGTATATACCTTGGCTCACCCTGTTGCCTCCATAATGTTAACTGTCTAGGAATATAAAATTACTCCTACTTCATTCATTGTATTCATTCGTTATGCTGTCTGTATTCAGGGTCTGGTACCAGTAAAGGTAATCTGTAATTCATACTGTTATGGATTGGATATGATTAGTGTAAACTTATGTAGAGTGTTTCATTTTTTGTTGTTGTTTGTATGTTAACATCAGATATTATCACTGCGCTGTATCATTGCATTGCGGTCTCATGAGCTATACAGTGAAAGTAAAAGCTATCTGTCCACTGACAGGATCTACAGGAATAAAATAAAATAAAATAACATTTACTATGTAATGACAATGTCACAATAGTTCATTAAAAATAGTCTTCAAAATGTTTTATTATTTCTGATTTATCAAAGTATCCTGAAACAAATCAGTGTTTTCAACACTGATAATAATAATAAGAAATGTTCCTTGAGCAGAAAATCAGCATATTAGAATGATTTCTGAAGGATCATGTGACACCAAAGCCTGGAGTAATGAAGCTGAAAATTTTGCTTTAAAAAAATGTATTAACGGGAAACAAGGAAATATATATGGAATGAAATTTCTATTGTTATTATTGATTATAAATAAAACGATTAGTAATTTTATTTAAAGTCTTTATATTGGTTTAACTGTGGGTCTCAGAAATCAAGGCATATTTCATATTCAAAAATGTGATAACGGATGGACGAACAGATGCATAAATCGCTCTCCTGTTGGTGTGATTCCATACGTGTACTTATCCTCCACTGAGGGAGGAATAATCCTTTACCACTCTCATTTCAGGATCCTTGCAACCTCTGCATAAAGTCAATAATAAAATATAATGTAATTATGCTATTGTAATGCTCCTCCTGTCTCTCTCCTGCACATCGCACCCCACCTCTCTATTTGAATAATGAATTATACTCACATTAAAGTGGCAGGTCTGGGCTGTGGAAAAGTAAAAAGCTATTATCCAGTTGTCAGCTCTTCCCTGTACTACTCAGGAGAGATGAGGGAACACTGCTGACACAACACACACACACACACAGCTAGATACATAAAAAGTGGCATATGCAAGTGTGAGTTTCATGCAGAATGGAATTAGCTTTCTGTAATGATAGTGTGTAATTAAAGAATCTGTTTTCGCTTTTACATAGATCTTATAAGCAGCTGCATTTAACATTTAGATGGATAAATGGACGTTTATCCATCTAAAGAATGTCTTTTTTTAAATAATTTTGTTTCCCTATCGATACTTCACTCGTACTACGTCACTAAGACGCTATGGGAAAAAAATATTTTTTCTCCGATACTGAAGCCTTTTTCAATCACGCAGTGTAACAGCACGGCCATTGGTTTATGCAGTGTATTAAAAATGAACCAATGGCTCTGGAGCGGAGCTTTCCGTTTCTTCTCCTTCAGCGACGACTACAAGATCTTCGCACAATGAGACTCGAAGCCTTCGCCGTGAACAAGCCTCACAGCGGATCAAGAACACTCTCTGCTCAGCTGACTTCACCGCTCTTCAGCTGCCTTCGGCGTCTGCAGCAGCGTGGTCTTCCAGTCCCCTGCCACTATCCAGCGACTATAAAGAGCATGCTGCACCGCTACTGTCGCTCATGCAGGGCTCCCCTGCACGCCGCTGACGGTCATGGCAAGTGCGTTTCATGCTTAGGCGCTGCCCACGCTGAAGCTGCACTTACCGAGATGGAATGTCCTCATTACGAAGATATGAGTCTCTCCTCTCTGCGTTCGCAGATAGCTTTCTTTTCAGAAAGCGACTCCGCATCTCGCGCCCTCCTGCTTTCTTCCTCCCAGGAGCCTGTGAGGAAAAAGCAGCGGGGCAGAGGATCTCGGCGCTCGGTGATGAATGAGCCCACGCCGAACTTTTCCGCGTTCTGTCTAAGGCAGTCCAAGAGCTGGGTTTGGATTGGTCTCCGCCGGAGGAGCCCACCCGCAGCCGCCTGGATGAATGGTTCTTGCCTGGGCGCCGTCAAGCTCCTCAACAAGCTTCTCCATTCTTTCCAGAGGTCCATGATGAGATCACCAGATCTTGGCGCGCCCCCTACTCGGCCCGCCTGCATACCTCCTCTTCGTCTGCCCTCACTACAGTCGACGGTGCTGAAGAAAAGGTTATGACAAACTGCCTCGCCTAGATGAGTCAGTGGCCGCGCATCTCTGCCCGCCCACGCCCCTCGGCTGGAAGGCAAAGGCCCCCCACCCATCCAAGCCATGCAGGATGACTTCAGCGCCCGCTGGAAGGGCCTACTCAACTGCTGGACAAGCAGCCTCTGCGCTTCACTCCATGGCGGTCCTCCAGGTCCTTCAGGCCAAACTTCTCCAGAGAATGGACGAGTCTGGACCGGACCCCGCGGCTTTCAAAGAGCTATGCAGTGCGACCAACCTGGCTTTACGTGCCACAAAGATGACGGCTCAGGCGATCGGCAGATCCATGGCCAGCCTTGTGGTGCTTGAGTGCCACCTATGGATGACCCTCACAGAGATCAAGGATGCAGATAAGGTCCCCTTCCTCGACTGTCCGGTCTCCCCCACTGGCCTGTTTGGACCCGTGGTTGAGGGTTTCGCGGAGTGCTTCACTGCTGCACAGAAGTTGTCCCAGGCAATGTGAGACTTCTTGCCAAAACGCTCCAGCTCTGTGGCTGCTGCCAGTCACACCAGACTGCCGCACGACCGTGCATGGCGCACACGAAGCCGCTCATCAGGCTGAAATGCGGTCTCTAAGCTGAGCCCTGGCATCGCTCGGAGGCAGAAAAATCCAACAGTGCTACGCTCGGCTAGACGCTACCCATTCCCTAAGCGCCAAGGACCCCGGCCAAAGGTAGTGCTGGACCTGGCACCCCCGGCGTCAACCTGATCCGTGGGACAGGAAGAGGAGGGGGCAAACTCTCACCATCGCCAGACCACCCCCCAAGCAGCCTCTTTTGTGCCTCCAAGCACCCCGTTCACTTCCGGGTGCCGATGGCAATGTGTTTGTGGTGAATACTGTTGTGAACCCCAGGTCCATACAGTTAGCACCCGCACAACTTATAGCTGTTATAGCGAGAAAAATCAAATACAAAGATTTTCAAAAAGAGAGCAAATTTCCTCTTCTGCTTATCACGAGCGTTGGGTCCCCGCATGGTGGCCTGTCGCTCGATAGTAGAACAAGGTTATTCACTTTAATTTGCTCGAAGACCCCCACGATTCTGCGGCGTGGTCTCCACCTCGGTTCAGAGCAAGGATGCACACGTCCTACGCGCCGAGGTGATGAATTTGCTTGCAAAAGGAGCCGTGGAAAAGGTTCCTCCAGCTCAGAGCGAGTCAGGCTTCTACAGCCGTTATTTCCCCGTCCCCAAAAAGGATGGCGGCCTCATGAGACGGCCATTCAGGATGATTACATTGTGAAGTGTGCCCAGGGGACTGGTTCTTTTCACTGGATCTGAAAGATGCCTGCTTTCACATCCAGATAGCCCCCCACCACAGGCGTTTCTTGAGATTCACCTTCGAGGGACGGGCTTATCACGGTCTTTCCCTTTGGACTGTCCCTAGCTCCCCACATTTTTACGAAGTGCATGGATGCGGCTCTTTCCCCGCTGAGACAGATGGGAATCCACATTCTCAACTACCACGACGACTGGCTCATACTGGCCCAGTCCCGACACAGGGATATTATCCCACAGATCCTTAGAGTGCCTGGGACTCAGGGTCAACTTTGCCAAGAGCGCACCGTCCCCCAGTCAACGGATATCGTTCCTGGGAACAGTTCTTGACTCAACCCGAATGAGGGAGTTAGTCGCACCAGATCATGCACTGGCTATTTGGCAGCTCGCGGCCTCATTCGAAATTGGATCCCTTCGCACTCTCAAGGCGTTTCAGAAGATGTTGGGCCTCATGGCCTCTGTGTCTCCAGTACTTCAACTGGGCCTGCTTCGCATGCGGCCCCTTCAATACTGGCTGAAACCACGAGTTCCGTCCCACGCCTGGTGCCATGGACACATGCGTTTCAAGGTGAGCCGGGGCTGCGTAGCCCCTTGGAAAGACTCTCAGTGGATGGATCGGGGCATGCCCCTGGGTATAGTCTGCAGAAGGAAGGTAGTCTCGACAGACGCTTCCAACATGGGTTGGGGAGCTCTGTGCGATGGTAAACCGGCTTTCAGCCATTGGTCGAAAGAGGAGAGTCGGCTTCACATCAACTGCCTGGAAACATTGGCAGTATGTTTGGGCCTTCTCACCTTTCTGCCAGACCTAAAGGGACACCACGTGCTAGTCCACTCAGACAGCAGACAGTGTGTCACTATATTATAAATCACAGGGCGGTCTCCCCGAAGCGAAGCTGCATTATGGTAGAGAGCCTCTTCTGGAAGGGGCTAGTAACTTGCGTCGCTTAAGCAGCAGCGCATGGCAGGGCAGGTTGAACCAGCTCCGCTGCTGAGCCATTGGTTCGTTTTTAATACATTGCACGAACCAATGGCCATGCAGTTTCTCTGCGTGATTGAAAAAAACTTCAGTATTCGGAGAAAAAGGAGTTTTCCCCAAAGCGTCTTAACCTGGCAGGGGATATGCTATCCCGGAGCACAAATCCCCTCAGCAAGAGAGGTGGATGGCTACCCCACATACGGTTCAGAGAATCGGGGAGATCTTCAGCAAAGGCAGAGGTCTACCTCTTCGCCTCGAAGACAATCCTCACTGCCCAATTTACTTTTCTAAGGACAGATGAGTGGCCCACGACTGGCCAAACCTCCTCCTTTACACTTTTCCCCTGATCGCCCTGATCCCACAGGTAATCAGGCGAAGCAAGGAGCGGAAACACAAGGTTTGTTGGTGGCCCCGCTCTGGAGGACCAAATACTGGTTCGCAGAGCTGTCTCAGCTGCTTGTAGCAGCTCCATGGCCCATTCACCTGAGACGAGACCTCCTCTCTCAGGCAAACAGAACAATATGGCACCCCCAGCCAGAGCTGTGGGCTCTGCACATTTGGCCTCTCGATGGGAGCCTGCGGACCTCCCAGAGAGCGTGCTAAACACAATATCTCAGGCTAAAGCACCTTCTACAAGGTGGCTATATGCCCTTAAATGGTCTGTCTTCTCCGCCTGGTGTATGGCCCTTGGTGCAGACCCAATTTCCTGTGACATATCTCTGATATTGTCCTTCCTGCAGGAGCTGTTGGATAAGGGTCATTCCCCTTCCACACTCAAGGTCTATGTAGCAGCCATAGCAGCCTCACATGCTCCTATAGCTGGCCAGTCAGTGGGCACGAACAACCTAGTTGATTGCTTTTTGAAAGGGTCTAGGAGGCCCTACTTGGGACCTCCCACGGTGTGAGGCCTCCTTTCGAAGCCGCTACAGTCGGGACCGGTGTCCTCTGATGCTAAAAACCGCTCTGCTACTGGCATTGGCATCCATTATTGGCATAATACTCTGCTCTCGGTGAGCCCTACCTGCCTCGAATTCGGGCCCAATGTCTCCAAGGTCGTCCTGAAGCCGAGGCATGGTAATGTACCTAAAGTGCTTTCGACTCTGTTCAGAGCACAGGTGATAGCTCTTTCGGCACTTCCTCCTTCAGAGCAGGACCAAGAGCTAAATCTACTCTGCCCCGTCAGGGCATTGAGAATATACATTGAGCATTACGCCCCGTTCAGACTGTCGGATCAGCTTTTTGTATGCTTCGGTGACCGCACCAGAGGGTCTCCGGTCATGAAGCAGTGACTTTTCAAATGGATAATTAACGCTATCAAGCTAGCATACTCTTCTTTGGGCCTTCAATGCCCCATGGGAGTAAGAGCCCACTCTACTAGAGGCATTGCCTCTTCCTGGGCTTGGTCTAGCGGGGTTTCCATTGCAGAAATTTGTGCGGCGGCCGGCTGGGCCTCGCCGTCCACATTTACCAGGTTTTATAATCTGGATGTCCCTGCTTTACAGGCTCGGGTCCTTTCTGCTTAAATGGACTTACTCTGGCAAAACCAGTGCTAAATCAGGCGTTCGCATTCTCTGTACGCTCTTGGCCTCCACTGGGTTCCGAGGCTGAACAATTTATTTTGGAACAATTACTCAGTGCCGGGCCGACCTCTGTGAGTTTGGCCCTACTGCCTCCTGCGGGGCTTCCCAGCAAAATACTTGGTCCCTCTGGGCCCCAATTGGTGCTCAAGGCAAGTTCAAGTATTAGTCGTTCCTCTAACATAGCACGGCGGGATTGTACTGGTTCCCCAAAGCGCCTTAAGCAGACGCAGTACGAGTGAAGTATCGATAGGGAACTGTAATGGTTACTAACGTATATCGTTCCCTGAGATACAGTAACGAGTAATGCATTGCTGGCCGTGCTACAGTATGTAGATGCACGACTCGGTCGTTCCGTCAAGTCGAAGTAACCACAGGATCCCTATTGCGAAGCCGCTATTTAGCAAGGCAGTGTCGCCATAGGCTAGTACATCGCCCACTGCCGAGCATTGGTTCGTTTTTAAAAAATTACACGAAACCAATGGCCGTTGCCTTTCAGGTACACAGCGTGATTGTGAAAAAGGCTTCAGTATTCGAGAAAAGGAGTTTTCCCCAAAAGCATCTTAGCAGACGCAGTACTCGTTCCCGTATCTCAGGGAACCGAGGTTACGTTAGTAACCGAGTACGTTTTGTTTGGGTGTTTATATCTTAGATGCTAGTAAGATTTTTTTTTTCATTTAAATTTTTGAATGTATCAAGTGACAATGAAGACATAAAGACAACTATAATGTTACAAAATATTTATATTCCAAATAAAATGCAGTTTGTTTGCAATTTGTTTAAAAATGTATTACGGTTTTCACAAAAGTATTAAGCAGCACAACTGTTTTTTTAACATTGATAATAATAATAAATGTTCTTAAGCAGCAAATCAGCATATTAGAATGAGTTGAAGACTGGAGTAATGATGCAGAAAAAAAATCAGCTTTTTGCCATACAGGAATAAAGTACATATTGTAAAATTTCTTCAAAAGGATTTTTTTTTAAAATGGATTATATAATATTATAAAATTCACCAATATACTGTTTTACTGAATTTTAAAATAAATAATCAATTAAAGTTGCCCATGGTGAACACCAAGAGACTTCTTTCAAAATCATAACAAAAAACAAACCAAGAATTAATAAATAAAACTAACTAATAAAAAACAAACAAACAAATAACTAAATAATCACCCCCACCGTTTGAATGATATGTATGTCAGAATTTGCATGATGTGTGACAATAGCATTAATTATTATTTTAATTCTCTCTTTTATGTACTGCAAACCATGATGCGTTTTGTATGTTTTATCTTTATAATAATCGTAGAAGCCCGCTAACTGCGTATCACAATGAAAAAAAAGGCTGCTTGTAAAAAAGAGAAAGAGCAATTCTTTCAATAGTTCCAAATAGTAGTCATCAACAATGTTCTCCATTTTTTGTGTATCCATTTTTATAGGAGAAACATATCATGCAAAGCTGACACTTTCTGGTTGAGAACTCCATTAGGTCTCCTGAGCTATGAAAGCCCAGCCTCTGAGCAATAATATTTCCTTCTGGATTGCTGGTGATGCTAGTAAAGTCTATTCTAAGACTGCAGACAGCAACATAATCTGCTTGCATGTTTATTAGTGATGCAAAACATCTCAGATTGTGTTTGACTTTATCTAGCTATCAACAGGATGTAATAACTCCATGTTTGGATGTTATCCAAGCATGTTATGTCAAGTTAGAACCACAAAACATTGATCTGTTTCAAATAACATCTTCCATTCTTCATGATTAACAAACAGCCAAACAGTGGAGGAACATCACATGTATAGACTGGTATAATCATTATGACACTGGAAATCTGCTAGCAGATTTTTTTTATCTAAAAAAAGAAGGAATTCAAAGCAAATTAGTTTTGGACAATAGCATAAATGTACCTCCAATGAAATATCATAGCATTGTCTACTTTAGAGACGTGTGCCTTCAAAAAGATGTCAAAAGGTCAGTGTCCTCTCAGAAATGCAGTCTGTTTGGCAATATGTTCAAAAACATGCCGAAAATCTGTTTCCTCCTGAGTATTGCTCACTTTTGGAGATATCCTGGCGCACGGCCAGTGTTCTGCTTAGCATTCTACGCTGCCGGTGGGTGGAAAATTGTCCCAATCTGCTTGTCCCCTCTGTTACCAATACAACAGATCAATAACTTCTCTTCAGTGACAGCGTGCAGGCTGTGCATGGGGGGTTGCGTTAATCACTGCTGGTAACCAAAGCAAAAACAGTGCACCACAGGAAGATGTATAGTTTTGAAAAGCATTCCCTATAGCTATAATGCAAGAAGTTACTATTTAGTGCTTTTTGCTTAGGCAAGTATCACTATTGTACGGTGGCCCAGTAGTGCACAACACAACGAAAACAAGCCGCAAAGCAACACAATTAGCACAACACAACGGAAACAAGCTGCAACTCAAAACAATTTGCACAACACAATGGAAACAAGCTGCAACACAATGGAAACAAGTCGAAACACAACGGAAACAAGCCGCAACACAATGAAATTAGCAAAACACAACGGAAACAAGTCTCAACACAATGGAAACAAGTTACAACACAGCGGAAACAAGCTGCAACACAACAAAATTAGCACAACACAATGGAAACAAGCCACAACACAATGGAAACTTGCCGCAACACAACAAAAACAAGTTACAACACAGCGGAAACAAGCTGCAACACAACAAAATTATCACAACACAATGGAAACAAGCCACAACACAATGGAAACTTGCCGGAACACAACAAAAACAAGTCGCAACACAACGAAATGAGCACGACACAACAGAATCAAGTCACAACACAACAAAATTAGTCCTATGCTTTGTGTTGTGGAGATTTCGTTGTGTTGTGCACTACTGGGTCACCGTACTATTGTTCAAACTTGGGGATAAGAACGTCTTGTGCATAATGCACCACACAAAATTTGTGTTACAAACATGAATAATAACCTCAAAATTGGGAAAATAATGAAAAGAGGTGTGCATTCCCTTTTCTAAGCAATCTCACTTCAATTGATGCATTATGGGTGATAATATGACAAGAAAAATCCCACAGATGTACAACGAAAGAGGAACCCAAGGCATATCTACACACCAGGGATGAGCTTTTTTCACTTGTGAACAGTAAGAAGCCACCAGAACACCCTAGGAACGCTCTAGCAACCACCTAGAAAACCTTTGTAACTGTACTGCAATACACTAGCAAAAACCTAGAACACTGTAGCAACCACATAGCAACACCCTAATGACTCATAAAATCCATCTCCCTAGCAACTGCCAGGACACTATAGCAACCACCTAGAACAGTGTAGCAAACACATAACAACAACCCTACCAACCACCAGAACAGCAATACCCTAGTGACCACCTATTTCATCCTGGCAACTGAATAGCAATGCCCTAGCAACCACCCAGAACACTGTAGCAACAACAAACGCCTTTGCAACCACATAGATCACTGTAGCAACCACATAACATCACCCTAGCAACTGCCAGAACACCATAGCAACCACCCAGAACACTGTAGCAAACACATAGCAGCTCCCTTGCACTCACATAGAAGACTCTAGCAACCACATAACATTACCCTACCAACCACCAGAACATCCTAGCAATGCCCTAGTGACCACCTATAACACTGTAGCAACCATGTAACACCAATGCAACCACATAAAAGATTGTAGCAACCACATAACACCACCTTACTAACTACCAGAAAACCCTAGCAATACCCTAGTGACCAACTAGAACAATGTAGCAACCACATAAAACACCAAGAAACTGCCAGAACACCATAGCAACCACCTAGAACACTGTAGCAAACATGTAACAACTCCCTTGCAACCACATAGAAGACTGCAACCACATAACTTCACCCTACCAACCACCAGAACACCCTAGCAATGTCCTAGTGACCACCTGTAACACTCTAGCAACACCATAGCAACCATCTAGAACACTATAGCAACCACATAACACCATTACAACCACATAAAAGACTGTAGCAACCATATAACACCACCATAGCAACTGCCAAAACACCCTAGCAACCACCTAGAACATTGTAGCAAACACATAACAACTCCCTTGCAACCCCATAGAAGACTGTATCAACCACATAACACCACCCAACCAACCACTAGAACACTCTAGCAACACCCTAGCGACTATCTACAACACCTAGCAATGCCAAGGTCATGGGTTTGATTCTGAGAGAATGCATAAAGTGATCAAATGTATACTCTATCTTGAATGCATTAATGCATTGCAAGGATAAAAAAGTGTCCACTAAATGCTTAAATGCACAGGCAAACAGCTCTCTCCTTTTCTTTCTAAAGTGAGAAGTTTCTAATTTTTATGCAAATTTGTCCCTGACTTCTGTAAATTTGAATGAACAAATAATGCATAGAATTAACTAAGTAACTCAAGGTCTACAACTTACTACACAGCAGCCTACAGCAATCTATGAAATAGCTAGACACAGCCTGCAAAATATGGCTTGATAATAAGGAGCCTCTTTCCAGCGAATAAAAGACCTAAACAAAAACGTGCCTCATTACAATACACTGCAAAGCTGGCACTCCACACAATCCAATTACAACATGCAAATGATGCTGGACTGTTTGAAAGGGGCTGCAGATAGGCCTACCTTTATCGTAAGACACACACACACACACACACACACACACACACACACACACACAAACTGCCTCTCAGAATAAGACACACACACACACACACACACATTCTCCTTCACAGTCTCTTTCTCTCTCAGTTTTTCTCTCCACACACACACTCATACGCTCTCCCCTCTGCCGTTATTGACACACTCCCATGGCCTAGGTTGTGTTAGCCAGGTGGTGAGAACAGGTGTTGAGTGAGTGTTGCCATTTGAACACCACTGCGCACTTGGCTCACCACCAGTCAGCTGGAATGGTAAAGCTGCTCTTCCCGTGTTCACATCTCTCCGCCTTATTGGCTGATTACGAGGGAGAACGTTTGGCGCCGTGTTTGTGTCATCTGCAACAGCGACTCCTCCTCAACCTCCCATGCGATACTTTTGTTTCGTTTAAGGGTTCGCTTCTCTGCCATGCATGGTGAGGCAAGCTACTGACACGGGATAGCAGATCACTTATGCTTTAGTGATGCTGCAATGAATGGTAATTTATACAAACAACGGCGGATCCAAGGAGAAGACGGAGTATAAACAAAATAGGTGACAGAAGAGGAAAATGACTTCTAAATGAGGAAGAATGAGAATTTATAAGCTAGAGAGAGAAATGGGGGAAGTTAGCAACATATGGGAGAGAAAAATGTTATGAATAAAAATGGTTTTGCTTGCTTTTTGTGCATTCTTTTTTCTTTTATTTAAGACAGCTCACCCAACCACGTCGTGCTATTTTTCATTTCACTGAACAATGTGAGAAATAATTTTGAATTACGGCAAAGATAAAACCAGCATTTTTGCATCTTTTTCATCTATTTGTTGAGATGAATCTCTAAAATGCAAAGCCTATAGACATGCCTGAACATTTAGATATATAGCACTTTCATAATACGAGCACAAAATGCTATTACTTAATGTTTTTGAGGACACTAACACATTTTTCAGGCTTAAGAGACTAATGAATTTTACTGCATCATTTTAAGGAAAAATTTAAATAATAAAATAAATAAAGGTTATTTACTAGCATCTATGGTTCCATTTACATTCATGGAACCTTTCCAGTGCACAAAAGGTTCTTTAGTGGAAAATAGGTTCTTCAGATTATTAAAATGTTCTTCAAGCTAAGAACTATTCACTGAAATGTTGGGGAACACAAAATGGTTCTTCTGTGCATTGCTCTGAAAACCCCATTTGGAAATTTATTTTTAATAGAGCAAGTCAAAACAATTTAATGTTCCTGATTGTATTCCTCAAACATGACTAGTGCATTTAAATGTTTTTATGTTATCTCACATAGGCTTTTAACATCCCTAAAATCGAATTCCATTCCACCATAATTCCAAAACTGCAATAAGCTCCATTAACTATTTGAAATGACCCGTTCATGTTCTACTGATGCCGGTGTGAACAACACAAAAAGGAAATCAACTTTGACTGACAGCTCCTTCCTCGCTTTGAATAGTGTTCAGCTATATTATCCAGTTAGATTCCCCCCGTGCCCCACCCCCTACATTATCATGGGCTGTCCCGTCTTTATCTGCATATTCCTTCCCATCTATGCAAATGGATCCTCTCATTCGCTTAATAGGGGTATTAATCTGATATCAGCCTCTTAAATACTGCGCAAACAGGGTATGGCTGAGATGAATGAGTGTAAGGCAAGTGCACCACGCCATCAGCATATAAATGTCATGGAGGCCTCAGATGATTTAGTGTTTTTTATTTGGGTAATTATTTAGCTACTTTATTTATTACCTTTTGTGGTTTTAATACTATACGGACAATTCATTTTTTTTAGGTATTAGATTTATTTAGATTATAAATGTCATCATGCATGGTTATTTATTATCTCCCCAAAATTGAGTGTGTGGGAACAAGCTTAAATTTCTTAAAAAGCTGGCAACTATGCCCACATATTTTTCCAAATGTCCAAAAAATCTTTTACTATTTGCCAATCATTCCCACTGCTAATGTCAACGAGCTCATCTGGAGTTTAATTGAAATACATGAGGGGACGAGAGGACACATTCAAAGCAACTGGGGCCAGTGACACTAGATGAATTGGCGAAATGGCATTTGATTAATACGATACTTGACCCCCAGTAATTATGTCCTTTACAATAGACTGGTGACACCTATTAACCACAGTAATCACTTTTGCTGGTGCGGTGTGTCGGAGGAGCTCGACATATGGCCACCTTATTGAAATAGATGCTCCGAATGGAAGAGAAGGGAGGCAAGGGTCCTCACATTAATGTCTCCTCATTCATGCAGTCCCAAAGGAGAAATATCTGACAATATGTACAATTATTTAGCCTTCTGTGAGCTTCATGGGAAACTGGAGGGCTTTTTTTCCGCTGCATACTATTTGTAGTGCTGATGACATTCCCTTTGCACCGATTTTAAAAGACAGGAAATGACATCGCTAACCTTGGGACTTACTTTAAAGGATTTTGTGTCTTTGAGACTGCGAGGCAAAAGTTGAGGGATAGTTTGAGGACAAGAAAAATGGAACAAACAACAAACCATAACCAAAACATCTTTGCTTGGAATGTTAAGACAGTGTTGAATTTTAATCATCCATAGTTTGATGTTTTATTATAACTCAGTATGGTCTGGATTTATTTGGCACGGCTTTACAAATGCATTTGAATCCATCTTTATTTTTTATAGAGTGTACAAAAGAGAGGACAAAGGTTCTTGGCATCTGTGGTTACATGAAGAACCATTAACATCCATGGAATCTTCCATGTCACAGAAGGTTCTTTATAGTGGAAAAAAGTTCTTTAGATTTTTTTTTTTAATGGTTCTTTTAAGAACTGTTCCTGAATGGTTCTTTTATGGCATTGCTGAAAAAAAAAGTTTTGGGACCTATATTTTAAAGAGTGCACTGTTTACTATTGTACAGTGCCATACTGTCCTAGTGACCGATTTTGTAAATTTTTCTGAGAGAGTGTGTAATGTCCAAAATAAAGTTCCCATCCATACCTGCTGAATCCTTCAGGGCCCAAGTTCAACTCCAGGTGTCCGTTCGGTCCTGCCGCACACTTTGAGAGACTTGGGAGTGGTCGTCATGGCCAATCTCTGGTCATTCATTTGCAGGTAATGATTTTGGAACAGGGCTGCTAATAGGGCATTATGGGAGTCCCTGGTTCCCCTGACAGCTGATTAATGTCCACTGTGATGACATCAGCTCTGAGAGAAACTAGATAAAAGAACACTTGTATTGGACCGAGCAGGATGATGAACGAGCGACCATGCTAGCGACTCATCTCATTACGAACTACAGACTGCTGGCCATTTAGCTAATGTAGCGAGTCATTGTGTGCCCAGGGACCCCGGGCCGCAGGTTTGGAAATTAATGACACGGCAAACGTGCGATATGGAGTTTGACCCTGCATAATATGCAAGCATATAGGATTAACCTTGCCTTGTCAGACGCCACTATTGTTATCCCGAATGCGGCGGCGGAGTACACAAGCAGGGGAAAAGAGATATTTATACCAATACCTATACCTGGATTTAAGATTCATTTCATGGGTCGTGGCTAAGCTGCAGGGAAGGATTAAACAGATAGTCTTTTCTTTGAGAGGTAGTGAAAATAAACCTCTCATTGAATAGGCGAGAAAGCATAGTGAAAGACATCAGGCGGCGTAGACTCTTTATTTTCACCTTATAGAGCTTGCAAAAGCTAATCTAAAAGCACATAGACATTTGATGAGGAAAAAAAATTGGTATTATGGAATAAGACAGACATATGAAAAATGTTTACATATATGTGTATGGTTAGTGGAAATATATCCACAATCAATGGCAATCTGTACTTTTTTAACCATTATATATTACTGTATGCTTTTGTGTCAGTTTCACACATGTTGATTTATGAGTTGTTGGAAATACTGATTAACTTTTTTTTTCTTGATATTTGGTGGCTTTTCCTCATTTAGAGTAATGAACATGTATTCAAAGTTTAGACACCCTGATGTGTTGTGGAACATGTTCTGTGATTCCTCTTCCACTGGTTCAAAATGTTCAATCGTTTTAAATGTTAAAAATTAAACAATACTGTTTATAAAATTAACTTTCTTTTTCTCAGGGGGAAAAATAAACCAGGTGTAAAATAGCCTAGAGTTTTAAAAAGTATATGCTCTCAGGTATGTACAGTATGTATATTTATTTATGTATTTATTTAATTTTGTTATGTGTGAGAACTATTAATGTTAAAGGTTTGCTGTTTTACCTGTTTTCATAGTGGGATTTTCAGGGAATTAAATTACATCCTGGGTCATTTTGACTCAGAACATTACAAATGTACCTAGAATTTAAATTTGACACCCAAAGCACAAACAAAGGTTTTAAATGCAAATTAAATAATTTGCAATATCATAAATTATATGTTTTACATATATTCTTATTTCCAAACAAATTATGATTCTCAAGTTAGTTTACGAAACTACACTCTAAAAAATGCTGGGTTGTTTCAATATTTCATTTAGAGCATAAACCCAGCATTTTTTAGAGTGTAGCAATGCCAAGGTCATGTGTTCAGTTCCCAGAGATCACATGTCTACCCAATGAATAAATGTAATTAAGAGAAATCTACCACAGATGCGAATCTAATTTCAGTTTATTAATGTGGGTGAATTCTGTGGATGTGCTTCAAATGAACTTTAAAATCTTTTACATTTGCCATATACATGGGCCTGACCTTTTAATGATAACTAAGCCCGCTTAATACCGATATCCTCAGGAATATGACCCATTGCTCTTATTAGCCTTTAAGACTTCCTCTCCTTTCACCTTCAATCAGGGTTAAGCTGAACTCTTGCTGTCAGGACTAGTTCGGTAATGAGCATATCAATCAAAGAGTAAATTATGACTGCTAACTATTTTAGCAGGATCAGACATTCTCAGTTTAGGTTTTGACCATAATTTAATTGTCTAACATTTGGGACAAAGCGCAGGAGGAATGGAAGGTAGTTAAAAATTCTGTCATTATTTACTCACCCTCAAGTTGTTACAAACCTGCATCTCTCTTCCGTCAAACACAAAAGAAGACATTGTGGAAAAAAGTCTCAATGTTTTTATACACACATGGAAAGTCAGTTGGCTCCAATGTTGTTTGGACAAATTATCTTCTTTTGTGTTTCTGCAGAAGAAAGAAAAGTCATACAGGTTTGGAACGACATGAGGGTTAGTAAATGATTTTTTGAGGTAAACAGTCTCATTTAAAAAAGTGTATAATTTCAGTTCCAATAGCGTCACCAATCTGAACTGACACTGGTCTTCCATTGGTCAGCCGAACAGATTGTCCCGCCCCAACTCATGCTACTGGTTAAGCTAATGTTACAGATTGGTCAGGATGCACAAACTAACAAATGACGTATTTATAGTTATCTCTGCATTTTGAGTTGGAATATCACCTTTATGGCTAGGACTCATCAAAACAGAGACCCTCAGGTGACATCGACCGTTACCAATCCTTTCTCTCCCGTAAAGAACCAAGAACTGCATTTACGGTCTGTCTACAATGACACGATCAGTAGGTTAGAGCTTCACAGCGAGAGGGGGCTATGTATTTAGTCACCGGTCACTCTTAATGGCTTCAAACCATGCAGAAAATTATTCACTGACCCTTCACACACCTCTGCGTCGGGAGCAGCTGTAAAACAACCCAGCCTTTGTCAAGGATTATAACGGGCGGAAATCTGGCCTTATTATTAAAAAGCCTGGCGATTTCTGGCCCCTTTCTTTTCAGCCATCCAATATTCATTAAAGTGGGATTTCGGCACATTAGCAAAGGAGGAGAAAGTAGCCCCTGGAGACTGTGTTTGCGTTTTCAGCACTGGCCCTGTAATTCTGTCAGACACTCCTGTGAAGAGGAGGAAAGGGGAGGGAGGGAGTGGCTCCACTTAACCGGGATTTATTACCTCGACCAGCTGCCCTCCTCTCTCTCTCTCTGTAAAAGGTAATTGCATCCAGTTGTAACAAGCTAATTGATTGCTAATTAGATAAATCAGCACTCCAAGAGCTGTCAAGCACTGACGGATGGTAACAGAAGTCATGTGCCCCGGTGTAATGGTGGAAGGGTGGGAGGACA
Source organism: Sinocyclocheilus anophthalmus (assembly GCA_018155175.1). Lineage (NCBI taxonomy): Eukaryota > Metazoa > Chordata > Actinopteri > Cypriniformes > Cyprinidae > Sinocyclocheilus > Sinocyclocheilus anophthalmus. The sequence goes on along the minus strand of JADLZN010008139.1, from coordinate 422,628 downwards.
GTTGTTGCCCAACAGAAAGAGAGCAGTCTGGGTGCGCTACCAAAGGACGAGGGGGAGCGGACGATACCGGCAAGATGGGCAGATGAGCGCGAACCGCAGAAAAAGAGGGGGTCTTGAGCGTAGTGACAATGCAAATCAAAAAAGGCAGAGTAAACATGATTGATTCAGGCGGAGGCTGTCGGAGAGGGGGAAATTGGATTCAATGGACAGCTGGATGTCTGCAGCGACTCCCTGGCCACCAGGCAGCACCCGGCACTTTCTCATGCTAATGCATCCTGGGCTAGTGTAGCGCTGAATGGATGATACCAGCCCAAACAGGAACTGAGACTGGGGGGGTTTGCTTGGGTTGAGAGGGTAAGAATGAATGAAGGGGGAAGGGCAGCAGTAAATAGGGACTACTGCTCGGTACGATGTTTCAAGTATGTGTGTATCATATATTCATAAATGTACAAATTTAAATACAGGAAAATCAGCCCGTTCCAAAGATTTCATTCATGGAGTACCATCTACGGTACAATATTAATAATAACATGAAAAAGACACGAATGAGACATATCGTATAGGTTAATATCGATTTTAGTGAAAAGTAATCAGTATATGCATTTGATACACTTCCGGTCAAAAGGATGGAATTATTAAGATTTTTAAATGTTTTTGAAAGAAGTCTCTTAAGCCCACCAAGGCTGCATTTGTGTGATCAAAATACAGTGAAAACTGGAAATATTGGAAAATATTTTTATGATTTAAAAGGACAGGTTTGCTGCTTAATATTTTTGAGAAAGCTGTGATACACCAAACAAGAAAAGGGAATAAGACATGCATATGTATGTAGACCGGCAAGGAGCATCTAATTGCTCAGAAAGTGACAGTAAGAGTTTCCGAAAGTATACGAAAGGATACATTTAAAATCAATTCGTTCCTCTGTTGGGCACTTTCCTGTGCATGGTTTCCACAAAAAAAACTTTTCAGTATTGATGATTTCTTGAGCATCAAATCAGCATTTTAGAATGATTTCTGAAGAATCATTGACCTGAAGCTGGTAGTACTGATGTTGAAAATTCAGATTTTTCCATGTGTGCATGGTAAATTCATTTTCCAATATTAAGCGTATTTTAACAGAAAACTGTTCTTTTAAATTGTAGTTGTATTTTTTTAATCCATTCCTGTTTCACTGATTTTTTAATTAAATAAATGCAGCCTTAGTGAGCATAATAGTTTAGTGTTGACCAGCATTTTATGTTATTGATAAAATATATAATGCTATTACTTAAATTAGATATGCAAAAACTGTTAACAGATTAAATTATATTATATTAGGGGGAAAAATTAAACCTATTTTGTGCTTACCTTTGGAGTGTAAGTGGACATGTATATAAATATATTGAGAACACTGTTTTTAACGCACACCTGCTGATTCATCTTACAATTGTTGTGTCTGCACAACTGTTGTGTTGAAGAAAAGAAAGGGCTGTTTGAACAGTATTATGTAAACATGCTCCTCGGGAGCCCAATAAGACTCAGGCCACACCTTTGTTTCCGTTTAATCTCTCTGATTATGCAGACATCACTTAGACGTTGCCATGGACACAGAACATGGTTGGCAAGCTAGGCCGAGCAGTCTCTGTCTGGTTAAAAGCAGCTCATGGAACGACGCCAAAGTAACACCATCACCTCATCAATTTGCCTTTCTTTGACTGTATTTTGCATTTTCCGCCATGTATATTTCCAAAATGGAAACAGCAAATGATCAATTCGAGAGCAATTCCGGAACAAAATATTAATTTGCATTTAATTTGCATGCCTAATTATGGCTTAGACTTGAACTAATACTCTATTTGAATATTGCACTGTCTTGGCTTCAAGCAAAACGTTTAGTATTAACGCGCACACACACACACACACACACAGATCAGGTTACCACAACGAGGTGTTGGCCCCTGAAATGGGGGATGTGATCCCTACAAGTCCCCCCACTCCCAAACACACACACACCCTTTTCACCAGCTGACCCATGAGGGACATACAGGCCTATTGAGTTCCAGCTTTGCTGGCATGCGACATGCCCATTCTCTGCATGCTGCAGTAGCACAGTGGGTGGCATATCCCGGCACAGTTGCTGCACGATTTACAGCCGAGCAGGTCGGGGGTTTGATAGAATGAACCAGTTAGTATGCACCTAAAAAAAGACTGATCCTCTTCAGTATTCACAGATTTATCAGTATGTTAGCACATTTTCTAGAAACACCTGAAATTCTATTACTCCTCAAAAAATACATAAATAAATTATATTAAATATAATTATATAATGTATAAACTCACCAAAGCTACATTTATTTGCAGTAATATGATATATTTTTTCCATTTAAAATTCTGATCTATTTTAATATTGAAAATGTATTCAATAATTTATTCCTGAGCTATTTGATTGTGCTAAAGTGGAATGATTGCAAGTAGGCTATACTTTAGGTACACTTCAAATATATTGCGACTGATATTATTCAAATATTATCAATCCTCACATTAGGACATTAAAACACGTTTTAGGCTTAATAATAAGAAATATGCATTGTGCACAAGTAGTACTGCAAATTAAAGTTTAATTATCATTTTTATATCAGTTAGTCTCGAGCGATATGTCAATAAATATGCTAATAGTTTTGAACTATACTTAGTATAAAATGTATTTATTTTTATTGGGGATGTTGATTTGCTGCTCAAGTTTCTTATTATTAGTGTTGAAAACTGTTGGTATGCTTAATATTTTGTGGAAACCATGATAAATTTTTTCAGGATTCTTTGATGAATAAAAAAGAACAGCATTTATTTGAAAAAAAAATCTTTTGTAACATTATGAATGTATTTACTTTCACTTTTGATCAATTAAATGCATCTTTGCTTGGAAAAAAAGTATAATATTTCTACTGAGCTTAAACTTGTCATATGGACCCTATTGTAAGTTTATTACCTTTCGAAAAATGTTCTAAAAAGTAATAGGTTTATTGCTATTATGCATGTTTCAACTTGATATTTTTGTGCCTTATGGTGTTATATGGTTAAAGGAAGTGTCTGTATGGATAATATCATGGCAGAAAATACCTTTTTTGTTGTTTCCTGGGTATTTGTTTGCCATTTCATTTGCGTTTTTGACTTTAAACTATTCAACATTTAACATTTTGAAATGAAAATGGCGTTGAATAAATTAAACAAAAAATAAATTATAAAAAAATTATATCCTATAGTAATCTATATATATATATATAATATATATATATATATATTAGTTATATATATATATATATATAAAATATATATATATATATATATATATAAACGTAGTTTATTATATATATATGAGTTTGTATTATATAGATATACGTTTGTAAATAAAACAAAGATTACCGGAATATGTTTTACAAGAAAATGCTATTTCTGTATTTTTACTTTAAAATTTTACATGTCATTCTGTTACTTGCCATTTCTTTGTAATTATTTGTTACATTTACTAGCAATTTCTAAGTTAAAACTATTTCTACAATTTCTTTGCTACTAGTCTACTTAAGTGTACTTATGTAATAATTAGGTTAGGGATAAGTTGTTGATTTTGAAACTATTTTAATATAATATGGGAATATTATAGCAATGAGTTTGAGTCATATAACACAGTTACAATGCAACCCAGTAGTGTCTTGAGCTCAAAGCTCGAAATCTCTGCAGTTATCAGGGGGGTAGAAGGATTTCAGCTCCTCATTGGAGATCACTTTCACACCTCACCCTTTCATTTGTTTTGCAAAAAAAACTTTTGGGGTGGAACATCGCTGTCTAGACGGGCGACATAAAAGAAGCGGCAACTGTTCATGCGTGTCTCTTCCTCACCATTGTCCCTCATCCCCTCCGCTCTCCTCCATCTCCTTTGCCCACTGTCTGCGCAGTATTGTTGGAAGACAATGCGCTGTCACTGCCGCTTCCTAAACTTGTTGGGATCTTGCTCTTCACTGTGACGTGATCAGCAGGATGGTGGTGGCTACAGAGCAGCGGTGCCAATCAGAGAGAGTTCAAACTCAGAGAATTGAGATTCTAGCATGTATATCTGGCATGTGTCCATGCAGAGGATCAGAAAACTGTGATGGATGCTGATTTCTCTTATGGGAAGTCGATGCCTTTGGCTCTTAGGTGACGCTTACACTGATGTTGGAATTGTGTGTGGAAAGAATAAAAAGTAAGTAATCTAAAGGCTGTAATGATTCAGCTCCTCCATAGGTGAACAACTGAGTCTTAAAAATAAAAGTTAAAAGCGAAAAAATAAAATAAAAGCAATTGGCATCTATGGTTCCATGAAGAACCTTTAACATCCATCCCTGAATCCTTTCTATTGCACAGGTTCTTTATAGTGGAAAAAAGATTCTTTAGATTTTTAAAGTGTTCTTCACATAAAGAAAAGTGTTGTTTACTTTAACAAATGTTAAGAAGATTCTTTATGGGTTCTTCTATCGCATCATTGTGGAAAAACCCCTTGTGGAACCATCAGGAAAGTGTTTGTTGTTCGCCCGATTATTCTGGAGAAGGCAATATCTGACGACGTTAAGTATCTTATATCTATTTCAAATATCTTTTAAGCTTAGTGGGATAGAATTGAATTTTGTTTTATGGTTTGGAAAAATTTTAATTTGCGTAACAATAATATTATGTGTAATGAAGTGTAATTTTTGCAGTATATGGGTCATTATATAAAACTAGTGCTTTTCCAAGATATTCTTTAAATTATTTTATTTTTTTAATGTTTTTTTTATATTTATTTCTATACAAACATAAGTTTCAGTTGGGCAAAAGAATGAAAATTTAAAAGTGACAAGCTTAAAAAAATGTAATATTTCCTTGAAGTTTTCACTTCTAATGTCGTCATAATATTTATTTATTTAACAAAATTGTAGTTGTAATTGTAATTGTAATTGTAAACTTATTTGACATATTTTATTTTCATCAAAATTTGTAAATTTACTAATACAGTTGGAAGTTGAAAACACTGTGGACGGGCCAAAGCATCATTCTCATCATAGAAAAACAAACATTTAATCTAATCATTTTTGTAATTTCTTAACTAGCACTTGTTTTATAGAATGACTCATATAATAACACTATTCGTTTTAGAGGATTAATCTGTTTATCACTGCTTGGCATATAATGCAGGACATTAATTTTTCTCTTTCATGCCCTCAGCAGTTGCACAAACTACTATATATATATTTTTTTTTCATTTTTTAACTCATACTATTTGCATATAAGGGCCACATATAGCAATTGTTTTTATAGAATGGCTCATATAACAACACTAGGTATGTCAATAAAGGTCTGTTTTAGTGGAGTAATCTGTTCACCTCGTCTTAGCATACAATGCCGGACATTTATTTATTTATTTATCTCTTTTATGCCTTCAGCAGCCCCTCTGAGGTCTCCGCGAACCAAATCATTTGATCTGAGGCTTTGGCTTCAAATAATTTCGAGTGAATGGAAGGGCCTTTTCCCTTTCACTGCCACTTATCAAAGCCAATGTTAATTTTCTTATTATCAGCCCCTTAATTATTTGTTGTGTGTGATAAGTGCTTTCAGCGCATGTGATATCAGCAATAACCTTCTGGCTGCGGCGTCAAGGGGCCTTGTTGAGTTTTCCCCTCGTCGCATTCTCCTCCATTATTAAGACAATGAGGAGTGAACACAAATACCCTTCATTGCGCTGCCTTCTTCTCGAAACAGAGGAATAAATATTATAGATTAATTAATCCTTGCTGATTATAATTTAATTATGTTGCCTCCAGAGGCCAAAGCACGCTTTCTCCCTTCAAATTTGTTATGTGCCAGGCTGAACATTTATAAGAGCGCGCTCACTCACGGGCACTTGGGACCATTGTTTATGAGAGCATTTTGGTTGCATAAATTTATTCTGTGGATGTATTACAAGCTTTGCATTTGTCGCCTGCAGTCACAGTCCACAGTTCAGACTGACGTATAAAATTAGTGAGCGTCTGATCAATTTGGGAACATTACCAATTAGCTCCAGGGTCTTAATTTCCTTAGTTGATGTTTATGAAGAGAAAACGTTACAGTGCTGCTGTCACTTAGAGTTGTTATTATTACTATTTTAAACATCCCTCTTTAGAAGACTTGATTCTGATTGGTTGTTTGTGACATTCCACATATTTTTAAATCGCACTGACTCATCACCACCACATTTTTAAAACACTTTACAATAAGTCCATTTGTTGACCTTGGTTAACTACATTAGTTTACATAAACTATGAAAAATACTTCTAAAGCGTTTATTGTTCTTAGTTAATGTTGATTCCATTATTAAAATCAAAAGTTGTATCTATTAATGTTATGTAATGGACTAACAATAATTAGCAGTAATATTGTGAAATATTATTACAATTTAAAATTAAAAAAAAGTTTCGGTTTTAATATACTTTGAAATGTAATTTATTCCTGTGATGAAAAGCTGCATTTTCATTACTCCAGTCTTCATTGTCACATGATCCTTCAGAAAAATCATTTTTTAATATGTGATTATGCTCAAGAAAACCTTTCATGGTCCAATGGTGAAAAAACAGTGCTGCTAATAGTGGGATACTGATGAGGATAAAGTTCAAGGACAGCATTTATAGAAATTAGTGCTGTCAAACGATTAATCGTGATTAATCGCATCAAAATAAAAGTTTTTGTTCACGTAATATATGTACGTGTATGTGTATTTATTTTGTATATATAAATACACACACATACAGGATATATTTTGAAAATATTTACATGTATTTGGATATTAATAGGCTTATATATAAACTATTAATATCTAAACATAACATTTGCTTAAGATTACATGAACGTGGTTGTATTTAGCTAAAATAATAAATAAACAGTAACACAATATATTATGTACAAAAATATATATATTGGATGCGATTAATCACAATTAATCGTTTGACAGCTCTATTAGAAGTATATCTTTTTTAAATGACAAATTTCCTAACTGTCATTTTTGATCAATTTAATGCATCCTTGCTGTATAAAAGTATTCAATCATACTGACCCTACATTTTGGATGGTAGTGTATCAGTGTCCTCACCACCGCTTTACTGTATGTTTTTCCTTACATATTTTTTTTATTATTATTATTGAGGTATGAAAACAACATGTTCATGTTCTTTCTACACAAATAACTTCATTAAAAGACGCTTTAAAACAACATGTTTATTCCAAACCCAACTGCGCCAACTGGTAGCTTGTTGACCTTTGCGTAAAGCATGACTAATTGTGCAACCTGCCTATGTTGACAGATCTCTGGAATGAACAGACCTACACCTGTAAGTATGAAGGAGCAGGTGGTTGAGTGTGCCAGGAAAGTGTATGCAAATAACCACATCTTCAAGACCTTCTATTTTTGCAAGTGAGAGTGTGTGCGTGTATGTGTGTCTAATTTAAGCCAGCTCTGCAGCTGCCCATCTGCTGGTGTCCACTGGTGTGGGCCTGCTTCAGAAGCTAAACACACATTCCTCCTGTGGCCTTGTGCTAGACTTGTAACTCTACCCTCCGGTACAGGTGCAACGTGCAAGGTGTCTGTCTCTCTCCCTCTCCTCCATACATCATCATCACCGGCCCAGCATTCCACAGATTCCTCCTGCCCTTCGCATGCTGGACTATAGCTGGTGTGTGTCCATTGGCTGGGGCTAAAGGTCTGATTGCTTTTCCTACCTCCCACATGCTGAACAGGTGTCTTGTCCCTTGGGACTGTTAAAACTCCTACTGTGAGAGCATGAGTCATGTGCTGGCCAGTGAACTTTGACCTTGCGTGGCACCTGCCCAGACTGTGGTGGAAAACAGTGGGCAATCTTCCTGCGTCATCGCAGATGAGATTTGAGAAGAGTTTTCACTCTGCTTTTATTCATCAAGTACATCAGCCGATATGGGTCGATTTTAACGGCTGACAAAGATACAGAAATCAAGAGAACAGCGGAAATAAGGCAATTTGCAGTCTTTTTTTTTTGCTGCATTAAATAGCAAAATATTTATTAGTTTAGGTATGTCATTATTATATTAAAAATTGTAACTAAATTTTATAAAACAATAAATAATTAAAAATACATTGAATAACTAATGATAAATAATTGTTTGGAAATACTACGCTATAAAATAGTATAGATGTATAAGAATAGCTACTATAAAGGCTAGCTTATAGATAGTTATACATTTGTTATATATAGTTATAAATTAGTTATAAATTGTGATAAAGTAGTGTTAAATATATACCTGTATATACACACACATGTGAAATACTATAAATATTATTGATTAGTCTCACTAATATGAATATATTATTATTAATATTTTTTTTTCTTTTACATATTTTAAATCATATTACATAATAAAAGTACACATACACATACATATATATATATATACACACTTGGAAGCAACTGTGAAGTCCACAAATTCTGAACATTTATTTTATATAATATTTCCTTAAAAATCATTACAAAATTTTTGAAACACGGAAAGCAGTATCCCAATAAAAGGGTAGCAAATGGCACATTTTATCTATGATATTGAAAATCTCTCTTAAACCACTGAATGAAGGGTTGAATACAGGTCATGGTGTTTTTGAGTTCTCAAGTCATTTGTTGTATATTTGCAAACTTTAAAAGTTTCAGTATGGGTGAAAATTGATATTGACTACGTTTTAATATTCAGACCAAGCAGGCCAAGTACATAGTTTGTCCTGAAGTAAATGCCAGATTGTAATTCCAATTCCATAAAAAAACAGCGCATTTATGGGAATTGTTGTATACCTCCTGCTAGAATTTACGATTTAATGCTTTTCATTTCATCTACATTTGCCAAATTCTAAAACAGCTTAATCGAATATGTCATTCATAAGTATTCCATGCAAACCCCAAAGATAAAATGCCACAAATTATGACAATGGCTTCCATCGGATTGTAAGATCACAGACTTGGCCTCACCTCAGATGAACTGTAGTTGATTTAGACATGATTATAAAAGTGGAGTTGAGTTACAGTGTGCTCTTTTCATTTGGTTTGTCTGGAGATCCTCCAGTAGTGCCCTCTTATGGTGTTTAAATTTGCTGGCAAATGCGTCTGTTTCGAGTTGAAAGAAAACCAAACCGTTACCACATGCAAAGACTGCGGAGGATAAAACAGACACACAATCCCAAAGCAGCGATATTGTGTGTTTATTTTCAGTGCAGCCACTGTTTTTTATGCTTAGAACCAAGAAAAAGGTACAAAGAGAGGTATTAAACAGGCATTCAGTCTCCTGATGTGTCAATGAGAAGAGCCTATCGCATGTGGCAATATTGGGCGGGAACGTCCGTGAAACCACAAAAACGAAGAGATAAATAAAGCATGGCCACGACTTGCCTCTCAGCTGGAGCTCGACTGCTCGGATCGTGAAAGAATGTGGAAGTCCACATCTCTCAGCCACCACAATTGACACTTCTGTCACTTCTGTGGTTTTGCCTCACCCTCTCTCTCCTCGTTTGAGGCGACGATGATGTGAGGTGGAATGCTAGTGTGAGGACAGCACTTAAACAACGTGCAAACAACTTGGGACTAGTGTCTGAGAGAGAGAGACAGACAGACAGACTGACATAGAGCAGAAAAGTGATACCAGAGATGAGAAATATGTATTGCTCTGTTTACACATTAGGTAACATGTTAGCCTATTCTAAAGCTCCTTTCTGTTTTGCTCTCTCTAGTCTGCTCAGATACAGTAAACATAACTGTAAAAGGGTTTCAGATATTTCAACTGAGTGGAAGTTTTCATTTTTGCCATATGAAAAGCTCCTTTGGAAATGGTGCCATTTGTGCTGAAATTTTTCAGGAAAAAATATTTAAAATACTTACATTTTTATCATTTCATTTGGAAGCTTTGATGCTGAACATTCACAGCTGACAATTATTATATTACACTTAATCATACACTCTAAAAAATGCTGGATTGTTTCAACCCAGTGTTGGGTCAAATATGGACTAACCCAACTGTTGGGTTACATTTTTAAATTAGCTTTTTAACCCAACAGTTGGGTTAGTCCATATTTGACCCAACATTGGGTTGAAACAACCCAGCATTTTTTAGAGTGTAAATATGTGCAATATTTACAGCCTGGCAATACACCAGTAGTTATTGTTGATAGTTAATTAGTTGATAGTACACTCTAAAAAAGCTGGGTTAAATACAACCCAATGCTGGGCAAAATAGGGACAAACCCAGCAACTGGTCTGTTTTGACCCAGCGGTTGGGTTACTGCACAGAAGGTTGGGTTAAACATTTAACCAAACTGCTGGGTCAAAACAGCCCAATTTCTGGGTTTGTCCCTATTTTACCCAGCGCTGGGTTGTCTTTAACCCAGCATTTTTTAGAGTGTAATTGTGATTGTTACTAAACCTAAAGCACTACAATATTTCACAGTAAAGTTGGTATTCATAGGATAATGTTCAAAAGTTTGGGGTTACTTAAATTATTATTTTTTTTAATGTTTAAAGTCTCCTATGCTCACCAAGGCTGCAACAATACAGTAAAAGCATTAATATAGTGAATTATTAGTACAATTTAAATACGTGTTCGCTTGTGCGACTGCGGAAAAAATTCAGCTTTCATCACAGGAATAAATTATATTTAAAATATTATTAAAATATAAAGTACTCAGATATTTGATTTCAGGAGTCGCCTACTTAGTTTCAGTGTCACATGTTCCATCAGAAATCAATCTAATATGCTAATTTGCTGCTTAGGAAACATTTTTCTTATTATTAACAATGTTGAAAACAGTTGTGCTACTTCATATTGTTTTGTGTAAACCATGTATGCCTATTTATTTACTTATTGGAAACATAAAAAATGTCACTTTTGATCAATTTAATGTGTTATTGCTAAATAAATTTCCTAAATAAATAAATAAATAAAAACTGACTCCAAACTTTTGAACCAACATGCAAATATGCTGATATTTTAAGGAAAAGCAAACATTTCAAATTAATTTGGATTTCCTTTGCATTACACACTTAAAATTATGTATTCTATCAAATACCATAATGTGACTAATGTTCTATTTTCTGTGATTTCTTCTTTTAATCACTGCAGCAGTAAGTCATGGAGACTCAAATGGCACTGTTTCCTGAGAATGGGCCAAAATCGAAATTGCTGGAGCTCTTCCTATTGATAGAAGGATTAAAAATCATTAGCTTACAAACAGCCAGAAATATGTATGATATGAGCAGACCAAAAATAATTGACATGAGTTTGATTTGGTCAGCTGTAGGGAATATACATAATGAAGCCAAAACCTCAGAGGTGTCACTGATATAAAATTCTCCTCGGATGAGTGAAATACTCAGCCTATTTTAACACATTATCCCAGACAATCCCAGGCTAATAACAGCTCTCTTCTTTAATTTAATACAATTTAATACAAATACAATCCTCAGCAGGTATATCGTGCAACTAAAATGAATTTTATATTTATATTAGTTTTATAATAGCTGTAAAGTACTCATTTACATCAAACCATCATTAATTAGCCTATGTTTAATTTCCTTCTGGAAAGTGCCATCAAGGTCATGTGCAATATAGTAACCAGCTATATATTTAACACATAGACAAAGTGCATTCAACCCTTTGGTTTGCCATGTTCAAACACCCAAGAGAGCCCAAAGAATTAACGAACGGTATGAGGACATGCTACTCTAGGCTCAGCTGCCCGAAACCACAGCTACAATTCCCCCAGACATGTCACTGTAAAATGTGATGTGCAGTTAACAGTGTCACCCAGTAAAATCTGAAATAGACTACAACGGAGTGATACATGTCTCGGTCTCTCACTGGAATGGAAAGTCAAAGTGTGCATCACGCTATCGACAAAGTAAACACTATTGTGGGGAACCAGTGCTAGTTACCATACATTTTACTCTATAGTGACTATTTCTTAGGGAATATTTATTTTTGAGTCAACTTGCACTTGCCATTGAAAAAAATTTATACCGGGGCATGTTGTCACACTTTATGTGAACCTGATAATAGAGAGCCTGCCATGTATCCTTTCATAGGCTAAATTCCTGGTAAATTTAAACATTTACAGAAAAACAGAGAACACTGTTCAACCGTTCAGTTAAAATCTACCTTCATTATATAGCTATAATCATTATATAGTCAAACTGAAATGTATATTATTGTGGTTATACATATTTTTATGCAACAGGCAGATAAGAAAATATTAGAAATATTTAATAAATAACGTTGTTTTTTAAATAAAAGATTTTAAGGGAACACTTTAATATAGGGACCAAATCTCAATATTAACTAGTTGCTTATTAGCATGCAGATATTAGATATTAGTACTTGTAAAGCACATATTCTGCATGACCATATTCTAAATCACTAATCCTTCCCAAATCTAAACTTAACAAATACCTTACGAACTATTAATAAGCAGCAAATTAGGAGCTTATTGAGGCAAAGGTTGTAGTTAATGGTTTGTTAATGAGAATTGGACCTTTAAAGTGTGTCGATTTTAATTAATTTTTATTTTATAGTATATATTTTTTTGTTTTTTCAACATACAAACTACAAAGCCATTGGAAAAGTAAGTGTAACTGAACTTTTGACTTAAAATCTTCACAACCAAATTAGTTAGTCTGATTAATTAGGTCTGAACCTAAATTATTGTAACAACTGTCACTTCAATAACCAAAAGGTCTTCTATTTGCCCCAAACAGTCACAATAAATCCAGCACCAAACATCTGTACTGTGGATGATCTGGCTCCATTCATACAAAAGCAGTTTCAGTCTTTGTCCATAACAAATCCTCACTCTTTGATTGCCAAATAGGACAGTGCTAGTCTCAAACAGCCAGACATTTGACTTGCGGCATGAAGTCTGGTACACATTACAGCTTATTCTGGCCAAGAGCCTTCTGCTTACAAAAGAAGAGAGCGTCTGACCGGTATGTAAAATGACCAACCACAATATGTTGTGTTTTCATATGCTTATCTGAAATCTATTTAATAACAATAACATACCAACATCCAAAAATACTGACTATAGGCCTACCTTAAAGCTGCAGTAGGTAAGTTTTGCCTCTTTGTCGCCATCTCTGTTTGAAAAACTGAAAATCCATTCTGGCTAACAGTCTGCCATCAAAAATGAATTAATTGAATCTTCTAGATGCGGTGAGAAAACCCTATAAACGATTCTCCACCTGCAGGATCCTGCAAGGACAACTTCTTTATGTTTACAGACGTGAAGTAATGACGCAGCGACATGCTTGAATTTCCTGTGAATACTTACCAGTACCACTTAAATTAGAAAACATTATTATAAGATAACCGTTGTGAATCTGGCTTAAGTAAGGCGATAGTTTTGAACACTGGCTTGTTATGTACTTGCTCAAATATAGATTTTGGATCATTTTTAACCAAAAAAAAGTTGTTGCAGCTTTAAAAATAATTCATAGAAATAAGAGAATAGAAAAATAAATAATTCAGTAATATGCACATTAAGTCAAAATTTTCTGCCATTCATATTGAACTTGGACTTTGGTTAGCTAACATGCCACAGCTATGGCAACAATAAACAAGTAAACTTGTACATAAGTAAAAATGTAATTTACCTTAACTAAAAAAAAGTGGCTGATTCAAAATTAAGAAAATGCTGTTTCATGCATTCAGAGTTGTTTACACTGTTAAAGAGTTGGATTCACATGCTAAGCATGGACAAAGTTTCAAAAAACAAATTTGGAAGTTATGAAGTAATTAATTTGGACACAGAGTATTCTGTGCCAAAAACTTACTCCGGGTTCGTACAAAGTTTCGGTGTTTTTCGATCGTGGCTCTTCATGACGTAGACGAGGGTGGAACTCCTTATATGGGCATTTCTCCCGGAAGAGCATGCCCGTGCACGCATTGACCAGAGTGAGAGTGAGATCGTGCCCATCAACGCGCTTCATCCGGCGGCAGCGCTGCACAGGACTTGCTCGGGAAGAATGTCTCCAATCCAAAGAAGTGTGTTTTTGGTTGTAAGGGAAAGATAACTTTGTTCAGCTTCCCAAAGAACCCAGCGTTACGAGATCAGTGGATACAGTTTGTTTTTCTGGGGCAGCAAAGGAGTTTCACAAGTGTATTTGTTGACGAAAGTTTTCTAAACAAGGCCGAGTTCGACGCTGGATTTGCACACCGTTTGATACTGAAAGATGGAGCGGTCCCAGCTATAAAAGATCCCGGTCATGATTCAGAACTGCACACGTTAAGTGAAACGGCATCAGATGTCTGTTTTGTTGGCATTTTGGCGCCCAAGTGCACGTCACTCTTTAGCTCCGCCCACGGCGCACCTCGAGGAGCTTGGCTTTTTCCGGAGAGAATCATAAAGCTGTACCTTTCTTTTATAAATATGATAAAACTAAGGACTTTTTGGAGAAATGAAGGATGCAGTACTACTCTATAGGTACTCAAGATTAACATGAGATTGGGTGAAACTGTGTGTGTTATGCCCCCTTTAAAATCTCAAGTGCTACTTCAAGTAAATATTTTAGATCAAAGAGGTTCGGATGATAAAAAAGGTCGGAAATCCCAGCTCTAGATGGTCACAGAAGTACACAGTGCATATAGTGCAAGTACACAGTACACGATTTGCAACACTGCTGAAGTCAGTCCTGACCCAGTCATGTCTTTCAGCAGATCATTACACAAGTGTTTCTCCAGTCTGCCTCCATAATTAAGTGAATCATCCATTGGCTCTGCAGTCCTGGAGAGCCTCCCCGGACTGCAGTTAATTCTAGAGGAAAAAAGAGTGGCGTATAAAATGAGGTTTGCCCTCGACGTGCCAGTGATGAGGTGTTGGTCTGACAGGTGTGTCGTGATCAGGACAAAGTTTTGCCATTGCACTCACTTTGCTCAGCCCACATAGTAAACACACTCATTAGCCAACAGGCCGTCCCATGAGAGATAGCATGTTTGACATTATTAATTGGCTTTTCTGTAGAAGGAGTCAAGCAGATGAAAAGGTTTATCATGCTGAAATAATTAATTTTTGCCCCAGAATTTGCTGACAGTTCACTTATTCTGAACGAGAGAAAGAGAGTGAATAGAGAGAGAGAGGGAGAGTCTCTCTCGATTATTTTAGGCTTCATTTTCCCCCCGCTCTCTTTCAATTCATCCTGTTTCTGCTCCTCTTATTTCTTCTCGGATGGGAGGAGACGTATTAGCCTGCAAAGATTTGAATTTGTAACAGAAAAATAATTAAATGAAATGTAATTAACTCTAACCTGTATAAAGGAAGGGGTTCGTTTTATCTCTCTCCTTTTCAGAGGGCAAAGATTAGCCACATGTTTTGAGACCGCTGTTGCATACAATTAATTTACAATTAATTCAAATTAAAGTGGAAATTATGTACTACGATAATGGCAAAATCATGACATAATACCTTTAATCTCCTCAGCTATCTTTGCCCTCCACGGCCTCATAATTACTTTAATTAACATCATAGAATATTACACATACTGTAATGAAGCGCACCTAAACTCTGTCAATGCTAATATCTGACCCGATGAAAGAAGATTCAGTACAATACTCTTATTAAATACTGAATGTTTAATATGTCCTACGTCCACTTCGGCTTCAGCCTACATTAGACTTCCAAATTAAAGCCTCTTTATGGACAAGTTCTTGCAATCTACAGTTTGCTACTTTTCTACCAAAGATATTTGGCAATAGGAACAAACAGAAAAACACAACCAACACCTTTTTTCCTACTACAAGTCTCCACTAGTGTAATCAACATTGGGTGAAGCAGCACAGTAATTTAGAAAACGTTGTCCATCCATTGTATTGAACTGATTTGACTGGTATTCTACTGAGACACTCAAAAATAAATACATAATAACTAAATACACAAGTGGTATAAATGTATACTAACCGAGTGGTTTTCCCCCCCGTTCTCTAACATATCAAACCCATATGGCAGACAGTGATAATATGTATATTATCTATTATATATATATATTATATATTATATATATAAGGATATTAATATATGCAGTATATATTATTACCTAGGATAGGGATGGATGGACAGATAAATAAATTGTCTGGTACATAAATAAATAATTACATAAATACGAATACATAAGTGTGTATAATAATTTAAAACTACGTTTATATTTTCCAACATGTTTGTCATCTCCCATATGAATTAATTAATTTGTACAATAAGTAATAATATAATTATAAGAATTTAACATAAAATCAAATTTTTGCTGTATGATTCTGAAACCTATTATCATCTAGCAGCCATTATACATATTATACTAGGGAATAAAAAAAAAATAGATAAAATAAAACAACAAACTAAAGTCGGCATGAAATGAAAGTTGCGATTGTTTTTTCTTCTCTACTGTGACGTATATCTGAGTGAAACAGCATTTGAAATGAGAGGGCGGGACTTGATTTCTTCCTTCGGGAATTGATTGGATCGTTGAAAGTTGGGGCGTTGCTAACAAAATGGAGGCAGATCTGAATGTCAGTTTGCAGTTAGTGGTGGGGGATTTATCTCCACTGGATTCACAGCCAACACCCAAGCATGAATAAATGTTTTATTTATTAAGGATGACAACGATGATCAACGGCACAAAACATGCCTAAACAGCGAGAGAGAGAGAGAGAGGCGAGAGAAGAGAGAGAGACTGCCTGAAATGGACGGAGGTCAGGTCAGTCCATTCATGAAAAAAATAGTTTGCGATTTCCTAAGGTACTGTTGTCCTATATCCTAAATCGTTTCAAGTTGAGGGGAAACGTACTCCCCTCATGACTGGGGGTCAGGCTATAAAGTGAAGCATCAGCTTCCACTTTTCCCCCTGCGTTATCCCAGCGTTGACCCCTCACGTCACTAGCTCCACCTTGCGCCATAGCGCATGGACCGAAGAGGACGAGAGTAGTTTGAGGGAGGTGGGTTAACGTTTTTGATTAAAGATTCGGAGCACATGAATTAAAAAAAACAAGATGGCACGGATAAATTTTATCATAACACACAGTATCCATAAATATAGAATTTTCACTTTGATCTGGTGGGACTTTACGATTTAAAAAATCTTATAATAAGATTAAAAAAAATTTATTTAATTTTATAAAATAAAATAAAATAAAATTCCTCTTTTAATATAAACTTCTAATTTTACCACGTTCCTGCATAAATACATACATACATACATAGACTACATACATAGATACATACATACATACATAAAGATTTCTGTGTATAATTTAAAACTCAGTCCTTGTTTTTCCACAAATTTCATTAATCAATCAATGAATAGATCAATAAATAGCCATTACAGAGTGTTGCATTTGAAAATATATCGCATTTAACTGGATACCAGTTGAGACTCTACAGGACTTCTGCAATATTTTATCAACTTGAAATTGTGTTTATACTGACTTCTCATACAGTATGTTTAGGAAAAGTCATGAAGTTTCAACTTGATATTTAAATCTTATCACATGTTCTTTTAACATATATTAAACAACCATGAGGTCTCTCTGATTCCAAACAGAACATGCCACTCCAGAGAAAACCCTATTCTAACACACTTTCAAAACTGAGATGTGTGAATAGGACAAGTGAGATCAAATACAGTAAAAGAGCACTTGCTAGTGGCTTATGTGTGCACAACAACATGCGAGCTAGTGAACAGAATAAGAGTCTACCCACAGTACTTTCAACATTACTGGGTTACTCTCGCTGTGCATTTAACCTTTTTTCTCCATATAAACCTTCATATATGCCACTGAATTATTCGCATTAGCAGCTGTATTGAATCTGGTAAGGTGAAGACAGGATTTTCTGCCCTTCAAGTAGCACGTCAACCATGTTAAGAGCATTTGCTATGTAAACATGTCATTAATACCAACGATATGATTGCAATGCTGCTTGCTTAATCCCAAACCACAAGCACTCGGATCATTATGCTGCTGAAAGGAAGCGAATATTGAGTGAATTACAGCAATGCAAAAATTAATTAGATGATATGATACAAAATACATCTTTGGGACAATAACTGTTTCAAGTGCATCCTATTTGAGGAGTTAGTCTACTGTATGCATGACATACATGGCTACAGATGGAAACATCACCGTAATATGACACTATGGCACATGATTGAGTAGAAAGCATGCTGAAGGACAGCATGTGCAGAAAGTGTAGATAAACGCGGTGAGGTCTACCGCCAGTATGCATTAATCCATTAGGAGTCAGTCTGTAGAGTATGTGCCCCATTGTGCCCTACTGCTGCTTGGCCAATCTGTCTGGCCTTTGCGCTCGGTTTTCAGGTCGTAACCCGCCATGGCGCCGGCTTTATTAGGTCACGGCGTGGCACCAGCCTGGCATCGGCCGCACACGCAGGGTTGTCCTGGCAACCATCTGCCCTTTGTCACCGCAGCACCCGCTGGGCATGCCTTGACACGCCAACCCTCCCAAACTGACAAGGTGACAAATATTCAGACTCCAGAGGACAGAGATCGAGGCATGCGGATAAGAAAAACAGATTATTACTCTTCTCTGTTTTTGTTTTGGATTATGTGCCATGCTTCTGCTGTCTTATTATGAAAATGTTTTCTTTTAACTTCGTATTAACTGTAGTCATAGTTATACTGTTCACAGTGGCTGAATTCCAATACTGCGCTGGTTGTGCACTGAAGAAAATCAACTGTCATATTTAAATTCATGTTTAAAGTCAACATGAAAATAAATGTTACTTAATAGGCTCCATTAATTTGATTAAAAAAAGTTAAAAAAAAATTAATATTGTGAAAAAAAATACAATTAAAATAATTATTTTTTTTCATTAATGTTTTCCTCTAAAAGCAAAGCTGATTTTTCAGATCAGTACCCACCTTCAGAATTTTTAAAGAAAAAGTTGATCTTTTTTTTATTATTTGATGAATCGTAAATCAAAAAGAACGCATGTATTTGAAAAAAAATGTTTTTAAAAAAACAAACAAAAAACAAAAAAAAAAATATAGATATATATTTAAGATATATATTATATATATCTATATATATATAATATATATATATATATATCTTTATATATATATATATTTGTAACAATGTAAAAGTCTTTACAGTCAATTTTGATCATGGAATCCGTGCTGAAATAAAGTATTAATTTACTTAAAAATCATAATTGATCCGCTATCTATCATCCCCAAAACTTTTGACACAGTGATGTTCAGGTCTTATGTGTACCATTAATCGTCATAAGGTACACATCTTTAAAATAAACTATGGATTATTTTCTGTTGATGGAATCTCTAATTCTTCATGATAGTATTTTTGTATGAAATATTTTTGCTAATAACAGCTTCCTATTTAAATATTTTATTAAATTATTGTCACGTCATGGACAAAGATGAATTGTCACAAGCCATACCCATAAAAAAAAAAAAATATATATATAGATATACTGTATATATATATATATATAACATTACACTGTTTGGATGCTCTGACATGCTAAATTTATATAAAAAATACAGCAATTGATGACAACTGATAGATTTAATTTGTATTTTGTTTTGGTTATATATATAAACGTGACAAACAAAACAAACAAAAAATAAATAACAGCACAAACCTAATTTTTCCCGAAATTAGATTCATCTCTTTCATCTTTTTTTGTTCATAGACAAAACTGTATTTGACATTACTGTTGATTAGAAAACAAACAACCATGGAAACCATTACATGGCTATTGCATCTTCAGAAAACTACTCTATATAATAGATTGAGCAAGAAAATGTTTCGGACAGAATCCACTACACAACCGTGCAAAATAATTCAGGAAACTTAATTATATTTACCTGTCAAGGAGCACATGACTCCGACATTTGGGAAGGTCCACTTATCCGCCATCAAGGTCATCGATGATGATGAGAAAAACTAATTTTTGAAATGACGACACTTCAACTACGCCACAGACACCACAGAATAGCTAGAGGTTTTGTGGTTCAGGTTTGAAAAGACGTCTTTGTTCTTACTTAATTGTATAATCAAAGAAACAAATCAAAGAGTCATAATAACAAATGTACAATAAAATATAAATGAATATTCCACAACAAGTGCAATAAACATAATAACATAATTAAAATAAAACTAATTAAAATAGATTTATTGTTTGTAATACACACACACACACACACACACACATTATATGTATATATATCTATATATATATATATATATATATATATCGTATATGATATATATAATAGACACACCATCACACACACACACTATCTATACAGTATACTGTGGGGTATAGATATTCTATTATATATATAATACGTAGATAATTATATACTGTGTGTGTTGTGTCCCTATATATATATTATATAATTATAAGATATATATTTTATATATATATATTTATATATATATGAAGAGTTCAGATGCGAAAGCCTCTAAGTGCCATTTAAAATTTTCTTCAAAAATGAGCATTTTTGTCAGGCTCCTATGTTTAGGTTCAGTAATTTTACTCTAATTGGGATAATAATCTATAGGTACTGTCCGTCCCTATACAATTAAAGTGAAATAACTGAACATAAATATAGGAGCCTGGTAAAAATGCTAATTTTAGAAGATAATTTCAAATGGCACTTAGAGGCTTTGCATCTGAACTCTAATATTAATATTATATTATATATATATATATATTATATATATATATTATATATATATATAATAATAATTATTATTATTATAAAAATAATATTAGGCTAATAAGTAAAAATAATTACATAAGTGTTGATACTTAAGCATAAATTTCCAGAACAATACAAGTTTTCTCTGCTTGTGCATGTGTATATTTGAAAAAACTAATTTGACATACCATACAAGAAATATTTCTATTACTCCCCACAAAATGTGCAAATTTAGATGATCCCATAGCTCAAACTCCCAGATTTAGGCATGATTTGAGGAATATAATCCACTACCACGAGCTGATCTCTGAACTGCACACACTTGACTTATCATCTTACTTATAAAGCAAAACCCAAATCCTAGTTGTCATGACACTGCTCTCTGGACTCAGAGAACGACAGATTGGAAACCTCTATCGTTCCCCCATCCGTCTATCACTCTCTCATGCCTCCTCTATCATTTCCTCATCTCTCTCTCGCTTTCCCTGGTTACCGGTGACAGCTTGAAAGGTGTAGACGATCAGAGCATTGGCAGTTCGCTTCCCCACGCTTTAGCACAATGAAACATTACTCTCAGATACATCTTCCGTGTTCAACACTCGGTCCCAGGGCAGCCTTATCGGCTCCGTCCAGAAAACCTCGAGTCAAGCCATGTTATGTTGAGCGGCTCCATGTCCAATGTCTTTTTTAAAATTCAAACACTCCTTTTGTCCAGTGTCTTACTCCGGCCTTTATTACAGATGTCTACATGCAACAAAACGTAATGGGGTGTGAATACGACCTTGCCTTTTGCTCTGCGACCCTAATGGACAAAATTAAAACATTACCATATCAATATATGACATTTCAATACCAATACGGTTTAGAATGAATAAGGATTGTAATAACTGAAAGGCCTTGCAACTGTTTTTAAACTGAATAAATCCTACTACATGTGATGATTTGATGTGTTTTACTCGATCAATCACTCCCTCGTTCACTCGCTCACACCGACAGCTGTGGTATTTAGTCACTCTTTCTTAGTTCTTAAGACATGAAGATGTCAACTTGAGGAATTTTCAATATTTCATGATTGATTAAGAAAAGAGAGTGATCTCAGCTTATGGAAAATGCAACAACCAACGGACCGCATTTACGGGAGACCGGGGCTAGTTGTCACACAAGTTATTTCTCAGCAACTACTGTATAAGGTCAAATATAGTCAGATATCAGATGTTTTCTCTAGAAGGGGTTTTTGTATTTTTGTTTCAAATACTCTAAAAATGTTGTAAATAGGGATCATTTTATGCTTAAATCAACATTTAATTATATAATGAAGATTAAGGTTGAACTCATAAACAAAATCATTTTAAAGATGTGTTTTAAATCTTGTACCTTCATCTTTTGTACTATATTTTAACTTTTTTTGTTGCATTTCACAATTTGTTGTTGTATGAATGACTTTGTGCTTCATTATTGTTTTGCTGCCTGCTAACATGCCATTTAAATGACAGATTCCCATTGTGACAACTAACCCCATGTTGTGCGGGGCATGTTGTCACGAAAGGTCAACATGTGTAATAAACTCTATCTTTTCTCCTGTCGTTTAACCAGTGCCTTTTTTTCTAGCCTAGACTTTAAGGTTTGTGCTTAGAAATTGATTTTCAGAAATAAAGTAAAAAGCGTGACAGCTAATCCCAGTGTCCTCATAATAATTTTTTCCTCATTGGATTCTCATAAACGTGCAAGTTAACACACAATGACACAGAAAGCTTAAATCACCTCACAGGTCCACTCACACACAGCCCAGGCGCTGTAAATGCGAATGAAGGTACACAGATGCCAACTCAGAATTACAGACTGAAGAAATAACTGTATGAATTGAACTGCTCTATTGCTTTGTGATCCATCGTAATGTCTAGAACATAATATTATATAAGCCGACTTAGCTCTTTAATACCGCTATGGAAAAACACTTATAGAGGGACAGATTTTGAAGCCAGGTCGAATTGAAAAGATGCAAGAAGGGGGTTAAAAAATAGAAAAAAAAGAAAAAAAAGAGCAGTCGCCCACAGGAAGAAATTCATTTCCTGTGGAATACGCCGCAAAGAGTATCAGTACGAAAAACCTGGCAAGCCGATAAGAAAGATTCCCTCGTTACATTGATAACCATTTGTTCATTTCCTGACAACAACAAAAAAAATTATAAATCTCTGAAAATGAAATGGGGGGCAGTTTTTTCCGCTTCTTTTCTTCCTTCTCTCCTTCACACTGGGTTCATTCCATCCGCAATATGGCAGAGGAATGATAATCGGAGCATCAGTTATCACTGGGGTATTTGTTCCTTGTGGGAAGAGGCGCGGTGACAGAAGGGGGAGCACGGTTTGACTCCCTCACTTTTGTGTCAGGGCCCTGCACTCTGGACAAGGGTGGATTTGCATTTTAATGGATACAATTTATAGAGTTCGCCGTCGCATTCGGCACAGCACAAGTGGCATCATTAAGTTAGCTAAGCCGGATTACTCCTGATAGGGGGGGTCAGATAACAGCAGCGGCGAGCCAGCTCCAAGAGAGAGGAGTCATGTATGAGACGCCAGCAAGTGTGTGAGTGTATGTGTCTGTGTGTGAGCGCATGTGTTTCAAAAGCCTTGTTAGACACATCAAAATATCATTAGAGTGAATCAGACTGATTCCTTAACTATAGCTTATAGGGGAGGTCGGGGCATGTTGTCACACTTTCTACTTCAATTAATATTTCTCAGGGTGTCTGTATTAAATTCATGGCTATAAAAAAAAAAAAAGATACGGAACATTTCCAACGCTGCTCAGGAAAAAGGATCCCACGTTGGCCTTTTGTGACAACTTGCCCCAGTAGCTGGTCAATTGCCATTAAAAAGGCTTTCCAGCCAAAATATCACAAAATCAATTCATGAAACAGTAAAAAATTCAAAAAGTAACAACATCAAATGATTGTTTTGGCCCAAAAAAAAAAAAAAAATTGAAAAAACCCCCCCCCCCAACCCCACACCCACACCCCCCCCCCCCTACAGACCCACCACCCATCACTCTACCAGCCCGTGTTCATATAACATGACATAATTTACAATTACCATATGTGTGATAAGTATACAGGACGATATCTTGCTATCCATAGCCGTAAAATTTTATAGTGTTACATATGTAGTAAAGTGTCATAGTGTTCGAACCCATACTAAATACTTACCCACCTAGTCCCCACAAAGACATTAAAAAAAACACCATCGGACATGCTTTTTTTACGCCCGCCCCTACCATTAGAAGAATGTGCTGTCTACCCCCCTACTTTACTCTGATCGCATGTCACTATAATTTTGTTTAAAAGTGTGAAAATATAAAATTAAATTTTTTTGCTTGCCAGATCCTTTTTTTTTTCCTTAAAAAAAGAGAGTTTTTAACAGATTTTTCAAACCTACATATAACAACCACTACTATGAAAACACATATTGTGACCACAAACCAGTCATAAAGGGGCAATTATTTTGAAATTGAGATTTCTACCTCCCCAAAAACAACAGAAAAAAAGCTTTCCTTGATGTAGGGCTTAGTCACAGCTGTACATGGGCACATGTTCCACTCTAGATTTTTCTGTACGTCTGGCCCTGCCCTTCCCCAGCTTTTTTTACCCGAGAGACGTAGAAAAAATCTATTGTGAACCAATCTGGAGACATTCGTATCCATTGAGGCTGCAACAACAAAAAAAATCTAAAGACTGAGAAAGGAAAATCGCCCGTTAACGCAGCCGTTTGTCCAAATGTGTAAGTTCGCCTCCTTTAGACCTTAGTGCAATTGGCATATTTACCAAGCCGTCAAAAATTAATGGTTGCAATAGTTATCGTAGGACATTTACAAAATATCTTCATGGAACATTATCTTTATTTAATATCCTAATGATTTTTGGCATAAAAGAAAAATCAATAATTTTGACCCATACAATGTTTTTTTGGCTATTGCTAGAAATATGTAGTTGTGGTCCAGGGTCACATTTGTGTAATTGAACTTCTGACTCTGCAACAATTACTCGTATATATAACTTTGTGACAGCTCTGCTGTGTGACAACTAACCCTGATCTCTCTCATTTTTTCTCTTTAGGATTATATATGTATTATTTCCACATGCTGATTATCTTTTCTCATGTACTGTTGGGGCATAAAGTGTTTGCAAGTCTTGCAAAGAGAAAAGAGAGAGGTTAACAGAGGAGACAGCTGCCTGGTCTTGAATTTACCACTTGCATTGTGGGTAAAGAGGTGCAGCCTGTCAGTCAAAGAGCAACGGACTGTGGAGGACACACCTCAACGGCCGCGTAAATAAGAGATTATGCATCGGGCAATAAAACTGCAAAGTGCGTCGGGTTCTGTTTGTGCACCCGTGTTTGTGTGTCAGGGTGAGTGTGTATATGTGTATTTGTGCAACTGTGCGTGTACGGTATTATTAGAAATGCAATATTCATGGCTGAGTTTGCACTTTCATAGTGGAGCCTCATAATAGTTCAGGATATGACTATGAAATAGCATTTGAGAATTTTGGATGCTTTATTAAACAACTCTTTTTAGTGTAGTTTGACTTACAGCCTTTTCTACACCAAAACCAACAAAAGTAATAAATAATAAATAAATAAAATGCATTCAGGAAGTTGCTTTTGAATCCTCCAACTAAATTCCACCATATTTAGATACACTTGTACAATACAAAATCATTTAAGCAACAGACAGCATTGGTATAATACCTAATTTCAGAGTACTGGTTGAAAACTAAAAAAAAAAGAAGTAAAACAGGTTCAATTACGAAAAAGTTAATGCACAAAACAAAGAGATTAAAATCAATAATGTTTTTCAATATCCAACTAACCTTGTACCTGGACATAATAAATCGGAGTGTGCATTTAACCCTATATTTAGGCATATTAAAACCTTTCCCCATTATGCTGATATGCGGGCCGGACCCTGACTTTCACCTAATTGTGTAAGCCATTTTCTGTTAGACTGCACAAATCCATTATATCAGTGACATTCGCTGCAATAATGTGATTGAATTAATGCACCAAAACAGATTCTGCGGCCTGCAGAGAGAGACAATGACAGATGCCCTTATTGCGAGCACACTGCCTCTCTTCCCCGTTATCAATACTATTAGCCCTAGTGTTAATAAGGGTGAAGTATTAAAAGCCCTTGTGTGTGTCAGTCAGTGAGGAGATGTGGAGAGGGCCTCATAGCTGCTGATAAACCCTGACACCTCACAGCAGGGTTAAAGCCACAGACAAAGCATGTACAGAGAGACAGGCCAGAGGAGGCCCTTATCAATGTGTTAGAAGGGCCCACGTGCCCTTTACTTTTACTTACAAATGGAGGGTTGCATTATTTGTCTGTTTTACATGATTTTTGAACTGGCCTGTTTATGTAAACCATATTTTAAGAACTTGCTAACTAAAAGGGCTTGACATCAAATATTATAAACAAACTTTTAATTGATGCAATTAAACAACTAAACAGGCCATCGACCATTATTTTTGAAATACTTTTCAAATCTAAATTAGAATAGAATATGTTATGCTTTTTGTTTGAGCGCAATAGGGAAGTCAAACTAAACCAAACTGAGTCTATAACTAAACTAGGTTCAAATGCAAAAACTGCACCTACAGTATATGGTATAATTGGGGAAAAAAGTGAGAACAAATATGTCAGCTCTATATGCAAAGCGGATATGTACACTGATTTAAATAATCAAATAGTCTCCATACACTGATTGAACAAAAATAATGTAGGCCTATCTCACAAGCAAGTTATTGAAATCTGTGACACTAATTTCCATTTTCATTGCCATATCTATCAGTAGGTCTTTTTTTTCAGTTTTATATATTTTTCAGTATTAGCTTTCATCTTAGCCTTCAAACAAAAACCCACACACACAGTTACCAACAGTATTGCATATATATATAATTTTAATATTTTACAATTCTGTGAACTTGACAAAATATTAAAATGTAAATTGAATCTGCTGCAATCACAACAATCTGCTTTCTGTACGTAGATACGAGTTTCTGGTCTTGGAAACTTTAGGATGCCTAAACTTTCCTCCTCTATAAGCCAATTTTTATTTAGTCAGCAGACTTACTTTAAGTCATTTTTATGCACAGGATATGTTTTGCCTGTCGCAGAGGCAAGGGAATTCATTTACAATTGTACTGAATGAATATCAAACAACATGTTTATGCTAATAGCCAATACTGACTAATAACATTTGCCATTATGCCTATATGAATATTTAATGAAATTAATATATCTGTGACAGCATATTTCATTTCGCCTATATTACAAATGCGTAAACACACTGACTGCTGCTGAATGTGTGTGTGTGTGTGTATGTGTGTGTTATATACCCACCCCTCTCACAGGACCCTTATCTCCAGGCTAGTGATCACAGAGTTTATCTTTTTAATTATGTGGCAGGTCTCTTCTAAAGACAGACGGTATGTGTGTGTATGTGTGTGTGCACTTGTGCATGCTTCCGTTCTCAGCAGTAGCGTCCCGGTCGCTTCTTATTCAACATCAAAATCAGCCTATTCCTTCTGCACCCTCTTCACCTTTCTACCAGGACCTCAGCGTTAGGGGATTCGAGGGTCCCTGTTCGGTCTGCACTGAGAGACAGAAAAGCAGATAAGATTGGTCGGTGGCGTGGTCTTCTCCCCCCACCCCCTTCGTCAAGCAGGGTTTACAAAAATGATTCTCTTAATGCTGAATTCACCCAAAGAAATAATAATTCCACATTACGTGTGTAACGTCAAATTCTCCTTAAAAGGTTATAAGCATACACTGCCAGTCAACAGTTTT
The DNA here is from genome assembly GCA_018155175.1 of Sinocyclocheilus anophthalmus. NCBI lineage: Eukaryota > Metazoa > Chordata > Actinopteri > Cypriniformes > Cyprinidae > Sinocyclocheilus > Sinocyclocheilus anophthalmus. The sequence continues at coordinate 395,031 of JADLZN010008139.1, read as the reverse complement.
AAATATATTTTTCAAATAATAGTTGTATTAATCAAGGATTCATTCAATTGATTAAAAAGTGAAAAAGACACTTTTAAAGACATTTATAAGGTTATTTCAGATATAATTACAAAAATATTAAGCAGAAAAAAACAGTTTTCAGCACTGATAATAAGAAGAACCATTATTAATAATTGAGTGTCAATAATAATTGCTTATAATTGAGCACCAAATTAGCATATTAAAATGATTTCTGAAGGATCATTTGACTCTGAAGACTGTAGTAATGGCTGCTGAAAATTCAGCTTTGCTTCACAGGAATAAATTACATTTTAAAGTAGCTATATTAAAATAGAAAACAGTTATTTTATTGTAATGAGTTTTTACAATATCACTGTTTTTGATCAAATAAATGCAGCCTTGTTGAGCATAAGAGACCTTCCTTTGAAAAACATGTATTACAATTATTACAAATGTTTGGCTGGTAGTGCATAAAAACAAATAAACAATTGAATAATTATGCCTTGTAACACAAATCTGACTCCTTAGCTGTCAAATTTGTATTTTCTTCACACTCTATTCTGAATTAGGCTGAGGAAACAACAAGAGTGTGTTTCTGTGTGTAACGCAGGACCGTTTGCTGCGAGAAGCTAAAAGGAGCATTATTATCAATCATCCTGATATAATGCGTCAAGACTACCTTTAAAATCATTGCCGTTCGAGGAGGGGTGCTCAGCCGTGGTTTCTGCCCTGACATCCACTCAATATATTGTCTAAGGTCAGCCTGTACATACTGCATCGTGGAATGCTAAGACTGTGGATTTCGAAGCCTCTCTCGATTTAGCATTCGGCCTGGAGTTTTAACCTCTTCTCTAAGAGTAATGTCAGTTGTGTGCTACACTTAAGTCACGGGGACCCAGACCGTACTCAGACACATGGTACCTCTGTAATCTCCAACATCTTTCACAAACACAGAGGATGCATGCACATGTCAAGACAGGCATTACTACACAAATATAGAGAGATATGTTAGCCTGGTTATAAATGTACGTTTGCCACATGGTCAAAATGTGTCAGTGTTACAATATTTATACTTATCTGCATTCCTTTTACGTCGTAATTCCCAATTTCTGGAAAAAGAGATAAAAATAATAATAATAATCCAAGTTATATATAAATCATTCCCATTGATTAGTTTTTTTTGAATACATAAAGTATTTATATTTTTCATTGGATAAAAAATTATTTAAATCTATACATTTTCGATAATAATTGATATTATTATTAATATATTGATTGCAATTAATGTGGACGTGAAACTATTTATTTATTCAGTCAATGTAGAACACTTGAATTATAGAGCAATGTTCATTCGAGAAAATTTATTTATTTATTTATTTTTTAAAGCACAAATGTTTCATAAAATGCGTCAATTGTTGAAATCGAAATATTTTGTGCCGCATTGTGAGATTTCTTGGATTAAAAATTATTTAATCATATATTTTCAATAATATTAATATATTATTCATATATTGATAATGCAAATTTCATATTAATTTAGTGATTAACTAGTAAATTAACACATTAAAAAAAATCAAGAGTAAACTGAAATATTAAATCACAATTAAATAGTTTTATGAAGAACAGTGTGGTAATTAATTTGATAATAACTACACGTAATTTACTCCCCTTTTCTGTTAACTATATCACTATATATATATATATAGTGCCTAATCAAGGGTTAAAAAATAATATAATAGCAAAACAAAATACAGAAAGTTGAGCAATGTCCTTTAAGGTTTAGGAACACATGTACAATGTGTGTACAATTACATTATAAACTGAACAAAGCTGCGAAATCACCCTGACTTGATATTTGACCTCACATTAAATAAAATACACATGCAAAATTCATATAATACTGAACTAACAAATTAAACATATTCAAGGTACATTTCAACAACTGTGTCTAGTAGGCAGGAGCGACTCATCTGAATAAATCCATTTTGTGGCCTCTCTAGGAGCTGTCAGCTGACCCTGTGTTGCAGGTTAAGGGTTAAACGGCTGTAAATGGTGACGACTAAAGCTGTAGGCGGCGGCTCACGGGAGATAACCTCCTCGTGATGCCTCCTACCCTCTTATTAACCCTAACATGAGGGGCGCCACCCACCCACATCACACGAAAACAGCCCCGCTGCCGATTTAGAGGAAACACTCCATCACTTCATCTGAATAATCAAGCTTCCTGCAAACAGACAGTCAAACCACAAATCTGAAATCTGTTAAATATGCAATCAAATTGACCCTGGAACCATGATCACTACAGAAAGATAATGATTCATTCAATCAACATCTGACAAATAATTGCAGCTAAAATTGTAATTTTCTGATCTTAATGTGTTATTCTGCCTAATAAAAAAGCTCAACGGCACATTTAAAATAGAGATTCTTTAATGGCATCTACGGTAACATGAAGAACATTTAACATTCATGGAACCTTTCCAATGTTGGTCAAAGATTCTTTAGATTTTTAAAATGTTCTAAGACAAAATGTTTCTTTTAAAAACGGTTTTTAAAAATAGTTCTTTGGGGAATCAAAAATTGTTATTTTAAGGCATCACTGCCATCACTGGAATATATTTTTAAGAGAGTTTAGTCAATATCCTTTTAAAATATACTTTTATCGGAACCTTTAAAGAAGTGTTTTATTGAACTACAACTACAACTACAACACAAGCATCTTAAAGCATCTAGACCAGCATCAGTCATTTAAATGCATTACAATCCACTCTCATTAATATAGTCCCTCACACCCCATCCACTTGTGAAATACAATCCCCCCCCCCCCCCCCCCCCCCCCCCCCCCCCCCCCCCCCCCCGCCCATCATTAAGGACTTAACCTTGACATATTCAGGATTCAGGGGAACTAAACATCTTCAACCACTGAAAAACATATCATCCAACAACTCATCTAAATACTCAGGGGTGAATGGCTATGGTGGTTATGGACCCTTGGACCCTTATTGAATATTGCCCCTAGTGTTCAAGATCGTAATGGCCACATAGGAATTGGTTCTCTGCAAAAAAAAAAAAAAAAAAAAGTATTTTCACAGCTGAGGTAAATACTGATAAGGTGCACATAGAGTCATATACAAAATTACAAAACAACATAATGGTAACACACAATGCTAAAATAATGCAATAAACTTTAATTTAGCACTCAGATGTAACACAAATCCCCCCATGTACATTACTTATAACAAAAACTATTAAGAAACAATTATTTAAATGAGAAACCATCACATGTAAGCTGTCACAAGGAAGTCTTGGAATGACATTTATATGACATATATATATAGTTATATGGCAGTGTCACTTCTGAAGTCTAATTTCCATGACGAAACTTAAAGTTAAAACTTAGACAGCAGTGCTGCAGCACATATTACAGTTTAAAAAGTTACTGTAATATTTTACAATATACTACAGTTTTGCACAAAGTTTAAAAAGCAAGAACTTAAAATTATTTAAGTCATAGTGCTCTGCTCGCACACAGCCACTGGCATAATTATTATAATTATCTTTACAATGAAAATAAATATTCTAGAAGAATTCTAGAGCAGAATGTCTGGACAGCTGTTATATTTCTGGATAATAACACTTACAGTAATGCTTCTGAAAGTGACCTGTACCAAAGGGTTACATTTGGTCCATGGTGTGAAGACTTTATTGATCGTCGAGGAGGTCTGGTACTGGAGTGGTTCACATTAGAACCTGGGTTTTTGATCTAACTCCCTCACTAGACCTCCATGACTGCAGCATCATAGAGGTTATATGGATGTCAACACTGCAAATCATGCTATAATGACTATCCCACATGCTTCGCTTGCACTAAACGCTGAATCCATCCATTGTCTTTTAACTGTCCGTTTCCATCTTGCTAACCCCATTAGGATGGATGTGGTCCACATATGATAGAGTTTGGTCACAGCTGTCCTGCTCTGCAATAGTAACCAAAAATATACAACAAAATACATGGAATCCCACCATGAGTGTGGAGAAAAGATTAGGGGATTTTCTGAAGAGAAAATATACTATTTGTCCCCGAGTGCAATCTTGACAGCAGCCCTAAATAATTGTATGTCTAAGCAAATAATCATAAACAATACTTTTTGACACTGAAGTAAAACAAGGACTTTGCCGAGAAGCTTTATTCAAGAGCGGTATTTTGCAATTTATTTAGTCAATTATAGAACACTTGAATTATAGAGCAATTGTTCAATATTCTAAAATGTTTTTTTTGTTTTTTTAAACCACTAATGTTTCATAAAATGCGTCATATATTGAAATCGAAATATTTTGTGAGCATTGAGTTTTTCCAAAGTGTGTTCTTGTATTCATGCAGCATCTGTTTGTGTGATATCCCAGTGATTCTGAAGGCTGTGGGCCTCCCGGTGCACCCATGCTACAGTGATCAGCTTTCTCAAGTGTGACTGCAAGCATTGTTCTGCCAAACAAAGTCCTCACATTGATGTGTAGAACCCGCTTAGCAGACAGAACTTTTTTAACTTTATGCTATTAAGCTGCAAAACACAGATATCAAGATTTACGTTAAGTAACACGCATACAAGAGCACAGCAAATGTAGAATTTACTTTGGAATCTAAAGCTACATTTAATGACAAAAGAAAAAAAAACTTTTTAAGGAAGAAATTCATATAAATATTTAACATTAATTGTACGTATTCTGTAGGTAGAGTTGTTATATGAACTGTATCTTAATTTTTTTTAATAACAATTTCTAATTTTATATATTCTATTTAAGAACTAATTTTGCATTTTTTTTTTCTTTTTTTCTTCATGATGCATAATCACTATAGCTAAATTGTAATCTGTAATGAGATTGCCAAAGGACTGGAGCTGAAAACCTCTGTTGGGGGAGATCCTAACATGACTCTTGTATTGTTCTGTAAACAACATGACTCATGATCGATGTTGACTGACAGGTCCATGGCATTAGTAAGATCCACAATGGAAACAGGACAGCAATAGGAAGTCCATCTTTCCTCCGTTACCAATACCGCTTGTTACGTGCTGATTTCATTTTATAGAAGGTTCATTTCTAATGTCTGAAACTAAATGCCCAACAGTTTAGTTAACATAACAATATAGGAGACAAGAAAAGTATTTTAAAATTTGTGGAAGCGTTTATTCTCATTAAACGCTATAATGAGTATGAAAATAAACGTATTTTATGTGTTTATAAATAAATAGAAATTTACGTAGAAATATGTAATGGAAAAAATTACGTAGTTTTAAATAATACTGGCCTACATGCAATCGAGAGAAGCATAAACATAGGCCTACTGTAATATTATATATATATATATATATTAATATAATTAACTGAAGTTAGTTTGATGAAGAAAAAAAACACAATCGCTTAATATTACAGCCTAGGTAAACTAAATGCGCGTCTCAAACTCACCATTCACGCACAATAACACCGAACCATTAAAAACATAAAATAAAATGTAGAAAATCTCCACATAGGTGAACGTAATTTAAAATACAGCAAGGACGTGTAAATTCACTGAAGAGGCGATGTCTTGCCCTGAGGCAAGACCAAACAAAAAGAACTCTTCGTTGATCATTCCTTTCTGAATTATAATTAGACCTTAACGGTGGTCGAGGTAGTGTAAACAGATGTTTGTTAAAAACCTATTTGCCATCTTAAATGCCTTTTTGCTGTAAATGCTAAATTTCAGACGTCTATCTTACTTTAAAAAATTCGGACACTTGCACTTTTATTTACTTTTGTTGTACACGGAATAATGAAATATTTATATTTCATTATAAAATTGGATATATTTTAAAATATATTATATATTTGAAGAGCATTGACTGAGAAAATACGACAGCCTGCCTGAAGAAATACATTTGGCACTTTTTAAGAGATATTATTACAAATATGGAACAAATAGGCCAACTTACAACAAAATTTGTACTATCATTTTTAGACAGTATAGAAACAATAAATAAATAAAACTTTAAAAACAATATCCATATAGCCTAATAACGTGAAGTATATTAATTTAGATTCATGCAGTAACTCATCAGCAAATCCACACTTAATTTCAGCGTATTTTAAACTGAATTTGAACTTCGAACGTTTTGCTAATAAAACTGTATTTAAAATGTAGGCTATATTTTTTATCTTTCCGTTTTGGTGTTATAAATGAATGCAATAGGCTACAACCGTTCTTGGCATTCTGCTTCTAATTTTTCATTTATAAACAATAGCAAATATTAATGTCAACGTACATTTAGGCTATGTATTCATTTTATTCGTTAGTGTTAATTAATTTAAATTAGGCCTACATTTCACAAAGTGTCTATCTTTTGCGTCAACTAGTATAGGCTATAAGACGGACTGTATAAAACACCATTAGAAAGCCTAAAGCGATGCAACTACAATGCATATGTTCTTTCTCAGATACACACGGTCGATATGGCTGTACGATTGCCTGCTCAATGCAGCACGAGGCTACATGCGTGCCACCTTAGTCCTCATGAAGCTCTACGGGTGAATCTGCACAAGTGCAAGAAAAAAAAATTAACGGTGTTCAGCACAGCCTTCTGTAAATAAGTGACTTTGCGCCACCTCCCGGGGATTTAGAGAAAATTCAGTAAAAAGCTAAATTCCGTGGTCTGAATCACGTAGAGTTAATGAACCTGTGCCTGCCAATGGTGACTACTGCTCCAAAAGCTTGCTTTCTCTTAGTTGTATAAAAAAAAAAAAAAAAAAAAAGATTTTCTTTCAGATCTTGAGGCACCATTTGGGGTTCCAGGTTTCCACAGTGGCTGAAAGCTTTGGAGAACTTAGGCACCCCTCAAATATCATTTGTGGACTTAAGAGAATTTCAGTACACTTAACTACCTAAATTTGCAAGAACTCAAAACACATTGTGTAATTCTGCCGTTTTGCCTACAATCTAAATTAACCCCAAAAGGTGCCTTAATTACCTTTTCATTTTGCCGTGTAAAGTCCTGAGACCCTTGGAACACCGCGGCACGTTCTGAAAATGCGTATAAATAGTACGCCAAATAAAAACGAAAACTCGTGGTATTGATACGCAAAAAATGGACTTTGGCGTGCATATGATACGCATGTGTTTGGCGTGCATATAATAAGCAGTTTTCGCGTGCATATGATACGCATATATCCCACAACCCTAAACCTACCCATCACGTAGCATACACACGCCAAAGTCCATTTTTGCGTATCAATACCACGAGTTTTTGTTTTTATTTGGCGTACTATTTATAAGCACTTTCATGCTATCGGGTTGTCCTGACCGATAATACGCACGTTCAACATAAAAGAAGTAATTTGTTGTCAAATGAATTTCCTTTTGTAGAATTTGCTTAAGGAATTTTCTCAAGAAAAAAATAAACGACATGTCGCACTATAGGAGAAGGCCTTTTCTCTTACTGACCTAACGCCATCACATCTCACGGATAAAGACTGTAATTAGCGCGCTTTGACGGCGCGGGCTTGCAAATGTGGCATGTTCATTAGCACGCCACTACTGCAGCCACTATGCATTTGTCTCTTCGAGTAGGTCTTTCTCACCTCGTAGGCTCGTCGTGTATGGTTAGGATGAGAGCGAGAGAGGGGCTACAGACGATTCCAGTTACCTTGACACCCTAATAGACGGCCTTTTCCTCCACCAGTGCAATCGAGCAAACCAGTGGAGCAAAAATCATTAGGTAAGCAACATAATCACAATCAGATCTCCCGCTTCCATCTGTGTACCTTTGCCCTCTCTCAAGGATACCCTGTGTTTTTATGCAGCACTTTTGAGCTTTTGCCTCACTCTTCTCGGAATCTTGTCACTTTCCTCCTCGTATATTACATCCTCCAGTTAAAAGAGATGCTGACTTCACCGCTGTTTAATCTGCACGAGGTAAATGACCTCTCGGATGAGCTCGTCGCTATCTGCGGCTATAGAAGTATGTTATCACCGTTATTAGAGCACGTTAAACAGTGGCTGAGAGTGTAGAGACACCGGGCGAAATTGGAAGCTTATTGTGATTGATGGGTTCCTATTAGGCGCTCGCTGTTATCGCGGCGGATGGAGGGGAACGGGGCACTGAGTTGTAACACAACAGATTACCTGAGCCTGTAGTCTCCCGAAGGATGTTTAAATAAAACATAGTCGCTCCTTTTCTCTCTCCCTTTTCTCCCCACACCTTCATTTTCACTCGCGGGCCACTCCACCTACCCAACGTCTTGTGCAATTTGCCCGAGCCTCTCCACTCAATAAACTGACATCGCGCTCATATTTCCTTTTATTTCCCCGACGATAAAGGAGTGCCACGGCGAGACTAGTACGGGCAGGGAATCGTATTTTGGTCCGCGCATTTCCACAGACCTTTTTTCTTCCCTTTCTTGGCGCACTGTGCCAACATGATTGATTGTGACTCGCAAACCGGGTGTCCAGCTCTGCCCAACAAATGACTTTGGCCCCTACCAGTAGACCTTGACCAGACAGAAATCAATATTTCACCATTAAAATCTATCAAAGAAGAGTTAAGGCTGCAGCTGTCCAAGGCGCCCTTTTGAACATTAAATCCGACACTTGTAGTACACGGGTAATCAATATATAGTGGTTCACAGATCATTTGTGGTCACCTTTTTGGTCGTGATGGATACTTGGAGGAGTCGTGATTCATTTTGTCACCCCATTAAAGCGAACTGTGTCAAGTCGTTCCTTCATTTCATCTGGAAGAGATTCCTATTCCTCAAAGTATGAGGGAAAGTGTATGGGGGAAAGCAGCAGGGGGAGGTTGTGCTGGTAAAGGAAGAGCACCGGCCTCCAGGTTCCCATTTCAATGAGAATCTATAGAGATTTTGTGTCCAGTGGAGTGTGAAAATCCCTTTGAGATAGAACAAACATTCTTGAAGACCAAACCACACGGCAGATTCATACAGAACAGATGGCGGTACATTTGCCAGCCATTACAGATTAAGTTTAAACAGGTCAAATACAGTATTTCAGATATAAATGCTGCAGCTGTGGATGTAACTAGAGTGCCAATAAGTGCATATACTTACCTTAGCCAATTTACAAGACACATCAGTTATCAATATGTTTATATATTCTTGGTTATTGCTTTTTTGTGTGTAGCTTGATCCACTGAAAGCGAATATTTATATCAAGCTCATTGCATTGTACGATTACTTGTACTCAGAGATTGCATCCTGCTTTAACCGTACTGCTTTTCTAAAACCCATCCAGTGGCTGAAGCGATCGTCCCAGTTTTCTCAACCCATATGCTGTCGTATACCTGCTGCGGTGAAGATTATTAGTTGCAAGCAACTGTCATTAAAAATGGATTTATTCACCCTCTGCAGGGAGCAGTTCTGCCCTCCTGATCACAAGAGTGTGCCCAAACAGTATGGTGGACTTTCTCACAACAAACCACCATACACTTATTAAACACAAATGTCAAAATTTATGTTGCATTTGCATCGTTCTTACCAAACATTCTGTGGGTTCACTGCCTTTTCTAGATTCATCTTAGACATGTTTATTCTAATTTTATACATGAAATTGTCTTAAGATGACCTTTACCGGGATAATTATTATAATAGGAATACAAGTATTCCTTAGAGCTGGATTTTTTTATATATATATATTTCTGTACAGACATATCAAATCATGGTTTTGGTCAACAGATATCACAGTTTAATTAAAATAATAATATCTCATGTGACAACCTGCCCCAACCTAACATTAATGAGGGGGGGGTAACAAACGTCTGAACCCACGTTTACTTGCATGTTATCAGGTAGCCTATCTCCACCTCAATGGCAAAAAATTTGGTTAGAACAATTTGTACCCAGAAATTGCTAGGAATTTTGTCATTTGCATTTGGTATATATATATCATATATATATAATATATATATATTATATATATATATATCAAATTTTGAAGTTTTTTTCCAACAACAGATGTTTTTTTTTTTTTTATATTTTCAAAATAAGTTTTTTTTATGTTATCATGCTTTTTTTGTGTTGTATTGTGGTAGTCAGCTATTTTATTTTTTATTTTTACTTAATCAAATACTCAACGGCAGATTGATTGAGATTGCAGAATGCAAAAATATTATTTTTGAAAACTGTTAAAAAATGAGTTTATCTGTTTTTGCAAATGAACTCTTAATATAATATATATATATAAGATATAATTATATATCTTATATATATATATATATATATATAATAGAATATAAAGATTTTCCTTACTAACACTGCCATGCGCTCATAAAAAAATCCCTCAATACAGTATTTGTATTATCGTTTTCAACTCCCTGAAATAAATGAATTCATGCTACAAGACACTACGGTTCAAAATGCTTGTTGTGAGATTCATTGCTGCCAAGATAAGGAGATCTTGAAGAGACAGTGAATATTTAGGCAGGAAGAGGAAATACGGAGATGGTACTCCTGTCACATAAGAGGAGGAGGAGAAGAAGAGGCTGAAACGATAAGTGATTACGGCCAGACGCTCCATTCATCATCTGCTGCTGTGTGCAGTTTCCAGGGTCTTCACTGTTATCAGCACTATATAGACCGAATGTCAGTGCCCCTGAATAAATCTCCCTCTCAGCATCTACCTCAGACTGATCCACCATTATAAGACCTTGGTCCTGCTTGATCACCACATCAACCTCTCTTATTGGCTGCTGTACTAAACCTAATCCTTATCTTAACACACATATGGATAATAAAAAACAACTGTATATACAACTGCCTTTAAGTCATCAGAAACAAAAGTCCACATTTCCACAAATTTAGTGGAAATTGAAGTCATTTTAGCCATAATGTTGCCATAAAGAATAAAATGTCTGTGTTGATGCAACACATATTAGGTGTGTTCAAGATTACTGGGTTTGCTGTCTGCGGCCCATTGGATAAACTAATGAGCTAATGTCGACTATGTCCTGGCTTTGTTGTTCCTTGCAGTGCTTTCTGCTCATTTCACATGATGGACGATACAGTTTGCCAGCCCATACATTGCTATAAAGCAGCTTAGTGTCCTGTCATTCTGTATCAGCACCGGTGTGATGATAGAGGTGGTATCATGATGGATTTCTTAACCTCGCAAATTGCCTTCAGAAAAAAAAACATCACAACCACAGTAAGAAAAACGTGCACTGATGTGACTGATATTAATATATCAGGGTTAATGGGTAAACACAATGGAGAAGAGATGGACTATGTAGGCTATATTATCCACTAGAAAGTATTATTTAAATCGTTTAGAGAACACAATATCCATATAAATGTCAGAGTAAGAAGCGTGGTTCAACAAATATGTTTGAAAGTCTTCATGTTGACAATGTATCCTTTTCTGGCAGGGAAGACGCCATATTTAATTTTTCAAGAATAAAACTGAGGCAGTCCGTGTTGCGCCGTAATTTTCACAACACGTTTTCCAGTCACCAGATTCTTTTTATATAAATAAAATGTATTTTCAATTTTTCTGAATGTCAGCTGAATGACAGACACCCTACACGAAAGAATTGAACGGGCTTTTCCCTCACCGCCTCGTTTTCATTTGCGAAAAATTAAATATGGCGTCTAGCCTGGTCCATAATAAGGATTTCGTATTGCAGCTGTTTGAAAGCTCGGGTATTTTAGTAACTGCAGATTCAGAATAGGGTTCTGCTTGCCTGCGCATCCACTATCTGCTAATTGAGGCGAGGGAGAGAGCAGTTACTAGACCTGTCAGTGTTAATCAAGCCTCATCTCTTAACACAAGCCGCGCTTTGCAACGAGCTGAAGATTAATATTCCGAACGAAACAGATGATAAATCATTTGTACATAATTAGCGCTAGGCAAGGTTATAGCTGACACCAATTTTTATCTTAATTACGGGGGAAATTTGTTCCATTATTTATTTGTCCCACCCCCCCCCCCCCCCTCGGCACCCGGACGCGCCGCCGCGCCTACAAGTTAATCTTACACCTGTCAGTGCGTTGCTGAGGTAGGCTGTGTCTCCAAAGCTAGTGAGCTAACTTGCTGTCTACTGCGTCCGAAATCGCATACTACTTAACTTTCGCATACTTTCGTTAGTCAAAAACAGTATGCGAGGCGAGTAGTATGTCCGAATTCATCGTATTCGAAAAACAGTAGGCGAGAAGTACCCGGATGACCTACTACTTCTGCCCGAATTCCGTAGCATGCATACGATGGACACTTTACTATGAAGCATGAAACTGGAAATTGTGACAAATGTGGTCATGCAGAATCAGTAGAACATGTACTTATAGAGTGTGATGCATATGAAGGAGAAAGATTTCAACTAATTCAAGCTTTAGGATCATTCGGAATAAATCATTTGTCACTTCAGGTTCTGTTAGGAAATGGCCCAAAGCAATCAAGAATATTTTATGAATTAATTATTTTCTTAAAAGAAACAAGACCGATAAATAGAATTTAGGATACAGTTGTAGTAAATAAAGCGGGAATAATTGGTGTTGTTTTTTTTTTTTTTAAATTAATAAAAATTTTTTTGGGCTAAAGTTCTCAAACTTTCAATCATTATGAGTCCCACACTCACTATTGACAGTAGCGTGGCGGGAATAGCCAACCATTTAATTGGTTTGGCCAACCGCCATTAAACCCTGAAGAAGAGAGCCAATTAACACGCAGAAAATAAGAAGACACTTTAACTATTCAACTAAGATGCCAGTTAACGGAGCGGAGGCGTCATATCGAAAATGGCGAATAAGCGGGCTGCCGAGGCTCTTTTCAAGATGTAAGTAGCGCCTCAGTAGGGAAAAACGTTGTTCCCTGTGGTTAATTTGCACTTGTTTAACATGATCTAAGTAAACGGCTGACTTATTGAACGTTTAAACATTGTAAATCGATGAGATGATTTCGTGAATCGGCTGTAAAAAGCTGTTTAATCATTGTTAAAACGCAGATGAAAGCGGTAAGAATTACGTGAAACATTGCTGATGTTCGTGCAGTAGTGAGGGCTCTTTAAATTTTGGCGCTGTTGTGGAGACGCATGTCACATGACAACGTCAACATGGTGGATGTAGTACGTCCGAGTTCCATTCATACTACTCGCATTCATACTAAATAGAACGTACTTTTTAACGGTCGAGTAGTACGTTTAAAATTCAAATGTAGTACCTACTAAGTAGTATGCGATTTTGGACGCACCCCATGTGTGTCGTGAACTAATGCTTCTTCGAATATTTTCGAATTTGAATCTTTTCAATGAATCGGGTGAACCGGTTCACAAATCGTTCTCAGCGAATCATTTAGGCTATTAAAGGGATAGTTCAGGTATTCACTCCAAAAAAATTAAAATGATTCCTTTAATTACTCACCCTGCGATGTCATTCACCGCAAACTGCGTAAGACGCACGCTTGTCATCTTTCTGGAAGGGCACCAAATTAATAGTTTTCCTCGTGTCAACCCATTGCTGCGCATTTTGTAGCGTATTCGCACGGACACTAAACATCCCCCCCAGCGTATGGTGTTCTGTGTCATCCCTGCTGGTCAGCAGGCACATGGATAATCGTTTTCTATCAGTTGTTTATAGTGCTTTGATTGAACGAAGGGCAACATACACTGTGGTGCGGCTGACACAGAACAACATATGCTGTTTGCGTTCAGTGGATACTCTCTGAAATGGCGCTAGACTGACACGGAGGAGACGAATTGTTGAATAAAGTCAAAATTGTTGAATAAAATTTTTTATTTTGCGCACAAAAAGTATTCTCATAGCTTCGTAATATTATGGTTGAACTCCTGATGTCACATGGATTCTTTTACAGATCTCCTTGCTATGTTCAGGAAACGTTTGATGTCTGGTATACCTTTTGTAGGTCTATGGGAGGGTCAGAGAGCATCAAAAATATCTTAATTTGTGTTCCAAAGATGAACGAAGGTCTTACGGGTTTGGAACGCCATGAGGGTGAGTATTTAATGACAGAATGGGCAGGGGGGGGGTGAACTAACCCTTTAATTGTACTCAATCGGTCCGAGAGGCTCACGAGTCAACAACTCCCTGAACCAAGATCCGACTCGTAATAAGCCGAGAATCGAGTGAACTGGTAGGCTATTAAAAGCATGTTTGTAAAAATGTACCGGGCTGGTGAGCTTAAGAGTAAGAATATCAGAAATCTTCAGAATAAAACCAACAAATATGACGACTGTAGGCTACCTAATGATTTTAAAAGTTTTATTTTTATGTTTTGTTTTTAACAACCGAAAATAACAAAACACACACGAAATTGAGATTTTAATGAATAGCATTATATCAAAATGTAGGCTACAAAAAGATTTTAATTCAAAGCTAATAAATGTAAACTGACTTGTAGCCTAGCCTATTATTTAATCTAGCCTAAATGCAAATTATATTTAGGTTCTTTTTTGATAGCCTATCAATCATGACTGCAAAAATTATCTTGAACACATAAAATTGCAACATTATTTCAATAAATAGCCTAATTAATAGGCCTATAATTAAAACAATGGCAGCAACTTTTAGACTTAAATCATTTCAGCATGTCATGACATAAAGGGATGACAAAGATGTCACGTGGTGACTTAATTACACAATGACGTAAAATAATATTTGAGCCACTGATTTAAACAGTCTTCAACTGGTTCTTTGAAATGAACAACTTGAAAGAATCGATTCGCGGAAATGAGTTGACTTTCCGTGACTACCTCCAGAGCAGGGCTGTCCAAACTGGGTCCTGGAGGGCCGGTGTCCTGAAGAGTTTAGCTCCAACCCCAATTAAACCCACCTGAACCCGCTAATCGATGTCTCTTACTAGGGGGGCATACTAGAAACTTAAAGGCAGGTGTGTTGAGGCAATTGGGAGCTAACTTGCTGCCGGACAGCGGCCCTCCAGGACCGAGTTTGGGCACCCCTGCTCCAGAGTGTCAAATTAAGTTTTTAGGTTGTCAGCATAGACTTTTTGGTCAACCAACGCATCGACATTCCTTCACACCATATCTGGGCCAGGATGGGCTATATCTGGGCATGATCTGTCACACCACCTAACATGGCGTGGCGTTTCAGTTCCCACCAGCAATAAGGCCCATGCTTACAATATCAGTCTACACCACATCTCCACTCCGGTCTTCAGCATTCTTCTGAAAGCCTACTCTTAAACTCTAGGATCCAGTAATTCTTTCCTGTCTAGACTGGACGGCAAAGTCAGTGCAATGCAATTAAAAATATAACTGAATCAAGTTGTATTCCTCACTTGACTAACCCTTCAATTTCTCTCAAGCTAAGCTTAAGTAAAACATAAATAAATACGTTCCAACGTCTGCTAATATTGTTCGATGCCTCAATTAAAAACAAACGACGCATTAATGCCTTGAGGTTTAAACAGTCAAAATCGCCTCAGGTGAAAGTGAGTAGGCCTAACGTTACTCTGAAAGCTCATCAATAACAGAAGTGTTGACCAAACTGTGGCACAATACTGCTCTCTGCTGGACTTAACATTTGTAGTTCACGTTTCTCTTCTCCGTAGGCTCTACCATTTTAATTCCACAACACAAAGGGTTTGATGACTTCTGACTTTATAGTTGTATCGGATTTGAAAGCAAAATAAATAGCTGTTTTGTAGAGCACCGGCTCTAGTCTTTCGTTTTCAATAATTAGAAGAACCGATTCGTTTACCGTGTTGTCCAACTCATCTGCAGTGTTTTGGCGTCCTCTCCTGGACAATGTTGAAGGCATCTCTTAAAAATACTAAGACTAGGATTGTTACTCAATTGTAGTTTGACTTCTCAATGTTCGATTTAATAGCAAGGTATTTTACATTATAAATCTTCCAAATACAAGTACAACTGAGAAAAAAATGCATTTATGAAATACTGCAATACAGATTTAGTACAAACATGAAATAATGGGGAAAAAAGAAACACTTTTTGTATTCAAAAACTTGTGCAGAGTCATGTCCTCTCAAATATAAACAAAACAGCTTATGAATTCTATGTCCTATATTAACATTTTATCATTTTGAAAATGATATGCTTGTGTATATATGCAGTTTGTGAGTTGGTGAACTTAAAGTCGTTGCAAATACTGCTAACATGGCAAACTGAGAATTTTGTTAAAATATGTATGCAGAGAGGAAGAAAGTTGCACCATGAAATGAGGCTCTTGAAGTGCAGTCGTTCAGCATATATAATATTCAATGGGGAAACCATTAAGTATTTGAGCCAACGTTTTGTTTACTATCAATTTGAAAGACAGAAGCTTTTAGTAATGAAAAAGATTAATCTCAGATCTTTTTATCAACAGTTAAGGATAAGATAAAGACTCGTTTGTGCCTTTTAGCGAGGCTATTTAAATGTTTCAGTTTTTTATTGTTTTCTTGATTGTTTGTTTTATAAAGCAAATTAACCATTTTAAAACCCCACTTTCGCCCCGTTTCATGTCTCCGTTCATGTGAATATTAATTAGATTTTACAGTATCAGCCTGATTATGTGCACAAATACCTTCCCCTTCAACATTCCTTGACATTCAAGAAACAAAACCAGATTGGCTAAGAGGTAAAGAAAGACAGAGATGTCAAACTGTCCTTCTGACTGAGAAAGAGTGCAGTATTGTACAGGGCTGAGTTATAGTCGCTGAGAGGTCCTATAGTGTGCTTATACTCCAGTCTCGGAAAGGATGAATCGCTGTCCTCCTCATATTTCGTCTAGGTAGAGGGTCACACTTGCAGCCTCTCTCTCAGCAGGAAGAGGCACTGATCTTCTCTGATACTTCAAGATCTGATTTGGCAACAAGAAACCGGAGCCGTCCTCCCCCCAGACGAATCAAATCCACAGCACTGTGAGAGACAGACAAAGCGGGATTCAAATGTCAGGGTTAAAAGAATACATTTATATTGCAAAGGATCATGCCTGGTGAAAATGTTACGTTAACACTTTGATTGCGAACATTATCTGCTAGCCGATGATGTACAAACCCGATTCCAAAAAAGTTGGGACACTGTACAAATTGTGAATAAAAACAGAATGCAATGATGTGGAAGTAATATTATATATGCAATATTTTATTCAGAATACAACATAAATGACATATCAAATGTTTAAACTGAGAAAATTTATAATTTTAAGGGAAAAATAAGTTTATTTTAAATTTCATGGCATCAACACATCAAAAAAGTTGGGACAAGGCCATGTTACCACTGTGTGGCATCCCCTCTTCTTTTTATAACAGTCTGCAAACGTCTGGGGACTGAGGAGACAAGTTGCTCAAGTTTAGGAATAGAAATATTGTCCCATTCTTGTCTAATACAGGCTTCTAGTTGCTCAACTGTCTTAGTCTTCTTTGTCGCATCTTCCTCTTTATGATGCACCAAATGCAGAGGCGGACAAAGTACTAAAATCTATTACTTGAGTGAAAGTACAGATACTGCTGGTCAAATATTACTCCATTACAAGTAAAAGTTGTAAAGACAGATTTTTACTTAAGTAAAAGTACAGAAGTACTTGCTTTTAAAAGTACTTAAGTACCAAAAGTAAATTTCCTTTTATGTCAATGCACTGTTTTATTGTTGCACGTAGTACTTGCAATACTTCTGAAGAACTTACAATACATTACACCTACTAGCTTGTAGTATCTTTGGAGTAAAGAGTTTTAGAATGTTAAAAACCTATGGGGGGAAATTAACACCTCTACCCACGCTCATAAAAGCAGGATGGTAGTGATCTCACACAGCTCTGACAGTGTGTGTGCACACATCTATGTGTAACCATTTATCCACATTTGAACAGAGTGGAAAGTGAAATCCTGTAAATACAGAGTGATAAAGAAGAAAAAAAATCAAACCTGCTTTAAAACCCAGCAACACAACTGTGGCTGTATAACTTTACAACAGCAACACTGCTTTAACAAAAAAGCAAAACCTATTTGACATTAAAAAAACTTTTTTTTTAAATGCTGTCTAATCGCTCTCGTGGTACTTTAATGTCACACAAAGAACAGTCTGTGCAGTTCTGCTTCAAGTCCAACACCTATTGTGTTTTATTAGGAGAAGCACAACAGTTCTTCTGTGACTTTATAGGTAATATTTTCACGTACACAATTTAGCAAAATCAGACAATATTGTCTAATATATACCACAATATTAACTTATTATTATTGAATTGTTGTAAATAAATATCACGTTTGCAACTGGGCAGTGTTCAAAAAATGCTGGAAAATCACTTCATGTAGCCCTACAAGAGTGATTACTGATAAACTGTCTGAAAAAAAAGTCACGTTTTAGAGAAGTAGAAAAAAAATCACCCAGACTTTCAAAGCTGCTACATAGTAACGACTTTCTACTTCGAGGACCTTGATAGAAATGTAGTGGAGTGAAAAGTACAATATTTGTCTTTCAAATGTAGTAAAGTTAAAGTCATAAGTTCCCAGAAAAATAATACTCAAGTAAAGTACAGATACTCAAAAGGTGTACTTAAGTACAATACTCAAGTAAATGTACTTAGTTACTGTCCGCTTTCTGGCAGTGTTCTATTGGGTGAAAGATCTGGACTGCAGGCTGGCCATTTCAGTACCCGGATCCTTCTTCTACGCAGCCATGATGTTGTAATTGATGCAATATGTGGTCTGGCATTGTCATGTTGGAAAATGCAAGGTCTTCCCTGAAAGAGACGACTTCTGGATGGGAGCATATGTTGTTCTAGAACTTGGATATACATTTCAGCATTGATGGTGCCTTTCCAGATGTGTAAGCTGCCCATGCCAAACACACTCATGCAACCCCATACCATCAGAGATGCAGGCTTCTGAACTGAGCGCTGATAACAACTTGGGTTGTCCTTGTCCTCTTTAGTCCGGATGACATGGCGTCCCAGTTTTCCAAAAAGAACTTCAAATTTTGATTCGTCTGACCACAGAACAGTTTTCCACTTTGACACAGTCCATTTTAAATGAGCCTTGGCCCAGAGAAAACGCCTGCGCTTCTGGAACATGTTTAGATATGGCTTCTTTTTTGAACTATAGAGTTTTAGCCGGCAACGGCGAAAGGCACGGTGGATTGTGTTCACCGACAATGTTTTCTGGAAGGATTCCTGAGCCCATGTTGTGATTTCCAATACAGTAGCATTCCTGTATGTGATGCAGTGCCATCTAAGGGCCCGAAGATCACGGGCATCCAGTATGGTTTTCCGGCCTTGACCCTTACGCACAGAGATTGTTCCAGATTCTCTGAATCTTTGGATGATATTATGCACTGTAGATGATGATACTTCAAACTCTGTGCAATTTTTCTCTGAGAAACTCCTTTCTGATATTGCGCCACTATTTTTCACCGCAGCATTGGGGGAATTGATGATCCTCTCCCCATCGTGACTTCTGAGAGACACTGCCACTCTGAGATGCTCTTTTTATACCCAATCATGTTGCCAATTGACCTAATAAGTTGCAAATTGGTCCTCCAGCTGTTCCTTATATGTACATTTAACTTTTCCGGCCTCTTATTGCTACCTGTCCCAACTTTTTTGGAATGTGTAGCTCTCATGAAATCCAAAATGAGCCAATATTTGGCATGACATTTCAAAATGTCTCACTTTCAACATTTGATATGTTATCTATATTCTATTGTGAATAAAATATAAGTTTATGCGATTTGTAAATTATTCCATTCCCTTTTTAATCACAACTTGTACAGTGTCCCAACTTTTTTGTAATCGGGTTTGTATATATAGAGCACTGACTCTGGGTAGTCGCTCCAATGAGACTGGTCCCATTCACTGCCAGGATTCTGTCACCAATGCAAAGTCGCCCATCTGCAGCAGCTGGTCCATCTGGAATCAGTGTCCTGATGTAGATTCCAGGAGAGTTCAAAGGGGTATGCTGTGTATAGAGAGAATGAGAAAACGGAGACCTATTTGTTGCCTTTTTCTTAAAACAGAAAATATGGAATCGTACACTCTAAAAAATGCTGGGTTAAATATAACCCAACCGCTGGGTCAAAACAACCCAATAGCTGGGTTTGTCCCTTTTTAACCCAGCCTTTCTTAGAGTGTAGCGAAAGCATCAGACTAGTATTTTTTACAGCTCATAATATCAATCAGAATTTTGTGCAAACCATAATCAGACATCTGTCCAGTAAATAGAAACTGATCAGCACATAATGTAAAAGTCTTTTGCTGTTTTATAATAAAATTGAGGGTTTAAACACAAGCTCTGTACCTAAGCTGACTTGCTGTCTATAAATAAAATAATTTCTCTTAACTTGTCAATTGTATTGGAGGATTTTTAATGAGCTTTTCCCAATTCTAGGATTGCCATGAATTTGGGCTATTTATTTGGGCTAAATAAAAATATAAAGCTGCATCATTTTGCTGGCAACATTTTTGGACACCCTTCAAGAGAGTGTTTTTTTATGATGCTTGCATGTTTCCTTACACTTTCAAAGTGAAATGTCCAGTGAGTGGGGCTAAAGGACTTTCAGAATGATCCGAAAACAAAATGTGATTGTAGCAATCTTTTATTACATTGGTTGTTCAGAAATGAAATGCCCAGTATGCAGCGCTGTTCAGTTTGTTGTGAAACGGGTAAGTATGAATCTGGCAACATTGTATTATGTTGATTGCTGTATGTATCATGGCAGTTGATGTGAAATGTCTGGTGAGTGGTGCTAAAAGGTTAATGCTCGATTGCATTTAAAAAGTGTACCACCTACTCTAAACCTAACATATAGTGTTAACAAAAGTAAAATGAATTAAAAACACATTTGCTGAAGCAACCATGACAACTTAGCTTGCTCCTGCAAGTCTTTGAGCTCTTTTATCATGACTTGGGTTATTCGAGACTCTTACCCAAATGCAAAGCTATGCTGTACCAGGTGAGCTACTGAGCAAGTTTACTGCATCAGAACAGCATTATTATGGAGCTGTTATGTGATTAAAATGTCAAAATTATA
Source organism: Sinocyclocheilus anophthalmus (assembly GCA_018155175.1). NCBI lineage: Eukaryota > Metazoa > Chordata > Actinopteri > Cypriniformes > Cyprinidae > Sinocyclocheilus > Sinocyclocheilus anophthalmus. Next base: position 374,056 of record JADLZN010008139.1, on the reverse strand, counting down.
GTTTTAAATAGTTTACAAATCATGCAGGATAATAAAAATGCTTTGAAGTCATTACATAAAATTGAAAAGGAACCACAAATAAACAAGGCATTATTATTATTTTTAATTCTGCCATTGTATTCCTAATTTGTGTGAAAAGCAATCAAATCTGTTGGTGTTTTATTACCACTAGTGTTCATTTCACTTGGAAATTGCAGTGAATTGTATGAAGGGGTCCCTCATTATATTAGGTGGTCTTAGCTACTATGTACTTACATCAACAATAAGTACAATGTACTTATTATGTTCATATTATATTGCAAAACATTTACTGCTAGTGAGGTGCGATAAGGGTAAGGTTAGGGAAAGATTTGTTGGTATGTGTTGGTTAAAGGGTGAGTTAAGGTGTAAGGGATAGGTCAATATTATATATGTAATTACAGAAATTATTTACAGATGTAATTACATGCAGGTATTTTTTTAAATATATAAGTACAATGTAAAAACATGTATGTACACGATAAGTGCATTGTATCAAATTATTCATTTAAATGTAGTTAAGGCCAACTAATATAAAGTGGGACCTATTAAGGTATGTTTTTTGGAGATATACAAACATGTAGGTAGAGGCACATTTTTTCCAATAAGCCTACAGTATATGTATGAGCATAATGCTGTCTAGGTTTTGGAACAAATCTATAGTGTTATGGGTTATATGCATAGAACATTGACCGTCAGTGTTAAATTTCAGCAGAGTAATAATGCAGAGACTCACAAGCCCATAGATAAGTCCCATTCCCAGGCCGTAAGGTCCTTTATCCAGGTCTCCACTACAAGACGGAAGATCCATCAGAGTTTGGGCCAGATGAGAGACAGGGCCACGGAAAGGAAAACCACAACACTAAAAAGGGCTGGCAGTGGGCAGGGATAAACAAACAAACACACACGGGACTCAGTGCTCATTTGACGCACACACAGACTCTACACACAGATTCCGTAATCGGGCCAATAAACAAAATCAGTATGTTCTCAATGGGAAAATGCATCTGCTGCACATGCAAACAAAGTTATTAAATGATGCAGAGAGTAAACACATAGACAACTGACAGAACTATACACAGAGAAATCTGTGCATATGTTTATAAGAAATAAACACATGCATTCACACATAAACTCATTCAAGTGAAATAAATGTACACAAATCAGACATGATTATATGTCTGTCATTGAATAATCAAAACTAACATGTGCAAACACTAACAGAGTCATTCGTACTACACAGCACATTTTCATGTCTGCATTATGTCCCTTTTTTAATATCATTAATTTTCTTTTATCGCAATACCACAATTAAGAAAATATAGCAGTAGTTTTAATTTTTTTTACTCAATTGTCCTCTCTAGTGTAAATCTTTCATAATACGGCTTTAATATTTGGGAATATGCATGCCTTTAAGAAAAGCCAGCTCCTTAATAACATCATGCTCCAGGAAGTGGCAGTTTTTGGTGTTAAACATTTCACCCAACCGCTGGGTCAAAACAACCCAATTGCTGGGTTTGTCCCTATTTTACCCAGCACTGGGTTGCATTTAACCCAGCATTTTTTAGAGAGTATTAATAATGGATTTAATGAATTCTGTGATTTAATACTTTCTTTTCAGTATTAGTTTGTTTTTGGGGGTTCGGGGGACAAAAAAAAAACTTTCAATTTGATAAATTGCTATGATAATTCAAAATATCATTAATGGCCTTTATTGCCGTCCTGTTATAGGCTCTATCCTGTTGATGATGGAAACATTTTCTTGACTTTTATAAATAATCCTGTTAACTCAAAGTTTGAGATAAAGTTTTATCAGTTCAAACAGCTGATAAAAACATCACAAAGCTTTTTGTTTCACAAGAAATTAACTGATGGACTGGAGTGGTGTGGATTACTTGTGGATTATTGTTATGTTTTTATCAGCTGTTAGGACTCTCATTCTGACGACACCCATTCACTGCAGAGGATCCATTGGTGAGCAAAGTAATGCTAAATTTCTCCAAATCTTTTGTGATGAGCATCTACATTTTGAATGACCTGAGGATGAGTACATTTTAAGCAAATGTTCATTATTCCTTTAAAGAAAAACGTCTATCTTCATATATATGTACTATGTAACAGGAATGACCCAAGAGACAAAATCTAGCCGAAAGAACACACACATCCACGACCCAAAAGGCGTTTTTGACTTGCCTTCAGTGCCATTGCTGATGAAGCCATTGATTTTCTTGTGCTCTGGAGTTGAACGCATGCAACCATTGGACTTTGTGTGAGAGTGTGTATGTGTGTGCTCTTGTGAAGCATGCTCAGGGTAGTGGGCTGGATTGGACTGTGTGTTGGAGTGTATATACGTGTGTTCCGGATAGAGGGGCGTATTAGGTGGAGTCAGTATACAGGAAGAGTCTGTCGCTTGGGTTTGGTTGGCGTAACGGATGCTGGTCCCGTTTCTGTAGTGAATGCTATGCGGCGGCTTGTCTCTGGGTCGTTCCTCAGCTCCAGCTCCCTCTCCTCTTCCTCCGAGACCCGCGGAGGAGCCCCGCACCTCCCCCTCTCCCTCCCCACGCAAAGGAGGTGCTGAATGTGGACTGGAGTGAGGCTGAGGAGGCTCACGCTGGAGAACCCAATTACCATGTTATCATCATTTTATTCATATCCATAGTATCTCACAGAGCAAAGCACAAGTTGACAACTCTTTAAAAAAACAACAAAGGTCAAACATGTCAGTTATTAATTTAAGTTATTTCCATGTTTGTGTATTTAAAGGGACAGTTCACCTTCAGTTGTCCCCTTTGACTAGGGGAAGTTGTGGCGTAATGGTTAGAGGAGTCAGACTCGTAACTCAAAGGTTGTGGGTTCGAGTCTCGTACCGGCGGGGATTGTAGGTGGAGGGAGTGAATGTACAGCGCTCTCTTCCACCTTCAATACCACGACTGAGGTGCCCTTGAGCAAGGCACCGAACCCCCAACTGTGTCACGTCATGTCACACTTGCATAGTGCTTTTTTTCCCATACTATGAAAGTCAATGGGGACCAGCAACCGAAGGTGAACTGTCCCTTTAAGAATAGAATGCTAAGATGAGATAAAATAAAAATTGAATTTTCAAAATGTGTATTTTGCTTTGGAGAAAAGGACTTTATATTTGTGTTATTTTCTACAATATTTTGAAGACAAAGTCACTACACAGCTAAAATTAATATGGTGACTACCATATAAATTAATAGGATTGGCTGCCCTCTGCTGAAAACCCACAATACATTGGAGAAATTGTATTATCTTCATATTTTTATGATCTCCCTGTGTTATAAAAAGAAAGATGTTTTGTTAAAGGGTTTTTAATAGGGATGTGCATTTTGTTCATTTCAACTGCATGAGTAGTTGAAAGATAAATCAACATTGAGTACTCTGGTGGAGGAAGAACTTTAATAGAATTATACCATATGGCAGTTAAACTGATGGCAGAAACAAATAAACAATGAAATAAGGCTCGGGTAATCTTTAAACAATGTTGCAACTCTAGAGAATGTGTAGCGTTTCTTTGTAGACTGACTCACACATGGCCATAATTTAGCCGCAGCTCCTAATTAAACAGCTAATCTTGTAATCAGATTAAGAATGACTCTCATGTCTAGAATTTAAATCTTAGTGTTCTGAGCTACAGTCCTTAAGCTAGTTCACTTTTTTTTTTTAAGAATGACCAGCAAAAGCCAGATGCTGATGAATATACCTTTAATAATAATGTTTTTGAGCAGCAAATCAGCATAAAAGAATGATTTCTTAAGGATCATGTGATTTTGTATACTGGAGTAATGGCTGCAGAAAAATCAGTTTTGCCATCACAGGAATACATTTTAAGTTGTAATAATATTTCACAATATACAGTTTTTACTGTATTTTCAATCAAATAAATGCAGCCTTAGTGAGCAGAAAATACTTTTTTCAAAAGTCTTAATGATTTTTTTTTTTTTAAGAGCTCCTCTCCCCCCCCCCCCTTTAAGACAGCAGCGTTTTATTAGTATTTTATTCAAAATGTACCTGAGAATCCTGACGGTCTGCACAGCCATTAGAAGGATGGGTCTTGGAGCGAAGACCCCAAATGAAATGACGAACATAAAGTAGTTGGCGGTATATACTGTCCTCCACACTGTCACTCTCCAGGTCCACCTTGAATCCAGCACTCGGCAGCACAATAGGAGGGTGGTTCTCAAAACTCTCTAGCAGATCAACTATTGAAAAGACACATAAGTATAATGTACACTAGAATGCACAAAGTCTCTGGAAATAAAATCGACAGTACTCATTTATAGTCCTTTAATGTGTCTACCTGTTCTGTAGATATATGCCTCATCTTCACTGCTTGGTTGCCAGATTGGTAGAGGACCGAGCTCCGCCATGAGCTGGTACTGTGTGAGGATTCTGTGTAGCTGCACAGGCTTCAGAGATGGATGCTCTGCACACAAAGCTGTCCAACTCATCTACAAACAAACACATACACATACATTGGGCTTCCAGGTTTCAAGGGGACATTATGGGGACATAGATGTAATGGTTTTTATACTGTATAAACTGTATTTTCTACTCCTTACCCTAAATGTACTCCTAAAACTACATCTCCTACAAAACTTTCTCCTATTTTAGATTTTCAAAAAAAGATAATTCTGTATGATTTATAAGCTTCCTTCCTTGTCACACACAAACACAATAAAAATCAAGGTTACAAATGGAGATTTTTTTTTTTGGTTACCCACATAAACTTTCAGTAATCAGTTCTTAAAAGAGTCGTTTTTTCTCAGTGTTAAGAACCTTTTTTACTCTAAAGAAAGGAAATCCTAAATTTAATAGTTAAACTACAGTCAAGCTATCTATTAAAATTGTTGACTACACTACTATAACATTTACTATCAATTTGTTTTTGATAAATTGTTTTTTAATTATATATTTTACTTTATTTATAACAAGAAGCTTATATTATCAGTGCAATGTTGAAAGGATTTCTTTTTGAACACATAATTAACTATAAATAAGACTGTAATCAAAATATGATTTTCTAAATATGACAAAAACATAATTTATATATCTAATTAAAATACATTAGCTTAACATTTTGCTAAATCCAAATTAATAAATTATGCATACATTTCTGGACTCATTGATTGATCACTGATACAAACAGATTGAAAATTATCTGAAGAACCTGATTTACTGTATAAAACAGATCTGAAATTTATATGAACTGCATTACCTGTGAAAGCTGTTGTGGGGGTGCGGCAAGGATGCTCACAGCGCTACAGAACTTGGCAAAGAATTTGTGAGCGAGATGACTGTGTCCCGTCCCTTTAGCCCAGTCCAGTAGCATCTTGACACTAGCCTGGATCTGCAGGACCCGAGAACGCTGAAACCAGCCACGTACGGGGCCTAAAACACACATTTACACATACAATTGTTATGCAAAGGATGCATATGAAAACACTAAACAAACACTTTTCAGAATCATGGCATACTGTAATACTGGTGATAAAATGAAGAGGGTTCCAGTGAATAGTCACAACTGTAGTCACGGTTTATTACAGTACTACATGTCAAATTGTGTGTGTAAGTGGGTGTTTGTGTGTAAGACCAGCTCTGATCCTCTGTCTGTTATGACATAAAGAGGATTATGGGTGTCTGGAGAAATAATCTTCACCTGACCATGAGTAATGCACACAAAAACGACATATGTTTCACACTACCCTTTAAAAAAGGAAACTGGTTCTGGTTTTGCAACACGCAATACTGACAAAATAATTTCAAAAACAACTATGGTCATTAAATACATTAGATTTAAACATACACTGCTGTTCAAAAGTTAGGATGCATTAAATTGATCAAAAGTGACAGTAAAGACATTTATAATGTTACTTTCAGGGATTGCAATTAACTTTTTCACACGCTCAATTGGCTCCAAAATTTGAAGTTACCGGGCATTCAGAACTGCTATGTAGCACAACAAAAAAAAAAACTCTGGCAAGAACCACCAGATGAGGCTGTCTACACTGAACGTCCTAAAGCCGACCCGCACCTGCAATCTTTGGTGTCCGAACTAGGACATTGTGTGCGATATGACAACAAACTATGATCTCAATATTTCTGGACTTTATAGCACCGAACACGATATTAGACCATATTGCGGGTGGGAGATTGCTGCGGATATAGGAAGGCCAGCCGTGGCCAGCTGACTCCTAAAGTTTTGATATCCTTCATATTCTGTGTGCGGTTCAGTTCACAGCAGTGATAGAAATAATCTGTTCCAATAAGTTTAAATTGATTACATTTTATGTCCATTTTTACCTTTATAAAGCCATTTTTGTCTAAAAGTGTTCATCTTTTGAGTCAAATTCTTACATTAAATCAACGTCCCCATATGTATTACTAATTACCATTAGGTGAGACTAACACAATTAAATCCGTATCAACAACAATAATCTTTGCAGATACCAAAGCGGCACACTTCTAGATGATTTACATATGTATAACGCAGTCCTTAGGGACCAGGACACCGCCACCCCATAACCTGCAGTTACAAGTGCATAAATAATGTTTTGATATTTAAACATGACATGTTGAATACTGATATTTGAAATAATTCAAAAAATGAAAAGAGACATGTTAGAGGTACAATTTAACAAATTAAAAAACCGCCAGTAGGCGGCAGCAATCACTGTTAAAGGGGTAATATGATGCGATTTCAATTTTTCCTTCTCTTTGGAGTGTTACAAGCTCTTTGTGCATAAAGAAGATTTGTAAAGTTGCAAAGACTAAAGTATCAAAACCAAAAAGATATTCTTTATAAAAGCCACGCCTACCTAAATGGCTCGTTCTAACACGCCCCCACAGATCTACATCACTATGTGGGAAGATTTGCATAAACACCGCCCAAATGTTCACGCAAAGAAGAAGGCGTAACTTTTATTCTCGACCGGTATATTTTGGCCGCGCCGTCCATGTTTGAGATGGTATGTCTGTGTGATTCGTTGGGGAAAGCGGAAACTACTCGTGGCCTGCTCAGAATAGCGGCGATATATGCTCGTATGCCTGGTGATGATCGATGTCTGGTTGTGAGAAAATACATCGGCTTGCCCGTGGGACGAGCCGCGAGTCAAGCTGAGGTTACATGTGGTTGCCGCAAGATCGCCGGATGCGCCTTCGTCGAATCCGCCGCCTCTGCTCACTCTAGGCCGCCGTGTTGTGCTGTGTTCTGTTTGCAAGCGAGAAAGCTTTGTTGGGTCTTCAAAATGGACACGACTAGAACAGTGGAAGTTGTATTTACAAACACTGTTGCCAGAAACCCTTCAACCAAATGTATTACACGACACGATGCTTTGGGATGGGTGCAGGAATTTATGGAGGGACATGTTCCTGATCCCTGGAGAGTTAGACTCAATGCGGCTGTAGACTCAAAGACCCCTGGTGTATAGGTAGTGTGTTTTATATGAGAGTTTTTTAGATGTTTTATCGTTTAAGGAAGTTTTTTGTGGAGTTGTAGGTAGGTTGTGTTTGGTTCCAATTTATGTCCAGTCACAAATGCCCATGACATGGTTTTATGTTTACGCGGCTCGACGGGGCCGATGGGTGCAACGGCAACGCGAAAAATACAGTATATGTCATTATAATCCATAATTATGGCCCCACTGGATGCAACAAATGCCTAGGTTATAATGGGTTTTAATGTTTTTGAAACGTCGCTCCGGCCGGACAGGGCATCATCACCGGTTCCATGGTAACGGGTGGGGTAACATTTCCGTCACACGTTGGAGGGTAGGTTTCGAGTCCAAATTCACCAACGCAACTGGATAGCTGGCCAAGCACAGCAACCGTGCTTTTTCAGACGTATGAGCTTGTACCACGCGCACGCGTTTCACAGAGATGGCGGGCCCATAGAGGAGACATCAGTATCTGTACACGTATGTGGCCCATAAATGTGTAGTTGTTTCGCAACCTTATAACAGACCTACGGATAATACACATTTCATTACAACAACCAATAGCACAAAATAATGTTCTTTCTTTGCAGCTCGCAGTCTTATCATTAACTGATTCCCCTTTATATTAGATGACGTGCATCTGTGATGACTGATCTCACATTTATGAATGCCGCAATCATTGCAAACGGCTTACTGAGGTTATTGAAGTGACACAACCACAGTCAGTGCTCAGAGACACAAAACAGTGCTGCTCTCCGTGCCGTGTGCTGGTTGGAATATTTTTATAGTGTGGCGACAATTAGAGCAATGAGAGCAGGAGCGAGTGGTTGTCACTGAAGACGTAGGTCTCGTGATGTAACTGTATGTTATGGAGTACTACTTTCGTCATGAGAAATCAATTAATAAAGTAACATTTGTAACATGCAGATTTTTTACTGGTTAAAAACGGGACCTTCGTGTGATATTGATTAATATATGAATGATAAAACTATTACAAGCTGTTTCTGCCCCTACACTTATCTGAGTGCTATGGTGATCATTCTTAGCATGCATATCATAGACTGAATCAGTTTGCAATGATAAGAAAGCTTCTTAGACTGCCCAACGTGCATAAGTTAATGTAGTCGTTATGCGGTGATCCTTGCGTGCACATTCTGTAGGGTGGGGTTTTGTTGCGTGCCTTTTGCAATGATTACTCGATAATGTAAGGAGTTCGAGTATTTGCGCTGATACATAGCGGACAGATTGCGGCTTGCGTATGAATCGTCTTCCCATGAAGTATAAGCTATAAGTTATAAGCGTGAATCATAGACAGCCGTAACCCCGCACCACAAATGATTTTACCCACATGGTGTGTGGCGAGCGTGTGTTAATCAACACCCTGGTTTACAGTTATTACTTAGGTCATAACAACACACACTGCGTGGTAGGTTGAGATTTTTTTTTGTTTTCCGATGCCATGAGGCATGAGCGTTGAGTGAATGAATGAGATGATATGAATGATGTCATGAACGTGCTTACAGAACTGAATGAATGAATGCAGCACAACTGGTTTCAACTTTGATAATAATAAGAAAGTTTCTTCAGCACCAAATCCGAATATGTATATTATTCGTCTCAACTAAATTAAGCTTGCCCAGTCAAGAACTAAATTTTCATTTTAAATTATATTCACAAAAGAAAATGGTTATTTGAAATTGTAATAATATATCATAATACTACAAGTGTATAGAGTTTTGATCAAATAAATTCACAAATTCACCTTGGTGAACATAACAGGCTTCTTCCCAAATAATTGTAATATTTCAATAAAATAAAATATTACAATAATTTTGCATTATTTACTATACTTACATTTCTCACTAATAAAAATCTCACTTAAAAAACTTCCTTAATATATTAATCAATTACTGAATTAATATTGAAATAATCTTAAAGTTAAACAAGTGAACAATGACTTGCTATCTTACATCTTTGTAATTCTGATATTTTTGTACTAGAAGAGCAGTCTGGACATTCTGCTTAATATTTATTCTCATGTACCCTGAAAAAAAAGAAATTATTAATTAAAAAGTAAATATTTATTCCCTAAGAACTGATGGAGAAAGTCCATTGGCTCACAGGTTAGAGTATCTTCAACACTAGAGGGCAGAATAAATAATTTGTTTCAATTCATCAGTTTCCATTCTGATATTTCTTTATTTGTAAGTCTTTCACTCCTTTTTCTTCTGCCTGCAATTTACACACTACCTATGTCCTGTTGTTGCCATAGCAGCATCCTTAATGAAAATATATGACAGTAATATTTGAGTGTGTCTCTTGAGTCTGTGTGTGTGCTACACAGAAATCAAAAAGGTAAAAAGATTCTAGAAGCTGAGCTTGAACAAACCTTTATCGATGAGTTGATTGAAGAGTGAGACGTTGGTGAAGAAGAAGAGGTAGGCAAACATTTGACTCTGAATCTCTGAATGGACCTGGTACTGTTGCAGCAGGTCTGATGTAATCTGAAACACACTCACCACCCTGCGAACCGCCTCTGGCATCACACACACAGCACACACACACACTCCAACAGCCCGCCGGCACTGCTCTGATGCAGACTCCGTCCCAAATGGGTTACAGTCCAACAGCCCGGGCAACACAACGTACAAGGTCTGAAATGTAAAGAAAAGCCATTTGTTATAATAACATGAACAACCAGACACTTACAGATACACATTATTTATAGAGCTGTCAATTTAATGTATTATCTAACATAGAATGATTAATTCATTAAAAATTGTCCTTATGACACTGATCAAAAATACAGTAAAAAACACAATAATATTGTTAAATATTATTACAATTTAAAATGACAGTTTTCAATTGTAATATATTTAAAATGTAATTCATTTCCTGTGATGAGAAAGCTGCATTTTTAGTCATCAATCCAGTCTTAGTTGTAATCATGAGCAATTGCTAATGCATAACTGTAATAGAGATTATAAATACAGAATTTAGTTTGGGTCTAACGATGAATTCTTTTGGCAAAAGTCATATTAAACACCAGCTCAGTTTATCCAAAAATTCAACGAAACTGTCCTCACTTACCTCACCCTTAGTCATTCCAAACTGTATGATGTATTATTGTATTTTGTCACTGATCATTTCAGAAACATTTCGATACGGCATATTTATTGAAAAACTTTCTAATACATCAACTCGATGAAACGAAATAGTTGGGTATTACAGGTGTGTATAGAGTTGTCATGTCACCCCGAATGTATGTATGTTGGATATGTATGATGTATGTATATAGATACCTATAGTATATTAATATATATGTATATATATATATTTTTTTTTTTTTTTTGTTTTTTTTTTGTTTTTTTTTATGCAAACCCTGCCTTGTGGTAATGATTGTAGCCATTGTATGTGTCTAACATAAAACAAAAAAGATATCCTTGTATATGGATTTGGTACTCAGAAATATTTCTTATTATTACAATGTTGACAAGAGTTGTGCTGCTTCATATATTGTGGAACGTGATATTTTTTTAGGACTTGTTCATTAATAGACTGTTATTTTAACTGCCTGACTGATCATTAATACATACCGAATAATTACATTATTTCTGTCTTTAACAAAGAAAGAAAAATACGGACTGACCCCCAACTTTGAACAAGGAAATTAAAACTACATAAATTGACCTCTACATCCACTGTCTGTAACAAGTATTACATTTTTTACTCATTTGGTACAATAACGTAATGTACTTTTAATTATCATTTTATTATTCAAAATACTGATATTTGATAATCTGTGATTCATTTAGGAAATTAACTACCATATCATTAAGTAAATAACTACTATTAACTACTAATAAATACTATTAATTACTATTACTATTATTAACTACTACTTTTATGAATCAAAAATGATTGACAGGCTCCAAATAGGGAAGACAATGAGGACATAAGGTGGAGGAGAAGAAGACCTAAAGACATACAAGCAAACCAGCAGCCACACACACATTAAATAATTCATTCCCAGCAGCCCTGGTAACATCTTACAATGGTGGCGCCACACATATACCGTAATACTACCCTTTACCTTAGTGATGTAGTAAACACACTGCTGAAAGGTGTACATGATCACTTCCTCTAGTATAGTCATAGCTTCTTCGTTTGCTGATATTGTTGCTGAGAGGAGAGAATCTTTAGATCCCGCTGCAATCAGGAACATAAAAAAATACAATTAGACCGAATGCAGTGTTTTATGTGTCGTTTATGACCTCTAATCCTCCTGTCTATTTAGCGTTTTTAATTTTGTCAGTATTGGGCCCTATAGACCCAGTTCTCAATCCATGCAGAGTGTGTTTCATACCTTTATCATCCATGAGCTCAATAGTCTGCATGTACGCAGGTGATTTCTGCTGGATAAAATACAGTATTTCGATGGCATTGGACATCCAGAAGAAAATGAACTGGAGATCCGGTACTAGGTCTGAGATGCTGAGCAGAGACAGCGAGGCAGGATCTTGACTGTATAACCACACAAAAACACACATTCATTGGTTCGATTGAGTGACAATGCCTTCAGAATTAGTGACGGCCTATTCAGCACCACATGACCTTAGAGTGTCACGCGTTCAAAGTGCACACATGTGCGTATTATAAGGCGGAACATGATACTCACTGCTGAGCTTGCTTCTGTGCCAACTCCTTTGTCTTCTCCTGCGAGACACAGACACCGACGGCAATTAATGTCATAAAAGTTTGAATAGCTTCACGTGGGAGGTATAATACCTTGGTATCGTTTCTACGTTTTCAGACTTTTCGTCCTTGCTCTTTTCTTTGGCTGGTTAATATTAGAGCTGACGGCTGACCTTCTAAAATTGGATTTTAATAATTAATGAGTTTAAAGACAGTCATTAAATGCTTAGTTTCATTGGGACTAGGTTAAACGGACGTTCACAAATTACACGATTCAACTAATTTTGTAGTGTTTAAATCAACATAGGCGAATGCATTTGTCAACAAAGACAAGGGCATGTGAGGTGACTTGCAGTACTGACCCTCACAGCAGAAAATCAATCACTGGGATTTATCCTCATCATGCTATTGCTTTTGCTGTGCATTATGTAAATAAAAAAACACACTTGCACTTGGACCATGCAAAGATGCACTATCTAAAAAAATTTTCAAGTGCAACATTGTAAATCAATCACTGGGAAATCATGGAGAGACAAAACTTGCTTTGTTTGCCTTTCCATCATTTTCTTCTCCCATACTGAAATACAATCAGTCTCAGTGACATGATCTCGACTACTGTGTAACAGTTGGAGGAATTGTGGGAAATGTAGTTTGGATTTAGGTGACAGACCATTGGGTAGGCCAAACGCAGGTATTTGCTGCAAGAAATGAAAATTTTCAAACAATACTTTTCTAAAAGGTAAAGTGCATAATTTCCTAAATAATAAAATCAATTGTTTTATATGGTACAAGCAGATATAGACATGACAACATTATAATGTACAGTAAAAACTGTTATTAATTTTGAGATTCAAGATTACATTTAACAATATTTTCTTTATTTTATTTAATAATTAATTACTTTTAAGTGAGCATAGAATTATGGTAAAGGTAACCTGACCTATAAAAATATCGTATGATGAATAGAATTTTGTTTATTCCCTGAAAAGTACAATATATTGATACCATATTGGATATTTAATTTACTGATATTTATTGGTCTAGGAGCCCTGACAGAACATGCAGACAAAAAATATATTTTATTATATATATATACAATTCGAATTAGTTTCACGGATGAAGAATTTGTTCCCTAGTTTTAGTTAATCGTGGCCAGAATTAAGAATTTTTTTGCTAATTTAAGTTAACCAAGGCTATGTTGGATTAAATCAAAACCCCTTTTATTTAAATGAAAATCAGAGAACCAATTATAACAAACATGGCCACTATACTACAACGGGCAAACAAATGAATAAGTTGTCGAATTCCTAATTTATGGCCACGATTTAACTAAAAGCAGGGAATCAAATTAATAATTTGGAAGTATTTATGGGAAGTAATTCTTAAATTGTGGCCACAATAAATACATTTTATCCTCATGTCATGTGTCATGTCAGATACCAACCAATATGTATCAATTAGCCTACAGTAAATATCCAATATACCAGTATATTGTGCATCCGTATGTACTTTTCAGGGAAATAAACCTAAAATTAACTTACTTTTATTTGTCTCTGCACATTAAATTTGTATAGAAGTATTTTAACATGGAAAAAATAACACGAACACAACTAAGCTGTTGATGCCAGTACGAACCCATGCTATGGTCTGAATCCTCTTGGCAATTTTCAGCAATAGTTTACCGAAGCTGCCAGGTGGAAATGTATTTGCTGAGTGCTTGATGCATAGACAAAGCAAATATGCTGGTGTCAGCTTGTGGTCATCTCCGCTCGGCTCAATAAGTGTCAGCACCCGGTTCACCAGTGCATCCTCGTGAGCCCGCTCAAATTCCAGCGTGAGCTTTCGTTTCTGTGCAGCTCGTGCAGTAGCCTTAGAGCTGCGACGAGACACCACTGGTTCATGTAATACGGCCCCACACATACGACATGCGTCCCCTTTCTCAGGCACAGTCCCCGACTCACTATCGCATAGTCGTGCCAGCGCCCGAAGTCGAGTGAGAGTTTGGGCAGGAAGAGGTTTCGCACTGAGTGGGTCTTTGTACAGAAAGATGTAATGAGCACCAAAGGACAGCAAATCCCCATGACGTAGTGGAGTGGGCCGCTCAATACGCATGAAGTTAACCAGTACATTGCCGTGAGTGACGGGCTCCAGAAGTAATCGCTGGTCCGAGGAAGAGCGCCTTTGCGGTGCACGACGTATTCGGCAGTGAAGTGGAAGCACATCCGGAGATGACAGGCAGATATTTGGCCGTGCTGACGCGGTTTCCTGACCAACTGTGTGTTGCTCTCGATTCAACAGGTAAACCAGGCAATCCTGACAAAACGAAAGAAAGGCAAACAATACAAGACTCAACAATTACTCTAGAAATACAAGACAGAAGCAATAAAAAACCTTAAAAACGGCTTAAAAACATTCTTATGCGACATATCAAATCAAAGTTGACCTTTTTTTCATTTTATGATGTAATATAGTATGCACTATTCAAATGTTTGGGATTGGGGGACAATTTTATGTTTAAAAAAAAATAGTATCTTTATGCTCATCGAGACTGTATTTATTTATTGAAAAATACTGTAACAACAGTAATATTGTAAAAAATTATTACAATTTAAAATAACTGTTTTCTATTTTATTATATTGTAAAATGTAATTTACTCCTGCGATAGCAAAGCTGAATTTTCAGCAGCCGTTACTATAGTCTTCAGTGATATGATCCTTCAGAAATCATTTTAATATGCGTATTTGCGTCAAGAATTGGATAGAACATAAAGATATGGGCTTCAAAAAAGTTCAAAAGAACATCATTTATTTGAAATAGAAATCTTGTCACATTAGAAATGTCTTCACTGCCACTTTTGATTAATTTAATTAGTATTAATATCTTAAGATAGAGATAGACAGACTGATAGATAGACCAATAGAAAGGCCGATAGACAGACAGACAGACAGATAGATAGATAAGTAGATAGATAGATAGATAGATAGATAGATAGATAGATAGATAGATAGATAGATAGAGGTGATTTTTGCTTAACCGTGGTTTACCCTTGAAGGAGCAGCAAGTGTGGTGATTGGTAGAGAGAGTGTTTAACTCTGCCCTCATCTCGTTCTTTACGGGTCTCAGCGTCTCGTGCCGAGCGTGTTCTGATTGGCCCTGGGAGGGTGGAGTAGTACCGTTTAGGCTCCTCACCAGGCAGACCCACCAAGTTAAGGCTGGTTTCACTGAGGCTGCGGCAAAATGAGGAGCCGTGCTGGAGGGTCATTGTTCCTTTAGCACGGTTTCTTTGTAGCTTCCTTGCTTGAGCATTGATATCTGTCGGGGAGAGAAAACCACTTAGGTAATTGTGACTCATTGTCATCAGCCAAAAACTAACCATATGGGATTTAATTGAACAGATGAGCTTAACAAAACATACTGACTCAAAATTGTTTGTTCAAAAAAAATAATACTTATAATAAACAAATTATAACTAGAAATTTAAAATACATTAAAATATTTGAGCTGTCTGTTACTAGAAATTTCCAATGATCTTAAATCATGATAATACACACAAGTATATTTAAAGAATTAGAGGACAACAATGCACAAAAAGGAGTGAATGTGGAGGTGAAATGCAAAGTGTAATAAAGATAAACATTTCAGGTTGTATGCCATACTAAGTAACCTCATTTTAAACAAAGCAAATGTATGATATGGAAAATAGTGCACACGTCATACTGACTAATGGTATGGTACATTTGGTGCTTTTTTGTAATATCTAAGCGAACATACCCATTCAATGTCTAGGAAAAAACAGTGTAAACATATTGCTAAAACATTTGATTTTGTTTGTTCCCAAAAGAAAATCATAAAATTAATACAGATTTGGAATGACATAAGGGTGAGTAAGTGAGGACATTTTCTTGAATTTTTGGATAAACCAGCTGTTTAATATGACCTCTGCAAAAATATACTAGGCCTACATTCTTTAGGCCCAAATTAAATTAGTAATTATATATCTATGTATTACAGTTATGCATTTAGCACATGATCATGTGACACCAAAGAGAGGAGTAATGGCTGAACATTTGTATCACAGTATCTTTGCATCACAGTAATAATTGATACTATAAATCTATTCAAATAAAAAAAACAGTTATTTTAAATTGTATTAATATTACTGTTTTACTGTTTTTTTTTGTTTTTTTTTAAATGCAGCCTTGGTGAGACTTCTTTCAAAAGCATTAAACATTTTAATAATTCCAAGCTAATTTGGGATTTTATAAATAGAAAATATTTCCAAATATATAAATTCAAATATATAGAGGCATGATAAAGTAAGGATAATATTCTTGTCCAATAGGGACATGCAATGAGGGATGTGACTAATAATTGCACAGGGGGTAATAAATGGTGGTATAATGCTGGGTATAGGAAGTCAGCACTTGACTGGTGCATGTAGCAATGCGGTAAATAATGGGTCTGCAAAGTAATGGTATTGTATATGGAGGTGGGGCTGGTGGCTGACACCATACCTGAGGACAGTCCCCACCTTTAACAATAGTTGTACAGGGCTGTATCAAACGCCAGCCCCGGGGGGAGCTCCGATGGCATCTACCATGCCCACTTCTACTCAAGGTTGAAGATAGCACAGGGGCGTTTGTGTGAGTCCCTGGGCATGGGTAAACACCACAACAAATACAAATCACCAAAAAAAACATGAATATACACACATAATTCTATTCATTCACTCAAGCAAGCAAATTCTACCATTATCCTCTATTTACATTTTCTTGTGATGCATAGCAGCATAGATGTTGAATCTGAGCTAATATTTAACGCCATCTCCACTCTTAAAAATAAAGGTTCTTCACTGGCATCTTCACCTTTATCATTCATGGAACACTTCCACTGCACAAAAGCTTCTTCATAGTGGAAAAATATTATTCTTCAATATTCTTCAAAATGTTCGTCACACTGACTAAAAATGGTTATTTTACGAACTGTTTACTGAAAGGTTTTTTGGGGAACCAAAATGGTTTCTTCTATGGCATCGCTGTGAAAAATTGAATTTTTTTTGGAATCTTTCTTTTTAACAATGTAGCAGTTCATGTGATTTTGGCTCTATAATAGATTCTACAATTATTTTTAAAGATACGAGAAAACACGGGTTTGATGTGACAGCAACCATTCAAGAACCTTTTGATATAGAAATGAACTGGAATAGGTCAATTTAATTATCGTTCTACAATATTTTGACATGGTGCTAATGCAGACATAACTGTCAATCCAAACCTGTTATAAAACGTGCATGTGTTGGTAAATACCTCAACACTATCCATAAAGCCCCCAGTAGCATCTGTCACTGAGTAATATGTGTGTGTGCAGATGGTGTGCTGACTTGCAAATGTAATCCCCAAACCCTTCTTCACCTTTACTCATCTGTGACCTTCATAAACCCTTGATCTAAATGCCCCCACCTTCTCAACCATCACTGCCTTTTTGATTGACTGTGAAAATCACTAGACACATTCATTTTTGAGAACAGTCCCAACGTGAGGAGCAGCAGCGTCTCTTCCCGTGAAGAAACAGCAGGACACTAAGCCAAGTTTAAGAAGACCACTCTGAACAAGCTTAACGACTAAGATCCCCAAATAAGCCTGTGACATTTTCATTAATTAAAATGCAGTCACATGTAGACAAGAATGACAATAAATGTGTATATACAACATGCACCCCATGAGAAATTATGCACCAAATAAAACAGTAGCAAGCTTTCGATAATTGGGAAAATTCCCAGGATACCAATAATGCATTACTTGAGCAGATGATTCTTCCAACAAGTAAGATTAACTGGAGCTTCTAGTTACACAGACCAGACGTTTTTAGAGCTCACTGGGTGTAGAGTGACCTTAAAGGACCAATTCACTGTTTTTTTTTAAGTTTTTTTTTTATAAAGGGGGCTGTCAGTGTGGTAAAAGGCATTTTTGACTACAGAAAACAGAGAAAAGGGGCTGTGGCGAATATAGACAGGAAAACTTCAACACCCATAATGCACTGGGTTTAATCTGGTTGTCTGTGAACAGGAATACAAAAACGTGGAAGTACGATCTGTAGTTTTCACAAAACCCCTAAAACTGAAACTTTCAAAAGTCAGCTAAATGGTGTAAAACATCATGTGGCCGACTGTTGCTTGAAAAGTAAATGAGAATATCTTGGTTTAGGTTACAGAGAAAAAGTACATATGCTACTAACATTGTAACAACACAAAGCCGGTTTAAAATCAACGATGCAACAATACAAAGCTGTTTGAAAATCGACAAACTAACCTTATAAAGCAATCAAAATTAGGACTCTTAAGTTTTTATTTAAAGATAATTCTAAATAGTACTGCATGATCCTAATCCTCCTAACCCTAAATAACATGTTTTATATTTTAGAATAATACAAATCTATATAAAAATTCCAATTGAGGATGTCTCCAAAGGAAGGTTTTATCAAAAATAGCACACTTCTAGGGACAAATTTAGCCCCAAAGTACAGCTACACAAAGAAACCAACACACACATGCATTCTCTCCACTCCACCAGGAAGAAAAGCAGTTCAACCTGAGGATAAATTATCCTGAGTAATGTGCTTGCTGATATTGATTTAACTTCCACCCTGTGTTTTGGCTCAATGGCCACCCTGTTGAATTTGTAATTTAGTACAACAGCATCCAGGAACAAACAGAAAGAGAGAGATAGCGTGAGAGAGAGTTGCATGGCAGTGTTATGACTAGTCTGCAATAAAAGAGCACAAATAAAATAGTGAAACTGAGACCTCAATTCAACTACTGGAGGCCGGCCATACTACTGCAGACCCAATCGTGCATTTATCTCTGGCACCTGCTCTGACATCTGTGTGTCGGCATTAGTAAACCTGAGCAGCCCTGAACGTCAAAGAGCAATTAAGATGTAGTGGCAGTTATTATAGCACCACAGTGTTGATAGTAGTGATACGTTCAACACAACTCTTATCTCCAGCTATCAGCACTTAAAAAGAGTGATGTGATAGCAGATTTTAAGCTTCTGTTTTGCAAATATGGGCTACCAAATGTTTAAAAACAAGATTATAATTCAAAATAAGAGAAGTATAGTGTTACATTTTTATTTTAATCCTAACAGTGTGGTTAGTCTGGAAGCTAACGATAATCTTAATATTGTTTACAACATGGTAATACTACATTATTCCAAACAACTATGGAACCTCAAACTTAAAAATAATGATTGGAAAGATTGAAAACACACTCAAAGTGTGAACTGATGTCATTTCAAAGATGGTTGCGACTGAAGAGCATCGTACAGCATTATGTTCATACTAGCGTAGATACCTTTTTTGCTGAGTGTAAGCTATTTTTTACTAATGCAAGCATTTTGTGTTCATGATATTTATCTTTGCCATAATTGGCATTATGTGAAAAAAATGTCTGCGATTAACTGGAAAGTATTACGGTCGGAAGTTTCCAATTTCCCGCTTCTGACTTATCCAATCATCTGAAATACCCAATAATATTGAACTATTAGAGCTGTGAAAGTTTTAGCGTAAACATTTTCTGAATAAATTTGGCGCATTATAAGAAATACAAGAAAAACTGTATTTGATTTTTATTTTAATCATAACAGTATGATTGGATTGAAAGCTAAAGATTAGCTTAATACTGATCATGACAGTATACTGCAGGGTTCCTCAAATCTTACCCTGGAGGTCCAATGCGCTGCAGAGTTTAGCTCCAACCCTGATCAAACTCAACTAACTGTTATATTCTAATGATCCTGAAGACATTGAGTAGCTTGCTCAGGTGTGTTTGATTAGGGTTAGAGCTAAACTCTGCAGGAAAGTGGATCTTGTGGGCCAGATTTGAGGATCCCTGGTATACTGCGTTCCAGACAAAAATCTGAATTTTATTTATTATATAATAAGAATTTACTACATTAAACTACATGTATACTACATGTTGTTAAAATTATTCTAATTTAAAAAATAAATTATAATTGTTAGTAGATAATTGTGCTACCTATAATTGCTTTTTTTTCATTCAATAACTATGTGTATACTAAAACATCTCTAAACATTCCTTAAAACATCACATTTTCAAATAGTTATAATGTTTCTGTCTTGGTCCAGTAATTGTAATATAACATTTTCATTCAGATGTCTTGAAAGGTAAATACTGAAATTAAGCAAAAACTTTCTTGTGTGCTTCTCCGCTCTGCTGTACTGGATTTTCCTGTTTCAGTTCATTAGAAAATACAATCACACAACAAGAACGTCCTCTGCTGAGCATATGTTTCTCAGTGAATGCATTTGTGCATTACCTGCAGTGACTGTGTCCTTCTCTTTGGCTGCCAGTTCCTCGACCTCAGCTCTTCGCCTGAGCTCAAAGCGGCGAGAGTAACCCTCCTTTGGCTTCCAGAGGTCCTGCAAGAGGAGGGGTTTCTCGTTGTTTCCTAGCGCCCGAAGGCACTCAGTCCGCCACCGTCGATCTGGGCCCTCAAACCGGCCAATCACGTCACATAACACATAGCTACAGGCCGAGGCCTTGTTTAGAGAATAGCGCTCAAGCGCCTCTTTGATCAACTCTTGGGCACTGGAACGAGGTGTGGCGAGAACACTTTTGTAGTTAGCGCCGGTGCTGATTTCATCACCAAATATCTTCAGCACACCTGGTGCAGATGATTGGGTGGAAAGCTCAGCTGGATCGTCCCGTACCTGCTCAGGTAGGTCGGTCACAGAACGGCGATCCCGATAACTTAGTGTCCGGTACAGAACCTGGGTAAAAGTGCGACTCTGACGCTTCAGGCGGTTTTTGGATGGCAGAGACATGCTGGCAGATGAGGAACCGTAGAACATGGTGCCGGAACTCGCATTGGTTAAAAAACTCCTAGAACTGAGAAAACAACAAATTGTAATAACTGGAACCAGAGAGCTGACAAGTTGAGTTTTGAACCTTATTTATGCATTTACAGTGGTGGCCAAAATGATTAGAACACTGGTATTTTCACCAGCTAAAAAATGGGTTTAAGTCCGTTATTTCTATCTTTTGCTTTAGTGTGTCAGTAGGAAATATCAGTTTACATTTCAAAACATTCATTTTGTCATTAATTGTAATAATCCAGTGAGATTTCTTTGTTTGCACAAGGAGTCTGACAGCAGCCAGTGCTCCACAGAGAGATCTGATCTCACCATCATCCAGTCTGTCTGGAATAACATGAAGAAACAGAACAAACTGAGACAGACTCAATCCAGAAGAACTGTGACAATGTCTCAAAGATAACTAAACTAAACTAAGATGCTTCAAAAGCTTATTGCTAGATATGCAATAAGCTAGGCTACAGTAAGCTTGTCATCTAATTTCAACTCTATAATCTAATGTTGGTTAGTCAGTGAACAGTGCAGTGAGCTACAACCAGAGATATAGATTAGTTTATTTACACACACACACACACTAGAACGTCAGAAAGGCAGATAGAACTAGACAGCTGGGCAAGGCCGAATTTTTGGATAAAGCAAACAGGGATGTTGCCAAGTATATTATGGAAAATACAGCTTGATGGAAACTATGAGGAATAGATCTGGGCAGCTATGATGCGATCATTCTCAATATTCAATAATCCAAAATTTACATTAGGGAAAATTTAAAGCCCGCTTCATTGCAGTGATTAGAGGAGGAATGGCACGGGTGATAGATAGATAGATAGATAGATAGATAGATGATAGATAGATAGATAGATAGATAGATAGATAGATAGATAGATAGATAGACTGCAGAGATGAGTGTATCCAATGCTGCAGACATGAGAAACACCTAGTGTGTGTGTGTGTGTGTGTGTGTGTGTGTGTGTGTGTGTGTGAGAGAGAGGAGAGAGACTGATCAGCTAAAATCCCCACTACTCGGCAGTCTGATCGGAGACCATCTGCTCGAGCGTGAAAATACTTCACCGTGCGCTCGTGAAGCCTATTCACAAACTGCATGTAGTTGACATGCTGCCCCTCATTTAAATAATCTAGCAGGTACTGCGTACATCTAAAGTGTTCCCTTTCTGCACCCTTCTGTTATGCGCACAATTATTTAAACAAACCGTTCTATGATTCTTAAAGGCACAGGGCATTAAATGTGAATGAATAATTGAACCTACATAAACATTTTACACTGAACTGTAATGTAACCGCGCTTGGATAAGATCAACACTTTTTAACTGACGAAAGTTTCAAGCTCAAACTCGAGATAGCAGAATATTTCTTACCTGTCAAGCGCGTTTTATTCCCCGTTTGCTGAAGAGACGCTCATTTATATGCATTCATTTTAAAGAAGCGCGTCGGGCTACTGCGGGTCTCCACTAGCAACGGCGCGAGCCAACAAAGGCACCTGCTCGCGAGTCCTAATCCGCTTGTGCGTCTTAACGGGGCTCCGCCAGCAAGTCTCAGAGCTCTGTTCCCTTACAAGCCGCTCGCTTGACTCCTATTACTGACATTTGCCAGTATTTCTTCTTGCTCATATGTTAAGTAGCTCTACGGGCCGGTGGGATACAGTTTAGGTCCGCCCAGTCACTGTCATGGAATGCGACAACGTATACCTGTACAGTAATAGTGAGGCGTCAAACATAAATCAGTATTGAAAAATCTATTGGTGGTGTGTTCTGAATGATTTACCTGCTGGTTTTATTTTTCGGCGCTCTTCTTGGGCAGTCGTTGGAGCTGTTTATCCCTTTCCCCCTTCTTTTATTTGCCCGTTTCCACTGGCAACACTAGAGTCTGCATGCTTCGGCGTCTGCGTTCCCTGAGCCGACTGCAGCCGGAAAAAGCCGAACCGAGAACTCGAAGCTCTCGCGTATTGTTACGCTTGCACTGTAGCGTATAGATGTTTAGACAGGCGGACGGTGTGCCACATGAAAACGAGGCTGTATTTTGACAGACATGCAGTCTGTTGAACCGGTCGTAATGTTTTTGTTGTTGTTGTTGTTTTTTTTCGATCAAATATCAATTAAAATAAAGTTAAAATAAAATAAAATAAAACTTCTAGAAAACGTGACCTGACAGGGACTTTTGAGATGCAGGGGGCGTGGTTGGATCCAGATCCAACTCCTCCCACCTTACATATAAATAAAACCTACCATCTCCACCCCCAGATGTGGATCCAACACGCCCACCCTGGTCTTGTGTTCTGCAGTGATGAGCATCGTTTTCATTCGCTAAAATTAAATGGCGTCTTACCCATGCCGGCCAATTAAAATAGTATTTCGAATATGTTTTAATACTGTCCAAGAGTAATTCAATATTGATGTAAACACTGGTTCGTTTTCTACAACACCTTCTGAACTTTGAAAAAAAGAGGTGTGCGTAATTGTAAGCCAACTTCAAATCTTAAAGGGGTCATATGATGCTTTTTTAAAGATCATTATTTTGTGTATTTGGTAAAACAGAATGTTGACATGCTTTAATGTTCAAAAAAAAACATTATTTTTCAAATACTGTACACTATTGTAGGTCCTCTATGCTCCGCCTCTCTCAAACGCTTCGTTTTCTACAAAGTCCCTCCTTCCGACAAGCGCAGTCTGCTCTGATGGGCCAACTGACCCAGTGCATTGTGATTGACCGAACAACACAAGCACACGTCGGAAATGTAACGACCCTTACCATAATCACGAGCTTCATCTTTCAAAATAAATGTAAAGACAGAGCCAAAAAGGGGAACAAAGTCACATGACAGACACAGTGATAAAGCTGGTATGTGTTTGCAGTACACAAGCCACGTTAAGACAGCTGACTCCACTATGATCTCTCTCTCACTCTCTGTCACACACACACACACACACACGATGCACCAAACTCCGCACTTAGAACATTCAATAGCAAATACTTAAAATAATACAAAACAGTAGCGGATTCAGACAGCGCCAGTTGTCTAGAAAAACAGTCAGACCCTGACATCCTCTCCTAGGGTCATAGGACAAAGGTGTCCCTGTCCATAAAATGCATTGCTGTTCTGTGTAAGTAATCTTAAAGATTCCTAAAATGCATCTACTTTCGGAAGGCCAAAAAAAAGTACTTTTGCTTTCGCCTAGAAAAACAGCGTCTCCCTGACATGGCTGCATAAACAATACTGCTGTTCCTGAAACCACGCCACCTTTCTTTACGTGCACAATTGGGCAGCATTATGCTAATATTTCCACATAATGAGGTAGATATGTGGGGGCCTGTTAGAACGAGCCGTTTTAGGGGGGCGTGGCAAAATCTTAACTTTGATAAAGAATATCTATTTGGATTTGAGACTTCAGTCTTTGCAACCTTCAGGCGATCGTATATAGCACAATCAGGTGTAACACTCACAAGCGAAAGGAAAACTTGAAATTCGGCTCATAGGACCCCTTTAAAGCAGGTATTTAATAAGATGTGGCTTGACCCCTTTTGAATATATATAATATAGCCTAAGTTACGAATAAAGTGCCCACATAAAGGCCAATAACGTGCACTAAAGAGAATATAGACCATACACACTTAAAAACACTTTTAAAAGTTGCCTGCGCTTGTAATTAAATGGTGTACCTGTCAACCCGTGTTATATCTTTTGTATCATGTTTTATAGAAAACCCACAGCTATTTTGCTGGGTTGATAACATACTGAAGCATATGTAAGTAGTGATTATAATTTAGTTTTATTACTATTAACTTAAAGTGGTTAATTCAAATGTCCTAAACTGCACTGCAGATTGCCAATGTGTCATTACAAAGAGCAATATTTAAACACCCACATGGCATACAAGTTTAGAAAGCAATGATAGTAAAAGATAGGCTATTTTAGTTTACCGTAAATGCTTGCCAGTACATTCAGCAGTAACCGTATTTAAACAACAGAATATTTATGAGACAATAGAATTATGAAATTACCTGTAAAGATGTACTGTAAGTGGGTCAAAAAATACTATTAAGTTCACCTAATTGCATAAATCGTAAACTATCCACCTTTTTCTTGTCGTAAAATTTTTTGTAAATTCTATGGGTCTGGCTTCTGGTCTCATCTACGCGTCCACTCCGTCCAGCTATATTTAGCTGAACAAAACAGTTCGTTTTGCTGCTTGATATTGAAAGTTGGTGTGTTCGTATATCATATATAGTTATGTATTATCTTAATTATGAACACACTGGTGTAGTGCAAACAGTTTTACCGTTTACTGCACGTTGTTCTTCTTCTCCTTAATGAACCGGAAGTCTCACCCATAGGCTTACTTCCGCATTGAAGAAAAAGGTGGATAGCCTAATACATTTTCATGAAGTTGCAAATAACATGCAATAAACTTACACTATATTCTTTAAATGTGTATGATTCTACTCTCTTTGAAAATACGCTCTCCTTTTTACGATGACTTAATGCATCCACTAAAAAGACCACACCAGTTGATGAAAAGTAGGCCTAATTGCAAAATTTGAATATAGCCTACTCGTTGGTGTCACTGTACGTGTGCAAATGCATAGCCTAGTTCAGCTCTACTGAGCTATATTCAGATGGCTATGATCCATATTTATCTACTCGCTGTTTCTGAAAAAATAAGGAGAGAATACCCATACTCTGAAAGAGAACACTCACATTCAGAACATTCATATGAATTGACTAATCTTAACAGCAGGCCTACTAGCTCGCTAGCATGCACTTCAATGTTAAATGTAAGATCCACACATCTTTCTGTGGAGTGAGTTAATGTATTTATTTATTTTTTATTACAATTATTTTGGCTATACTATTTGTTTGTTTAATAGAAACAGCAGTATAAAAAGAAGTCAAAACTGTTTTACAATGACAAATTCAACGGTTAAAGAATGGATGTTATGCAAATGTTCATAAGGGGGGTTGGGAATAGCCATTTAATGTAATTTGGGCACTTTACTGAAAATATCTTTTAAGAACATGGCAGATCTCTATGAATAATTAAGTGGAGTGGAATGACTAATAGATTTGTAGTTTCCTGAGGGTGTACAGTTGGCCCTCTACTGGGACATTCGGCAGATCAGAAAGAAGCATACACTCATTTAAATCCCAGGACATTTTGGCTCACACTCAACTGTGAAATGAAATGTTAGTGTTTAAATCTGTATAGGTAGAATGGATTGATCCCTTATATCAACATGAATAATCCTTAAGCAAATGCCTCTTTCTCTCAAAATGTTGCCATTCTTTTAAAGCCTGTACTGAAAAACAGAAAATGATCACAAGGCTGCAACAAATAAGTAAAACCAAACTAAAACTGCGACATCTGGTGGCGGAGCTGCTGGATGAGCTATTACAATTATCTATAGCCTACAGATGTTTGTTGATGCTGTAAATTTAATTTCTACTGAATTTAGACATGATCAATTAGAACATATAATTTATGTAAAGGCAGATGAAATGACATTTACATTAAATGTTACCCAATAAATGTTCAGTCTATTTCAGTAGACAGCAAAGAACATGGATTTTATAGAGAATAATTTGGTTATAATGTGAAAATTGTCCTGCAGCATGACAGTATTCAACACTAACTGTGACTTACAGTAAAAAGCATTATATAAGTACACTTAAATAATGTAATGAATTATCAGTTCAAATGCGTGTATAACATTACAACAGCGTGCAAGTTTTTTCTTCGCATTTATTGATCAACCACAGACATAGAAAATGCATTGAATGCAGGACTCAAATAATGATTCAGAGCGGAGGACGTTTCCTTGGTAAAAAAAAAGCATTGGTGTGAAATAACATGGTCTTAATACAAATACAAAAACTGGGGCAATACAAACATTGCAGCAAAATCACAATCACAAATACCTTCATGTGAAAGGTTCACATTTTTTTATGCAGAGCAAATCAGCAGAATGGCTAACAACACAAAGCCTCAAACTGTTCTGAAACACACCCAAACTAGAAAAGGCACAAATTACATTTACAGTGAGGTCAGGGTTAGGATTCATGTGGATTCGGTTTCAATAGAGGATTCAGTCATTTTACTGAATTCATATTTTTAATAACTCAAGGACAGGTAGGCAGCCTGATGTATGAAAGTTTGGTGTCAAGTATCATGAACAGACTATGCCAAATTCTACATTATACATTATGTAAGATTTGTCAGGGCAAAACAGCATTAAATTGTACTATAATTTGGCTTTTTTACCGTGTATTTTCTTTTGGCTTTGATTCAGAGGTAAACTGTATGCATGTTAAATCCACAATTAATCAAACACCAGCCATCTAGCATTTTCTAGTGACTCAAAAGTAAGAGGAAGGATTTTTGTACATTCAGAATGCACTCTTACTTATAGCTAACACAACTTCTCAAGCATCATATCAGTTTCAATAAATTGTGTCATTTTGCTAAATTCGAGGTCAATGGAAAACTAAATGCATTAATCTCAGGCTGAGTGGCAGTGAAAGCTGTATAATGGATGTAAACTTCATATTGCGTCAACAAAACCCCAAGTAAACACATTGCAATAAAGCATAAAACACCAAAACAAAGATATTTAAACAGTCAACCATGGCAAAAAATGGAACACTTACAATGCAACAGAATAACGGAAAGTCATCAAATAATTTAGAAACATACATAAACATACAAAAATGTATTACACTTGCAAAACTGAACATTATATGCAACACTTCCATAACACCAAAGATACTGTATATCACTTGCTGAGTTAATAAATGTATCTTTACAGTCTCATGTATCTACAGAAAATTATATCGTTAATGCAACTCATAGAAAAAAATCACAAGTAAAATAAATCAAAAGTAATTTCAAGTTCAAACTGAAACCTTCACAAACAGCCCTTACTATCATCTAAATCCTTAAGGGAGCAAAAATGTACCTGACAAGAGTGTTGCAACACTAAAAGAATAAATACATGTTCACTTACTAAGGCGAGGTGTTTCAATAGCATACACATTTCAGCTGAAATTTACTCACTCATCATCAAATAAAACATCTTTATCAAAAATCACTAATGAGATGCTTGCGAAATGTTTAATCTTAACACAGCAAACTTAAATATCAACACTATAATGCATTTGTAGCTATAAGTATGTTTGTGCACTTGGATTACAACTATTGACCAAACACTTTCTATATTCATAATACATGACATATTATTTCTTTTAAGATGTAAAGCGATAATAAATACACATTTAGAAAAATTCTGATACAACCAGTAACTGTTAAGAGTTTTATATGATTATGAAGGCCATACAAATTTAAATACTTGTTTAATAGACTTCAGTTTAGTAGTTTGAGAAGTAAAAACTGCAGACTTCTTGTCTGTGTGTGTGTTAAAATTGACAATCTGTGGTTGTGACAACCAACTTGCCCCTGATCTCCTGTTAGCTCTGATCAAAAATACAAGTTATCTACAAAGTTCAAGTTCATTTTGAATGTATGTATGGCCTAAGGGAGCACAGCACAAATGGAATGCTTAAGAAATTGTGATGGTTCCAGCCAGTGAGATGACAACCCTGAGAGCAAGAGCTTTGGCTGATCAGTCCAATGAACAGATGGCTAATTTACAAACCTTGACCAGTGGTATACAGACCATGAAGCTGAGATTTGATCACGATTATTATCACAAGATGCGCTAAATGTGTATTATAGTTAATGCAAAAGTTCAATTCTGTCATCATTTACACCCTCATGTCATTCCAAACCTGTATGATTTTCTTTCTTTCACAGAACACGAAAGGAGGTATAAACATTTATAGTACTTTATTGTTGTATTTTTGTTATTTGTGAAGCTGGACAGTCCCAGTTCCAAAAAGTATGGAAGCTTGTTTCCACCAAGGGATGGATAGATGGATGGATGGATGGATGGATGCATGAATGAATGAATGAATGAATAACAATAAATAAATAAATAAATAAATAATAAATTAATGTGCACTACTTATCTCACACTTAAATTTTTTTTCTCACATTCTGAGAACACAGCTCTAATTGCGCGATATAAAGATTCCAATTGTGAGAAAAAGTAGCAATTTGCGATAAATAGATTGCAGATGTAGACTCAGAATTCATAGAGAACAGTTATAATTTCAAATATAAACCTGAGAATTGTACTTTGCATTCCCTTGCAATCTGAGTTTATATTTTGAAATAGAACTGTTTTTTAGAATTCTGAGTTTTCTTTTTTTCTCATAATTTCAAGAGAATAAGTCCAAATTGTTCATAAAAAAGTATGGGCTGCAACGTTACGCATTAACACATTTCAAAATAAAAGTGTATGTTTAAATACTATATTTAAATACTATATTTGTGTATATTGCTATCCCTAATAAATTATATTGAAAGTATTAATATCTACATACAGGTATTTTTTTAAAAATATATACATTATGTGTGTTATTTATATATCAAATACCAATATACACATACACGCAACTGTGTATTTAAACTAAACTTTTATTTAAATGAAATGCGATTAATCGCGATTAGATCGTTTTGCCGCCCTAAAAAACAATGCCTGTGGTGGAAAAAACTCCTAAAAAAAGCAGCCTGACATTCCGCTAAACATTAATTTAAGTATTCTACAGAGAAAGACAAAAATCAGGTAGGAACTAAACAGTGTGAGTAAACGCTGACAGGTTCAGTTTGGGTGCATTGGTTTCTTGAAAGGCTTTCAAACTGACCTGAGGTAATCTGGACTAAGAGTCAGTACATCGTATTCTCTCAAATGTAGTTTTTAACTCCTGTTTCGAAACCTTTAAAATGCTGAAGCAATAGCTTATGTTTCATACCTTATGAGTGTACTCTATAAAATGTCTGTAATAACAGCTACACATCCGCTGTAAATTGAAATGAATAAATAACAACTAAATTAAAACACTTGTTTTCAGATTTTCACTGACATGGAATGCAGTACAACAGGCAAAAGCCTTAAATTGGCACCATGCCAGTCTCAATGCTGTAAAAACTGTAAAAAGTGAGCTATTTTCCTATGAGTTCAATTATTTGTTGGTGTAATCCTGTGATGTAGTCATGGTGATTCAGTCATTTAATATTAATTAAAATGTTAAATAATACTTTGACTTGATTAACATCAATAAATAGATGTTATCACATGAAGCACATTTTAAAGTCACCAAAAAAATAACAAATTAAATGCACAATCATAATATGAGAGTGAACTTTTCCATTAAACCATGAAATCAGATGACCAGTCCAGGCAAATTTTTCCCTCGACATAATCATCAAGCACTTGTGGCATTTTTCCAAAGACATTACACATCCAAAAATGCAACAGACTAGCACTAAACTAGAAGCATGGAGAATTTATACGGAGTACAGTAATACGAAATGTACTCATAATATCTGACAGGAATAAGACAATCTCCACACTGGCAGTGGCAGAATTAGTGGAATAATCCCAAGTCGGGTTAAAGACACTACAGAAAAACCTTTAAACTGTCGTCAAGTAATTACTATCCAGGATGAATATTTTTACAAATATCTGGCAGTGATTTTACCTTCACTTTTAAAAAACAATTGTAAACCTTCATGTAATACCTCCATAGTTTTCTAGAAACGTTCTTGTTCTGGATCCACACGGGCTCAGGTTCAAAATGACCCCTGCTGCCTGCAGTCTCACAAAGGCTAGACGTAATTTCTGTATGTGCTAGTTAAAGACCTATTAATAAGTGACAAGAATGACATCAGTCAAACCGTTTGCTAGCAAAAACACAACAGAGCAAATAAACAATACTGCTTATGCTGTAGTAGCACTTTTGTGACAAATATATATTCAAATGATTTTGTGGTTAGGTGTATGCATGTGTGTGTCACCGGGCCGTACTGGTTGGTTGATTGACAGGTGTGTACAGGTACTTCCAGATGGCATAGTAATGGATGCCTGATCCCATTGCAACAAACAGGTGCCATATAGCGTGAGCAAAGGGCACTATTCCATCACTTTTAAAGAACATCATGCCCAACACATAACACCCGCCACCAACCAACAGCTCACACAGACCTGACCTGTCTGCCTATAAAGAAAACAGACAGACATTGAATTTATTTCGAATTAGTCTGTCATAACATAAGCGTTCATTTTCTTACCATAGAGAGGATGACAAGAGCGGGGAAAACACCCATTGCTACATAACAGATCAGCTCTACAACTTTAAACCTGTAACACAAAGGACGCAAGAATCATGTTCAACTTTAACACAGAAAATATTCCAGGTGTTTTTGTATCATTACAGAAAAAAGATAACACAGCCATGCATTTCAAATGATATGTATTAGAATTTTTTCAAGATTTTTCAAATGATATGTATCATGTTTAAGGGAATCTTTCGCCCAAAAATGAAAACTGCTGAAAATGTACTCCCCCAGCACCGCAGCGGATCCACTGGTGAGAAAGTGATATCATGTTAAATTTCTCCAAACCTGTTTCAATCTACGTCTTGAATAAATTGAGAGTGATACCTTTTTCAGGAAATTTTCATTTTTGTATGAACTAATCCTTTAATGCACTTGTCAAAAGAACAAAATCAATCAAAAGTCATTATAATAACAAAAAAATTGTATTCAAAATACTATTTAACTTACAATCTGCAAAGCAGTGGAAAAAGTGGAAATCAGGTTTAGCCATAAAATGATGTCTTCAGAATCAAGCGTACATGTGAATTGAGCAAATAGTTGTAACTGGCTCAGAGAAAGACAGGAATCAAGTCTTTATGGCAGTTTTTCTGCTTACAATACAAGACTTCTTCACCTTGCAAGTGGTTGTCGAAAGAAAAAAAAAATCTATTAAAAGCACATATCATATTTTGTGGAAAAATGTGAGGTGACAGTGCAAAAAAATACACTAGTTTTAGAATCAGCACCTCAAAATTATAAAGAAATGTATTTGATTTCATTCAACAAATATGATGCAGGGTACTGTAATTAACAAATTAGAAAAAAATCAATGCTATTTCTTACAAAAATCTAATGTTGTAAATCTAGAACTTAGAAATGAACACTCTTAATCATTATTAATGATTATCTTAATACTCTTAACACATGCATACCTTTCATGGAAGAAGAACACATAGGCAGTTCCTCCAGAGGCCATCACCCAGACCACCCAACGCATGTGGGCAGCCCATGGACCAAGATCCCGCAGCGTCAGCCTGCCATAAATACATTCGATTCTTAATTAAAGGTATTCTGAACATCAAACTATCTGTGAAAGTCTCACCGTTTAATTTTCAGGATATATAAATACTCATAATATAAATCCTTAAATGCACTGTACAGTATGTCAATTTGGATAAAGAAGTTTGCCAAATAAATAAATAAAAGTATAATTGACATTTATAACTCAAAGCTATGCAACTGTGTATCAAGTAGGACAAGTTAAAATGACTAAAACCCAAAGCAACGAAAACGCTGTTTATTTAACTAAATATGTGGGAATTGTTTTAAACTGTATCAGTTTAACATTGTTCAGAAAATTATCTAAATTTCTGAAAACACTGGTTTGGCTTGACATCATATTTTAAATCAAATCTAAATACACTGTTGTAAGTTTAAGCAGCAAATAGTTTTTTACAACATTATTGGTGATCCAACATTTTTCTGTGGAATCAGAATCTTTGGCACCATCAGTATTTCAGCTCAAATCTCCCCATTCACACATCTTAGTGGAAACAAACTGAAAAATATTGGCATGAACCCTCGGTCACGTATAAATCCTTGGTCTTTACATTGTTATCCATCTCCCCACCCGGAACTCAGTGTTAATTTATGAAAGCTAAACACAAATCCATTAATCCCCAATGCAGACTAAAAACCAATTTCTCAAATTGCTGCAAAAACATCATTCACTCTCGACATGTGCTCACCAAGGTGTGTAGGACGCTGCAATGAAGAAATAGATCACCATCCTGTCGCACATGTGGAAACAGTGCTCAACTGATCTAAAAAGTAAAGTAACAGATATTAAATTTCACTCCTCCAGTTCATCTGTAAATACATACGAAGCTGGATTATCATTTAGGCCTGAAAGATGATGAGATTGCAAGTACATGTAGACACTTACAGCTACACAAGCTTAATTTCAAGAAATTAAACAAAACATACAGTACACTTGCAACTCGTTAGACAGATATTCATGTTCAGGTTCACAGTACACAAACTGAAAATGAACTATTCAAAAACCTCAAAAAGCTTTACGTCATACTCTTACCGGAGATGAGACTTTTTCCAGGAGATAGTATGGAAAACTGTGGATATGATGAAAAGGCTTGATAGGCCTGCCCCATAGAGCCATGCTGAAATCTCCTCCCAGTGGTCATCAGATAAGAGGTACAACAAGATCCCACCCACAATGCTGGGAATGATCCAGAGCTGAGAATAAATTACAGTCACAGATCATGATCACCAGTGTGAACTGTAGAGGAAATAATTTCAAAATAATTATATATACATAATTATGATTAAAAGAATAGCTCACCTAAAAATGAAACTTTGCTTAAAATTTACTGACCCTCAAGCCATCAAAAATGTAGATGAGTAGGGTTGAAAAGGGGCAGAAAATGTCTGTAAAAAAAAAAAAAGAAAGTTCCAAATTTCCCCCCAAAATCCTGGAAACTCCAAAAATTCTAGAAAGTTTCCAGAAATTTACCAACATTTTCCAGAAGATTTCTGCTTCTTTGCAACCATGTAGGTAAGTTGTTTCTTCATCGGAACAGATTTGGAGAAAATGTAGCATTCCATTACTTGCTCACCAATGGATACTCTGCAGTGAATGGGTGCCGTCAGAATGAGTCCAAACAGCTAATAGAAACATCACAATAATCCACAAGTAATCCACACCACTCCAGTTAATAATGCCTTTAAGTGAAAAGCTGTGTTCGTAAGAAACACATCCATCAAGACGTTTCAATTTTAAATCTTTGCTTCAGTCCAAAATATGAGTCCATAATCCTGTTGTCCTCTCACTGCCTAACCACATACAGTATTTGTTTAGAGCTGTTTTGAACGGTTTTGTCTTGTAAACAGTGCTTGATCTGAGCATATTTCTCTCCTGTATTTTAGCAACA
Source organism: Sinocyclocheilus anophthalmus (assembly GCA_018155175.1). Taxonomy (NCBI): domain Eukaryota; kingdom Metazoa; phylum Chordata; class Actinopteri; order Cypriniformes; family Cyprinidae; genus Sinocyclocheilus; species Sinocyclocheilus anophthalmus. The sequence continues at coordinate 339,819 of JADLZN010008139.1, read as the reverse complement.
GTTTGAAGTTAAAAACGTCTTGATGCTGGATTTGTTTCTTACACATTGAGACATTGATTGATGGACTTGTGTGGATTACTTATTGTGATGTTGTCTTCTGATGGCACCCATTCACTGCAGAGGATCCGTTGGTGAGCAAGTGATGTAATGCTACATTTTTCCAAATCTGTTCATTTGAAGAAACAAACTCATCTTCACTTTGGATGGCCTGAGGGTGAGTCAATTTTAAGGTGAGTTTTAATGATTCCTTTAAGACTGTAAACACACAACTCACCGCATGCGTGGCACAGTTAGCAGCGTGCTCATATTCTGTTGGCTGATATCTCTTATTAGATGGTGCACGATTGTTCATAAATCTAAAAAATAAAAAAAGAGCTAGAAAGTACAGGATGAAGTAATGCTAACTACAAACTAAAAAAGTAATGCATAACTTACTATTACCAACCTAAAGCATACTTAAAAGGACAAAGTGTTGCTCCTGAAATGAATGAATGTTGTTTAACTAAATCAGTTATTTTAAATTGGTCATTTCAATAAAATCTTTCTAATAAATTCTAAAGTTCCCAAGGGCTTGATGTACATATTCAACAGATGTATGAAAACAAAAAACCTGCCTTTTTCAATTAAATGTATGCATTATTGCATTATTGTATGTATTGTTTTATTGTAATTGCTAATGAGTTAGTCACCATGTAGGTCAAATGATCATGTGACTGACAATAACTTTTGCTGTTGGCTGGCAGAGACTAATAACCATAGAGAACCACAGCAGAGGAGTCTTTCATCCTTACATCTCTGCACAGCGCTGATGTCACTGTTGTCATGGAAACATACTAGACTGTGATGAAAAGGGAATGAGGCTGTGTGTGGTTTCTCTTTCTTCTTCTTTTGTACCACAAAGTGACACTTTGAATTCAGGACCACTATTTTACATTACAGTTTTTATGCCAAATAGAGAAACTCCAGTATAATAAACCTAGACATTCCTAGAGATGTGATGCAATTATGGACAATTCAGTTGTAGCAATGTATTACAAATAACTTCACTTTAATTAGTAGAATGATTAGAACATAATGTTCCTAAATGTCAGTCTCACATGTTCATGTTTAGAAGGGTTGAATACTAAAAAGAGATTGGAGTAGCTATTTGCCAAAAAAAAAGAATAACAGTAGTTGTGAGCATACAGCAGCATGATGATGTTAAACAATATAGACTGAATCTGCAATGACTTTTAGTATGGTCGTTTCTCTTAATGACCACATCTAGTTCAACACATAACACACACATCTGTCCTAATTTCTATTGTTAGTAACCCAAATAACATGGCCTAAATTTGTTCTAGTATTCATTTTACTGGTCACTCAGTCAACATTTGCTGAAACTCATGCAACCCCACAAAAAGACAATTGAGTTAATCTTTTAATGATGTTGGCTTAATGTTTTGTGACAATCACTTGTGGAATTGCTAGAACAAGATGATGTCTAAATGAATTTAATCCAAATTTTATATATATATACAGAGGCGGACAAAGTACTAAAATCTATTACTTGAGTGAAAGTACAGATACTGCTGGTCAAATATTACTCCATTACAAGTAAAAGTTGTAAAGACAGATTTTTACTTAAGTAAAAGTACAGAAGTACTTGCTTTTAAAAGTACTTAAGTACCAAAAGTACATTTCCTTTTTTATGTCAATGCACTGTTTTATTGTTGTACGTATTACTTGCAATAACTTCTGATGCAACTTGCAATATATTACACCTACTAGCTGGTAGTATCTTTGGAATAAAGAGTTTTTAGAATGTTAAAAACCTATGGGGGAAAAATGAACACCCCTACCCACCCCGACAAAAGCAAGATGGTAGTGATCTCACAGCTCTGACAGTGTGTGCACACATCTATGTGTAACCATTCATCCACATTTGAACAGAGTGGACAGTGATATTGCTGTAAATACAGACTGATAAGGAAGAAAAAAAATCAAACCTGCTTTAAAACCCAGCAACACAACTGTAGCTGTATAACTTTACAACAGCAACACTGCTTTAACAAAAAAGCAAAACAGCAAGACCTATTTGACATTAAAAAACTTTTTTTTTTAAATGCTGTCTAATCGCTCTCGTGGTACTTTGATGTCACACACAGAACAGTCTGTGCAGTGCTGCTTCAAGTCCAACACCTATTGTGTTTTATTAGGAGACGCACAACAGTTCTTCTGTGGCTTTATAGGTAATATTTTCACGTACACAATTTAGCAAAATCAGACAATATTGTGTCTAATATATACCACAATATTAACTTCTTATTATTGAATTGTTGTAAATAAATATCACGTTTGCAACTGGGCAGTGTTCAAAAAATGCTGGAAAATCACTTCATGTAGCCCTACAAGAGTGATTACTGATAAACTGTCTGAAAAAAAAAGTCACGTTTTAGAGAAGTAGAAAAAAAAATCACCCAGACTTTCAAAGCTGCTACATAGTAACGACTTTCTACTTCGAGGACCTTGATAGAAATTTAGTGGAGTGAAAAGTACAATATTTGTCTTTCAAATGTAGTGAAGTTAAAGTCAAAAGTTTCCAGAAAAAATAATACTCAAGTAAATGTACTAACTATCTTTTTTTCTTTTTTACTGACGCTCGTGTGTGTGTGTATGTGTATATATATATATATATATGCGCCTTTTCCACAAAAGGATCCAAATATCTGTAAAATATCAAAACAATCTGATTCACTCTTACAGTTCTCCGTTTTAAATATTATTGTAAAGCTTAATTCAAATAATAATTTGGACAGTTCTTCACGTTTATCCCTCAAGAATGTCAGCCTTTTAATTAGATTTTGTCTTGTTTGTATAACACCACCCAGACATCTCTACTATAAGGTCAAAAGAAAAAGAAAAAAAAAGAAAAAAAAAAGTCAAAACCACCTTTTACCTTTTTTTGACTCAAGTCACGTCAAGCCATAAAAACATTGAGCCTAAACGATGTTAACTTGAAACCATAAGAGCCAGTCCAGCATCACTCAAAATGCGTCTCTTCGCATTAGCACATCCTCCCGAAGCCAGGAATAATGACCCGAGCTGATGCAGATGCCAGCATCCCTGAGACTTTGATCTCTTATGCTCCCGGGTTACGGGTCGAATTTGATCAATAGTCACAACTGTTCGTTAATAAACATCAAAACTCACGTCTATTTCTACCACTCCCTAAAACAGTCACACAACACGCAAATCTGTTCAGGGAACGTCCCGTTCTTTGATTGATGATCCACGACGCTCGTTTATAGGAAATGACCACGGTATAAACATAACACGACTTCCCAGAATCGGAACGTTTACGTTTAACGACAAAGATTTGCATTTTCGTGCAAACACGGCACGCAAAATTTAACCTTTGTTGCGCGTGGGTGTCACCACAAAAGACAGCTCTAGACCCAAAAAAACCGGAACTGTCGCTAAAATATATATTTCACATTTCATCTCCGACGACAGCACATTTACTCACCTTACAAGTTTCATTTAAACGCGTAACGTTAACTCCAACGGTTGCTTGTGTAGATGGAAATGCAGTTCAGAGGTTATACGAAGAGCTCGTCTTTCAGATACACACCAATCTACAAAACAATCGCTCTTAAATATCACTCGTGTGATGAACTACACAACTGAGCGAGCATTAGGAGTAATCCGGAAGTAGAGCAAGAAACGGTCTCAGGACTCCGGTCTTCCTGCCGGCAGAAACGAGAGGATCATCCGTGTAGGATGCTGGGTTTATACAATGTATTGTCTATTAGATCAGTGTATTCACTCAGATATTGGACGCATGCCATATGTTCTAGCATAGTTTTTTTTTTTTTTTTAAAAATAAGACTGGTAATGGTAGACACCATTTATCTATGTGCATATTCTATGTCAAGACATCAAACCTACAAGGAAACCACCACAATACAGATTAATGAAACCAACGACTCCAGGATCTCTTAAATTAGTTACCAGATAACTATACACAAATTAAGGTTTTCACATTTTTATTAAGAAATGTATCCATACATCTAAAAAGCACATACAACATTCTGTAACACTAGTTTCAGGGTTTTAAAAATTACATTTGCACATTAGTAACATGCAGAAGAGCACTTTCCAAACTGTACACCACCAAATGGACTTCTTGGTCTTCTACATCTAAAAAAAAAAAAAACACCGATATAAAAGGTGCACCACATCAAATCATACATCTAGGCTTCATCACTCCAGTGTTCGTACGAATCTATGCCATAAAAGCAATTCATTACAACAAGCACATGCTAAAAACAATAGTCATTAACAGGGTATCATACATACACAGGATTATTGGACCGAAATGAACTACAAAGGAAAAAAAAATAAATAAATAAAAAAATTAAAAAAATGAAAAGGTCTCACCTCTTACAAAGCCACACCATCTAACACGCTTACCATCGGTGAAAGCTGATAGAAACACAAAGGAACATTAGTAACCAGCATCGTACCTTAAAATGCCACACACCACAAGTCAAAGTTTCCACATTGACCAATACATTTCCATGTATATTGTAGCAAGTTGCTAAGTGGGATTCAACTTCACACAAAATGGGGCGGGGCTTATTCACTTTATAGAACCACCATTGTATTACTCAGTGTTGGGGGTAACGCATTACAAGTAACACGAGTTACGTAATCAGATTACTTTTTCTCAAGTAACTAGTAAAGTAACGCATTATTTTAATTTACAAGAGAATATCAGAGTTACTTTCAAATAAAGTACGCCAAATCACTCCCCCCCCCCCCCCACACCCAATTAGGGTTGACAGTTCTCCTGTCCCCATGTTGAGAGAAATCAGGAGTACTGTAGTTAAAATAAATATGCATTAATTCATCTCACAAAAAAAATAAAAATTCAGTATTCCTCAAAATGAATAAAAATGCAACTCCGAATGACAAACTTGCAATAATTAAAATGTTAAACAAATATCCTTTATGCATTTAATCCCATTCTATTAACCAATGTCTTTGCTTCTGAACTTCGATGATCCAGTTCAACCATACTAACAAGCAAAAATTACTCTAGACAAACATTTGTCTTTTTTATTGCTGAAGTGTGTTGAAATTTCTTATTCTGCATTCTACTGTACGGACGTAAATTAACTTTTCCTTCAGCCTGAGGCTTATTCATTTCACTTGTGGGAAAATTTATGGATGTATGTATGTATGTATGATTATATATATATATATCTATTATCATATATATATTAGTTAGGTAATTTGTGTGTATATATATATATATATATTCATATATATATATATATATATATATATAGATATTAATAATTATATATATATATATATACATCACACACACACACACAACACACATCAACCACAAACACACACACACACACACAGCACACATACACACACACATATACATAGGGCAAAAATATAAATTTGATTTTAAAACAAGCAAGCCCTGTCCAGATTTTTAAAAGTAACGCAAAAGTAACGCAACCCATTACTTTTCATAAAAAGTAACTAGTTACTTTGTTTTAGGGGAGTAACGCAATATTGTAAGGGCATTACTTTGAAAGGAGCTTTCCACAAACTGGAACCACAACATGGGCCTGGATCCATCTAGGCTAACAAGATAAACTGAGATCTCTACATGGTGAAAGAAAAGAAACATATATATAAGATATATTATAATTATATATATAGATAGTACCATACTCACAAAAAGCACATTTGTCAAGCAAAAGAGCCTCAGACTAGAATTTATAATCAGCTGCTGTAATACAGCGTTCATACGAGGTGTCAGAAAAGTATTATAAGTCATCAGCGGCTCCAACTCACATTTATTCAAGACCAAGTGTGGGGACCAAGCTTAATTCACTTACCACCAACTTAACCCTTCGTTGCGCTCATTACGATTTATAATCGATGCATCAAACAGATATTCAACAGCCTAAACCGCCAATGGCGCGAATCATCCGAGGCCACGTGCTTCATCAGGCCCTTCACGAGGCAGACTGGAAACTCTACAACCAGAATATAAAGAGAAGTTTAACATGCAGCTCATGCGTAAACCCAACTCAAGCATCTCAAACGAAAACCTAGAGTTTAACGAAATCACACGCGACGAAGACCTTACATTTAGACAGCATTACTCAATCTTTAGTGACGGTCTTAAATCATTATCATCGCCTCCTTAAGCGAGCGCTGAGGTACTAAACTAAACTGACAGCAAAAGAAGAGTACTTACACGATTGCAATCACAAAGCAACTTTCTGAAGAGGACATGTTGCACTGCGACATTCTCACCACACAAAAGTTCGCAGAACAAAGAGAGAGGACTTCTTCTTCTTCTTCTGATGTTTATTGGCGGTTTTGGCAAACCAACTTAAAGGTGCATTACCGCCACCTACTGATCTGGAGTGTGGAGTGAAAAGATTTGGTAGAGGAGAAGGATAATTAAATTATTTAAAAAAAAAAAAAAAATCAAAAAAAATAATAACAAAAAAAACTTGTTTTAAATATATGTTATATATCTATATCTATATAGATATATATATATATAACCGACACTATTACAATTATATTTCTCCATTCCTGTCTTTTTTAGATAATTGAACACTTCTTCTTTAATTCTTGATTGCATTCGTCTATTCCCTAGTAATATCTTTAGTGATACTTTATCAAATCCCATCAAACCTAATTTATGATTAAGCTGATTTCTTTCTCTTTCATACGCATCACATTCTAGAAGAAAGTGCTTTACTGTTTCTGGATTCCCACATTAATCACATCTTCCATTTTCATGCTTCCCTATTTTGTGTAAATTGAAATTTAAAGCCGAATGTCCAATCCTCATTCTTGTTATAATAACATCTTCTTCCTACTCCCACATCTTATTCTCTCTTCACCTACACACCCCTGTATCTGGTAAAGATGCCTTCCTTTTATTCCACTATCCCATATCTTTTGCCATATCTTTCTTACTTCAATTGATATTATTCTCTTGATTTCAGATTTGGTAATTGCTATATTAATTTCACTATGTGAGTGCTTCAGAGCCATCTTAGCCAATCAGTCCACCTCCTCATTTCCCTCCACCCCAGTATGAGCAGGTACCCATAGGAAGCATACCATTATCCCTAATTGTCTAATTCTAAACAAGTACTGTAATACTTCATATATTAAATCTTGCCGTGCTGCAGATTTACCACTCTCTAGACTTGTTAGAACAGACATTGAATCTGTACATATTACAGTATTATTTGGTTGTATTTCTTCAATCCATGTAGTGCTAATATAATTGCTATTAATTCTGTAGTAAAAACAGACAAATGATCTGATATTCTTTTGGCTATTTTTATTTTAAATGCAGGAATATATACTGCTGCTGCTGTCCTTCCAGATTCAGGATCCTTCGACCCATTCGTATAAATCTGTAATTGTGAATAATATGCTTGATTTATATACTGTTGAACCACTATATTTATAGGAATGATCTTCTCCTTTTCATTTATTTATTTTTGTATTTGAAAGTCAATCAAAGGCACTGGAAACAACCACGATGGAACCACTGGAATAGCTACAGAAGGATTATTTTCATATTTATTCAACACTGATCTATCCACCTCCTTCTTTACTGTCCAACCAAAGCTCTATAAATCTTTATAGTCATACTCCCAACAATCTTTCAAAAGATTTTTAACTGGATGATATTCTGAGTGACCCTTTACACCAGCCCAATATCTCATCCTCAACTGTAACCTACAGAGTTCTAGGGGCATTTCTCCCATCTCTACCTGTAAAGCATTCACTGGAGATGTTCTAAAGGCTCCACTACATATACGCAGAGCCTGTGACTGTACTACTTCAACTTTTTTGAGCAGAGTTTTGTTCGCCGAACAGTATACTATACTACCATAATCTATACTAGATCTTATTACTGCACTATATATTCTTTTTAATGATTGAGAACTTGCTCCCCAATCAGCACCTGATAAACACCTTAATACATTAATTCCTCTTTTACATTTTTCAATTAATTTCTGTATATGTATTCCAAAATTTAATTTTGAATCCATCCACATACCCAAGAATCTGACGACCTTCACTTGCTCCAACTGATGACCATACATCTTAACGTTTAATTTCGGATTATTTTTCTTATTCGAAAAACAAATTACTTGAGTTTTCGCCACAGAAAAAAGAAATCCCCATATCTTAGCCCATCTCTCTACAGCATTCACCACATTTTGCATTTTGCTTTTTGCTTTCCACAAATGAAAGATTCCGTCCCCTTTTCCATAGTGCTCAGTCGTCTGCATATAGTGATCTACCTACTCCACTCCACTCTATACTGTAAAAAATATAATTTATCATCAAGTTAAACAAAATAGGGCTACTTACACTTCCTTGCGGAGTTCCATTCTCTATTGAATATATTCTAGAATACTTTGTTCCCACTCTAACTTGAATTGTTCTTCCAAACAAGAAATTTAAAATCCAATTGTACATTCTTCCATTAATTCCCAGACTTTCTAATTTCATTAATAACCCCTCCTTCCACAGCATATCATATGCCTTCTCAACGTCAAAAAAGACTCCCACTAATACCTCCTTCTTAAATCACGCCTTTCTTTTTCATTTTCCAGATAAACTATAGAGTCCATAGTACTACGCCCCTTTCGAAACCCACTTTGATATGCTGAAAAAAATATTCCTACTCTCAATTACAAATATCAACCTATTCATGACCATCCGTTCCATGAGCTTGCATAGGTTGGATGTCAAAGCTATATGTCTATAATTACTAGCCTTTGAATGATCTTTTCCTGGTTTTGCAATCGGTACAATTACTCCGTGCTTCCAATCCACTGGCATAATCCCTGTTTTCCAAATCTTATTAAAAAAAACTTAAAACCACACCTAAAGACTCGTCTGATAAATGTTTAATCATCTCATAACATATTTCATCTTTACCTGGGGATGTCTGCTTTACCCCTGCAATAGCTCTCTTCAATTCGTACATTGTGAATTCTAATTCTAAAAGAGAGAGGACTAGCTTTATGCCACGGTTTTTATTAAAAGTCTTCTTTGTGACCTCCACCAGCGTATCTGATGCGTTCAAGGCTCTTGTGTGCCCTCTGCTGGTTGGCTTGAGTCTTTGCATAAAATACAGACATGGACCCTAAAATAACAAGTATCCAATAACAAGTTATTTTTATTACAGTTTTTCTCAGTCGCTTTGGTGCATTTCTCAGATCAGAAATTAAATTCTCAAATCTACTTGTACAACCTCCACATCATCTAGTCATTTGTACACATCATAAAAGCAGTTTCTCATTCTTTTGAACAAGTTGCGATAGCTTTGGTACATTCATGCAACTGATTATGTACATTTATCTGTGGTTTCCTGCATTATCAGTTGCTAATGTCATGTTGCTCAAAATGTATTATAAAGTTTTCTGTGCAATAGTCTTACCCCTCAAAACATCTAGTCTTTAGTTCATTGTATAAGTCATTAAATGCAAAATGGTTCATCTAATTGTCATAAAGTGTCAAGCACATTTTTAACACATTATAATTAGACTTTTTTGTAAATTTAGCATGAATTGTGCAGGTGAATCTTGACTTTCACTAATGAAGAGAATGTAGATCAACCAATGGTAAACCATTTCTCTGAAATAGCTCAAAGGCTCATCTCATGAATCGTCAGTTGGAAAGCATATACTGTATAGACAGAGGACAACACAATTTTCATCTTTGTGCCCATATTTCTTTTTCCTTTTCTATATCACAATGACATTGTAATGTGTGTGTGTGTGTGTGTGTGTGTACCTGGTATTTATCACGTTATGGGGACAAAATGTCCCCACAAAGATAGCAATATCCAAAATCCTTGTCCTTGTGGGGACATTTGAGGTCACCATGGGGAAACAAGCTTATAAATCATACAGAATGAGTTTTTTTGAGAAAGTAAAAATGCACAAAGTTTCCTATAAGGGGTAGGTTTAGGGGTAGGGTTGGTGTAGGGCAATAGCACATACAGTTTGTACAGTATAAAAACCATTACGCCTATGGAATATCCCCATAAAACATGGAAACCAAACGTGTGTGATGTGTGGTGGGTGTGTGTGTGTGTGTGTGTGTGTGTTTCAGTCTAACATAAAACCAGAATAATGTATCTGTGACGAAGAATAAGAAGGAAGTGAAAGTCAAGAATTTGAAATTGCTGTAGTTGTGCCACTGCCAATACGGTAGTGACACCTTCAACATTGAATGTCACATTTGATTCAGCACATTATGTAAGTTATTCTTAAAGACATTTATGCACTTAAATGAGTGCTCCACCTGAATGGAAGTGTTTCAAGATGATAAAAAGACAAATAAAATACAACAACAATGGAGAGTTGTTGTTCTAATATTTCATGGCTGTTTGACATATTCTTGCCTGGTCAAACTTATCCAATGTTGTTTCTTTTGATTGTGATCCTCCCCATTGTTTATCTTCCTTTTTTATCTGTATGATAAAGCACCAATGTTATCTAAATTCAACAGAGAGGCAATAAATATAAGGACAATTGCTATGTGTTCTTCTTATGTTCTTCCGTGTCTTAGTGTACCAATACTAATACAGTAATTAGTGTACCAATACTTAGTGTACAGTAATAATCAGATGTGTTTAGCTTCGGGCATGCAAACTTTCATTTTCACTTTTAAACATGTTATCAGATAATGTCCTATTTACAAGGCACCAAAGGAGGTAACTGAGATGTGTTTTTTTTTTTAGAAATATAAAATAACCTGGAATAAATACATAATTGCATAAACATTAAAATGTTAAATTCTCTGAATTGGTACATTGTGAAATGGCTAGAGAAACAAATGTCTTGATTCTCCCCTCGAGACTCTAAATCCCTTAAGATCACTTAGGAATATTAAAAAGGTTGTACAAGCAATCTGTATTGTGGCATGACTTGGCTGGAGTGCTGAATTACAGAATGTGCAAACCAGTCCATATGAGCTCTTTTAAATGCTTGAGGCACCTCTACTGTAGGTGTGTAGGTGATTCAAAAGATGGTATCATTGGCTGCTTCACAAGTCATGCTTTTTGGGTCATTCAACAGCCAGGAGAATGGGACTGAGTAGTACAGGTGGCCCAGAGATTTTGGGGGGCCTACTATATTACTCCATAAGAGTCACTGCCATTTTAACCGAATACATGATAAAACATCTAGGTTATTAAAGAAATGTTAGCACTATTTTGTGTGGGAAAAAAAATCCTGACCAGACATATAGCACCATTAGCTCAAACAATGACCTTCTGTTCGTCCAGCTAAGATGAGGGAGTGTTTGGAAAACTGGAAACTAGAAAAATTGTTATTTTAGCAATTCGATTTTCTAAACAGTTGTGCAGAAATGGCACACTGCGACCACTTTTTGTGGTATATGGATCTGCAATGTTTAAGGAGAATAAAACAACATGGTTAACTTAATTTGATTTTTGTTAGATAAATTTGGATATTATTTGTGGAAGAAAACTGTAAATATTCTATAACTAATTATTAATTATTTGCTTATGCATATTCCAAACTACCTCAAACAAAAGTTTAATAACATTCCTTAATATGATTCAAACCAAAATATAAATGGCCGTTAAAAAAAAAAATTATAATAAAACATGCATGACCAAACTGTCGGATGCCACTGTGGTTATATTCATAACAATTTATTTATATTAATTCCACATATTCGCAATGCTTTTTACATGGAAGAGGTCTTTGATGATATTTTTTTCACCAGGGTCAAACAAACACATTTGCCATCTGAAGGTTTACACAAAATTACAACTGATTATTACACAGTTTTACACTGTAAACGATTTCATACTCCAACATCTATTCCATTGACTTTGCAGGGTCATAATCAAGGACAACATTGTCATGATTGTCGGAAAATGTTCAGTTCTGTTGTATCCCAGATGGCTGGTTTTAAAGTATCACTTATAAAGCTAAAATTAATAACATGGTGCATGGATAAAAAATATTGCTCTGTAGTCTTATACATCTTGTGATGACATAGTCTTATATTATCTAATTTTAGCCACTTGTATAGAATATGCAACTTCTCCTGTCAGCAAGCCTTTTTTGTTTGCATGACAAAACAGGAATAATTGCACTGTCCAAGAGATTAACACACACTCAGCCCTTACAAAAAAAGTACTGTAGTGGTACTATGGTTTCAGATGGTAATACAACAGTACTGTATGATTACCATATACATGTACTGTAGAATTAACATGATCATCCAAGCTACTTCAAAAATACCATGGTACCCTGTCCAAAAACATGGCACATTTTTTGTAAGAGAAAACAAACATATAGTCTCTTTCCCAAAACTATAAACATACACTTCCTAATTCTCTCACTCTCAAATTGACCTCCCCTCCAAACACACAAACAAACACACATAAACACTTATTAGAGCACATTAGGAATGAGCAGGTGTCTGTAGCATTCCATATTGATGCATTCCATACTCTAGACTATCAATGATAACTATAACCTATATGTCATATATACACTACTCTTTCCAGCATCTTATTCTGAATTCTGTCTATATCTATGTATTATACCATGGGCAGGGTGGGATTTGTCAATGCAAGAACTACACTACACAGTCAAACATTCACACACACTGACAACAACAACAACAGCAATAACAATAATAACATACATAAAGATTACAATATACCTTTTCAAGTCCAAAGCTTTTCTTCATTATACTTCAAGGGAACAAAGAAATCTTGCACAAAATGTCCAAAAAAGTCTGAATATCTTCAGGGTCATAAATAGGGTTGTGCTCTTCATATATTTAGTCCAAACCAAGTGTTTAGTACATTTTACAGCTGAAGACCACAAGGTGAAATTCAAAGTTCCCCTTTACAATGTTGACAAGCTCTCAGCAAAGATGTGGAAAAGAACAACACAGCTTCCTAACATCATATAAGAGAAAACGACTTACCTTTACTGCTCTTACCACTGCCATCAAGAGAAATATTCATCGATATTCAACTCTCACCCAACATGTAGTACACACATATACACACACTCATACATACTAGCATTTCTCTGCTTAAATAATATCTAGAAAGCTTGTCACATAGTCTCTCTTAATTTTGTGCTTATCTCTGGAAGCAGCATGACAGCAGGTCAAGATACATACTTGCAGTACCTACTCTGGCCACTAGAGGAAAGGCTGGTGGAGAATGAAAGGGTTTGAGAAAAACATTAGTCAACAATTAGGCTTTTTCTTAGAGATGCTCAGTTGTAGTTTGACTTTTAAACATGTCGGAATGGAAGAGATTAATTTGCCCTATTAAGTTTCCAATCCTGCTGAGATGGCATCCTGGTGGTCCTCACTGAGAAACTTCAAGAAGCTTAAGTGTGTCACCCAATGGAATCTGGTTTACCTTTGGGCTTTTAATCTAACATGGCCTCCAACTGATCCGCAAGATCATCAAACATGCTGCCAATGTCATCGAGAATGTTGACTGTGCTCTTGTTGTCCACAATGGAGCTGAAGAGGAAAAGAAAGAGAAACTAGAGTAGACAGAATGGAAGAGATTTCAACAAGTAACATCATCAGAAGAAAGATGATTTGAAGAAAATTATTTGTTTAGTGTTTGTACCTGTCATCCTTCTTAATCTTCTCCTCCACTACTTCCAGAGCAGCAGCCAGGGATGCACTGGTCTCCTCCAGTCTGAGTTGTACCATGTCCCCCAAAGCAGAGCCCCCTGTTTCAGCAACCTTCAGTAACCCTTGGCTTTCCACCTCTGTCTTTCCTTCTCCATCTTGTGGTTCACCCTCTACTTGTGTCTGTCTGGCTACACCTACCTTCCTCCTTCTCATTACCACCGGTCCTGCTCCCTCCCCTGTATCTGAAATCAGGCCTTGTTCACCTTGAAACATTTGATCCACCTGGATCAGACCTGTCCTTTCCATTCTAGCAATTCCAACTTCCTCTACTCTTTCTTGCCTCCTACCGTCATCTTCCTCTCTTTGTTTCTCTACTTCTCTTAGCTTCTTTTGCACATCCATTCCAGGCAGTTCTACTTCCAGAGGGCTTGGGATGTCCACTGAGAGACCAGCCATGGAAGACCTCGGGGGCTTCACTGGAGCTGATCCTGAACCTGGTGTAGAAGGTGTTTGTGGGGTTTGGGGTGTCTGGGGAGTCTGTGGGCTCTGAGCTGGAGACGTTGCTGCACGTGGGGAAAGCATGCTCACATCCATTGGTTTTGGGGTGACTGGGCTCAAAGTCTGTGGTGGATGCTCCAGTTGCTCAGATGGAGCTTGGCTGAAGGAGGCACTGGATGGGCTGAGAACATCTGCCTGAGGAGAGCCAAGAGTTCCGATTGTATGGATTGGTTTGATTTTTACCGGTTTGGGCAGTGTAGGAGGCAGACTTGGCTTGGGAGATACTGGAGGTGGGACTTTCTTAACCTCCACTATATAGAAACAAACAAAAAAAACAAAATATAAAACTTGTCCAAATCATGTCATAAAAGTCTTTTTACTACATTAACTATAAATCAGGAAGGAGTCTATTGCTATCTGGCTATTTAAATGCGAGATACAAGCTAAGCAGAGATCTGGTTTCCTTGAGCAACTGTAAAGAAATACCCAGGAACTTCATGCATGGATGAATTTCTATTTTTGCTTGTTAGACTGGTTTATACTTACTTGCTAGTTTGCTACAGACGGACCAGTCTGCAGGACAAAGAGTGAGGAAAAAATTAGAAATTTAATGATCTATTAGATTGCATTGTTACCTGGGCTATGTTGACCTTCTGGTCCAGGTAAGGGAACCCTCCTTGTAGGAGTTGGGGGATCTGGTTTTCGAAGGGCCATTCCTGGTTTAGGTGAAACTAGGGGTTTTAGTATTTGTCTGGGAAGAGAGCCAAAGCCATCATGATGCAGTTCTTCCTCCCTACCACCATCTCCAACACAAGCTTCTGATACAGGCCTTCTCCGAAAGTTCTCTGGCCCATTTCCATCAGTGCCATTACTCTGTGGTGGAGCCAATGCTTTGGGCCTTCGCTTTATAGTACTTGTTTCTGTCAGGTTAAAATGTTCACTATCTGAGTGATGTGGGGGTCGTGGTCTTCTCAAAGTTGCTGTGGCATCCATTCGTGACCACTCCTCTTGTGGCAGAGAGGAAACTCCCGCTTCCAGATGAGTGATCATGGAACGTGGACGTGGTTCAGGGGCCTGTTTAACTGGTTGGGTTTCACAAGGTGCTGGTCTATGATGTGTGGAGTCCTGCATGACTCGGTTCATCTCTTCCTCTCGTACATCATCATCAGTCTGCTTATGAGAGTCATAAAATTCGCTGATTGTGCGGCGGCGACTATCGGCGTCAGAATTCAGAACTTCACGGTTCTGCCGCAGGAGGTTATGGCTTGCCTGGGGAACAGGTAAAACATCAAAACCGAGCTGGGCATCAGTACTCACTCACTATTCAAAATGTAAATGCATTGCATAGTTCCTAGTTACTTTGTCTATCCAGTTACATGGTGTACTGTATGCATCAGAAAAAATATGAAAGCTCATGTATTTCTATACAGAACATTTTAATTTGTGAATTGATTTTAACGGCATTGTAAGATAAATTTAATTAAAACAAGCACTGGACCATTGGGCATAAGCTATGGTAGCTTAAAACAATGCCTAAAACGGTTTAATTACCTGCAGATAACCACTTCTTTTACCACTGCTTCCAAGATTGGACATTTCAAGCATGGCAGCAATGTCTCTTACGCTGCCCCCAGATGAAGTTTTTTCGGAGGCAATGCCACAGTCACTACGTCTGCGCTCCCTGTATGTCACATTGAGTAGCAAATTGTTAGCCCTATTTTCACTAGACCTTGCATCATCTGCTGCAGCCTCATCAGCCAGGTTACCAGTGGAAATGGAAGAGCATGAACGTTTTGGTGGAGTTGGAGGACGAGTCCGTCTGCGCGGCCGAGCTGTAGCGAATGACTGACTGCGATTGACACTGTTGATGTCAAGAGTTTCACTAGAGGCTCTCGAAGAGCTGCTGGGTGTAACCCTATGTCCACCTAGTGTGGCGTATTTCACAGAGGAGTCTGGCATGGGTAAGTCATGCTCAGCATCAGTAACAATGGACTGTCCGCGTCTTGGCTGGGGCAGAGTTTGACTATTGCCCTCTTCGGTTTCTCTTTCAGGCGGTAGGCAAAGTAGGGGGACAGTACGAGCGTGAGCATGCGAACGAGGAGAGTCGCAAGGCCCTCTAGCCCTGCTCTGTGTTTTTAGCGGGGAGGAAGGAATGTGTGAAGGAGAATTTGAAGCAGAAGATGAAGTTCTGCCTTTAGTAGGGGTGTGTGGAGGTGTTGGGGTGGGACTCTCAATTGAGCTGGGTTTCTTCAGAGGAGGAGGGGCATTAGCTCTTTGTATGCCCCGCCCTTGGGTGCTGTGCCGGAGAGAGCTACGCCCCTCCGAACGTCCCTCTGTTCTTTTACGTATACGAACAGAGGGGACAGAGTTCTCATCTGGTTCTGTGCTGGTTTCTAATGATTGTTTTGAATCTGTGCTTTCTTCTAACTGACTCTCCTTGATGGCAATGTCTGCTTCTGGAGATTCACTCAGTCGCTTGATGGCTAACATCAACTTCTTTTGGTGTCCTTGGTGGAAAGAAAAGGCAGAGGTGGAAAGTTATTATTTTTGTCTGTTAGGTTCAGCCTGTAAGCTTTTCCCTGCTGAAAAGACCAGCATGAATTATTAGAACAGTATCAATGGCACCTGGTACCCTGAGTCATGCCAAGGATTTGGCAATCAGGCCTGATTGTGGTTTAAGTCAAGTGCTGACAAAAGAGGTGTGCCAGCATCTTCTTGAAAGTTCTCATACCACCACAGAAGAATGTAGAAAACAAAAAGAAGAAACATAGACTTTATGGCTAAACAACACATAGGATATTCATCTGATATCCAACTTATTCAACATCTATGCTTTGGAGTATTCAAATATCCTCCTATTCCTCATGACATTTAGTAGCAAAATGTAGCTGGTGAGGCTGCTTGATCAAGGAAGTCTAGTTGGTTAAGCTAGATAAGAAGACTGGTTGGGCACACGAGCACCAACATGCCTCCATCCAAAACACAACATACTGGTGATCATTCATGCCAGTCTTTTCTGCATAAATTCTAAATGTAAACATAAGTATGTGTAGTATACATGCCTAGTTTAGTGATGCCGATCTCTTTTAGGTCCTCCAGGGTAATATCACTAATGAAGTCCATATTGTCATAGCCGTTTTGAACCAATGTCTGGTAGTATTGATTGAGACCAATTGCCGACAGCCACTCAGCCAGATTTGACTATAAGATGCAACATCAAGTTCACATTACACATCACATAAAATTGTACATGTGAGTATATAAATACTGTATAATCAGCAAACCGCTTTATATATAAAAAAAATGAGCATGCATTTCATGTAAGGCCTGATAATCATGTTCTACAATATAACTTTATAAATGTACGTATTTGATAAGAGACTTAAAAATAGACAAATTCTGACATTTTGAATTCCAGATTTCTGGAACCCCACTTTTTTCTCTTACAGGTTTCTCTTGAGGTATCCAGTCTGGGATGTTTATTTTGCTGATCTCTGAAAGCATTTTCTTCCTGTGCCCTGGTTTTGTCACTCCAATAGCAGTGAGGTCCTGTGGGGTGCACACACATACACACAGCTTATAAAATCTCAAAATTGATATAAACAGTTAGAATATGTTATATTACTAAGTATAGTATATAATATATTAAACAATTAAAGACTATTTGCAAATGTTTATGTATTTTACTATTCTGTCTGTCCCTATAATGTAAAGTGGACCCAAAAATAATAAGGGCACTTAAGTCACTCTCTAAATTATTTGAATGTTATAACGATATTTTGTGTTGAAAGTCTCAAAATAGTTTTGGGGTCACTATGCATATATAGTTACAGAATGCAACACTGATTCTGTCTTTAATAGAATAAAGAATACATCATTTTAATATTTCAAGAGACTTTGCATCATATGTATTAAATGCTCACACAGACACAAGGAATGATGATTGACAGCGTTTATCTGAGCATTGTGTGTTTGCATTACCTCTGGTGTCATTCTGCTTATGGTCTGCAGGTCATAACCAGCAGTGAGAAAGTTTGTTGTGTAGAACTGCAGCTGTGCACTAGTGAGCCATTCAACAACAGCCTCTGAGCTCTAAAACACACACACACATACACGGCAGGGAAAAACAGAAATGCATCAATAATTCAGACATTCCTTTGACAGATTCATGATTCCAAGTCCAGATATGTTATCAAAATGTGTCAGGCAGTCCACACTATAACCACTGTGTGGCAGCAAATAACATACTTCCTTAAAAATCTTACTTCACTACTCAAAAAGTATCATGGCAATACTATGGTTTTACTGTAGGATATATTCTTTAAAATACCTTGATATAAACGCTAACATATGAATATAGTAATCATTCATCGTTATAATACATCAAGGTACTATGGTATTTTAATCTGATACAATGATGGTGCCAATTTACTAACACAGCAACAGCTTTGACTAAAAAATTATCATAATATGTTATATTTATTAGAATTCACACAATCTTTCAAATAACTGGGGTCAGTACGATTTTTTTAAAAGAAATTAATACCTTTATTCAGCAGAGATCCATTAAATAGACCGAAAGTGAGAGTAAAGACATTTATAATGTTAATGTTAAAGATTTCTATTTCAAATAAATGGTCTTTTGAACTTTGTAGTGGTGAAAAAATCCTGAAAAAGCATCACATTTCCTACAAAAATACAAAGCAGCACAACTGTTTACAGCATTATTAACAATAAATCTTCTTGAGCAACAAATCAACATATTAGAATTATTTCTAGCGGATCATGTGACACTGAAGACTGGAGTAATGATGCTGAAAATTCAGCTTTGCCATCACAGGAATAAATTACACATTACAATATGATGAAATAGAAAACAGTTACTTTCAATTCTATCAATTCTAGCATTATTTTTATCAGTGCTTTGGTGAGTATAGGAGACTTCTTTTAAAAACATTTAAGAATCATACAAACTTTTTGGAGAGTAGTGTATGTTTAAAAGTGTATAACCTTAAGTTTTACTATATTCATTCTCATTAAAACACTCACCAAGTATCTGACCACCCAAGAGACAAATATAGACACATTATGATTCACATAAACAAATCTGGTCCACCACACACAGACACACACACACTTGCCTTGCTCTCAACTGAAGCTTCATCTTTCCTCTGCGCAGGATCCACAAAGGGTTTCTTCCTTTGCTGACGTGGGACAGCAGATGCACTCTGAGTGCGCTGAGAAGACACTACGGGGGAAAAAAATAAAAATGAAACATTTTTATTTTACTCTATTACCTGAAAAGTATATGGCTTATGAATAGGGAACAAATAAGATGTGTACCAAGAGCCTGATAAAACCTAGATAGATAGATAGATAGTTTTTTTTTTTAAGTTTTCTGATAGATTCTTTTGCTCTTTTACTTACTTCACACATCCCCTAAAAACCACCTGGACACCATTACATGTACAAAAGTAACTAAAATGTCTGAGAAAAATGAAGTTCCTGAGAATACTGGTATATATATATATATATATATCGCAGTACCTGAATTAGGATCTAAAGACTGAGATTGGTCCATAAGATGTTCTTTTGCTTTGGCTGACTGGGACAGCACCGTGGCCAACAGCTAAAACACACACACACAAATGCACACACACATGATCAGTAATGTGAGAAATAAAGAGAAAGACAGACACATCTGTCCTTGTGTGCATCTTTGGGCTTTGTGTGCGCCACACCTTCACGCCCTCGGCCTGAGCATGCAGTCCCGGGACGTTGAGGCCATGCGTGTTAACCCCGGGTGAGTGCGTGGGGGTGGTTGGCACGGGCACAGGTGAGTTGGTGAGGTGAGCGTTGGCATTACTGCTTTGTACGCTAGTAGATGAACGTCCACTGGTCAGACTGCCTGTGCTGCCCATACTGCCAACACTGCCCCCTGCTGGTAGATACAAGTTATCATGCAAGAAAACACGTACAAAAAACTGATGAGTATGCCCATGTTTGTGCATATGTTTGCTTTAACTACTTAGAGAAACATGAGAGATTCAAAATGCACATTCAGTAGTTCAGCGTGTGTTTGGTTTGCTGACAAATAACATGACCATATTTGAATTTATATGAATGTAAACAATCAAATGTCATTTAGGGTTGCATTAAAACATTTTTCCGTATTGCTGTCACAATGTATCACGAGATGCATTCGAACCAAATATGTGGTGCGACAACTCGTGAAGCACTGTAATTGAATGCACAAATGAGATTTGATATTTTCGATGAAAAACAACTTAAATGTATTTTCATCATACTATGGTATGGTATGGCTTCAGAGTTGTAATATTGTCCAATATGGACTACTTTTATCTGCTTTTTTAACTTTTAGGATCTTGACAATGTAAATTGCTGTATTTTTATGTATGAAAAAGGTAATACATTCAAAATAATTAAATAAATACATGTTTGGAACTAAATAGTCCTGTTTACTTATTTATAAACTAATATTAAAAAAATATGTTTTGGGGTTTTTTTTGGTCAAAGAATATCATTAAAAAAAGCATAAAATCAGGTATAAATTACATTTTAACATATATCAAAATTGTAATAATATTTCACAATATTACTGTTTGTTGTTTTACTTGATCAAATAAATGCAGCCTTGGTGAGTATAATGTCAAAAACAATATAAATCTTACTGATCTCAGACTTTTGAATGGTAGTGTATATTTTTAAATGCATAAATATTCCATGTAGTCGCTCAGTTAATGAGACCATAATAAATGCTGCAAACATAATATGAATAATTAAAAATATATATAGTTTTAGATAACATATAGCATGTCACATCAACTGTCCAATGAAAAACTGCATTTACCAGCTAAAGGTTTCCTCAGTACCCAAATCTCCTCATTAGCGCCACTCTGCTGGCCGCTAAGGGTTGGAGAACCATGAGGGCTGGAAACGGATCCCCTTGAGCCTGAAAAATATCAGTCACACACAAACACAGTGATGTAAGAATAAAAACATTACTTTTCAAAATCTTAATTGGCAACCACAGATGCACACTGAGGGAGCAGATAGCAAAGGGATCATTTAGGGCAGTTTAAATGGACTGTAGCAGATCCGTCAGTAATCTGGGAGCCTTGCTGATGAAAATATATGTTATGTTTGCAAATACAGTTTCATGCAAAAAATATTCAGACCCCTTACAGAATTAGAAAACTCCAGTTAGCTGTGAAATTTTATGTCTAGTACTGAAACAAAAAAGTTCCTAATTACTGTACAACAGCAATTTTCAGAAAACGTGCTGTAATACAATTTGTTTTGTTTTTATATTCATAAAAAGACAGTGCAACAAACAATACACTACTGTTAAAAAAACTGGGTTGTAATATTTTTAATCTATTTGAAAGAAATCTCTTTAAATTGACATAAAATACAAAAACCAGTAATATTATGAACTATTATTACAAGTTCAATTATTTATATTTTAACATATTTTACAAAGTAATTAATTCCTGTGATGTCAAAGCTGAATTTTCAGTATCATTACTTTTAATATCTTTTATCTTTTAATATGTTAATTTGCTGCTCAAGAAACATTTCTTATTATTATACTGTTGCTTAATATTTTTGAAGGATATGTTTGATATGTTTAGTAACATTATAAATGTTTTTACTGTCACCAGTTTCTCCTCACTGAATAAAATGATTATTATTAATTTTTTTTTTAATCTTAGCAACACTGAACTTTTGAACAGTAGTGTATATGATACATAACCATAAAATGTATGTAGGAATAATATATTCCTTTTCACATTATGATAATTTTTGCACTACATGGTAAAGAGAATTGGGGAGACTGTTGCGTAACTGACATAAAAATAATGTCACAATGGTTAAAAAATATGATTTTTAACTTTTTTCTTGAGGTGAAATATGACCTGGAAATGTTCTCGATAGGTTTAGTCAGATTCACACAAATATATGTAATTTTTTTCACATCCGAGTTTGCCAAAGACATTCAGATTCACATCTGTTTAATGCATTTTACTATGCTCATGAAGTTTAAAAAGAAAAGAAAAAGCCAGGTGTATGATATGATACACTCATGATGGGTAAATGTGTGTATTTTTCTGACTGTGTTATGTTTGTGTTTATACCTGTCTCTTTTTGTGGCTCCTCTGAGCAGGAGCAGGCTGGTTCATACCCAAATGTGCTGCAGGTAGGCATATTATAGCCAAATGAGGTGAAGAGGGGCTGATGGGTAAGGGGCTGGTTAGGAGGGGGATGGGGAGTGAGGGGCAGAGAAAAAATGTGGGAGGAGTCACCGTTCACCATGACAACTGAACCAATTGCTGGCGCATGGATCTGTATCTTAAGATACTGTTGGGTTGAGGGACCTGAGTACAACAGAACGGCAACACCAAAAAAACACAAACAACAACAACAAAAAAAACAGGAAAGGAAACAAAACAAAACATGTTCAAGCAAAAATGTCTAACTCTATTGTTGAGCTTAACTTTACCCAGTAAGTTAACATGCAAGGTAAAAATGAACTTATGTACACTTGAACAAAATAAAAAAAAACTAAAAACTATACTCATGCATATTATTTCCACAACATACAGTATACTTGCAATGCATTCCCGCCAAAAACATATTTATAACTGATCTATGTGCTATGCATGCAGACTACATTCATGCATGAAAAAGGAAGATAATAGGGATCGGGAAGTGTGTTGGAGTGTTGCCTATGTACATCGATCAATATATATTTCAATATTGGCATATTTCAATATTGAAGAAAACATGTAAAGTAAAACCCAGCAATGAATTTTGTAATCGCACAGCTCATAGAGCCCCACTGGGAGTTTATGGCACATACCTGTACTGATTTTAATGGTACAAATATCAATGTTCATCTGACAAGAGGAACTGCACAATTTGCCATAAATTGTGTATTATTAAATATGACTATATATATCTAAAAAAAATAAAATAATAATTAGTAGTAGTAGTAGTCTTATTAATTCATATTAAAGTAAGATATATTGCTATTTTAATATTTCTCTGTAAAACGTATTTAAGAAAATCAAAATAGTAATTTGGCAATAAAATTAGTAAATTTGCTGAATTTTTTGGTGGTAAACTGCAGAAGCTTCTCTTTTTTTGACCTCAGTCGATTTATATACTTCTCATTACAAGTTTGGAAATATTGTTGGCTCATATTGCCCCAATGCACAGTAAGCGACCCAAACTCAGAGCATATGCAGGGATGAATTCCTGTAGATCAGCATTTACTGCAAACTGAGTCACTCCGAGATACTAAAAACACTGGATCATGAGCTGCTCACGTGTACATAAACACAGTGCCACGCTTCACTTTGAAACCTGCAGCGCATATATTTATTTAATTAAATCGCAACCATTTCGATTTGATAATCACATTTAGCCACTTTTTTATTATGATTAATCGTGCAGCCCTACTTTTTAATTATTGTATTTTTAGGTCTTGCCTAACAGCTTCTCTTATATGGACTGGATCGCAACCAGCCCAACACAGCTTTAAAAGCACAACCCATGGCATTGGAAAAGTAGTAGTTTGAGAAGTACGCATAACAAATTGCAGACACCAGAATAAAAAAAAAATGTAAATCTGAATATATATTCTGACATTGATAAGTGATGTTTCTTCACTTTCAAGAAGCAGCAGCAGCCGCCACTGATTTGCATGTATAAATGTGTGAAAACCTGTTTTCATGTGTGTGAATGTACAAAAGTGAGAATTCACTGATGTGAGTTGAAGGAAAATAAATGAGGGCATGAAACGATGGTACAGGTGGACTCAGAGATGACCGAACAGTGACAGATAGATGAGTCACTCTCATCTGCCCTGTTTGTCACTGCCTCTTTCATCTCTTCAAGCTGACGCTTCTAATTAGAATCACTTGACTGGTGATAAAGGGCAGGACAGTTGGATATAGAGCGAATGAACGACCACCCACACATCCACACACATCTACTATGGGCATGAATACATATTTTGAAATACAGACAGCAATGATCAATGATCAATTATGAAAATGCAATAATTGTGAGAGATTTAATTTTGTTTACAACTTACTATTTATTTATTTATTGCTATATGGTTTTTAGGGTGATTTTTTAATGTGTTGCAATGTGGTTGCTACAGTATTCTTTGTGGTTGTTGTTTGTTTGTTTTTTTGACTACTAAAGCATAAAAGTATGCATAACAATTACATGTTTGCAGATATTATGCAAAGTTCACATACTTGTTTCTCTGAAAATCAATGCTACAGCCAGTTATTCTGTTTTGAAATGTGTGTTCTGTGTTGGAATGTCTGTTTTTGTTTTGGTCTGTGTGATTCCGCCCACTGCCAATTTACCCAATAGTACATCAACATTCTGGGTTGCCAGTTGTTGGAAATCACAGCGTATTGAAGCCATAGAAGCCAGCAAACAAACTGGGTGAGAGATCACAGATTCTACCTGACCTAAAAAGCCTGGGTATCCATCTAAAAAGCTCTATGACCAAAGGAATATTAAAACGCAGATAAATCAAGTTTTCAACTTACAGTGTAAGCGTGTCACCTTCCATTGTCAATTGTGTTTGCTCCTCTTGCGTATCCCCAATCTGGCATCCTGTGTAAGTGTTAAAGGAACACTCCACTATTTTTTCCAACTCCCCTAGAGTTGAACAGTTGAGTTTTACCGTTTTTGAATCTATTCAGCCGATCTCCGGGTCTGGCGGTAGCACTTTTAGCTGTAGCTTAGCATAGATCATTGAATCTGATTAGACCGTTAGCATCTCGCTCAAAAATGACCAAAGAGTTTCTATATTTTTCCTATTTAAAACTTGACTCTTCTGTATTTACATCGTATACTAAAACCGACAGAAAATGAAAAGTTGTGATTTTCTTGGCCGATATGGCTAGGAACTATACTCTCATTCCGGTGTAATAATCAAGGAACTTTGCTGCTGTAACATGGGTGCAGCAGGCGCAATGATATTATGCAGTGCCTGAAAATAGTCCCCAGATAGGTAACTTCCAACGTGACCGGCACTAAGTTTGTGTAGTTGGTTATGTTGACGGAAGTTAGCCTATTTTCAGGTGTTGTGTAATATCATTGCGCCTGCTGCACCCTTGTTACGGCAGCAAAGTTCCTTGATTATTTCATTTTTGAGCGAGATGCTAACGGTCTAACCAGACCCGGAAATCGGCTGAATGGATTAAAAAAACGGTAAAACTCAACTGTTTAACTCTAGGGGAGTTGGAAAATGAGCCTATTTTCAAAAATAGTGGAGTGTTCCTTTAAGTCTAAGGAGAAGCAACACTCTCCAGTATTTTGAATTTGGACTGCAGTACCCATTTCAACCACTAGCTGTCAATATTACATACTGCATCTTTAATGAAGTGCTATGTGGTTGCCAAGAGTGTACTTGGTGGTTACTCAAACTGTCCAAACTGTCTTGGTCTTACACTCAATTCTACACTGGCTGTTCAAATTTTGGGATTCTTACTATTTTTTTTATGCTTTTTAAGAGTTTCTTATGATCATCAAGGCTGTATCTATTTGATCAAAAATACAGAAAAACATGTAATTTTGTGAAATATTATTGCAATTTAAAATAACATTTCCATTTTAATATATATTTTTTAAATGTAATTTATTCCTGTGGTGCAATCCTTAATTTTTCAGCATCATTACTCCAGACTTCGGTGTCACATGATCCTTCATAAATGATTTTTTTTCTTTTTACCTTTTTATCACAAAGAAAAAGTATCACAGGTTCCAATAAATCAATAATAAATATAATAAAAAATATTTTAAAAACTTCAAAATGTTCTGATCCCAAACTTTTGAACGGCAGTGTAAGTCTATGGGATTTTTTTGATTTGTCAGTAACATCTGATCACTTTCTCTCTTCAGCAAGCTGCATAATTTGCAGTGTCATTTATGTCAGCAGGTTTGTTCCAATAGTAATCGTGATGTCTGCTCCCTTAGTACTTAGTTGATTTATCTACTTACTTATTTTATTTAAGTACTCAAGTGGATGAAATAAACAAAATGCCCATCCCTAACACACACACACACACACACACACACACTTGAAAATGAATATAAACACTCGTGTATGCAGAAATGCATGCAACTAAGACAAAATCATTCACGCACATACACACACGCGCAGACATTTATTTAAGTGCCAGGTAGATGAGCTTCAGATTGACCTTAATGTAATGTGCATATGTGTCACATGACATCCTAGAAGGGTCATGCGGTGATGCAATGGCACACCTGCCCTTTTGATGACTTCCACCATGTTGGACGGAAAGTAACCCACACGGTCATTTCCTGTTCGGTTGTCGTGGATACAGCCCTTCCATCGTCCATCAGAATGCTGCTCCAAGACCTGAGGACCAAACAGAAATGTTCCAGAACGAGCCTGCAGTAGAAAACCACTGAGACATACATGCACTGCACCATGTGACAACACTAAAATAATTTCAGTGTAAAAATGCTCCTTTTGCTCATTACTATTTTGGTTGTGTTTCTTTGTTTATTTATTTATGTCTAGCATGCAAATGTTCAAAAGAGCAGCATTTATTTGAAATATAAATATTTTATAACATTATAAATGTATAGTATTATACATTTGTATAGTAAGTATTAATGTCTTTCAAAAACAAATCTTACTGATTAAAATTTTTTAATAGAAGTGTATAGAAAGAACCACTATAGAGTTTAAAAAAAGTGCTTCGTTCCTCTTAAGAAAATATGCATGCCATCCCTGGGTGTAAAGTTTAGTTAAAATTCAGAAATACACACCTTGCTACATTACAATGTTACAGTTCAAGAATTGCTTCTTTACCGTGATGATATCGCCTGCTTTAATATTGAGGCTTGTCAGGTCGTAGTTGTTGCAGTAATCCTTCAGAGCCCTCACTTGCATGGCAGCCGATGCATCTGTATGCAGGAACACACACACAGATACCAGCGAATTTAGAAAGCCTTGGACATTTCTATGTGAATTTGTGTTTTCAGAAACGTTCCCCTGTTTTACCTCTCAGCATCTGTTTGATTTCCTTGCTGGCTTGGGTAGTGGTGAACTGGTTAACAATATCCAGCGCTGTCTGACAGTACGTGTTCCTCACCCCAGCACTGATACCACTCTGAAGAGATAGAAAACACATTCACTTGGTACATAGTGGTTACGCTGTCGATACTGACATGCTAAGGAGCACACACATTCATATACTGTATGTGAAAATAAATAAACTCTCAAACTAAAATGAACAAAAAATAAGCACTAAATACAAGTAAAACTTGGTTTTGGCGAGTAAATAAAGCACAATTGGCCAGCCATTTATCTCGTACAATACATGATGATTTTTATGATTATGTTTTTATCATTTTTGACTCAATGACCTGTGATTGGCACTTCTGAAAACACTACTGCTCAAAGGTTTGGGGTCAGTTTGGGTGTTTTTTTTCTGAAAGAAATGAATACTTTTGTTCAGCAAATATGCAATAAATTGATCAAAAGTGACAGTAGTAAAGACATTTATAATGTTAACAAATTTTCATCTCTTCTTTCTATTAATCAAAAAATCCTGAAAAATGTATTATGGTTTCCACAAAAATATTAAGCAGCAACCGTTTTCAACATTGATAAGAAATGTTTCTTAAGCAAGAAATCTTAAGCATATTAGAATGATTTCTTAAGGATTATGTGACATTAAAGACTAGATCAATGATGCTGAAAATTCATTAGAAGAATAAATTAAATTTGAAAACACAAAACAATAAAATATTTCACAATAATACTGTTTTACTGTATTTTTTATCAAAATAATGCAGACTTGGTGAGCCTAAAAGACATCTTTAATAAACATTAAAAAAATCTTACCAACTCCAGACGTTTGAATGGCAGTGTATATTTAAAAAAAAAATGAATCCATACCATTGGCAAGCAGTCAAATGAATTACTCACATCCAGCAGCAGTCGTACAGCCTCGGTTTTCCCGCAGAGAGCAGCTTCATGCAACGCTGTGCCTGATTTCGTCTGTCGGTTTATATCTATACCAGCCTGGATCAGTAACCTGAACACATACACACAAGAAAACTTCATAAAAACATTTTTATTTCATTTAAACACACTAAAAGACTTATTTCACAACACTATTCTAAACAGTACAAAGTGTATTAATCTGTACATAAAAAAGATTAGTTCTAATTCTAAAAAACACTTCTTTTCAGAAAAAAAGGTTATTAAAATAAAAACTTGAAGGGGTCCAAATACATCAAGTATAATGATCAATTTGCAACAATTTATATTAAGTCTAAAACATGACCTTCACACCTATCCAACCGAACACACATTCATATTGATCCATAAACAACCTAATAAGTGCATTGAGTGATGAAATCCCTAATTAACGTTGCGCGTCACTAGGCAGTGATGGCACTGTCCATCAAAGGGAAAAATGAGGACACGCGCTTTGAATGTGTGTGTGCAAATCTAACGAATGAAGCCTCCGGCGACTGATCGGACAGCCCACAGTGCCTTTCATTTCTCTCATCATCCCTGATCCCTTTGCTCCTGACCTGTCTTAGCACATCAGTCATGCAGTTTTGTGTCAGTGAGCTAAATGCTGTGTCAGGATTTTGCACCGTCAATGTCTGTCCCCTTGTAAAGAATTGAAATGAAAGCAATAATAAAACTAGTACAATTCCTCATAAAAAATGTCATAACATCCTCTGAGTTTTGCAGACTTTACATCCATTACCATTCTAAAGTTTAAAGGTGACATATCATGAAAATCTGACTTTTTCAGGTTTTAAGTGCTATAATCAGGTCCCCGGTGCATCTACCAACCAAGGAAACGTGAAAAAGAATAGCCCAGTAAATTTGTTTCGGTAAGCCTTTTCTGCAAGTGTCTGAGAAAACGAGCGCGTCTGATTTCGCTCCCTTGGTGACGTGGCAAAGGGATCTCATTATAATATTACCGCCCCTTAATCTGTAAGTTTCCACCCACGGCGCTGTCATTTTGCATTTCGCAAGCGAACAACGGTGTACCAGCTCTAATGCCATGGCGAAAGTTTGAGCAAAACATGCTAACTGTTCTGTCTTGGCTGCACAGACGAGCACAGAACACTATTTAGAGTCCCAGCCTCAGAGGAGACAAGAGAGCAGTGGATTTATTGATTTATTTACTGTATATTGCTGCTGCCACACAGATCTAAAATAAAGATGCAATTTATTTCCCAGCTGCTTACCTTCACAGACATAACTGACTGTTTTTGTAACTCATGTGTGTTTTTAATGTAATCTTGTGTGTGAATGAGAACTTAGTTTAGGACTCACATGCCGTGTGACAGCCGCTTTCTGTCCGTGTGCTTCGGATGTGTGCACTCCGAAACCGTTTATCATGAGTTTAAACTATTATGGTTTAAAGCTGATTTCAGCACGATAAACATGATAATCGGAACCAAAACAGATGTTTTTTTAGTATGGGTCCTAGCCTGTAATGGCGCAGCTCTCATCTGTAACAGGGGCGGGGCAGCAGCTCATTGCATTTAAAAATGTAGGCACGAAAAAGCGTGTTTCTGCTTTTAAAGTTTTTTACAATGATGTCTCTTAGGCTTACAACATAATATATATGCCATATTATTCATATTAAAATACTGTTTTCTATTTTAATAGAACACTTCTTAATATTTTGTGGAAAATATTTTTGGAAAAAAATATTCAGAATTCTTTGATGAAGATAACAGTTTAACAAAACAGCTTTTTTTTTTACAATGTAAAATGCTTTAACTGTCACTTTTTGATCAAATAATGTATCTTTGCGGAATTGTAATGAGTCTTCCTGAATCTCACCTGAATTAATTACTTTCAAAAGGACTGTATAATTTTAACCGAAACCTTCGTTTATATACGCAGAAAATTATGTTCAAGACAGAAGTCTTTTAGTCCAAATTGTGAAGAATTGCACA
Source organism: Sinocyclocheilus anophthalmus (assembly GCA_018155175.1). Lineage (NCBI taxonomy): Eukaryota > Metazoa > Chordata > Actinopteri > Cypriniformes > Cyprinidae > Sinocyclocheilus > Sinocyclocheilus anophthalmus. Next base: position 309,576 of record JADLZN010008139.1, on the reverse strand, counting down.
AAATCTTTCAAGACTGTAAAAATTATATTTAATAAAATATTTTTATTTAAAATCAATATAAAGGCAGTTCAACCAATTCTGTTATGATAAATACATAATAAAATACAATATAAATCAAATTTATTTTCACATCAACTTTTCAAGACTTTCAGGAGGGAAATGTGTTTAATTATCATGACATGAAGGTAATGCCACAAATCTGAATTATAATTAAACCAGAATTATGAACATATTTTTCCTTTTCTCTTCTTTGGGTTTTGGGGTGAAATATGAGCCAGACTTTACCCATTTATATTTTTGTGAGATTCACCAAAAAATGGAAGGCATGGTAAGACAAGAATTCATGATATTAAAAATATAAATGATAAATTGTTCTAATCACCTCACTGGACAGTTTGAGATTTAAGTTCTAATAGATGGCAAATTACATGTGCAACATATGAGCATATGATTTATAATAATATGCTCACTTGAACTGTACCAGTAAAGATAGGTTGTATGCACGTAACCTTATTTGTAAGATGTAACCTAAAAGACGACTTCAGTGCATATGTGTAGCAATAAAGTGCAAAAGGGCAAAGTCCAGTGAACACCTACTTGATGATCTCGATATGTCCATTCTTAGCCGCCAAATGGAGCGGACTGATGCCATTGGGATCGGAGGGCTTCGGTTCTAACATAGCAGCACACATGTTACTGTTCAGGAGCAACTGCACCAGCTGTAGAACACACAGAAAAGATACATGCATACTGCACAAACACAGCTTACATAGGTGTGTCATTTCTGTTTGATCTGCTATATATTCATTCTTTCATTCTGTAGATATTTAAAGAGATAGTTCACCCAAAAATTCTGTCATCATTTACTCGCCCTCATGTTGTTTCAAACCTGCTGAACACAAAATAAGATATTTTGGTAGTCAAATAGTTGTTGGTCTCCATTGTCTTCCATAGTATGGGGAAAAAAATGCTATGGAAGTTAATGGGGACCAGAAAACGACAAATATTCTTTAAAATATCTTCTTTTGTGTTCAGCAGAATAAAAATTCAGACAGGTATGGAACAACTTGAGGATGAGTAAATGTTTTGGGTGAACTGTGCCTTTGATCAGGAACAATACAGATTAATAATACATAGAAGCAATGTAAAATGTGCCATATTTAGCCAAGATTTTCATCTGTAGTCCCTGTGTAGGTTGATGTTAAAGAAAAAAACTGTATATACAGTAAATACACAATCATTATACTAAAATCCTTATAAATGTCTCAGAACAAAAAGTAGACCGAAGGGAAAAAAAATTACTATAATGACTATGTATATGTCCAAAAAAGGTTGCATTTAATAACCACCTAGATAACCACAGTAATTCAGATGGGTTTCACTTAAATAACTGTGTAGGAAAAGGGTACTGTTGCCCACAAAATCAAACCATTATGTGCAAAATAATGAATTTGTACCTCACACAGAATTGAACTATAAAACTGCACCATATATTATACAATACATTACATGTTTTTATTTTATGCTGTTAAAAACGTTTTGTCGGTTAATGGTGCTGTAAATATATTTTTATGGAATAGCATGCAATAAAAGTCCTACTACCTGAGAGATACCACAGAAATAGGTATCGTGAGAAATCACACCTGTCTCTCTGACAGCTTTAAGCTCTGTCAACAGCAAAAAGGGATTCGATCGCTATTGTTTAGCCAATCAGAAGACTTTGAGTCACTTTGACCTGTCAGTCACTTTGAGTGTTCGGATAAGCTGACATTCGGTTTGCTGACATGTTTTTGGAGCGAGATATTTTGAAGAGAGGGAGTCATCTAATTCAATATCTGAGTCAGGCTGGAAGTTAGCAAAACAGAACATTAGGCCTATATACGGCAACTTTCACACAAAAAAAATCTGCCTTTTTTAAGTGCAAGAAATTATTTGTCAATAAAACAAACATGAATGGTAAGGAATAGTTCCCTCAATGACTTACCCTCCAAACCCAGAAATGTATTTCTTCTAGAACACAAAAGGAGGCTTTCAAGCTTCAGACGGATGCCAAAACACCATAAAAGTATCATACACTCATAAATTCATACATGGACTCATATATAGTGCAAGAACTCTAAAGCTGATAGATTTAAGTGAGGAACAGACTGAATTTAAAACCGTTTTCAATGGATCCAGACAACTTCCCTAGCTCTCCTTATTGTGTTCACATGAAAAGCAGTGATTCATTCACAAATGAATCATTCATTTAAGTAGAATCTTCTGTGAAGTGAATCGGATCCCGTTCCCAAATGCAAAATGCTCCATTCACAAATCAGACTGATTTAGTTCTCTGAATGATCTCAGGGAATTCAGTGATTCAGTTACAACGGTTAGCTGCTCACTGAGGTGAAGATCATCAGTAAATTACACAAAGTAAATTTTTTGTGATGCCAAAAGCACTTTTCTCAGTGTGAAAAATATTTGAATAATATGAAGAACATTTTCCCACTGTGAAGAACCTTTTTTGCAGTGGAAAGATTCCATGGATGTTAAAAGCTCTTCATGGGACCATAGATGCCAATAAAGAACCCTAATTTTGAGTCAAGCTATCATATGACTTCAGATGATTTGAAATATAGTGCATATGGATTTATAACACATTTTTGGCTCTTTTAATATTTTGAAATAGCATCCAGTACCATTTTAAAAATTCCCCTGTCGTGTTCCATGGAAGAGAGAAAGATTTGAGGTTGAGCAAATGGTGACAGAATATTAATATTTGGAGAAATCGTCCCTTTAAAAAAAAAAACAAGTTATAATAAACTGTTATGGCAATCTCTTGTGCTCATTTGGATGCAGTGAAAACCGGGCTGTGAGTGAATAAGGGGTTTCCTGCATTTGGCTGAGAACGTGAGAAGAGGTGTAGTTCCCACAATCCCACAGGGCAGCACCGTTTCTCATCTATCTATCACAAACACCCCACGTACATGCAGACAGCCACGCACAAACACAGCGTAACTGACCGTGACTCGTCCAAATTCACAGGCCAAGTCTAGAGGGGTTTTCCCAGCGTGGTCTCTGAGGCAGGGGTTCGACTGATGTTGGATCAGCATCTCGCTCTGCAAACACACACAGTACAGTACAGTGAGTATGTGTGTGTACAGCATGAGTCTAATTGTTTATGTGTGTGTACTCACTCCTTCATAATGGCCGTGTTGTGATGAGAGGTGTAAAGGGATCTGGCCCTCATCTGATTGGCTGTTGACTGATGACCCCGCCTTGAGCAGCATTTTCATGGGCTCACACTTGCCCTGCCAAGCAGCGTAATGTAAGGGCCGCATCCCTTCAGAAAAAGGGAAGAGACAGAGTTAGAATGAGAGACATACACTCTACCATTCAAAAGTTTGGGATCAGTAAGAAATTCATACTTTTATTCATCAAGTACACATTAAACTGATCAAAAGTGACAGTAAAAACATTTATAATGTTACAAAGATCATTATTTTGAATAAGTGTTGTTCTTTTAAACTTTTTATTTATCAGAAAACCCTGTAAAAATCACGTTTTCCACAAAAATGTTATGCTGTGCAACAGTTTTCAACAAAACATGTCTCTTGAGCAGCATATCAGCATATGAGAAGGATTTCTGAAGGATCACATGACACTGAAGACTGGAGTAATGATGCTGAAAATTCAGCTTTGCCATCACAGGAATGCATTTCATTTTAAAATATAATACAATAGAAAACAGTTATTTTAAGAAACAACAGTTTTGACAATTGATTAATCTGTGTATTAAGTAAATACTGTACATTCAAGAGACAGTTACTACTAACTGGACTCAATACATCTGCATGTGTATGTGGTGCTGTGTGTTTGTACCTTTCTGGTCTTTGATGTCTACGACGGCTTGTGACTCAAGCAACAGTGAAATCACCTCCACGTTACCATTAAGAGCAGCATGATGCAGGGCAGATAACCTATAAAACAAAAGCACACAAACACATAATGCGTTAACCATTTCTACTGACATTTAGAATCTGTATAGGTTTCTGGAGGGAAACCTGTGGAATAGATTTAAATATGGAAAGTATCGTTGTGAAAGTAACTGATTTACTGTACATTGAGAAAGACCAGAACATAATGTCACATTTAAAACAAGAAGTCATTGTTACAATAGGAGTTATTGGGTGCAACTGTTAGAAATTCTATTAACCCACTGTATCTCAAATTCCTGCCATATAAGAAAAAAGCCATACTTGTTTGGTAAATCATAATTATGACACAGAATGTCATAAATATGAGATAAAAAAGTTGAGATTATGAGATAAAAAGTCTATTTTAACCTATGCCAAAATTATGACATAAATAGTATCTTATAATTCCAACTGTTTATTTCATAATTTATAATATAATAAGATATAATTACGACAAATTACAACAAAAATGTAAACTATAAAAATGTAAAAATCTTTTAGCCTTTAGAAATACTGAGTGTTCAAAACAGAAGTAAAAGTGGGACCTACATTATAGGTATCTAAAATAAGTTAATCTTTTTTAATAAAATATATTGATTGCCTGTTGCACCAAAACACTCTGCAAGCTAGACATTTTGATGAAATCATAATCATTGCACATTTTAAAGATTTTTTTTTTCAATTCAGTTATACATTTTTATTTCATAATGGAAGTAGAGATACAATTGCTCAAAACTTTAAAGCCATGATAAAATCTGGTATGGTAGCTGTCAGCAACAGTGTTAGCATCTGTCATTCATGTTAACGTCTAACCAACAACCAAGTTATTAGATAGATATTACTATGGATTCAAGACAACAGACATTCAGGCAGCAGAAGAAAAAAATCTGACTTTCAAAATCTGTTTTTGATTAAATAACTGCCCTCAGTCACCTCAGTCACTACACTCTAACTGGTAGCTGAATCATAAAGACCAAAAATATTAAAATTTTCTGTTGAACAACATGTATTCAACATGTATTTAAAATGCAAATAAATAAGGAAAAACGAGATGATGTGTAGAACTTGAAAGCAGAAACTGGAACTGAATGGCAGGCACTATTATTCTTTAGGTGTATCTGTGCGGGTCTACTAATTACTAGGCCAGTTCTTATTATATGGTCAAAATATCTTCTTCAAAACAGCCTATATCTCCTCATAATACCCTAATCCTAATATCTCATTTCCAGCCCAAGTGCTTTCAGCCTACAGCGTAACTTTTTAGAGAGTCCCTAATCGGACTTCATTGCAGCTCAACACTTCACTCCGATCCCTCACTGCTTAACTGAGCAGGAGGCTATGACCTACTTCCATGAGTAAGAGATTTTTCTCTGCCAGAGCCCCAAGCCACGTGTGTACACACACACACACACACACACACTCTCTCTCTTACTCTAATACACTTTAGCATTCTAATAACAACACACCTGTATTCTGCACTGTAGGAATCTTGAAAATTCATACAGTAAAAAAGTTAATTCAACATCATACTCGACTGTCCAGTAGATAATTTAGCCATGAGATGAAAACAGACTGTATGGCACTGACGTCACCAAGCACTCTTAGTTTTAAGACCACCTAACAGTCATTTGGGTAAATACAATTCACAATCCAATTGCTAATTAATACAAAGTCCTGATCTGTGTTACCTGGAAATATGTCACATTAAGTAGCAAATGCAGTTTCCTGTTGACTTTAATATAGGCAATGGCCACTGAATAGTCCACATCAGCTGATCACTAATTGATAGAGCATGAGTATAAATGAACCTCACCCGTCTGTGTCCTGGAAATTCACATTCACTTTCTTAGCAGCACCCAGGAGCTCTGGAGGGAAAACAGAAAACAGGTTTTATTAGTTTTCATTATTATAATTGTAAGGAAAAATGTTTAATTAATTTGGCCAAACTGAGACATTTGTAAAACTAACAAAAAATTATTGATCAGACATAAACGTAATGCAATGATTACATATGAAAAGTAAAAATAGATGCTTTGTGTTTACTTTTAATACAAAATTGTAAAAAATAACAACAACAAAACAATACAGTTTCATTTTATTTATTTATTTAAATAACATAACTTATAATATGACTGGTCCTATTATAAATAGTAGTATAATTTACTAGTACATAACAATATCATACTAGTAAATAGTATTATAGTAGTATAATATTGTTTCTTATGAAGTCTTCATATATACTGTATAGATTACATGTCAAAAATTTGATAATTAATATCATTTAATGTTTCTGGAAATGCACCGAATGATGTGCAAATACACCAAATGTCAGAAAATATACTAAATGTTTATAAGTATTTCATGCTGAAAATTTACAAAAATCACATAAAAATACACATTAAGTTGTATGAATATATTCCAATTTAAAATGCATTCTTAATTCCATTTTAAAGGGGTCATGTGATGCGATTTCAATTTTTCCTTTCTCTTTTAAGTGTTACAAGCTCTTGGTGCATAAAGAAGATCTGTAAAGTTGCAAAGACTCAAATCCAAAGAGATATTCTTTAAAGTAGGGCTTGTTTGCATTTCTACGATCAAAAATGCAGACATGGTTTTATGTGTACGATGCAACGCAACACGTAAAAAGACAGTATAAGTCATTATAATCCGTAATTATGTCCCCACTGGATGCAACAAATGCCTCGTTTATAATGGGTTTTAATGTTTTAAACAAGGCATCACAGTCTGGTAAGGGGTGTAACATTTCCGTCAAACGCTTGAGGTAATCGGCCAATCACAATGCACTGGATAGCTGGCCAATCAGAGCACACCTCGCTTTTCAGACCAATGACCTTTGTACAAATCGCATTTCAGAAAGGCGGGGCAGAGGAGAAACAATAATGTACAGTATGTGGAAAATAATGTGTTTTTTTTACTTTAAACCGCATAAACACATTTCATTACACCAAATACGCAAAATAATGTTCTTTTTAGCAACATCATATGACCCCTTTAAGTGATTTCTTGCTTTGAAGCAGAACCCTAATTAGCAGGTATAAAATACTTTCCCACCATGTTCATATCGAGGTCTAAGGTCAAAGCGAGATGTGGATCAGTCACAGAGGGGATTCCTCTCAGTCAAAGCCAGCAGGTAGAGTTTCCATTCATTAAACTCAAGCAAAACTGTTTAATCACAGCTGGTTATGAGCCACACAACCACAAATTACAAACCCACTGACAATCCTAATCAAAATCAAAGCTATGCATTAAATTCTGGGTGATATCTCCATCAAATGTCTATGGCTTGATATATTAATCTCCAGATGTATGCGTGTGTGTGTGTGTGTGTGTGTATGTGTGTTAAATGAAAGCAGTCCAGATGGCAGCCTTCTCAGAGTGTGAGACAAGCGATGGGGGTGTAGAGACAGAAATTTATAATGCAGGAAAATATCACAAAACGGTGAAATAAACAACCTGTATGTGTGTGTGTGTGCTGCTCATTTGACCTTAAAAACTGTCTTATTCTACTAAACATGCTTAAGAAGCTATTCATTATGCATAAATGATATTATTATTCATACTCGCTGATCACAGCCTAATCAATTATGCTTATGACTTGGTGAGGATGATGAATTAGTTAATTAATTTCCCTATTCAACATTATCTCTTGAAAACAGTAAATTAATAGATACGTAATTAGAGCACATTTAATATACAACAACTAATTAAGCATCTCATTTTGTACAAACACACTCCCAGACATTCTATCTAAGTCACCTTCAGAAACACTACGGAATGAAATGATATAAACGCAAATGAGCATTTCCATGACAACTCAATGTCACTGTGATGCTAATTAGAGAATGTGACAGAAATGGCAACGCCTCACCTGGAGTTGCTCTGCAATGTCTCTCTAGCATCATGATAAATGAGGACGTTATGGGTAGAAACATACATTTTGTATACATTCACAAACTGGCATCCATACAGTCGCACACCATGATGTGTTTTGGAACTCGGTCATAATCCTTCCATGTGATAAATTATTCATACCATTATCACTGCAACCTCATTGGTGCCTGTTGCTATGGAAACCTTGACCTTACCCATGAGTCATGACAATAGCAATCGGTGTTGCCCAGCCCCTGCTCACGAGCACACAACATCTCCTGTGTTTCAAACATTCTTTAATACTCATCTTCCCCTTGGATCCTCTTTCAATGATGCATTCGGTTAATTCACAGCTTTATGCTCTAAAAAACCCAGCTGGAGTGTTTCAGAGTGTCTAAGACTTGGAAATCTACAAGAGGTTAAAGGTTCAGATGATATAATCCATCATCTGCCCCCCAAAAACACCCACCCCCCCCCCCCCCACCACCACCACCACCCCCCCCCCCCCCCCCCCAAACCAACCCACATACCAAAAACCCCCCCCCCACCCCCAAACCCCCCAACACCACAAAAATGGGGAATGCAGAAATCAAATTTTTGGTCATAAGCATAACAAGACTTCTCCCTAAGCGATGCTCAAAAAGTACAGAAATCCCAGGCATTTTGTTGCCATACAGTTTATGGTCTAGCTTTTAAAGGATTCGGTCACCCAAAAATGAAAATCTTGACTTCATTTACTTACCCATGCTGTTCCAAACTGAGAGGACCACAAAATGAGAAGTTTAGCAGAATGCCTGAGCTGCTCCCTTCCTTAAAAGAGACCTAATATGCCCCTTTTTACAAGATGTAATATAAGTCTCAGGTGTCCCTAGATTGTATCTGTGAAGTTTCAGCTCAAAATACAGATGATTTTACAGATCACAGATCATTTATTATATAATTTCAAATGCTATTTTGACTGCAAGCAAAAACATGCTGCTTTCATGTCTCTTTAAATGCAAATGAGCTGCTGCTCCCTGCTAGTGATGGGAAGATCAGATCATTTTACTGACTCGGATCTTTGAATCTCATTCATCAAAATGAACAAATCTTTTTTCAAGTCATTTCCTCACTTCAGCAGAATATTATTAAGATGTTACATGTTTATAGCCAAATTTCACAACACATTAACTTACGCGTAGTTTAGAATAAGACAATGCAATAAAACTATAATGCAGCCAAGGCCAAATTATGAGAAGAAAAAAAAATTTAATTTATTTTTTCAGGTTATGCAGTTTGTTAGTTTTCCTCACTACCCGATCTGTATAGTTCGTTCTTTGCTATGCAGTCTGTGCAGGAAACAGAACTGATTAGATCATTTCTCAGGTTCGAGCCATTCCGTTTCCATTTACAACAAACAAACATTACATATTATTAACTGTATTCTGTTATTATATGTAGGTATCTTTGCTTTATCAAAGGAATTTTTCCTCATCATACGGATAAAGTTTAAAGCCTCTGTATTAAAACATTCAATGTTAACCATCATGACAGAAATTCACAAATGTATAAATTGTAAGAAATAAAAAAGCTACACATCACATAATTGTAAACGTGTGTGTGTAAGGAAGGTTGGGAATTATTAACTAATTTCTGTATCCAATACTGCTGTCACATCACAAAAGAATGAACAAATCAGACCCGAAGATTCGAGAGGTGCACTAACATTTCTCCTTCCTATACAGACTGCATAGGGTCCATGGGGCTGACACGGGATGAACCAACGACTCGAACCCAAACCCGAAGACTCAAGAGGTGGACTAATTATTTCTGTTTCCTGTAAAGAACCAACAGGATGTTGCACATGCATGGTCAACATGAAATGAACAAATCCCTCGCTGAGACGACTCCATGTTCCCAAGTCATTTTGAAGATTAGTTCAAATTGAATGAATCATTCATGAACGACACATCACTACTCCCTGCCCCCTTTTCCAGAATAGGGCTGTGCATTTACAGCCTGTTCCTCAGATAATCTGCTAAAAAAACCTGTTTGGTTTTGATTATGTCTACTACGCTGAAATCATGTGTTTTAAAGCCATATTAGTTTAAACATCTGATACATGGTTTTCTGAGCACACACATTCAAAGAGAAAGTAGCTGTCACACGGCATGTGAGTACTGATAAGTATCTTTCATGTAAATCTCTTTCATGTCTTATTGCGCTTAAACTGTCAAATACACACAAGTTTATGATAAAAACACACACAAGTTACAAAAACAAAAGTCTTTTATGTCTGTGAAGGTAAACAGCTGGAAAAGAAATCGCATGTTTATATTAGATATGTGTATTAAGTAACAGCAGTATAATATACAGTACCTGTACTGCTGTCTATGCTGATAATATGACCCAAACAAAATGAAACCTTTTCTTACTTGAATGCTGATTTTAAATGCTCTAACGTGAAGATAAACTTGGCAGATTGTGTGCGACTCACTCAGGGCGGGGTCTCTGCTAATACGGCATTGTCTGTCAACAGTCGTGGGCGGGGCTTGTGCAAAGTGACATTACATTGTACAGATTCTGCAAACGGTTTGTTCTGAGATACTGCTTATGTTTTATGAGGATTAAAAAAACGAGTGGGTGGATTTTTATCAGGGTGGTTGTGTACACACTGCCAACACACATTTATGTTCAAACAACATGTAAAAGTGAATTTCGCATAATAGGTGCCCTTTAAATGATTAGGTCACCCAAAAATGAAAATCATTACATCATTAACTTGCCCATGTTGTTCCAAAATGAGAGGAAGACAAAATAAGAAGTTTAGCAGAATGTCTGAGCTGCTCTCTTCCTTTAAATGAAAGCGGATGAGGACCAGATGTTGTCAAGCCATAAAGTAGTTTGCATGACTTGTGCACTAAATTCGAAGTCTTCTGCATTCATAGGATAGCTGTGTGTGTGTGTGAAACAGACTGAAATTTCACAAGTTATTTCACTAAATCCTGTCTTGAAATCTTGCTTGACATCCATGGTCACCATTCACTTTCACTGCTTTGAAACCTATTGTATAAAGCGCTATAGAAATAATGGTGAATTCACTTGATAGTCATGATTTTAGGTTAGATTAAGACCATTTTAGTCTTAAATATGATGTGAGATTCATCCTTAAAAACAAAGAACAGCACTCTCATTCTCTAATTTTTATGAATGTAATTCGTAATTATTAAATAATTAAATTAAGTTAAATAAAAAAATACATAAAAATTAAAATATAAATGTTAAATTAAATAGTCATGAGAATCTAATGCAAAAATTATCTTTCCAAATATTTCTGCATGCAAAATATATATTTTAAGTCCTTTACCCCTTTCCATTTGACCAGCTCCTCTATCTTTGACAAAAATCACCTGTAGCATGGAGATTTCAACATTTCGTGCAACAAATAGTGAACAGAATGTAAATGCCCTCATTGCCCTCTATTAATGGTGAAGAAGCAGTATTCCTTTAAAAAAAAGAAAATTAGGCAAAGTTAGGCTGTGGGCCATATTAACCATATGGCTAATTGGGCACACGCCCAAAAAACACCATGCATGGCCACACAACATCCACAGGACAGTCATTATTTTTGCATTTACAACTGCTGCTGCTAGTTACACAAAAAATGGCACACTTCACTTTCAAAATGCACTGTTTTTGTGTAGCGTATTCTTGACTTTCTAGACAAACTCTTGCGCTGCATGACAGCACTGAAGTTAATTACCAAGGGTTTCGCCTCTTGTTAACATGCAGGGGCTATTGTGCTTAATGTAGTCTGCTGGTTTCTAGGACTTAAGAAAAGAGGATAATCGTTGAACTAAAGCAGTTTTAAAGTCCCTACATTGTGCTTCATTCTGTTGGTAATTAAGTAATCAATTCATCGACAGCCCATGACACAGATGCCTAGACAAGCAAGTGACTGACATCAGCTCCACAATCGCAGATTGATTCTTAATCAGATACACAGCCCTACAGGCGCTAACTACTGTAGATCCAAATGACAGTAATGTATCAGTATATTGATAATTCACTGTAATTCATCTGGTGTGGCTTACAATAGGAACATTATGGATAACTGCTCATCAGGCAGGATTTACTTAGGACAGAGCTCAGAGAGCATAATTCTTTGGAAGTCCCCATTAGTAATAATTACAGTAAAAAAGGTAATTGTGACTTTTTTATCTAACAAGAATTTGGTATTTTTTCTCGCCAATCCGAGTATAGAACGTTGTTTGTTTGTTTATATGTTTCCCACATGGAATTAAAAAGGTAATTTCAACTTTTTATCTCACAATTCCAACCTTTTTTCTTGCAATTGTATTTATACAGTATGTCACAATTCTGACCTTTCTTATATTTGCAAGAAAAAAAGTCAAAATTGTGAGATATATACTCAGAACAGCAAGAAAAGTCGGAATTGTGAGATATAAACTCAAAATTGCAAGAAAAAAGTCTGAATTGTGAAATATAAACTCATAATGGCAAAAAAAATTGTGAGACATAAACTTCAGAATTGCAAGAAAAAATACTGAATTGTGAGATATAAGATGACATAATTTTCATATTTAGGTGGACTATTTCTTTACATTGGGAAAAGGCTGTGATAAACATTTCATACTAATGTACATAATACCTAATGTGACAGATACCCGTTTTTTAAAGGATTTAACTATTTTAACTGGTTTCTTGAAAGTGATATAGTGCTTGTTGGGGGTATAAAGATCTTTTCATACAGAAAACATGCTGATTCTCCCTTTTTCTATTAAACTCTCAGAATAAAAAAATATACAATTATGAATTTTTTTTTCATGTTTGAAAACCTCAGAGTGGAGAAAAGCTCCACTGAATACTCAAGGACCTCGGAATGTTCAAAATTCCGGTCAGATGCAACATTAATCTGTCAAGCTCTATGATATTGATGCTGGACCTCGGGATGGGGTGAACGCAGAACATGACTTACTGAGCTTCAAATCCCCCACGGGAATGGGCTGAGACTTATCCAGCCTTATCACTGGTTATGAAGATACTGAAGGATACAACACAAGTTCAGTGCAAAAGAGATGACAAGAGCTGCAAACCTTTAATGCAACTGACACTGAGGTTAATATTCCCAATTCATGAATTAGATTAATGCTTCTCAATGTACTCCCCCAAGAGGAAATGGAAAAGGAGTATAATTTATAGCAGTGGATAAGGTTCACTCTGGAGACGTGATATGTTTCATGGGTGCACACACCTGCACATTTCATAACAAAATCAAAAGGAAAAAAAAAACTGATATTTTGCCTAAAGAAAATAAAACCAGTAAGACTTTTTACATTGTGCCAGCATTTTCATGACAGCAAAACCTCAATAGTCATTACTGTAATAAAAAATAAATAAACAAACAAATACAAATTTGTCCACATTAATGAAATGCTACCAAAATGCCATTGTTTCAGTTGTATTTATACACAAATATACTAATTTATTTTCATTTTCATGCAAAATATAATAAAAAAATTCCCATTTTAGACTGAAATGTGATGTGAGATTCACCACTGAAAACAAAGCATGGCACTAATGTAATGCTAAAAATATATAAATGTTATTTCAGTTGTATTCAAATTAAATTAAATTACATTTTAAATTAAATTAAATTAAATGAGAAATGGTTTACAAATACTTTCTTAAACAAGTATATCCTCATTTCGAAATTGATATAAGATTCCCCTTTTGTAAAAACAAAGATCAGCTCTTAAATTTAATTAAATTTAATTTAATTTAATTTAATTAGAATCTAATGAAAAATAATCTTACAAATGTTTATGTAAAATATAATGTATTTTCTTCCTCATTTTAGACTGAAATTTTGGAGTAAATTATTTGAGGAACCAAATATTTAATTCAGAAAGCACACACATAATAATGGAATTCCACCATGCCTGTTTTTTTTAAAGGAAGTAATTTAATCTCTCAGCTCTGAAACATAATCTGGGACAAGCACAGTAATCTGAACAACACACACACGCGCACACACACATCATCTCCCTCCCCCCATTCTCATGCTTTAACCCACAGCTATAATTATAGATATTTAATGATTATCATTTTAAAATGACCCAAAAGCATGAGTGCTATAAATTGGCAGAACTGCAAAAAAGCGTGCTGAACATATACTGCCACACTTACCACTACACTTCTTTTGAATTCTGTGAGTTATATTTGGTTCTTTGTGTCACAGCAAATGTACCATGGTCTTTTCAATACCACCAAAAAGGACTAGTGTGCACTGCATATTTACACACACTCTTACACAAACCCTCAGCATCCCTCAGCATCATCTAACTGTGTGCAGTTTAAAACAGCCATGACCTGAAGCTTGAGCAAGTTGACTGTGAAAAGAAAATGAGAGAGAGAGAGAAACATGGAGAGAACAACAATTTTCTTCCACTAGTTTGGTCTCACGTGCCATACACGTGACTGTCAGTTTCACACTAGACTCTAAAAATATATATGAGGGAACCCATAGAAAAGAAAAATCACAAAGGAGTTTTTTTAATATTTCCAATGTTTCTCCTAGACAGCAATGAGATTAAATGGAGACTTGAGTGAAAACCTTTCTTCTGAAAAGAGAGGGGGGGGGGATCTACAAGCCTTATACTATACTGTATGTCTCATCATAAAAGCCACAAAGTTGCAAAAAAGCTCACATACTATAAAAATGAAAAAAGACAACAAAAATGCAAATGCGAGATAAAAAAAAACAGCTTTACTGAGGAAAAGCTAACATTTTAGCCGCAACATGACCTTCTTCAGTGCCTAATTGTTTCATCTTAGACAAAGTTATATCTCATATATGTAGAGTTTTTGTCCTAACTACTCATGATGTATTGTGGCAGGACACTTTGTCAATTGCTTAGTGTTTATTTATGTGGTGTTGTGCTGAATGGCCCCGCCCACCGTCAAATCTCATTGGTCCAAAATTCCTTTCCACTCTATATACGACAATGAGGTTCCGGGTGTAAAATTTCCACTTATAGGGGAACATTATTTTAACTTCTTTTTGAAATATTCGTGTTTAACAGTGGAATTCTTCGTGAAAAACTACATTACCCATGATCCTGCAAAGAATCGTGGCGAACAAATGGCGGCAAAATGAAGCTTTGTGAATCTCTCAAACTAATTATACATTTGTGTGTATGTAATGAACGTAAAATATATGGATTCTATACCATATAATCAACATCAACAGTTTTATATTTCGCCACCGTTTTTTTTTATATCATTCACAATACCTCATAGTTCTTTCCATCATAAAAGACGTTAAGTATAGCTTGTCATTTTGTATGATTTTCAAATACTTTTTTGCTTCAAATTAACGTTTGTAATGTTGTGAGTCACCTCATGGTTTGGTTTGTTTCACGGCTTATAACTCTTTAACAAAGACTTTTTAAATATCTCTTTGGGAAAAAATGAACTGGAAACATACTTCCAGAAACAAGGCTGATGGGAAAGAGAGCGGGCAATGTTGCACTCTATTAAACATTAAATATATGTTGATTGGCTGTGATTGTCACATACTACTTGTATTTCACAGTGCTGTTGTAAGTGCACCACAATAAAGGCACAATTAATATAACTAACTTTAAATTTAACAACAGGAAAAGGCAGCCTCAGATCTGGAGTTTTAGCAGGATAGCATGGATGCGAAAAACAATCCGAAAATTATTTTTAGACCTCAAATACTGTTTCACAAGCAATATCACAATATTTTAAGTATAAAATTATTTGAAATATGAAATGAAATGAAATACACTACAGGTCAAAAACTTGGAATAATTAAAATTTTGTTCATTTGAAAAAAAGTCTCTTATGCTTATCAAAGCTGTATTTATTTGATCAAAACAATAGCAAAAGCTATAATACTGTGAAATATGATCACAATTTAAAATAACTGGTTTCTATTTTAATACATTTTAAAATGCAATTAAAGGATTCCGAGGATCATGTGACACTGAAAAAAGTTCCGCTTTGCTTTGCTTTGCCATCATAGGAATACATTTTTGCCATCATAGGAATAAATTACTTCTTGAAATATATTAAAATAGAAAAAAGAATTGATGGAGAAGCACCTGTTTATACTCCTTGTGTGCGGATTATTTAAACATGCTCTCCATGTTCTTGTTTGGACTCTCATTATTATCTAAACAATCATAATCATATTTATAATATCCTTATTAAAGTCACTGTTTTTTGAGAGACAATCTAAGCTGAGGGACAAAATGATAATTGTGTTGAAATTATGTTTGTAGGAGATTATGAAGTACTTTCATGCTGTTTTGTTGGCGTTTCTTCATACCAAAATCATCTAACAAAACTGAGTCCTATGAAGTCAGCATCAAATGGAAAAGTTTCATCCAAGCCCGAAAATTCTGTCATCATGTTGTTCCAAACCTGTATGACTTTGAAAAAGAGAAAAAGAGAACCAGACCGTTGATGCAGCTCTTAGGTTACAGCTATAAAAAGGGACACTAAGTTTCAGTACACTACTTTAATATTTTAACTCCGCCCCAGTAAACATGTACAATAACTTGTACTGTATAAACTGAATATTTATGGAAGACTCCAAACAGGAGTTATGGTTGGAATAAAAAGCAGACTGATTGATTTACATCAGTAAGCACATGTTTTACCTTACAGACTTCAGTCCTTCAGACATATATGATGATGATGATGACATTTACAATTGTTAACAAGAGCAAGAAAACTGTGAATAACTGACTTATTAGCGGCTCTTCAACACAAACCCAAGCTAAAAAGCGCACACCTCCAAGTTGTGCATGTCACATAATATATCATCATAATGTAATTTATTTAATATTTATACCTCCATAATTAATTTTAAATACAGATTCTGAATGATATTTACATATAAAAACAACTGTAATGTTCAACATATTGTACTTCAATGGAAATGGAAAGCATTATTATGGATCATGGACCTGGTAATTTGGCCGAAGAGTGATGGCTTGATGTTAAAAAAGTCTTAATGATGAATTTGTTTCTTACAAACATGCAGCTTTTCGCTTCACATGGTATTAATTGACTGGAGTGGTGTAGATTACTTGTGGATTCTTGTGTGTGATGTTTTTATCAGCTGCTTGGACTCTCATTCTGACGGCACCTATGCAGAGGATCCATTGGTGTGAAAAAAAATTAATTTTCAGCTAATTTTATTTTTGGGGTGAACTATTCCTTTAAATGTTTACTTAAATACATGTTTGGAACAACATGAGGATGAGCAAATGATGAGAAAATGTTTATTTTGTGTCAACTGTTCCTTTAAGAAAATAACAGATGCATATTTTCAGATATTGTTCTTTTCCCGAGCCCAGAATAAACCCACGACAGCTTTGTAAAATGACACAAGCGGAACCAGCACAAGTCATCTTGCTGAAGGCCTGCCTTCTTCTGTTTTCATCTCCAAGACAAGACCTGTCAAGCTCAGCTCAATGCAGCAAAAACCTGCGATGTCCAGACTTCAGCTGACCTACCACGACCCCTGGAATATCTTACTAAACATTAACATCAACAGCTTCAGGTGCTAGACAATACACATACTAGTCAGACACTGTTTCTGCTGCCTGCTGTGCAAGGAAATGCATGCGGTGTTTCCCTATACTTCTATTTCTCCCAACATGTGGAAGAAAAAGGTGGGGGGGTTTATCAAGCTTTTATCAAGCTGTTATAGTATACCATTTTTGTATACCAAGTAGTAATAACTTTGATATTTAACATATTTAATGAATGAATGAATGAATGAATACCTAGAGTTACCATTTTTGTATAACCAGTAGTATTTTAAATAACTTTGAGATATAACAGATTTAATAAATAAATTAATTAATTAATTAATACAGCTACCATTTTTGTATACCCAGTAGTATTTGAAATACATTTGAGATT
Source organism: Sinocyclocheilus anophthalmus (assembly GCA_018155175.1). NCBI lineage: Eukaryota > Metazoa > Chordata > Actinopteri > Cypriniformes > Cyprinidae > Sinocyclocheilus > Sinocyclocheilus anophthalmus. The sequence goes on along the minus strand of JADLZN010008139.1, from coordinate 291,760 downwards.
TAACAGATTTAATGAATGAATGAATGAATACCTACAGAGTTGCTTATGTATAACCAGTAGCATTTGATATAACAAATTTAATAAGTATATTAATTAATTAATACAAGTACCATTTTTGTATACCCAGTAGTATTTAAAATAACAGTGAGATTTAACAGATTTTATAAATAAATGAACAAATAAAAAAATACCTACAAATATGAACATTTTTGTATACTTAGAAGTATCTGAAATAACCATTAGATATACCCAGTGCTATATGAAGTAACGTTGATATTTAACAGAATCAATCAATCAATCAATCATGATCTTGTCCAAACAATCAATCATACAATTTACTTAGCAAGTGTATCAAGTCAATAGAAGAAGAAAAATAGTTTTGACTGCTTGCCATGTCCCTGAAGGATAAGCAAAAAAATAAAAAATAAATAAATAAAAATACATCTGCCAACAAATGCTTGATTTTACCAGTCATAACTTATGAATTACAGTAGAAGTTTAGACAAGGGAATGATTATGATATATATATACACTGATACACAGAACAATGACAATGCACAAGGACTCACAGAGGTTAAGCACCCTTCTCAAGGACACAAGGGCTCTGGTCAAAGGAAATGGCCTGTGCAGGAATCTGTGTCACCCTGTTAAGAGCGCAGGTCCGTCCTGCAGCACCGCACACACTTGGCTTTGTACATACAGATGAATCTTCAGCGTTCACATTTTCAGCTCCACATTTGGCCTCATGTCCAATAAAACCTCCTTGTCTGGGAAAATGATGGCCCAACCAATCAGTGTCAGCTGTAACTGGGGACGGATCAGCTCGAGTTTACAATGCGAAGATCTGACAATGACAACGACAAAACCACCGCTGAGGAAGCCATCGTAAAACCCACTTTAGCACTGGGTTTTACAGATCCGACAGTTGATGCAGCATGAAATGAGCGGGATTAAAACATTAAACATAAATCTTGCTGGATGCAAGTAATTCAACTGCTGCTAAACAATCTCGATCCATCTTCTGATTTGAACTACTTTTCAAGGTCAGACAGCACTCAAGGGACCAAAAAAAAAAACATAAAAGTTCTCAGGAAATGTTTGAATAAATAAGGTTAACTCATAATCTGTGGCCTTACAACTAAACATCAACTATTTCCACTAAATAACCACACTAATAAAAACACATACCAATAGGGAATGTCAGTGTTAAAAAAAATTAAACGTTGTAGGATTTACTTTGAAACAATTTTAACTAGTAATTTAAAAAATAAACAAAAATTGCTAGTAAATTTTGATTTGAAAAATATTTTCCAATGTACAATTACAGTATTGTATTAATATTTTGAATTAGCTTATATTTCATAGCATAAAAAGTTTTCATTTTATTTTTTTAGTTTTTTTATATGAGCTTTTATCATTTTGATTAGTTTTTGGTTTTTGATATGTCTAATTATTTTTATTAATCATTATTATTTAAGTTTTAGCACTTAATTTCCATTCATTGCCAAAGCAACATTTTAGTTTTTCATTTAATATTTATTTAAGCTTTATATATATAATTTTTTTGAACAGTTTTAGCTTTAGTTAGCAATAATAACACTGATCTTAAAGTTTTGAGTTATTTAAAACTTCAAAATACAAACATAAATCTTTTTAATTCCATTAATATGGAGTAAACAATTTCAAAATGATTAATTCTGATGGTTACACATCTGTAGTAGTCACAATGCGTCAGAGGGTTGAATACAAATAATCTAAATCTACTAGTCTCCATTGAGTTGAATTACTGTAGGGCTTTTCCGATATACATTCCCTAAATGTGAGATACGCTTACAAAAAGTCCTGTCTATAAAGTTCTGCATGATGCATGTATTCTCCTTTGGGGTGAGTTAAATGGTATTTCTTTCTGTCTTTCCCTCCCTCTTTCTTTTTCTGTGAGTGCATTGATGTTCATGGCTGGTTGAGCTGATGTGTTCTGGCATTTTCTTTTCGCTGGTTTGGGAATGTCCTGCTCACACCATACAGGATGGCTAGAAAACACACACACACACACAAAGAGTGCAGAAATGAGGCCCTATGAGGAGGCACAGTTGCAGAAAAACAGATACACATGCATGAGGTACATTCATGTTAAGAAATGTAACTGTAGTCCAAAAACATCACTCAAGTTTGAGTATCTATAAATCTTTAACACAATGCCTGCTCCTGTTTCACATAATCATACAGTAGGTGTCAATTTGTCCCACAACAATGGGGATTTACCTGCTACAGAGGAAACATTTCCAGTTGTCAAGCTTAGGTTTCATTTTGTTTATGCATGGTGAGTCAGTGCTGGAATTTGTTATTTGTAAGATTTTGCCGAGTGCTCAATGAGGTTGTTATCAGTAGCAGAAAGCATCAGCTTTTTTTTCTGCATCTGACTATCTATTGTACTAAAATCACAACACAAAATTCAAACAAATGTGCCGCCACTCCTGCTATACATCCACTGATGTACAATTGTGATTTTGGTTCATTAAAACAGAAAGATTACAAAAAATGCCTGATAACACTTAAACGAAGGATGTCAACTTTTTCCAACTCAGGAATCTCTTTCTACACTGAACAAAATTATAATTATGCAGATGAGCTTTCACTGTACAGGGCAGATGGCAGACAGCGTGTATGGCGTCGTGTGGGTGAGCGGTTTGCTGATGTCAACGTTGTGGATCGAGTGGCCCATGGTGGCGGTGGGGTTATGGTAAGGGCAGGCGTATGTTAGAACAAGTGTGTGTAAAGACTACAGATGGCATTTTGAATGCACAGAGATACCATGACGAGATCCTGAGGCCTTTTGTTGTGCCATTCATCCACGACCATCATTTTGCAGCATGATAATGCACGGCCCCATGTTGCAAGGATCTGTACACAATTCCTGGAAGCTGAAAACATCCCAGTTCTTGCATGGCCAGCATACTCACCGGACATGTCACCTATTGAGCATGTTTGGGATGCTCTGGACTTCGCACAGCCATTGAAGAGGAGTGGACCAACATTCCACAGGCCACAATCATCAACCTGATCAACTGTATGCGAAGGAGATGTGTTGCACTGCTTGAGGCAAATGGTGGTCACACCAGATAATGACTGGTTTTCGGACTCCCCCGGACGCCCTAAAACAGTAAAACTGCACATTTTAGAGTGGCCTTTTATTGTGGCCAGCCTAAGGTACACCTGTGCAATAATCATGCTGTCTAATCAGCATCTTGATATGCCACACCTGTGAGGTGGATGGATTATCTCGGCAAAGGAGAAGTGCTCACTAACACAGATTTAGACAGATTTCTGAACAATATTTGAGAGAAATAGGCCTTTTGTGTACATAGAAAAAGTTTTAGATCTTTGAGTTCAGCTCATGAAAAATGGGGGCAAAAACAAAAATGTTGCGTTTATAATTTTGTTCAGTGTAATAATCTTTCTAATAATAAGTTCAATAATAAGTAAATAAGTTCAACTGTAAATATACTAAATCAATAAGATACAATAAAACATGTAGCCTTTCAAATAAAAGACTACATAACTGCATTTAGAACTAAACAGTGAAATAAATAATGAATAAATACTTTTTTTCACATTATGCTTTACTGACCCAATGCAGTAATTTTACAGACCCTCACAGGTCTGTGGACCCCCAGTTCTAATGCAAACCATGGCATTAGACATGACATTCAATCCACTATCCAACAACATCCTGGGAGCAAAATCTCAAATGTCCCCATCATTTCTTAAAGTGACACTCATGCATATAACCAGTCAGAAAATTCACATTTCCAAAGAAATAATACTCTGCTAGCCTCAAGCAAGTTTTCTCCAGTCGTATTTTATGATGCAACAATCCATCCTTCATTTTATGGCTATATTACAATACTATATAGATGAAAACACATACAGACAAGCACATATTGTAGATATAAAAATGAGTATTTAAAACTATTACAAATGCTGTTAGCTGGTTAGCTATCAAACATCTGGTCCACTTGGATTTTCTTTTTATCTCTTAATACCTTTGGGAAACATGTGAAAATGAAATCAGTGACAGAAATATACTAAAAATAGGTCAAATGTGCCACCTCGTGTGAACCTGTTCCAGTCGTGGATTTTTGAGAATCATTTACGCTGTGAACAAACATTTCTGAAACGCTTCGATTTCCCCCTACTTTCCATCTGTTCTGCTGCTTGAATGAATCTGTGGGTGGCTTGTCATTCATAAAAGACTTGGAATAACATGAGAAGTAATGAATTGTTTCAAATTCTCCAAATGTTCAAATGTAAAATTTGTAATTCAAATTTTACCATGCTCAAACTGAACTGAAAGCTACTTACTGCCCTATTCTCTATGCTAATGACAGTAGCAGGTGCTTTAGGTGCCCTGATGTCAACAATCAGTGGTTAACTGCCCATGTAAGAGTGGCATTTAACTGCTCTAGAACAAGAGAAGGGAGGTTCTTGAACTAGCAGAGTCAAATCAACATAATATAATATATCAAACATAATATATAAGAACTCTTACATGCACTAATTTAATCTTCTGGGAGGTCTATGGACATCTGCTCTACTAAATCAGTATGTTCAGATACTGGTGAGGAACACGTTTAAAAAGAGAACTAGGACATAAAAAGGTATGTGGAAGCATGAAAATATTTAATCTACATAGAAATTATTTGCTAAACAAACTTTAAATTGGATCGATTATATGCACATTTATTCATTCTTAACAACACAAAATAACAAAAAGCATGCAATGCTTTAAATAAAATTGTTAGAGTAGAAGATCTGTTCAGCATAAAAATAATTACCCAGTGTGAACAAGGTTTGGACTGATTAGAAGAAACACTAACCTCTATAATGGTGACTTCAAATAAAACACCATACATTAGCACTCATCCACAAAAGTAACACTAAACAGAACCATGAGCACAACTACTGCCTTATTCATTACCAACAACTATTTACAATCTTTATAAAGGTGCATTCCATTTGTACTTGGATACCAGAAATTCCAACCCCCAAGTCGAACGAAAAGTGATCACAACAACCTTGACTTCAGAATCGAAAATGCTCAGCACATCAGCATAAGTGAAACAGTAGTAATATATTGTTTATTAGCACTTTTGTGTGTCTGTGTCTCACTAAACTCAGCAGTGCACACAGTACTATCCAACCTCTATCTTTGGACTTGACTCCAAAATGTTTATCGACTGGTATTAACTTTTGATGCCTCCATCTTGGATTCCCACTTGTGTACTGGGACACAGTCAACTTGGATGTGACGTCATTCCCAGCTCAGGCATCTGAGGTAAAAGAAATGCATTTCTCCCCCCCGCCTACTTATTAAATATTCATATTTGCAAGAGCCAATAACCACTCCTTTAAACACCATCACTTGATTTTTTTTTCTGTTTGACTTACAAGTTTGCAATTTACATTGTTCAAAAGAAAGAATAATATAGAGATATTACATATTATAAACTAGATTTCATTTAGCAAAACCAATCAAAACTGAAAATTTTGTACCGAGTTTCATTTTTCTGTTGTAGTTTCAGGGGAGGTGCAAGGGAGCTATTATCAAACAAAGGTCAAGGAAGAGAAAGTTCAAGGATGTCATGTAATAAACCTTCAGAGAACATACAATTTCGATTATGAGTCTCTTGAGAGATGATCTGAGACAGGAACATCAACAGCTCTGGTATATCCTAACTGACCTTCTACAGCAGCGCAGAACATATTGGACATTGATGTAAAGGTGTTAGCAAGGGTTTAGCAACAATCACAGAAAGTATGTATGCAGTCTGAAATATTGACACACCAGCTGATCCTCACTTTTACCATGCCTAGAGAGAAGAATAGCGACTTCTCTCTTAAAAGATCATCTATAAGGCTCTTATGTTTACTCCACGATGTATTGTGTCCTGCACTCTATAATTTTGACAAATTATAGGTATACATAAAAATTTTAGTCCTCTCTTTTTCTAAAAATGATAGTGCCTAAAACTGTACCTGAAGAAAGTGAATGGTTTCTTTACCAACACAAGGGAAAGAAGGGCATCTTTAGTATAGCTATTATTGTACAACCTACCACCACACCCACCCACCACCACCCACATACACACACAGAATGGCCTGCTTTCATTTCAGGCCGCCCCTCCTACCATAGCAGGAGATGCATCTCTCACCACCTGGGATGTTACCCTGCACTGGAAGTGGTAATTGCATTTCAATTATAGACATGTGTGCGCGTATGTTTGGGTGTGTGTGCCTGATCTTGTGCAACAGTCTCTGTATGTGCAGGACACTATTTATTGTATAAATGAGAAGCTGTATATCTATTCGAGCTGAGTATAATTTTTGACCTACCAAAACAGGCACATACTATCTGCATCCTCATTCTGGGTTGAGACATCAGTGACAGCTTTGCTTGCCATGTAAAATATTCACTCGTACTCTAAAGGCCTGTTCATACCAAGAATGATAACTATTACAATATTACAACTATATTAGTGGCCACACCATCACACAATAATATTCTCTTTATTATAAGCATGCACTGCAGTTATGTGCTGTGGTGGTGCTATTCTTTTAGATTTTCAACCATTTTTAAATATTCATCGTTATCGCTATATTCCTTGGTGTGAACAGGCCTTAAAAGATGTTGATGAGTTTGTTTCTGCATCAAAATTTGGAGATCAAAGTTCTGCATCAGATTTGGAGAAATTTAGCATTATGTCACTCAACAATGGATCCTCGCCAGTAAATGGGTGCTGTCATACGCTCGTCAACTGATTAAAACATCACAATAATCCACACAACTCCAGTCCATCAATTAATGTCTTATGAAGTGAGAAGTTGTATGTTTGTAAGAAACAAATCCATAAGTAAGGCATTTTAACTTTAAACTGTCACTTCTGGTGAGTCTATAACCCGAAATAATGCTTATCCAGTAGAAAAGTCCATCCCCTCTTGTAACATCAAAATTGACCAACTTACTTGTATAGAACTGTTTTGGACTGTTTTTGCTTGTAACCATACTTGATCCATGCATATACTGTATCTCTCCTGATTCAGATGCGACAACTTTTATACTTAAGAGATCAATAGAGGACCATTATGGATGTTTTAGACAGAAGCAACAATTTAAAGTAAAAAAATGCCTTAATGATCGATTTGTGTCTTATAACACACGCTTTTCATTTCACAAGACTTTAATGATTGACTGGGTGGTGTGGATGAGAAGCCTCATGGGCCTCAAATATAGCCCTAGCCCGGCCCTGGCCCAAGACCTCAGCCCTAGCTCGCCCGTGTCCGCCGCTCCTCATAATTCTTGGCCCGTGTCCCGAAACCCCGAGCCTGTCTTTTTTTCCCCTTCTCCCAAAACGACTTATACTACTGTTTCAGCTATTAAACTAGTTCAGTTTTGTATGTAATGGAAAAGTGATTATATTTAGTTTCGTTTTTTTTTTATTAAGTTAATTTACAAAAACTTTTGGAGCATTTTTTTTTGTTCGTTAAATGTAAGTTTTTTGTTTTTTTAAGTAACTACCAACGTCCCAGCGGGCATACAGATCCGTTTGCCTTCTCCAAATCACAACTCCTGCCTAAATAAATCTATACATATACAACAGTTCAGCATCTCCCATGTAGTTTAAATGTTTTGACATATATTAAATGTGCCCTATTAAGATGCAATCTAATCGTTGGTGCGGCGAGCTAAGCCGCTTTACTGGACATGGGAGAGCTGTTCGATCACTTGCACTGGAAATAACTTAAAATACGCTGTCATTTTTTGCTCATAAAGGTAAGAGTAATACATCACTCGTAACTGTAAAGGATCTACTTTTATTTGTGTACACTCACAAAATCAACAAACGGTGTACTTTTGTAGAAATAAGGATACATACAGGACACTCTTCGCAATTTCGGGCAGGAGCGTTTTCAACAAGATGACCAAAACTCAGCGAATACGTGCCTCACATACTTGCTAAATAATTCTCTAGAAAGCTTTAATTACTAATTTAAAACTAATAATCAATAAAAAACAAAACTCTTTTTACGGATTTATAAATTCCGTAAAACTGCCTTCTCTCTAAAGGCGCGTCCAATGATGGCGAGTCAGGATCATCATCTTCATCTTTGTGACTCAGAATCACTAGTTTATTAGTAAATAATTCAATATCTCCTTACTATTTCCCCCCGACACATTCAAGGTTGCTTTTGCTGGGGCTTTGCGGCACGCTTTAACCTATTGCGTGCGTTTTTTGCTGTCATGTGCAAGGATATGTTGCATAGGTGATGTATAATATTTATAATATAATCAATATAACAATATTTCATACAGTAGCCTACATGTGCTCTGCGCGTATATGGGCACAATAAAAGGACAGGAGCTAAATGAGCCTGAGTCCGACACGAGCCCGATCTGTAAAAAAAAAAAAAATGGCCCGAGCCCAGCCCGAATGGACTCAGCATGTCAGGTCCCGTCGGGACACGACAGGCTTGCAGGCCTTTAGTGTGGATTACTTGTGGATTATTGTGTTTTTTTTTTAGCTGTTTGAACTCTCATTCTGACGGGCACCCATTCACTGCAGATGATTGATTGGTGAGCAAGTGATGTAATGCTAAACTTCTCCAAGTCTTCATCTATATCTGACAGCCTGAGTAATTTTTCATTTTTGGGTGGACTATTCCTTTAAGAGAGGTGTTTACAAAGAATGCCTTTCACTTGCATTCCTTCTGAGCAGTTTTTCATTTTTAATCTCTCCAACCACAAACACATGGTCATGCCATACTCATAATTACGACCAACTCTAATGTGACCTGCAACCTCTGACAGTATGAACGCTCCTTTACACGTCATAATAGACAGACGCCCAAGTGAGTGAGTGGCCTCTCACTCTCTCTCTCTCATGTACTCACACACTTTATCACTCTGACATCTGGTGCTTTTCACGAATATAATCCCTCTTCCCTTCCCGAGCCTTGTGCTTCCCAACAAGGACAGCAAGATGGTCTCTATCTATCTATCTATCTATCTATCTATCTCATTTGAAGGACAGCTAATTAAATCAAATAGGCACAACATCTAATATTGAATAACAGGCAGCCTACTTTTGACAAAAGTAAAAACAATAAAACGGTAGGCCTATCTATAAACAGCATAAATGTATACATTATGAACAGGTAGACATAGCATCTAATGGACCATAAATGCAAAATGGCAATATCCATCTACCACATGTTTCCTTCAATACTTCATCTCTTTAATCTTTAGCCATCTTGAGCCACCTGCCATAGCCGAGCGCGCGCTCATCTGGACATCAAAGCGGATTTGGTGCGGCCCGCCACTTTCATGCCGTTACACACAGCAAGCATCAAGTATTGACAACCCATCTACACTTAGCGACGCGACATAAATGGAACGCTGGTGTTATAATGAACGAATGTCGATATCTGCGCTGACATTAACTAAAAAAGAACCGACTCACTCTGGAGTCATTCGGACGAAACTGGCGTGATTCACTAAAAGGAAAGGGGCTGATAAGAGTCGTTCGTTTAGAACGCTTCTATGGTGCTCAGCGGAAATAATGCACTACAGAACCGTTCACGAACGTGATTAAAATCATTTAGTTTCAATGTTTTAAAAATGGAAGCCGTTCTGAAAAAGAACCGGTTCTCGGTTCTCAGCGACACTAATATGCATAAGGCCTACAAAGTCATTTTATCTACACGCTCTTACGAGGAAATTGATGGGAAAACGCACGAAATTGTTAACGAAACATATTTATTTCGACAAAGCCAAGTGTTTCGCCATATAATATCAACAATTCCAAAGCCATGTGTGCTTATATGATCATTGAAGATCTGCTATAGCAAGGGGGTGTGTGGAGGGGGTGATGAGACATTTAAAGATCGGTGGGTGTGATACTCACTCGCTTTGCCCTGTTTGGGTCTCTGGAGGAGCCGCTGGACGGTAATCAGATCCTCCGTCTTCACCGCCTGCAAGAGTTCCTGTTCTTTTCCCATCCTGTTCAATCACACACTCAAGTACCCTCTCTCACGCATGCAGTCATGGATATACTTCTACATCCAGCGCATCTTCAGGGGACCAGGGGACCATAACGGTGCCGTTAACGCCAGCGCATCCTCGCCGTACATCGTAAAAAGGTCGAGTGCGCAGAGACGCGTAAGACGCGTTTACATGCCCAGTGGAGTGACCAGTGGCGTCCACGCAGTTCCTAACGACGAAAAACGGTGTTATTGCGTACTGAGGTGACAGAATCCAGTCGTTTCCAGGTTAAAGAGACGGCGCGGAAACCTTGCGCGTATTTACGCACGGTGACATGGTTGTACTGCTACAAAAATAGCAGATGCTCTGTAAATCAAAACGGAAGGCGTCTATTTGAGCTCATAGAGAGACCGTATATATTACGTAAACATCCAGGCAGATGTGCGCGCCCGCTGGAGGTTGTAATCCGCTGTCGCTTTCTCATGTGCGCATGTATGTGTGTATGTGTGTGTGTGTATGTATGGCAAGCCGTTTTAACATTAATTCTTTAAAACTAACGTATAGATTTTATGTTACTTTACATATTTTAATACTAAATAACACACTAGTGACTACAATCTTTGTTCAGTTTTACCGGAATACACACTATTTTCTAACAGGTACTCTCTATTTACTTCGTACTAGAAAAACTAGAACAGTTACTAGTGAAACTGGAAAACAGTTTTTTTAAGTGATCGTTAACCCAAAAATGACAATTAATTAATGTAATTAATTACCCACCCTTATGTCGTTCCAAACCTGTAAGGCCTGGGACACACTTGACGATTTTCAAATCTGAAACATTTTACAACCTGGGCGACCACAGACATGAAGACGTTCAACTGATTTTTAGCCTTATAATCCTCTGAACGCACACACTAGACGATTCGACCAGACCACGAGACCACACACTTGTCGATTGTAGGAACGATTTCACAGTGACACGTGATCTCACAGACACTCCCGAGATCAAACGTGACTAGAGAAAAAAACCAAATAGTGGACAATTAACGTTATCAGCTGGCTCTCCTGACGCGCGTTCCATTTCACAGTGAAAAACATAGTATAGAAAAGAATATGGGTGATGTTCTCTGCTTTCATGGCATGTTTGTGGCTGCTATGTTTCAGCTATAGAAGCACACGACATCCGGTAGGTGACGCTTGCTCGCTCTCACTGGCTATCACGTCAGAGGCAGCCCGATCAAGAGTCGTAAATATCAAACATGTTTGATATTTACGATTTGAGTTCAGGGACGCACTCAATCGGGAGCAGATAAATAATCGTAATGACACCACACAATAGAGGATGTTTTGGACAAAAAAATTATTTGTGACAAGCCGCGAATCGGGCCACACCCCCCGATCGTTCGGGGGTGCAAATCGGGCTTAAAATCGGCCTTAAATCGTGCGTGTGCGGCCAGCCTAACCTTTGTGCATTTTTGGAACACAAATTAAGATATTTTTTATAAATTCTGAGAGCTTTCTGACCCTCCATAGACAGTAATGCATGCAACTACCACGTTCAAGGCCCAGAAAGGTAGTAAGGACATTATTATGTGCGCAAAGAAAACAAAAATAACGACTTTATTCAACTGACATTATTATGTCATTTATAACGACTTTATTCAACTGACAGATATTCGTTCTGACATAAAACCCAGATGAGCTGTGCCTAGTTTACAAGCAGAGGAAGATGCACACTGTACATAAAACAGTCTTCTAACATGTCTTAAGATTTCGACAGAGAGGATGACTTGCAATTTTTTGCCCAGCCTTATTTATTCGAACCATAATATACAAACTATGAACTAAGTGAGGTGGATTTTCTAAGTCAGAACGGTGGTTCCTACGTCAGCAGCACCACACGCATGTGTCCAATGATAAAAATATTAGGCAGCACAACAGTTTCAACACTGATAATAAATCAGAATATTAGAATGATTTCTGAAGGATCATTCTGACACAGAGTAATGATCGTAAATTCAGCGCTGCATCACAGAAAAAAATAATATTTTAAAGTATATTAAAATAAAAAAACATTATTTAAAATTGTAATAATATTTCAAAATATTACTGTTTTATTTTCTGTATTTTTTATCAAATAAATACAGCCTTGATGAGCATAAGTGACTCAATTAAAAAACAAGGTCAATTTTTAATATAGTATAATATAGTATAATATAATATAATATAATATATCAAAACAAACTGAAGCATTTAAACTGATAGAAGAGAATAGAAAACAAACTGAAGCATTTAAACTGAGATCTGCAAGTTAAATATTTTCAAAGAAAAAAAAACGTGAACGTGAATTCTTCTATAGCTATCTAAACATTCCTATGAAGTAGTTTGCACAATACACCTGTGTGTGACTGTAAATGTCTCTTGAGTTTTGTTACCGTTCTGTGCTCATCATCTGCTATTTCCAGCACTTAATCAAGCCACTCTTCTTTAAAACCCGAGGACGTTTTATTTCATGTCATTGCGTTTGCTCTCGATTTGAGCTATTTCATCCGCAACCACTGAAGTATTCGGTTTCTACAGCGACTCATTTGGCACACATCATTCTCTTACTATGAAACCTGTAAACCGCATTCACCGGTTCTAACTCTATAGCGACATCAACTTTATAGCGTGGGTTACCTCCGTTTCATTTCAATTCGTTATCTTTTATTCTCTTTTACTAGAATACAATCAAATGGCTTTCCCAACTCATTTTTGGAGAATGGTATAACTGCAGCCTGGAGATCTCCAAATGGGGGAGGGAACTCCAAAACGGGGTGGGAGCTCCAAAATAGGATGTGGCTTCCTCCCATTGACAGACAGGCACATGACACGCATGCACAATCCCCCCCCAATCCACTTCAGCGCAAACTCCGCCCCACAGCTGATTCTAAAGATTTTATTGGTTGTGTCAATAAATTAGTACAGTTTGCACAATACACCTTTTTATTGGTTGTGTCATTCTTTGAAAGTGTTTCCCCTGTGCTTGATTTTTGGAGAATGGTATAACTGCAGCCTGGAGATCTCCAAATGGGGGCGGGAACTCCAAAATGGGGTGGGAGATTTAAAATAGGGCATGGCTTCCTCCCACTGACAGACAGGCACATGACACGCATGCACAATTTTCTCCCCCAATCCACTTCAGCACAAACTCCGCCCCACAGCTGATTCTAAAAAATGGTATTGGTTGTGTCAATTAAAATGTTGATTTCCTACACTATGCTACAAAAAATGCTAAACCCTAAACCTACCCCACACCTGACTCTAACCTTAACCAGTGAAATGGACTGCACGGCGGGATTGGCGCTGAATAGCGTTGTAAAGAAAGTTGCTGTTCAGGAGATAAACAGTTAATAAGACTATGCGATAGGAGATCGTTCCGTAACTTCCCAACCGGACCTCACCGGACAATGGCACCTTTTTTGTTACACCCAGCGTCACTACCCCCTCATACCCTGCGAATTTCGTGCCCTGGGACGCCCCCATTGCTTGGAACAAAGCGATAGAGATTAAGTATTTCCCCTGCGCTGCGCTGGGACGGCTCGCGGGAGAGCTCGTGGGTGATTCCCGTTTATATCATTACGCAGAGTTTCAAACTCCAGTCCAAACACCACTGTCCACGAGCTTTGGGCTCTGCTCTCACATAGAATATTTATTTATATAGTATTGTGACGAGAGGGGCGGGGCCGAGAGCCGTGGGAACGGAGTTTTATTTTGAACCGGCGAACATTCAAACAAAACTTTACTATTAAAATAAACTCAAAACAGGGCGACAGCCCCTCACGGACGACTGTGGCGTACAAACAGAACCAAAACACAAAATAAAACCCAGGCCTGGTCCTCTCTCGTCTTTCACTGTCGTAGCTCCTCCTTTTATCCTTCCGGAGCTCCTCCGTGGGACTAGAGACCGGTGAGTGGCGCAGGTGTCGCGCATTAGCATTTACTCCACTGGCCTCGCTCCATTCCCACGGCTCTCGGCCCCGCCCCACTCGTCACAAGCATATTTTATTTTAAATAAACTAGAAACAATGATTAATTTATAAGGTTTAATTTTGAAATGTAAGTCAATAACAATTGGCTGAAGCCACAGCCAATGGTGAAAGTCTTTGCACGAGGAGACCGCGCCCCATTTTGGAGGTTCTGCCCACTTTTGGAGTCCACGCCCCATTTTGGAGAAATAATTTCTTCTGCGCGGCCACGGTGGAAGAAGAGCTCGGCCGCGTGCGCAGCTTAGAGGGAACATTGCATGTGTCGTGGTGAATTCTCGTTATTAATGTTCCAACTAATGGAATTGTGGCCCTGAAACCAATTCATCTATTTCAGTTCAAATCAATGCTAACTTACTTAACATGCAAATTTAATAAACAAGTAAAACATTACTTGTCACTGGCATTAGCGCATCGTTCATAGTCAATTTATTTTATGCTTTCATATAGCCACCCACAACCTTACTATGAGAGCTACTCTTAGCACAATGGTACCCCAAAAACTTTAACGTAACAGAAAGGTTTAATTACAATAAATTGGAATTTTTAAATTGCAATCATTTATTTAAGTTGTGATAATAGTTCCCCTGAATTTCTTCTTTTAGTGACTAATTTAAAAAAGAACACTAATGCCACACTGGATGCCTTACTAGTAATTAAAAAACTAGTAACGTAAAAAGAAATTAAATGAAATAAATGATAAAGCAGCTTGCCATAGCATGTGTGTGAGAGAGACTGCTTGGTTAAATTGATGGTGCTGCATCAGTCAGGGGCCATGACTAAATAGACCCTTTCCTATGAGCCTGACAGATTAAAAAGGAGGAAAGCAGTGTCTGCTGTATTTGTGTGTGTGTGTGAGCGAGCATGTTTTTGAGGAGAAAGGTCACCGGACAAATTTTAGCAGGGTAGATACTGACCATGTATGCTTAGCCAAAGGCACATGGTCCTCTAAAGAAAGAGGGGAAACAGCACACTGTTATATGAATATCCGACCTTCTTTCTTATATTGAATATTCTACAATGTTCACGCAGCTTTTTTTTATACTGTCCACCACATGGTCCAAAAACTGTATGGCTTCAAAAATCAAATACAGCATACAAGGCATCTTTTTTGGAGCATGATAGTCCCTGGACAAAAAATACCTTCATTTTATGGAAAAGAGCTCAAACATTCTGTAAAAGATCTTCTTGTGTTTTCCACATAATTGTAATTTCGTTTTGGGGAAATAATATGTGAGCTGTTCCTTTAAATCTCACTGGTGGCCCTCAGACACTGATAGCCATACTGATTATTATCATATAATTTAACCACTCCCATTCTCTCTATCTGTCATTTCAGCCATAATTTTGGTGACAATCTTACAATTAAAAGTCTGTGATACGATACATTACTCCCTAAGGGTGTCAGCAAAACCGGAGCAGATGTCTAATTTGGGCTCCATTCTAACCCCCATCAGTCAGTGGGTAATTGGCCGTTCTTTACTTATTTTGCACTGTCAGCTTTAAGGACTGCAGTGGTTACATTTATACTCATTTATTTGCAAGGTAAAACTTGTTATCTGAATTACCTGCAGGGAGATTCCTCTCCTACCAGTTCCCTGCTCTCGCCAACCTGGATCTGCTACATTTGTGTTTATCACCCAGAACATTAATCACTAGTTCACCAACAGTTTACTCCTGGAGATCTACCTGCAGAGATTAGCTCCAACTCTAATTAAACACAACTGAACCAACAAATTCAGCAGGTGTGTTGACTGGGCTGGAACTAAACTCTTTCGAAGGTAGATATTCAGGAAAAGCACCGAGATACAGTAAGGGATCTCTTCTATTTTCAGTGCAATGGTACCATCATTCATCCAAAACCGATTTGTTTTATTGTATTAATATTATTTTATTATAGTAGATTTATTTTTTGCCATTTTAATATTCCTAATGCGATTCTCATTAGATTCTCATTACTATAGTACAAAGATTATGCATTAATGCAGTACAACACTGTAAAAACTGATTTTTTTCTGATGTTGTAAAACAAGGATTATTGAATTACGTATAACAAGAAAATACAATTTCAGACTTTCTGCTTCAATATTTCATGTTTAATTCAATGTGTCACTTGCCATTTCTTTATACTTATTTGTGAAATATGTTATCTCTGTTATAATTTAATTCACCGTTTTGTTTTTTTTAATACTATAATAATACCGTTAGCATGCGGCTACCTTCCAAAAGTTTTTTTTTTTAAAAGAAATTAACATGCATTTCACAGGGGCATCAATTGAGCAAGGAGTCAGTCAAAGACTTTCACATTGTTACAAAATAATTCTATTGAAGATAAATGCTGTTCTTTTCAACTGTCTGTTCATCAAAAAAAACCTGACAAATGGTTTTCACCAAAATATTAATAATAAGAGATGCTTCTTGAGCACCAAATCAGTGTCGTAATGATTCTGAAAATTCAGCTTTGCATCAGAGAAATTAATTGTTTTAAAATATATTAAAATAAAAAAAAAAAAAACATTTATTTAAATACCATATATTTCCACAATATTACTCTTTTTACTGTATTTTTTAACAAATAAATGCAGCATAGGTGAGCATAAGAGACTTCTTTCAAAAATATATATAAAAAAAAAGTCAGACATTTTTTAATGCCAGAGTATAAAAGAAATAAGTATTAAATTAATAAATAACTCAAATGGGAGACAAAATATTATATACGCCATCATTATTATAGACTGCCAAGTCCAAAATAGCACAATATACTGGAAAGCAATACTAGAATCAGCCAAAGACATTATTTATTCATCAAAATGTATTTCTCAATATGAACTAAAAAGCTTACTGAATAAGCAGCAGAACATACCAATATGCATTCAAATGAATTTACTCTAATAATTAATTAACTTCACCTTGTGTAAATAGTGTTGTATTTCCAAGAAATTAGGTTGCAAACACCCCTGCCACACTGTCAAATAAAGTGCACCCGATGTGAACAGTGGACCTAATTAATAAAGGTATCTCTAGTGAGTATGCTTATGTCCATGTGTAAGATTGATGCTAATGGTTAGTGCATGTGCATGTGTTAATGGGTAGCACCACTGGGTGTTTAAGTAAATGATTCACTTTAAGTGTCTAGGGATGTTTTTTAGACTCTGTCAGTCACATTAGCTTAGTTAGATCACACGTCTAAATGCACTGATTATTCGATTAAGCATGTATGTATGTATGTATGCATGTGTGTAGTCATGAGTGTTTGTGTCTATGTGCCGGTGCATGTGTACATCTCTCAACCCACAGCAATGGATGTACATTCAGGGATGTGTTTCATCTGCCTTGTTGTTTTCATGTAAAGTGCAAGCTTGCTTGGTTAAACTGATGTGTTTAATGATCAATTCACACACAGAGCTGACTGACCGGAACACCTTGTGTCTTTCTGTCCTCTTGTTGTCTTAGTCTGTGTGTGGTGTGTGTGAAGGCAGGACATGGTGTCTAACTCTACCACTACATTTTTCGCCCTTTCCCAGTCTTTCAGTGTATCTGATATCATTGTAATCGGAGCATATTTTTTATTGAACGTCGCTGTTGGAATATGGGTTAGTGCATGTGTGCATTAGTGTATTTGGATAATTGTGTGTTTGTATGAATTGTAGATATAATCATTATTTAAATAATAGTTTAATAATTTTCTGTTTCTCAGAGTGTTTATTTGAAACATAAATCTCAATATTCTGTAAAAACATGGATGTAAACTGTGGAAATAGAAACTATTTCAAATTGAACACTATTCTAACATTATCTATGATGTTAGAGTGAGAAATACCTTACAACTCCATTTCAGTTTTGCATAAATTGTTCTGTGTATGTATGTATGTGTGTTTCAGTCATCTTGCAGAGTGAGCCGAAACACACTAAGTGGATATTTTCTGGCTGGCAGAGACATGGCTTGGTGGCCGGTGAGTGATAATAAATGTAAACTGACCCAAGTAAAGAAATATAAAATAGATGATATATTAATAGTATTTTTTTTTTACTATTTTTGCTCACTACTATAATACCTGATCATGGCAGATATTACCTTTTTTAAATAAACAGATTATTTGTAATTTTAATCTGCTATTGTTTATGTTTAAAACTCTTAAAATTTTTAATAATAATAATAATAAAAATCGACCTTGGTTTAGTATGGTTAAAGCCTAAAAATAGACTGAGCAGATACAATTACAAATAATCAGTTTATTTTTTAATAAAAAAGAAAATAGATTATTTGGCATTTATCTGTTCATTTTTATTTAAAAACAAAAACAAAAAAAACAATGAAATTAAAACACATAGGTTTTTTTTTTTTTTACCTGCTTGTTTTCTTTTATTACAAACAAAATTGCTACTAAAAAAAAAACACTTTAATTTTAGGTTGCATTAATATAACTATACGAAGGCTGATCTCAAGTAATTTTTTATGAATAATTTTGTAAATGTAGCTTATTTTAACCAGGAATAAAAAAAACCGTACCTGAACTACTTATTTTTTCAAAACTCCCAGCTATTTAGGTCAAAGTATATGTTGAGGTCCGAAAGTCAAACCCCAGAAAGTAAAATCTATAATACCAAAAAGAAACTGAAAAAAAAATGGTGTTGTGTATATATAGACCATCTGCTGCCCCCTGGCCGGTGAGCTTCGCTGTCGTGCCCTCAGCTGGGTCACTCCTCCGTTCTGCCCGGGCTGCCGGCCCGGAGCGCCTCCCCGTCCCCCCTGCGCTGCCATGCGCGCCGATCTCTCTCCGTACGCGTTTCTGTTATAGGCAGCACATTTTGCTAAAGCATTTAAGTTTCATTTTTTTTCCTCATAATGGACACACGCACCCCAGATTGACGGTGCGGGCCCGGCCACCTGCCGCCCGGCCAAAGGGGTCGGCAGGGAGAAGCTGGACTTCTCTGTACCGAATGTCGCAGTGTCGGAGAGGCGCCATATAATGTGGAGTCTCGCCGGTCGAAGGTGTATAGAACAGACACGGCCTGAGCGACAAGACTCGAGAAAGTGATCGGCAGGGTCCCGGGCGGACGTAAGGAGTAAGAGGACACATATAGTGAGTATTGGAAAGACACAGGATAGGAAAGGGGTGATAGAAGACAGATCAAAGGAAGAAGGAACAAGAGAGAAGTGCGGAAGGGAATACCAGGAAGAACACTCACCGCACAAGAACAGAGATCTGTGAACCGAAGGGGCTCAGCGCAGGAGGGGGAGGACCAGCAGACATAAGGGTAGGTAAAAACACTGATGAAGGGAGGGAAGTGATTACACACACCCACACTCAAGGCGGAGAAGACCTTACAGTCAAGTGCTGCAGGCAAAGGAAAGAGAGTAAAGAAACCTGCCGGCAGGCGCTCTAGCTACACAATATGTACGCGCGTAAAGGCGAGGAGGGGCCCTGTCGCAACCAGCACGGCAGTGTGCGAACTACATGGCTGCGCGTCAAGCGCCTCAAGGGCCCACAACCGAAAAGCCAGGGCCGCCGAAGAATTAATGGAAGCGGTGGACAGCGAACCCTGTCCTAAGCTGGCCGTCCGGCCAACTGGTTCGGGGAGAAGACCTTGGTGAGATAGAGAAAGAAGACCCAAGAGCACTGGGGCCGACTCCAAGAGGCAGGCGGGAAATGGAGAAGGGAGACAGGCAACACACTGCAGCCCGCCACCGTCGGGCTTTATGCAAGGGGCACCGAAGCCTCTCCTCAGTGCAAGACACGTGAAAGACTGCATGGAGTTTGCTAAAAACACCTGAAGGTCTCCAAGATGGTGAGAAATAAGATTCCTGGTCTGATGAGACCAAGATAGAACTTTCTGGCCTTAATTCTAAGCGGTTTATGTGTGGAGAAAACCAGGCACTGCTGTTCACCTGTCCAATACAGTCCCAACAGTTAATCATGGTGGTGGCAGCATCATGCTGTGTTGGTGTTTTTCAGCTGCAGGGACAGGAGGATTGGTTGCAATCGAGGGAAAGATGAATTTGGCCAAGTACAGGGATATCCTGGACGTAAACCTTCTCCAGAGGGCTCAGGACCTCAGACTGGGCCAAAGGCTTACCTTCCAACAAGACAATGACCCTAAGCACACAGCTAAATAATGAAGGAGTGGCTTCACAACACCTCTGTGACTGTTCTTGAATGGCCCAACAGAGCACTGACTTAAACCCAATTGAGCATATCTGGAGAGACCTAAAAATAGCTGTCCACCAACATTTACCATCCAACCTGACAGAACTGGAGGATCTGCAAGGAGGAATGGCAGAGGATCCCCAAATCCAGTTGTGAAAATCTTGTTGCATCTTTCCCAAAAAGTCTCGTGGCTGTATTAGATCAAAAGGGTGTTTCTACTAAATGCTGAGCAAAGGGTCTGAATACTTAGACCATGTGATATTTCAGTTTTTCTTTTTAATAAATCTGCAAAAATTTCAAAAATTCTGTGTTTTTCTGTCAAAATGGGGTGCTGGGTGGTCCAATTAATGAGGAAAAAAATTAACTTAAATGATTTTAATGGCTGCAATATAACAAAGAGTGGAAAAATTTAAGGGGGTCTGAATACCTTCCGTACCCACTGTATATACACATAATAAAGGCAAATACTTATGCATTATGCAACTATTTGCACGTTGCTGGGGTCGGTGGATCACTAAGCAAATTTGTGACATTTATCAAGTGAACTCTACAAAATAATTTTCCAGCTTCCTCTAAAGCAAAAGATGTGCTTTAACATCTCAGCTCATGCTGAACAAAATGATTTTGCACAGTTCATGCAGATAGAGAGCTGTTGATTAATGCAACAGACAGACCAAATAAGATATTAAAATTAGTCTTAATTATTTTTTATGCATATTTTTATGTATAATTCGGAATTAAAAAATATATATGTTCCTTTTTTTAACTAGTGGTTCTCAGACACATATATAGAAAAACATATATTTTAGGTGCTGTACAAGTCATCTTTTTTCTTTTTGTACTGTTTTCACCGTTTGCAATTCCTTTAGTCATGCAGAATGACAAAAAAATACATATAGGATTAAAACTCCATGTAGTATCTCAATTAAAATGAGGTCATACAAATGTAGGCCTGTATATAATTATTATACATATTAGACATGCATAATAATTATACAAGAATGAAAACAATGTTGATAAGTTTAGCATGCATGACACACTGCAGACACTGCCTGATGTGTCATGTCAAGTAGCCTGCTGAAATGAAGTCTGATGCTGACTGCTGTAAATCTAGTTGTTTTATGTAGAGTCCAGTCTTGAGAACTGCACTAACCTGTCACATGAATGGACACAGATTGGTGCATCTCTGTTTGCCAGCAGTGAGGGTTCAGGATTGTTCATCGGTCTGGCTGGGACAGGTGCAGCGGGAGGGATCGCTGTAGCTGGATTTGAGTGGAATGTGAGTGACATCATTTTTAATACCTCTTTTCCAATTTCCTGCTTGCATTTATTTTGAACAAGTGCAAAATATTTATTAGTCACAATTCGTTATTGGGCATTATTTCAAACACTAATAAAACTAATAAAACATGTAAATGCACCTGCATTCGATCAGCACTAGGGGGAGAAAGAGGACCAGCTTCTGTCTTAAAACATGAATTATGGGTGCTGAATATCCTAGTCTTAGTTTTTGTCTAGACTGTTGGTCCTTTCTGTCAGTCCTTTGTCTAGTCTGTCATTTCTCAAGTTCTTACAACAAGATAAATGAACCTGAGGAACAAAAGCGCTAGATATAAATAAGACCTCAAATTGTTTTTCAAAGTATGTGCTGGCAGATTAAAAAATTTTTTTTTTACTTATACTTGTCTAAATATGATAGATTTATATGTAAGTGAACTTTAAAAAAATAACTTTAAAAGTTAAATAATAACAAATAATTCAAGTTTAAGATAATTCAAGTTGAAATGACTTCCAATTTGATTATACTTAAAAATTTAAGGCAGCAACTGAACTTTTTAAGTTAAAGTAGGTGGAAATTATTTACTCGTATTTATATTCATGATCCAGTAGAACAACAAAGGATTTGCACACTTAAATTTGTCGGTACCTGCGATGCCAGTATTAGACAATAAATATCATACAAATGGCATTTATTTAAACCTTCCTTGTGCTAAAAAAAAAAAAAGACCCACATTGGTTTCAATGCAATTTGCCAAAAACTGACCCTACGAAAAACATTTGTGTAATAATTCCCATCTATTTTTATGTTCTCCATTATTTTATGTTCGAGACACCAAATAAAAAAAAAATAAATAAAAAAAAATTATTTTTCATGATTAATTGTGGTGACTATTTGCACACTGAGGTGCAAACAAGTACAAGCAGTGTTGGGGAAAGTTACTTTTAAAAGTAATGCATTACAATATTGCATTAATCCCTAAATCCCTTTTGCATTACTTTCACGTTACTTTTTAAATATAAGCAGGGCTTGATTGCTTTTAATATAAGAAGTTCTATTTATAGCAAATGTAAAAGCCCTTTCACACCAAAAAGTGTAATGAATAAACCTCAGGCTGAAGGAAAAGTAAATTCACGTCTGTACAGTAGAACGCAGGAGAAGAAACACTCTTCAGCAATAAAAAAACAAAGCACAATTGTTAGTTCCTCTAAAGTCATTTTTGCTTATTAGTATGGATGAACTGGATCATCAAAGGTCAGCAGCAAAGACATCAGTTAATAAAATGGGATTAGATACATTTGTGTTATTTAACATATTTAATTATTACATTTAATAAATGTTTTAATTCATTTTGATTAATACTAAATCTGTTTTTGTGAGTGGGATGAGTTAATGCACATTCACATTTAGTCTAGAACTACAGTAACATTATGTTCACACAGCGCACACAATTCCTCTGTACTCCCGATTTCTCCCAATATGGGGACAGGAGAGCTGTCAGTCAATAAATGGGAAAACAAAGTAACTGGCATTGCTTTTTTGAAAAAGTAACTCAGATATTTTCTTGTAAATTAAAAAAGCAATGCGTTACTTTACTAGTTACTTGACAAAAGTAATCTGATTACGTAACTCGCGTTACTTGTAATGAGTTCCCCCAACACTGAGTACAAGTATAAAGAAAGATACAACAAATACACTTTACAAGCAAAACATTCAAATCTAATAATATATTATAGTCAGATGTGCCTTAATTTTCTTTTTGCGGCTTCTGTATTCAAAGCAAACATATTATCTCATGCAGATTTGCTTCTTAGGTGAATTGATCTTGTTTAAATGCGCTTCACTGAAAAACAACTAGATTCATATACTTTCTCTCTCTCTTAGGCAACTTATGTCCTGTTGGCTCTTGCCTGGATCTTTGTCCCAGTTTATGTGTCTTCTGGGGTGAGTTTTAGACATGCACCAAATCACCGCTTATACTGAAGTGCCAAGTGAGCTATTTAGTCTGTGAATTAATAATTGAGAACTTATGTTTAATGCCGCCACATGGACCATAGACTCACAGTCTGTTTATTTCCCACCACATGTGCTACTTTCCCAGATTTGCCTATTAATTTGCTTAGTTCGTGCCATTCCCTCTGCACTTCCTCCTTCTCTCTCTCTCGCTCTCTCTCCCAGATTATCACGATGCCAGAGTATTTGGGTCGGCGGTTTGGAGGAGAGCGAATTCGCATTTACTTGTCAGCTCTCAGTCTGATGCTGTCTGTGTTTACCAAGATCTCAGTGAGCACGAAAACAAATACATTCATAATGTTTCATACAATGTTTTTTTGATTTCCATTTCATTCGCATATATTCCCACAAAGCTAAAAGTCAAACATGAATCTACAAAGACTTCTTTTATTGAGACCTGCATTGCTGTGCTGGCATGTTTCTGTACCTATGGAATTTGAAGTTGTGAAAGAGAATGTAGTTTAGCTGTGTTTCAACATCTGTTTCTCACTGCAGACACACAAAAACACTTACACACAAATGTAAGATATTTTTAAGAAATTAATACTTTAATTCAGCAAGAACATGTTATGTGATCAAAAGACATTTATAATGTTCTGTTTTAAATAAATGCTGTTCTTGTGAACTTTCTATTAACCAAAGAATACTAAAAAAAAATTATAATTTTGCTGCTTTTTAAACAGCATAACTGCTTTCAACAATGACAATAAGAAAAAATATTTATTGAGCAGCAAATCAGAAAATATTGCCACCATGGGAATAAATGACATTTTAAAATATAATAAAAAAGAAAACAGCCATTTTAAATTGTAACAATATTTAATATTAAATTGTAAAATTACAAGTAAAAAAAAAATTTCAGCCTGTATTTTTCACTCATGAACATAAGAGCTTATTATAATATATATAGTTTTATTATTTTTTATTTATTTATTTTTTGTTCTTTTGCCTCTCATTTGTAAGTCGCTTTGATAAAAGCATCTGCTAATGACTAAATGTAAATGTAATGTACATTTAAATGTAAATATAATATAGATATATAATTTATGTATTCATACCCCTTCATTTTTTTCACGTTTTGTTGTTGCAGCCTTATGTTAAACTGCTTAAATACTTGTTTTTTTCCACATAAATCTACACTCCATACACCATAATGACAAAGCAAAAACTGAACTGTCACAACTTTATAAATGTATAAAAAAAATTTAAACTCAAATACATTGCATAAGTATTCAAACCCTTAACCCATTACTTAGCTGAAGCACCTTAACAGCCTCAAGACTTTTTGGGTATGATGCGACAAGCTTTGATCATCATCATTTGGCTATTATCTGCCATTCATCTCCTCGCCTCTTCACCTCTCAAGCTCTGTCATGTTGGATGGGGGAAGACACACATTTTCAGGTTTCTCCAAAAATATTTGATTGGGTTCAAGCCCAGGCTCTGGCTGGGCCACTCATGGACATTCACAGAGTTGTCTATAAGCTACTCTTGCTGTGTGCTTAGGGTCATTTTCCTGTTGGAAGGTGAACCTTCTGCTCCGTCTGAGGTTCTGAATGCTCTGGACTAGGTTTTCATTTAGGCTATCTCAGTATTTTGGTGCATTGAGCTTTTCTTCTACTTTGATGAGTCCCTCAGTCCCTGCCGCTGAAAAACAGCCCCACAGCATGAGGCTGCTACCAGCACACTTTACTTTTGGGATGGTACTCTGCAGGTAATGAGCAGTGCCTAGTTTCCTTAAAACATGATGCTTGGAATTGAGGCTCATCAGACCAGAGAATATTGTTTCTCACAGTCTGAATGTTCTTTAGGTGCTTTTTTCAAATTCCAAGTGTGTTTTCATGTGTCTTCATTGAGTCTGGCCACACTGTCATAAAGCACAGATCGGTGGAGTGTTGTAGTGATGTTTGCCCTTCTGTACGTTTCTCCTATCTCTACATATGATCATGGAGCTCAACTAGAGTGACCACCAGGTCCTTGGTCACCAGTCTAAACAAAGTCCTTATCCATCATTTGCTCAGTTTGGCCCGGAGGCCCGCTCTAGGAAGAGTCCTGGTTGTTCCAAACTTCTTCCATTATGGATAATGGAGGCTACATTCTTCTGTGAACCTTCAATGCAGCAGAATCTTTTTCTGAACTCTTCCCCAGATGTGTGGTTTGATTGCAATCCGGTCTCTGGGCTCTACGGCATTTTTTTGTTTTTTTTACCTCAGGTCTAGTCTTTGCTCTAATATGCATTCAGCCTGTTGACCTTTTATTCTACTGGTGCCTTTCCAAATAATACCCATTCAACTGAATTTGCCATAGGTTAACTTCATTCAAAGTGTGGTAACATTTACAAGCAAAATTAATGCTCCTGAGCTCAATTTCAACTGTCCCAGATGTGAATACTTAGCAATGGAATCATTCAAGTTGTTTTTATCTTTAATAAATTTTGCAAGATGTTTAAAACCTGTTATTTGCTTTGTCCATTATTGAGGTAGATTGAATGTGGAAAAAGTATTTACAGTATTTTAACATAAGTCTGTCAACATAAAACTGTGAAAAAGGAAGGGGTTTGATACTTTCGTAAGACCCTGTATTACAGAGTAAATATACGTAAATATACAGTGGTACGGAAAGTATTCAGACCCCTTAAATTTTTCACTCTTTGTTATATCGGCCATTTGCTAAATTCATTTAAGTTTTTTTTTTCCTCATTAATGTCACACAGCACCCCATATTGACAGAAAAAACACAGAATTGTTGACATTTTTTTGCAGATTTATTAAAAAAGAAAAACTGAAATTCACATGGTCCTAAGTATTCAGACCCTTTGCTGTGACACTCATATATTTTAACTCAGGTGCTGTCCATTTCTTCTGATCATCTTTGAGATGGTTCTACACCTTCATTTTTGTCCAGCTGTGTTTGATTATACTGATGGACTTGATTAGGAAAGCCACACACCTTTCTATATAAGACCTTACAGCTCACAGTTTATGTCAGAGCAAATGAGAATCATGAGTTCAAAGGAACTGCCTGAAGTGCTCAGAGACAGAATTGTGGCAAGCCACAGATCTGGCCAAGGTTACAAAAAAAATTTCTGCTGCACTAAAGGTTCCTAAGAGCACAGTGGCCTCCATAATCCTTAAATGAAGACGTTTGGGACGACCCAGAACCCTTCCTAGAGCTGGCCGTCCCACCAAACTGAGCTATCGGGGGAGAAGATCCTTGGTGAGAGAGGTAAAGAAGAACCAAAGATCACTGTGGCTGAGCTCCAGAGATGCAGCCGGGAGATGGGAGAAAGTTGTAGAAAGTCAACCATCACTGAAGCCTTCCACCAGTCGGGGCTTTATGGCAGAGTGGCCCGACGTAAGCCTCTCCTCAGTGCAAGACACATGAAAGCCCGCATGGAGTTTGATAAAAAAACACCTGAAGGACTCCAAGAAATAAGATTCTCTGGTCTGATGAAACCAAGACAGAACTTTTTGGCCTTAACTCTAAGCAGTATGTGTGGAGAAAACCAAGCACTGCTCATCAACTGTCCAATACAGTCCCAACAGTGAATCATGGTGGTGGCAGCATCATGCTGTGTTTTTTTTTTTCAGCTGCAGGGACAGGACGACTTTTTGAAATCGAGGGAAAGATGAATGCGGCAAGTACAGGGATATCCTGGACGAAAACCTTCTCCAGAGTGCTCAGGACCTCAGACTGGGCCTAAGGTTTACCTTCCAACAAGACAATGACATAAGCACACAGCTAAAATAACGAAAGAGTGGCTTCACAACAACTCTGTGACTGTTCTTTGAATGGCCCAGCCAGAGCCCTGACATAAACCCAATTGAGCATCTCTGGAGAGAGGGCGGCTACAAAGGGGTGGGCTGTGGGGGTCGCAGCCCAACGTTTACCATCCAACCTGACAGAACTTGAGAGGACCATCTGCAAGGGGGAATGGCAGAGGATCCCCAAATCCAGGTGTGAAAACTTGTTGCATCTTTCCCAAAAAAAAACTCATGGCTGTATTAGATCAAAAGGTGCTTCTACTAAATACTGACAAAGGGTCCTGAATACTTTAGGACCATAGGATATTTCAGTTTTTCTTTTTTAATAAATCTGCAAACATGTCAACAATTCTGTGTTTTTCTGTCAATATGGGGTTGCTGTGTGTACATTAATGAGGAAAAACATGAACTTAAATGATTTTAGCAAATGACTGCAATATAACACAGAGTGAAAAATGTAAGGGTCGAATACTTTCCGTACCCAGGTATCCTTAATATATATATATATATCTATATATATATATATATATAGATATATATATATATGTGTGTGTGTGTGTGTGTGTTCATAGGAGTCTATATATTTCACACAAAAGAAAATAACTGGAAAAAAAAGACTATTTGACAGGTTTTGTACAAGGAAGAACCACTCACATATCTTCTAAAAATATAGAAAGTTAGATTTAGCATTTTTCCATAGGGGAAAAAAGATGATAACAAATGAGGTCTTGTTGATATTTCAACTGTTTATCATAGACAGCAAGGAGATAAAATAGAGAGCAAGTTGAGACTTTTGCTTATGTCTCCTACTTCTCAGATTTTCTTAAACGAGACTCACGTCTTAGTTATCTCACGTCTTCTCTAGATTTGACAAAGTCAAGCAAAGTCTAGAATTAAGTCAGACCTCAGATGTTTCTTATCAAATTCTTCCAAGACCAACTGATCTAAATATTGCCAACATTCACTTTAAATATATACTCTTAGTTATTCTGTTCTCCAAGTCATTTTAGGAGAAATGCAAATTGGCGAAAAAAATATGCAGTTTGATAATCAAATGCAGAGTAACTGAGAACACAGCAAACTGACCTCAAACTTCTGTATCGTTTACAGACAGATCTGTACTCTGGAGCTTTGTTTGTCCAGGTTTGTTTGGGCTGGAATCTCTACCTGTCCACTGTGCTCATGCTGGTCGTCACTGCCCTCTACACTATTGCAGGTTTGTATGTGCACGTATGTATTTTGTATATATACTGTTCAAAAGTTTGGGGTCGGTAAGTTTTATTAATGTTTTTATGCTCACCAGTCCTGCATTATTTTGATCACAACAGACTAAACAGTCTTTTTGTAGAATATTATTACAATTTAAAATAACAGTTTTCTATTTTACTATATTTTAAAGTGTACTTTATTCCTCTGATGGCAAAGCTGAATTTTCAACATCATTACTCCAGTGTTCAGTGTCACATGATCCTCCTGCTCATGAGATATTTCTCATTATTATCAATGTTGACAACAATTGTGCTGCTTAATATTTGTGTGAAAACAGAGACACTTTTTTTCAGGACTCTTGAAAAAGGATTATTGAATAGTAAGTTCATAAGAACAGTATTTGTTTGAAACTGACAGTTGTGAATGTCTTTACTCTCATTTTTGATCAGTTGAATGCATCCTTGATAAATAGAAGTATTATTTTTTTTAATACGGTTTTATTAGTAGCATTTGCAGTAAACAAGCTCTTTTTACAACAAGCAGCAGTGTAGCGTGACAAAGCACAGCTTTTGGTGTCTCACCGTGTTGTGCACACAGATTTACAGCCGAGCAAGCAGATGCAATAATCAATCGTGGTCTTCCTTTTGCACTGTAATGCTGTAAAACTGGATGGGGTGGTGTAGTGGTTAAAGCTCAGGGCTTGAAACAGGAATGTTCCTCGTTGGAGTTGTGGATAGTGTAAATTATAAACTAGAAGAGTCCTCGAGCAAGCTACTTAACCACAGGTTTAAGTAGTACTAGTTGTTGACCAGTTGTTTGGATAAAAGCTGCTACTAAATGATTACTTATTTAAACTTTCTCGCCGAAGCCCAATGGTTCAGTATCAGTTCATTTCTGCAGTGGTAATTATGGTCTACATGACTGATTCCAGCATAATTGCACGATTACTTTAATCCGCAGCACTGCTGTCACTGTATTCACTCCTCTGTCTGCAAGTGCTGATTCAGACTTGACCCCGTTGACTCATATCACATTAAACCATCATTAGAGAATTGAGCAATACCCGCTTAGTCCTCTGTTTCACCAGGTGGCTTGGCTGCTGTTATCTACACCGACACTCTTCAGACCTTCATCATGATCATTGGAGCAGTCATCCTCACCCTTACAGGTCAGTCAATCTCAGGCCTCTTCTTTTATTCTCCTCTGGCAGTAATCTAATGTCAGCTGTCACTGAGGAAGTAAGTACATCTCAAAAGTGACACTGCTGGAAACAGATGGCAACTGTAAGAGAATGTGCTTGGCACACACTTTTTCCAGGTTGTGTGGTTTACATACATTCATTCATTGCATTTCAAGAAATCCTAAATCTTACCTTGACTTACCTGTGGTGGTCTGCCAATATAGGCAAAACGATTATATAGATATTGTAAAACTGCCTATTGATGATAATAATAAAATAAAAAATGAGATAAGGAAATCTGGTTCAATTGCATATCTATTATCTAAACAGATAAATATTGTTCAAATAAATAAACGAATCAATAATGGACTGCAATAAAAAAAATTCTTCCAGATAACCTCAAACACAAAGTAAACACAAAAATTAAAACAAATTGTCTTGCATAAACGCATAAAATTTAGAATATTCACAAAATGTGAATATTCAATGCAAACGAGATTTAATCGAAACAAATGCATTCTATTCACATTAGGGTCTTTTTTGTCTTCTCAAGGAATTCATCATCTGGAATTTGTCTTCAGTAAAAGTGAAAACAGGCAAAAATAACAGCATATTTGGTGTAATGTGGAGCAGATTTCACTGTGGCTGTCACAGAAATAGAAACCAGGCAACAAAGAAAATATCCTGTAACACAACTTTTTCATGACCAGAAAAAATAAAGTCAAATAGAGGTTTTATCGCACCATGTCTGGTAAGGACACATTAAAACCGGCAAAGCTGGTTTCTATGGAGGTGTGGAAATGGGAAAATCCCATGAATGTCTTCAGCAGCTTCGAGAAAGTCATCTCTAATGGTTTTTAAGAACCGTAAATTAAATTTAAAAAGTACACAGACACAAGCAAACAAAATATAAACTCAATGTGACAAACACACAAGTCTAAATAAGTTAAAAAAAAATTAATATTTTAATTGGAATCAATTCAAAATTTACATTCCGTTTTGATGCCATGTCATTTTGATGCTATTACAAAGAACAATTAAAGCTAAACTTCTACACATTACCCAAAAAGTAGTAGATTTAGCTGATATGTATTTATGTACGCATTACAGCATTCAATAAGATTGGAGGCTACAGTAACCTGGAGAGCGCGTATTTGAAAGCTGTTCCGTCTAAGATCATCCCAAACACGACATGTCACCTGCCCAGGCCTGATGCCATGCACCTGTTCAGAGACCCTGTGCATGGAGATCTACCCTGGCCAGGCATGACACTGGGATTGACCATTCTTGCAACATGGTACTGGTGCACCGATCAGGTATGCTTCAACACACACTTACTCTCAAAAACGGATAACAAGGCTACCCTGTTTTCACAACACAATGTAAAAAAAGCTTTGCATAAAGAGCAGTGTTGCAAATGTATTTTGCATTATGAGTTGCATTCTGCTAGAAGACATTTAACATATCATTTGACACTGCAAAGACTGTTTTGGAGACAGAGATAAAGAGCTTTTAGTTAAACGATCTACCAAGTCCGAATATCTTTACACAATTAGACCTAATTCAGGGTAGACCCTTGCAATTGAGGTTGTGAGGCTGTGAGGGATTTGCGTCAACTAAAGTCTATATTGAGTCCTGCGTCACTAAAACATCTCCAAATGATTCAAGTATATTCTCACAGAAACTGTGAAAATCATTGTGTGCAGACTAGCATAAAAGAGTGAAAAAATTATAGAAGACTGTATTTGCAATAACTAAAATTGTAACACTTTCCTTCTATAATGTACAGTACAAATCACATCTTTAAAAAAAAAAAAGTTTTTTTTTTTTTTAAAGCATACATTTTCATATCTCATTAGCAGGCATTAAACAAAACAAAAAATTACCAAAGGAGTACATTATTAAATTCCTGGAAATACTGAGTTGGAGTCCCCTCAAGACCCAATAAATGTGGGATTGGTCTGGGTCTTATTACTTGGGTCTTCCGGTTGGGGGCTCAAAACTTGGTCTGGGTCTTGGCTAAGGGTCTCAGTCATGACCACAGTCAATTCAACACTGCAAAAAATTGGCTCAGTGCTGCAATAAATTCAGTGTTTTTCTGAGTAAGTTTCAGTTTGTTAAAATAGCCAGGTCTTGGTCTGAGTTTAGGTCCAGGTCTTAAGGGTCTTTGTCTAGATCTTGGGTTTGGTCTTGACTCCAACTCAAAGGCTAGTTCTGAAGGCCGGTTCACACCAACAATGATCGGCACAAAAGTCTGGTCTGACTTTCTCAAAAAACAAACAAACAAAAAAAAACTGCAGATAGACTGAATCAAAATACAAATTCACTTTCAGTCAGTAGGTGGCGCTTATGGAAAAACTAAACTACCCAGCTTTTTCACGGTTTCCATTCAAAATATTCAGTTTGAGAGTACCACAAAGTACTAATTCAATATAACAGCAGCAGCTTTGGGCATGTGACTAAAAGCACTAATCTTATTAGTTGACCAGTCTTTTTTTCTGCAATGTGCAGGAAAAGAGATTAGAACGCCTCTCCATAAACAAAGAATCTGTTGCACTGACAGCATGTCAATGTTTGTAGCAGTCTGAAGCGATTCAAATAAAAATGTTCAACCACAACAAACATTCATCTTGGTGTGAACAGGCCTCGAGACAGTCTGATCTCCTCATATAAAACCATGGACAAATGCAGACTTTAAAATTAACTCTGTCAGTTTGTACTGTACCTTAACCTTTTCAGCATTCTTTTCCCACAAGCTGAGACAACAATTAGTCAACAACCGGGGTGAATGTGAAATCGCCATCACCATGGTCACAAATCCACCACCAAATTTTTGCACTAGTCCAGATTACACAATAAAGGCACGTCAATAAAGAGTAAGGCTGCTTGTAACAAGTTTTGCTTGCCACGGTCCAGTTTAAAGATCCAGTTGAACTCCAGTTGAAAAGTCTTTATCAGTGGAGACTGATGGCTACATCATTGCACATTAATGCCTTTGTACTCAATACAAAGTTGTTGTTTATTTTCTGAAAGAAAGCCACCATAATTCAGTTAATTTTCATTGTGCCTCTGTGTCAACAATTTATCCCCTAAAGCAAAACCAGACGTGTTCACTGGAACCTTCCCCCTGAGGTGTTTGTAGCTGGCGAGTTTAGATAAAGATACTCCTAATGGCATACGAGTCTCAACCCGTCTACGAGGAGACGGAGACTTTGTTTGAGAAGCCCGATGAGCAGGAGAGAGTGATTGAGAGTGCGTGAGCCGCTGAGCGTGTGTTTTGCCGGTTCGCAGTCCTTCTATTGTATAGGTGAGGCTTTGTCTTCTAGGGGAACGGCCAGAGCGGTTTAGATTTTGCTGGCCTGATCCATTTGAGGGGAGGTCAGCATGCGCCTCCCCCTGCCAGTACCTGTGGCCCCCGATCACATGGCCGCTGCTTTTAGGAGGTCTATGGAAAACTCCAGGTTTAGCAATCACCACTTTGGCCCGGCCATAAGTGTCTCGAACAGTTGACCTGGAAACCATCTTGTAAAGCTGAAAGGGAGGAATATGTATGTGAGAAAGAAAAAGAATAAAACACCTTCAGGCATGATTTCAAATGTTTCAACAAACTAAAAAGTGTTCGGATGAATTTTTCAATATGAACTCAGAAAACAAAAAGTAATGTTGGTTGATCTGTATCTTGGCAGGTAATCGTGCAGAGGTCTCTGTCAGCCAAGAATCTGAGTCATGCCAAAGGGGCGTCAATCTTTGCCAGCTATCTCAAGATGCTTCCCATGATCTTCATCATCCTACCTGGCATGATCAGCAGGGCACTCTACCCAGGTACTACACACACGCTCCAGCTACTGTATCCGCTAGTGCTGCAAAAATTCATTGCCATGTCATCTTTTGTGCAAGCTTTGTCACATTTTAAAAGCCTGTACCTATAGAAAATGGGGTCATACCAGCTTAAAGTGGTCAAGCTGGTTTTTGGTAAATGGTAGCTGGTTAGTTGCTGGTCCAAAGTGGATTACCAGACCTAATCAAGCTTGACTAAGTTGGACTACACTATTCTACATCAGCAAATACACAAAAACCAGATACAACCTTAAGCAGGGTAGTTTTATACCCAAATAAATATTAATACTACACATCATACTTAACTGAAGCATTTTATTCAAACATTAGATATGATAGAAATAGTATGAAACAAGACTAAACGATGGCATTATAAGTAAAGATTTGTAAGAACAGTCCCACTTTATTAGGTGGCCTTATGTACTTACATTTTAAATGAATCATTTGATACAATGCACTTATTTTGTACATACATGCTTTTACATTGTACTTATATTTTAAAAATACCTGCATGTAATTACATCTGTAATTATTTTTATAATTGCACTGTTGACCCATCCCTTACACCCATCTTTAACCCTACCCATACCACCAAACCGGTCCCTAACCTTAAGTGATTTGCTATACAATATGACCACAATAAGTTGATGTAAGTATTTAGTAGTTAAGGCCACCTAATATAAAGTGGGACTGTAAGAACTATGCAATAAAAGTAGGGATGTTAAATATCCAGTATTAAAATTCTGTCCAACTCTGTTTCACTGATAAACAATAATTAACTGATATTAAACAATTTTAGGCAAGTTAGTTCTTAAAGTGTTAAAATGAACTTGCCTAAATTTGTAACATCTTGTAACATTTTGTGATTTGAGCAGAATCTAAATAATTTTGTAACAGGGAAAAAGAGCAAGCACAATTAAATATCCAATAATGGCCAATACATACAATATCCATTACATTTTAAAAAGTATGTAGATACAGTATATTGACTTATAGCTGATATATAAATTATTCCTAAACAAAAGTTTCCTGACACCTCAAATATTTTAGTCCGAGCCACATGTATTACTTTTTCCATTGGGAAATCCCACCAAAATGAGGATCTGACAAACCCTAATAACATGCTATTTTTCAACTCTCATCTGATACGCAGCTTCATTTACATTTTCCCCTTCTCCCACCCACTACCCCCATACATGTGTTTTAGCACTTATACAGGTTCAGGCGTGCTGGAAATGTCAACAGAATCCGGGAACACACACCGGCACGCCCTTGTGCGTTCCATAACACACACGCCTGGCTTCTTTTCATCTACTTGAGACACTCCCAGGTTTATAGACTGGTAGAGTGAAGAGCCAAATCTGAAAAAAAGCACTTTCACATTCAGTCACACTAAATCAAAGTCCAACCTACCTTTGTTTTATCTCTGTTCTGCATGTTCAGTAGATTTTTCTCAGCAGTGTTTTGTTCGACATCATCCGATCGCAAGTCCAGCATGGATTGAGAGAAACGTGCCATCACGTTAAGCGCATCAGGGCTGTGGTCTCCAACACGACCGGAACCTGTTAACCTTCCGTTAGGGAGTTTGTCACTACTGTCAGAGTCAGTATATTCATAGTATTCATCTGATGTTGTGGAATTCTCATCTTTATCCTTTAATGAATGTGCACAGGTGACAGCGGTGCTGTCGGCATCATTGTCGTGAGTGTCCATGTTTGCATCCTTTGTCTGGTTTTCATCCCTTCTGACCAAAGTGACCTCTGCGTCTCCAGAGCCCTCTGGTCTATTAACCACCAACTGAAGGGTGCGTGGCTTGGGCACAGGCATTTCTAAAGTCTGTTTGACTTCTGTTGATTCAGGGTTGGACTGCTGCTCTTGTGGAGGAGGGTTGGGTTTGGGTTCTTCTTTCTGGATCGGAGAGCTTGGCGAATCGGATGTATTGGCTGGTGTATCTTGATTAGCATTGCTAGAATCAGTCTCCGGCTGAGTTTGGGTGCTTAATTGAGCATTTGCATCTACAGTATCTGTTTTAGACAATTGTGTTGTTTTAGGACGAGGACTTGCCTTATCTGGTAGCGGTTCCTCAGGTGGGGCGGTGAAAGGGTCTTTAAAACGTATTGCTTTAGATGTTTCGAACATTTGTGAGCGCATTAAATGCACCGGCGCTGGCTTGCTTGTATCACGGATATTAATAAACCCAATAACATCACTGGGTGGGTCTGGCTCAGGCCAGGTGGGCAAGTAGGGAATGAGATCTGCCTTTAGCAGACCTACAAGTCCTGGGTGCATTTGCGGTGCTTCTATCAACGCCCGTTGAGGCTTGGG
Source organism: Sinocyclocheilus anophthalmus (assembly GCA_018155175.1). Classification (NCBI taxonomy): domain Eukaryota; kingdom Metazoa; phylum Chordata; class Actinopteri; order Cypriniformes; family Cyprinidae; genus Sinocyclocheilus; species Sinocyclocheilus anophthalmus. The sequence goes on along the minus strand of JADLZN010008139.1, from coordinate 255,937 downwards.
AATCAGGACCATAGGATTTTTGGAGTTACTGTTCTTGGCACTAGCCTTGTCTGAAGAGGCTTTGCTTGCTGAATCTATATTAAGTAATGCATATTTGGGGTTAATTAGTTTTCTTGCAACAGTTACAGGAACAGGGGGAGGAACAGCGATTGGGGCAGGGTCAGGCTCTGGAGGGTCCGCCAATGGGATCTTGGTTAGATTGACTCCACGGGAGTTCAGGTATAGTTCGCGGAACTGCTTGTCAAAAGTTTCAACAGCCTGTCCTGTCAGCACTGTAATGACGTTGCGGTCCAAACGAGAAGCTGTCCATGTAAAACTGAAACATAAAGATGCCACAAGTCAGAAAAGAGAATAAACAAATAACATGCACAGCACAATCACATAAAATGTCATTTAAACTAGCAAATCAAAATATCTTAGAGTGTGTTACCACCACTTTTGAGGTGATGGCATGTTTTTCAGTTGTGTGACAATAGCTCACTCACCAGCTTTTTTGTTCTCGTTTTGTCTGTTCACACTTCCCTTTTCTTTTGGTATTCTGGCATTTCATGCCATATGATTGGTTTATTAGGTCTGTCTTGTGATTTGATTATTGTTTGACTAATCTTTTTTTTATTCAGCTTCTAGTTTGATTGTTTTGATACCATGTTACGTCCTGGTAAATTATTATCTTTTAATTTGCCATTGTGTATTGAATGTTTTCCCATGTTCTCTATTAGATGTTTGGGTGAGATTAGTGATGTTTCTAGTTTAGTTAAGACTTTTTCCTGCTTTGAGTTTATGGTTCTTGAAAGATTCTCTTACCTACGGAAGTTCTAAGCGGCCATGCATTATTTTTTTTCCTTCTTGTTTTCTCGTTATAACGCCTTAATGTGCGTCATGATATCGGATATAAGAGAGTTGTTTTCTGTTATAACGATTAATTTTCTCATTATATCCAGCATAAAAAAGTTGTCCTAAGTTACAAAAGCTGCGCCAAGAGGTGGCACTATTGACCTGAATATAACTGATGGGGTGTTGTAGGCTATGCTGTATGTCCACTTTACTGTACGCGTTTGGGATAGAATAGGACCTTCCTCGTGATCCTATAATTTGTACAGTATTGTTCATTAGGCTACTGACATTTAATTCATTCATAAATGTTAAATGCTTGAATCAATATGACTGTTTTGTGTATTAAGTTCTTGTTAGATGCATGAGTTTCACCAACGCGTTTTGTGTAATAAAATAATAACTGCTTATTAAAACCATGGTTGACGTCACTGTATTCTGTTTGCGACTATATCTTTATTTGTGCTTCTTTGAGATACATTATTGTTAGTTAATAAACGGGGATGTTATGTTTATCTACAGTAGGACGGGCTTCAACGACGTAGGCTATTTGTAATTTGCCTCTTTTCCTTATTATTAATCTTTAATGTTAATCATTAAATGTATATTGATAAGAAATGTGACTTATATGTAAAGCGTATAGAGCTACTAATTCAGTGATGTCTACAGTTGTGTAATCTTTTGTAGAGTTTTAAATTTCTTTGTGGAAACCACACACACACACACACACACACACACATAGCTCCACACATGAACGCTCGTTTCAAAAGCAGCTCAATAGACCCCGCGGGTAACGCACATTGATAAATCAGTCACAGCATATAATGACTACTAAAAATTACAATTTATATATAATTTTCTTTCAAATAAAAGGAAAATTTAAAGTGAGTTGAATCCAAGCAGCTCTAAAATATTTTTAGAATAGTTCTGCATCCTGAAGGCTGTGTTTGCGGTGTTGCTTTGACCATTTAAACATGCTAATTACACAAACACATGTTTAGCGTACTGTCTCTGGAAATATCAACCGTGATTGATCAGCCTTTATTTTTGTATTGTAGGGAAAATTTGCTGAAATATCCACGACCTAGGCTACAGTAAGAGCGCATGGTTTATCTGTCCATCAGATGTGTGTCAAAGTTGAGTTCGTTACTATAACAACAGTAGATTAAACAATCATTGTAAAAAATAAAAAATAAACTGTCGTTATAATGAGAAAACAACTCGTTATGTCGATATCACAAGAAAATTAAGTCGTTAAAACGAGAAAAAAAAATCAGACTATTGCATGAGCGCCTTGAGGAAACCTTCCGTACTTACCCATACCGAATTGAGCTTGCAATTTACAAGGCAGACAGTTTTTACTAACATTTATGAAACACTGTTTCATGTATATGTACAAACACACATTTAAGCGCACAAAACAAACCTGTATGATCCGGACACAGCACGGTCTCCATCCACAAACATGAATTTCTGACTCAACGAGCCATGCACCTTCTGAGCTGAGCATGTAAAGAATGCGGCACCACCGATGCATCGCACCCGAAGATGCTACAAACACAAATTGTTATTCATACACTAACACACACAATCTACATATTTTCTCATTTTAAGAAAAGTCTACTAAACAGACATTAAAGCATGTGTCTTCTACTCACATTGAGGTGTCCTCTGTGCATGTTGGCTCTCTCACACATATGTAGGAAGTGCTGTATAGCTGCAATATCTATAATAATGTATATAGCTACTTTCTTTTTAAATCCAGCCTCTATTAGATCCTTGAAAATGTCAACGTCTGTGAAAACATCCATTACCACAGCAATCATCTGCAAAAACACAAATGGTTTTGTATTATTTATCGGTGTACAAATGATTATACACACAAAGGTCATATTCCAAGGAGTAAGTTCTCTTTATTAAGAAGACAACATGATGACATAAAACATCTCCTACACACCCTTAATCTATTGTACTACACCCATTAAGACCCATATCTCGTTATAAGCTCTCATTGTGTGAAAAGTCTTTAGATAAAGGAATCTCTTTGATTAAGAGAGTGTGTGTGTGTGTGTGTGTGTGTGTGTGTGTATCTTAAAGTGAGAGGGGGAGGAAGGGAATTTCTGCCGGTATGTGTCACGGGCCGAACTGCTGGGTTTAAGCAAGTTCTAACAAGACAAAGGAGTCAGTTGGAAACCAGTAAGATTGTGAAACGTGATGGATATTTGGACATTTAACATGTTTAATTTATTTTCTGCTAAACTCAATTCATTCCAAACAATTCCAGGTTATCGTTTTAAAAATTAATCAGCTTATAGGAGAAGAGTTGTATTGAATAGTGAGTGTTGACATTGATTATTTCCATCCAAAAAATTTTAATTATAACTTTATAATGTAAGATGATGTAAAATGTAAGATGAGTATTTAGCATATTAAAGACAAATATTAAAGAGCCAAACCATGATTATTATTTAGCAACTTAAATAGTTTTACAAGGGGGTCATATGATGCGTTTACAATTTTTCAGGTGTTACAAGCTTTTGGTGCATAAAGAAGCTCTGTAAAGTTGCAAAGACTAAAGTCTCAAATCCAAAGAGATATTCTTTATAAACGTCAGCCACTTTATAAGAGTCAGCCACGCCTACCTAAAACGGCTCGTTCTAACACGCCCCAAAATATCTACATCACTATGTGGGAAGATATGCATAACGCCACCCAAATGTTAAAAGGTTGTACACTTTTTATTCTCGTTCCCCCACTGTAGTATGTTGTTGCAGCCGCGTGTTGCCAGGTCGTGAAGACGCTGTGTGTTTCGTTGTTAAAGTGAAACTACTTTGTTTGGCCTTTCTAAAAGAGGACGATATCGATTCGTCATGACTGGAGCTGATCCGTGTTGGTTGCTGAGGAAATACATCAACTTTGAGCTGTGGATCGCCGGATCAGCTTTCAACATGGACGAAGCGGAGTCCAGCCCGGGATCATCACATGTGGTTGCCGCAAGCCCACCGGATGCTCCTCGTCGAATCCGACGGTCCTCCGGCCGTTCCTCACTCTAGACCCCGGCCTCTGCTAACTCTAGGCCGCCATGTGTGACGCTGTATTTCGTTGTGAAAATGAAACTACTTTGCTTGGTCTTCCAAAAAAGGACACGACTAGAAATCAGTGGTTAAAGGGTATTTACAACAGTTCAGAACAGCTCAAACCAAGTATTCAGATGTGTGCAGCGCATTTTATGACCTTATTTTGACTGTTTACTGATCCTGGGAGAGTTAGACTACAATGCCGGCTGTTCTGAATCAAAGACTGTAAGTACGTCTTTTATATTTAAAGCGTGTGTATAACTTTTATATTTAAAGCGAGTTTTTTTGGGCAGTGTAGAGTAGGGTTTATTGTTTGTCATTTCTCCGATCACAAATGTAGACATGGCTTTGTGTTTATGCGGCGCGATTCAATGCAACGTGTAAAAAGACAGTATTTAGTCATTATAATCCATAATTATGTCCACTGGATGCAACAAGTGCCTCGTTTATAACGGGTTTTAATGATTTTGTCTCTTCGCTCCGGCCGGACAGGGCATCACAATATGGTCAGCACGTAACATTTCCGTCACACGCTTGAGGTATTCGGCCAATCACAACGCACTGGATAGCTGGCCAATCACAGCACACCTCACTTTTCAGAACGATGAGCTTTGTAAAAATTGACGTGTTTCAAAAAGGCAGGGCATAGAGAGAAAATGATAACTACTGTCTCCGTATTGGGAAAATTAATGTTTTTTTTTTTACCTTTAAACCCCACCCCCCCCCCCACACCCTCCCCCCCGCATGAAACACATTTCATTACACCAAATACACCAAATAATGTTCTTTTTAGCAACGTCATATGACACCTTTTACACTTTTGACCAAAAAATGTTTTACACTTTTTGAGGTCCACAATTAAATTGTATTATTGTTCATTGCACTTATAAGCTGTTCTGAAGAAACTATTATGATGAAACATCAAGAAATGAATGTTACTTTTCCATTAGTTCAGAAATGTTTTCCCAAGAACGTTTCAGACATAGATATGTATGGTTTCTGTAACCACAAGACACTAGACTACAAGTTTGTCAGGATCTGAGAACAGAAATCGCTTTGACCTTGTGTAACCATAGCAACCGACGGCTGCTTCAGCATAAGTTTTGGACGACACAGTCAAAATAAGTGAACGCTGTCATTATGCAATTTAGTATAGTTTTACATATCACAAATCTGAAACCAAATCTCTTGTGGTTAAAATAATTGACATTTGCCAAAACTGGGTTGCGTTCACGATTTTGCACCATACTCACAGAAGAGCCTACACAAAGAACCGGGTCAGAACGGTTCTTTTTGAGAGTGTACAGTGTTTCTGTGGCTGACTGGCCATACAATCGTCCTTTTCAAGTTTCTCTAGATTACCCACCTTCTGTGCTTGCGCGATGGCCTTTCTCACAACCTCTTTTATATGCGTCGTCTGTCCGTCCACTGGCGGTTGCGTGAACACATTGACGCGCGTCACTCCGCGGTAAGAATTGCAGTCTGGCCATCCGAGGTCCAGATTCGGTATGGAGGTATCAGAGCGGTCCGGCCAATACTGCAATGAAATCGCACCGTCCTCTCCCTCTGTCGTACCATCTGGTTTTTGATGCTCAGAACCGGGTTTATACTCTTCTATGCTCCGACGCAACCACTCGAGTTCGGATTCCGACAGGAAAGGACGCAGCTCGTGCGCTTTCACATGGGCGTCAAACGCGTCGCGTCCTTTCGTAATAAGCGCTTCAAGCGCGAGCCGCTGATCCTCGCTGTAAAAAAACTCCGGTTTGGATTCATTCAGACGCCAGTTCACATGATTGTCATCAAGACACAGAACCTGAGAGAGAGCCATCGCGTTTCCACACACAAACCGAATTAAAGTTCTTATTTCTTCTCGTTATTATTATTTAAGTGTCACTATAATCCCAGAAAAGTATCAAAACTCTTAGTAAAGGTTGTTAACTTCTAGAAAACTCCTTTTGCAATCGAGGTAAAGGGTTTCCATGGTAAAGTGAGACCGATTTTTTTCTTGTCAAAAATAAAGCGGCTCAGCGATAACTTGCGCACCAAAAAGCTCGTTTTTTTCATAAAAATAAAGGCGATATTGTTTCTTAAAGTTATAAAAGATGCCTCATATGTTATTTGATCATGTTCCCCGAGCAGAGTCCTACTTCAGTACAGGACGCAGTTGACCGCTGAGCCGGAGATCATCTTTCAGTTAACCAACAGGTAGAATTGAACAAAAGCATCTCCACAGGCACTAGTGATTAGACACACCTCAGTCACCTGACCGGGAGGGCAAATACCACACAAAATCCGCGCAACAGACTGAAGCAAAGCAGCAGCTGAGAATCGAGGTTAGGGGTCTTTACCGCAAAAGCATGACCCTGAGACCCCGACGACGACGAAAAAAAAACAAGCTTCCGGATTGTTCACCAGAGGGTTGCAAGTTAAACAAAACTTTTTTTCCACGTCTCCCGATAGAAATAATGTCCTGAGTTTGTTGTCCAGTAAAGTCCTGTGGGGCTTTGTGTTACTGTGTCCTGCTTCGTGTGAGCTGCGAGAGAAGAAGTGGAGTTATGGTTGCGTGAGCAGCCGAATGTTACACGGTTGAGTCAGTCTTTGGGCGGGGTATCCGGGAAGAAAAAAGTTGCAGGAAACCAAAGAAGGTAAAAGAAACACTTCCTATTTCCTCCCCCCTGACTTTGTATAAGTAGGCAGACACTTAAATTGACTCCTGGGGCTAGTTGTCACACATGGAAGGTGCCACAAGAACTTTATTCTTAATCCATTTGTATTAATGTGCATTTTTTTCTTCTTCTAGCAATGGTTTTATATATCCTGCTATTCAGACAGTTAGCTACAGCTTCTGTTTGATATATTTGATAGTTTGATATAGGATTTGTATGTTACTATTTCCATTTTCATTAATGATTGTCACTGATTATTTAGTATCAGTTTGTTTTTTTAATCTTATTATTATTATTATTATTACGTATAATTAGCGAGGGGATTCTAAATGATTTGGCAGACTGATCACCATCCCTTTAGCTAGAGATTTTTAAGATAATGTATCTCAATATTTGTAGTAGTTTTGCATATCAGTGGTTCTGTTGGTTAATGATAAATACTATAGACAGATAAATAACAGGAGCCTTGAAGCATCTTGGAGCTGTGTCCAGTTCTTCTGGATTGAAGTCTGTCTCAGTTTGTTCGGTTTCTGATGTTATTAAAGACAGACTGCGAGTGATCGTGAGTCGAGATCTCTCTGTGGAGCCTGGCTGCTGTCAACTCTGTGCAAACAAAAAATCTCAGGATTATTACAATTAAGTGACAAAATGAATGTTGGAATGTAAAACTGATAATAGGACAACCAGGAAAAGAGAACGAAAATAACTGACTAAAACAGTCAGTTTTATGAAAATTTTATAAAAAATGCTAGGCCCCACTGGTACGCCACACTGTGTGTGTGTGTGTGTGTGTGTGCGTGTGTGTTGTGTATGTGTATATATTATATATATATATATATAATATCTATAAGATAGTATAGGATATATATAGGATACAGACCTTGACAAAAAGTATCATTTTTTCACGTTTTGTTATATGCTGTCTTGTGGTAAACTGCTTTAATTAAATTACTTTTTCCCCACATCACTCTCCAGCAAAGCAAAAACCAGGTTTTTAATGTCTTTGCAAATTTGTTAAAAATAAAAACTTAAAGCTGCAGTCCATAAATTTTTTTTTGGTTCAAAATGATCCAAATCAATATTTGAGCAAGTACCAGTCAGTGTTCAAAACAATCGCCTTACTTTAGCACGATTAACAATGGTTAGTTTATAATAATGTTTTCTAATCTGAGTGGCACGGGTAGGTTTTCGTGGGAAATTCGACCATGCTGCTGCGTCATTACGTCACGTCTATAAACACAAAGAAGTTTCCCGGCTAGTAGGCTATGGCATGTGAGGATCCTGCAGGTGGCGGATTCTCACAGCAGCCAGAATAATTAAATTTATAATTTTGATGGTGGATTGTAATCCATAAAGGATTATGTTTTTATGAAACACATGTGAATGAAATTAAAATATATTCCAGTTTTAAATGTGCTTCTGATTACAGATAGCTTGGAATTACACAAGATTTGTATTTTAAAGAAAAACAGTTCAAAGGGAGCATAGTTTGATTTTAGGGTTAAAATAATTTATTGGTATAAAATTCGAATGGTATTACAATTAGAGATTAGACTGTACAGAAACTGAAATCACACGCTAATACACACTATAGCGCATGCCTAATGTTGTTAAAATTAATAATTGAGAAGAAATTATAACAATAATAATAATTTGCATGGTTTGATGGTGATATGAGCTAAACGATCATTAGCGTGATTTATTGTAATGCTTTTTTCCTCAGTTGGTCAGAACAAACGTGGCAGACTTGTTATTTACTTGTTCAGATGACAATATTCTGTGAAAATTCTTATTTGGGTCATATATTCCAAGACGTTGGCTAGAATCTGTGATTGCAAAGTACAATAAATATCCACACCGCTGCGGTGACTGACTGCCACAATACTCCTCAAAACACAGATCATCCCCCCCCCATGCTGGAGCAGAGGCCGGCGCACAACCACGGCAAGGCAAAATAATACAGCTGCAATTGCAGGTTTCAAACGAGGTTGGATGGCGGCGACAAAGAGGAAAAAACTTACGTGACGGCAGCTTTAAATGATTCATTGTATATAATACTCAGACCCTTATTGGGACAGTTGAATAGCTCAAGGCATTCATATTGGGCTGCTGCGTATTGGAGAACAATGCACCGGAGATTATCTTAAATTAATTAAAAAACTATTTGCGATACGATAATGCTTAAAGTACCCGTGCTCAGATGAAACAGTTGTTTCGGCGACGGTCAGTATCGAGTCAGTCTTGTGAACTCTATAAATATCTTAGGTCATATTATATATAGGTTAGTTGTATGTATGTATAGTACCAAGAGTTCCTGTACAACCACCAACAGAATTCCTGTGTTTGCGCACACTAAGTCGGCGTGAATAAAGCTAATTCTGATTCTGATTTTAATAAGAAAGCACCCCTACAACAACATCTGAAAGTGAACGGTATGTGTTTTACCCGAGCATTACATAAAAATGTAATTTTAACAATGTAATAATTTTAACATGAGTTTAGGAACTGAAAAATAAAAAGGAAAAAAAATGCTGCGTAGTATTTACTCTTTGAATTCAATATGCACCGATTCTTATTTTAGCTACAAAAGTTATTTAGGTAAGAGCCGTGAGTGATTTTCTCTTTGTCTTTTGTTCATGTCCCCAAATATTGCAAACTGTAGCAATATGCATATTGCGATATATACTTTTGCGATATTTCGATAATGAACAGCCCTAATTCATATTGCTTGCTAGATGTTACTTCAATTCAATGGAGTTAACTTGTGCAAATTCAATTGAATGGGTATGATCTGGAAAGGCACACACATGTCTTAATAAAAGGTCTAACAGCGGATAATGCATATCAGAGCAAAAACCAAGCCCTGAGGTCAAATGAAATGCCTGTAGAGCTCAGAAACAGGTTTGCGTCAAGCCACATATCTGGGGAAGAATTCAGAAAGAAAGTCTGCTTCATTGAAGGGTCACAGAAGAATGTAGTCTCTGCTACCCTTAATGGAAGAAGTTTGAAACAACATGGACTCTTCCTAGAGGGCCTATTGGCAAAACTGAGCCATTGATGGAGAAGGGATTTAGTTAGTAGTGGAAGAGTAGAAGCAAAAGCTCAAGCACCAAAATATGAGATAGCCCTAAAAGAAAGACAACCAGTCCAGAGCATCAGAAACCTATCAGATCTGGACAGGAAGGTTCACCTTCCACAGGACAAGGACCTTGAGCACACAGCAAGAATGACTTATAGAAAACTCTGTAAGTTCCTTGAGTGCCTTTCAATCCCAATTAGAACCAATGCAATATTCTGAGAAAGAAATCCTGAAATGTGTGTTGCGCCCATCCAACAGGAAGAGAGCTGAGGGTGAAGATGAGTGGAGGAGAAGTATGGCAGATAATTGCCAAATGATGATGAGCAAAGCTTGTCGCATCAAACAAAAAAGTGTTGAGGCTGTAAAGGTGCTTCAGCTAAATATTTAGTTAAGGGCATGGATACTTATGCAATGTGCTTTTTTTTTAAAAATAAATTTACGAAGTTGTGAGAATTCTGTTTTTGCTTTGTCAATATGGTGTATGGAGTGTAGATGTGTGGAAAAAAAAGTAATTTAAAGAAGTTTAACCTAAGGCAGCAACAAAACGTGAAAAAAAAATGGAAGGGTGTGAATACTTTCGCAAGGCACTGTATCCCTATATATATATATATACACACATATATATATACATATACATATACATAAACTACATCATTGCATCTTTTTTTCCCCAGACACAGTGGCTTGCGTTGACCCTGAAGAGTGTGTAAAGGTGTGTGGTGCAGAGGTGGGCTGTTCCAACATTGCTTTTCCAAAACTGGTCATCGAGCTCATGCCCAGCGGTAATCAGAATCACTTTTTGCTTTTTCAAATTGTGTATATGTTTGAATTGTTAACATGTACTTTACCAAATGCATAGTCCATGGCATGGTCTTTTTAGCATAAATCATGCAATTGTACATGTGTGTTCCAGGCCTCAGGGGGTTAATGATCGCTGTAATGATGGCCGCTTTAATGTCATCACTGACCTCCATCTTTAACAGCAGTAGCACCCTCTTCACCATGGACATCTGGAAGAAGTATCGAAGAGGTGCTAGTGAGAAGGAGCTGCTGCTAGTTGGCAGGTGTTTACTATTTAAAATCATTAATCATTGTGTAATGCATAAAGGTTACTTGTCTAAGATCCAACATCATGGTGGTTTTTTTTTCAAAAGCACTTACATGAAAGAATGTAGAAATGATTCATAGCCTCAAAAATGCAGTATGAGTTAGACATCGAGGGGTAGATTAATCGTTTAGATTAGCTAATATTTATGCCCTGTCATTGGGTTGAGATCTATTTAAATGGAAATAAAACCACAAATATGTATTTATAGAACTAGAAAATGGAAGAAGACTAATAGTGAATAATATAAATTAATCAGCAAATATTACTAATAGGGTCCAATAGGATTTAGATTTTGTAGTAGAACTTAACTTTAAAGTCATTAACATAATGACTTTCATTTTCCATATTAAGAACTGTGGTTGAAACTGAAGATGATCATAAAATGTATGTCCATTTGTTTTCCCAGGATAGTGACTGTTATTTTGGTGGTGATTAGCGTGGTTTGGATCCCGATTCTTCAGAGTGCTAACAGCGGTCAGCTGTATGTTTACATCCAGTCAGTAACCAGCTATCTAGCCCCTCCTGTTACTGCCATTTTTGTAATGGCTGTTTTCTGGAAAAGAACTAATGAGGCGGTAATGCACACACATAAACACAGTCTGAGGCCTCACTTAGACTATGTACATATTGACATACCAAAATTAAACACTCACATGCATTCGAAGAAACCACTTCTCTCTCGTGAAGAAGGAATGTCTGCCTATTTTAATGTAGCACATTAGTGAGGGTGTGTGTATTTGTCTGTTAAAACACACAAAGAGTGAGTACATGTCTGAATGACAGCAAAAGAGAGCGTAACTTTCACTTGGAAGTGATTGATAAGATAGATACTTTTATTGTACAGAAAGTAGGTCACACCTTAATATAAGCCATTTTATTGGTGTCGCTGAGTCATTATATATTGTGTTTTTGAAATGGAAAACACATTGATAAGTCACACCCGTGTCTAAGCTGCATTTTATTTTTTCATTCAGTAAAATCTTTCCAAATGCGTGTGACAGTGGTCTTCTATCCTGTTTATTAGTATAATAATATTACAGTGAAAAGGATAGATAGATAGATAGATAGATAGGTAGATAGAGATAGATTTGTATCTATAGAGATAGATACAAAGAGATAGATCTCTTTGCTGGGAATAAACAAGATATATACTTAGAACAGGAGAAACATTGTGTGACAATGCAGAAAAAAAGGTCATGTGATTCGTTCGATTCTGTGAAATCCCCCCAAACCCAATGTGTTTTGAAAAATATGCTTAGAATGAATGTTTCAGAAGGATTGTGGTGTACAGGCTGATTATCTTGGATGTTTTACAAAGAACAAAACTGCAGTTTTCTCATTGACTGCATTAGAGTGACCGTATCGGCTCACATTGTCTGTAACTTAGCAAAAGATTAGCTGTTAGCCAGGCTGTTTAACAAAAGAATGAAAACCTGTCAAATTAAACATTTAAGAGCTTTAAAACTGGAAGGGTGGGATTTCAAAATGCCTGTTCGTTTGTACCCTGAAGGGTAATTTAGTGCAAAGTTATCCTCCATCCCCCATAGCAAAAAGGAAATACCCATTTTAGTTTGTGAGATCTCAGACAAGTATAATTGCTCTGGAAAAAAAGCCAGTAAGTAGAGAACTTTAACATTGGTTTAAGGTTAGGCCATGTTATGGCGAAAGCTAATGTCCCCCCACCCCCCCAAAAAAGAAGCCTGCCTAAAGAAACTAAAACTGGCCAGGTGACATTCATTGGGTAAGAAATAAATCGTTACAGTGAACGTATTTGTGTAAGTGCATCCGTGTGAGTCAGTGACACAAAATGTACAAGAATAAAATCAGTTTAACTTACATAATAGTTCATATCTACTGTCTTTACACGCAACACATTTTTGGCAAAACACTTGAATAAATATAACTGAAATATGACATGCTTCACAGGAATTGCTGTTTGTCAAGGGACTTTCACACCTCACTCCACCCTTTAGTACATTAAATAAGCACATAGGAGCCTGTCACGTCAGGAATCTCAGCTCAGAGTTCATTTAGTGCATCCTCTCAAGATACCTGAAATGTTTAAAAATATTATTAGTTTAACAGTCTCCCACGCTCATATAACACACTGAGTAAAAGGAACACCACTGTTGGTATGTAGAGCACCAGAGAATGATAAGTCTTCCTATCGCTCTAACAGTAGTGCATGACTCTCGCAACGCCTAGGTCATGGGTTCAATTCCCAAGAAACCGATCAAATGTGTATCTTAAATGCAATGCAAGTTGTGGATAAAAGTGTCTGCCAAATTCATAAACGTAAATGCTAAGAGGTTTCCTGAAGAGTTTTCCTCATGTGTGTTTGTTTGGTATTTTGTAAGCAGGGAGCATTCTGGGGCTTGATGGTGGGTCTAGCGGTGGGATTGACGAGGATGGTTCTAGAGTTTGTGTTTCCTCCCCCTCGCTGTGGTGTTTTTGACCCTGCTCCCTCTGTCTTGAGGAGTGTACACTACCTGCACTTTGCCATCATACTCTGTGCCCTGACTGTTATTGTTGTGGTGGTGATCAGTCTACTGACCCCTCCACCCACCGACGAACAGGTAATAGCATTTATGCCAGGTAATGCTTTCATAGATTTAAAAAAATAAGAATTATTAACAAATATAAAAAAATAATAATAATTCTTGTAGCTCCTTTTCTGAGTTCAGAAGGGTTTAACTACTGTTCAAAAGTTTGGAGTCAGTAGTTTTTTTTGTTTTATTGTTTTTTGTAGAAGTCCCTTAACCAATGCTGCATTTTGTGACCTAACAAATACAACTGACGACTGTAATGTATGAAATATTGTTACAATTGGAAATACTTGTCTTATAAGTTAATATATTTTATTATTAAGTATATTTTCAATGAATACTAATAGATTAATATATTTTATTATAATATATTTTATTATATTAATTTATTTCTATTGAATTTCAGCATCATTACTCCAGTCTTCAGTGTCACATGTCCTTCAGAAATCATTATAATATGCTTAAGAAACATTGTCACTATTATCAATGTTAAAAACAGTTGAGCTGCCTAATATTGTTGTGGAAAACTGGATTCTTTGATGAATAGAAGGTTTAAAAGAACAGCATTATTTGAAATGGAAATCTTTTGTGACATTATAAACATCTTTACTCTCACTTTTGATCAATTTAAAAGGGGTTGTGACCCAAAAATGAAAATTACCCCATGATTTACTCATCCTTAAGCAATCCTAGGTGTATATGACTTTCTTCTTCGATGATTCCATCAGAGGTATTGGATATTATATTAAATTTTAATGATTATTATTATATATACTAATATATTATAATAATTATTTATGAAAAATTGTCGCTGGCTCCCAAGCGTTATCATTTTGCAGTAAGGTGGGCTGTTTGTTGACAGTTTCCATAAGACGTGAAATAAAGTGCGCGCATCTGTAATAAAATGTGCCTCACATGGCTCCGGGGGGGTGAATGAAGGCCTTCTGTAGTGAATCCATGCGGTTTTGTAAGAAAAATATCAATATTTCAAACGTAAATCTAGCGTAGCGTTAGTTCTGGCAGGTCACGTTAGTCAAGCTCACATCAGCTGACTCTCAGCTGATCCCCATCAACCTATGGGAATACGACACCTATCTAAGTATTCACACATAAGGTCAAGCAGTAGTATCAGCAGTTTTCGCATTGCTCAATAGCTAATTACCCCCTCCATCCCCAGCTCCTCCTCTGTCAGTCAGGATTCAGCCTTATGATTCTCCTTAAATCAGACTCATTCTAAAATGTGTACATACAATTATTGAACTTTAAAGATATATGCAATACATTTATGTTGGTTCTGTTATGTTTACCCTAGGGGGTTATCACTGCTCTCACTGCTCTCATCCATGCTAGGCTGCATGGATGCGCAGGGAGTTCTTGCCCAGAACGGAACCATACCGCCAATCCAAACTGTATGGTAATTGTCAATCATCTTTGACGATAGTGGTCCTGACAGAATTAAAACTTTTCTCTCACTTCCGCTCTCTGTCGTACGTGGAAGCCGTTCCAGGCGGATGACGCAGGACGTGTGCGCAGCACACGCCTCTGATCTACGCTAGTCTCGTGAGTTTGTTTACAGGAGCAAAGGAAGCAAAGTTTCCTTACTTTTGCAAAGGAAAACCAGTCTCCTCTTGGCTTATATCGAAATCCTCCGACATTTTTCTTTACAAATCCTTGGTATGTACTTCTAAGGCCCTGTCCCAAATGGCACCCTAAACACTCCCGGTCTTCCTCTGAGTCCGCACTTTCGTGATGTAATGCCGCTTTGACTGCCAGGTAGAAGTCGTTTGCGTAGCTCGCAGGCTTGCGGGCTCAGCAGAAGTGCGCATCGCGGGCACATAGCGGCTGCAAAGGGGGCGCTCGCAAGCACCCTTTGAAAGATAAAATGACGAATGGGACACTCTACGGTCTTGTGGACTTAACGGACACGCGCACGCAGCGGCCATTGTAAGTCCTCAAGACTGATGCCTTGTCCAAATACCCACACTTGCGGTCATTGCACTTGACCACTTATATGACGTATTTCCTGTATTTGGCCAAAGTGTTCAAGTGAGCATGAAGACCACAATTGTGTGTAGAACTTTTCATTACCTGATGGGACACACTTGTAGTGTTGTAAAAATGCAAGTGTTTACATAGCTTTATTTTAATTTAAATTTTAAATACTTTGCATTTTAAAATCAACTTCTAAATGTCTGTTCAGTAGTCCCTATAACATGACAATTTAATTTTGTGGTGCTTCTAAATAAGTGATAAAAAGCAGTTGCAAATGTTGTACAAAATAAATATCACCACTACTCATCTTTGCACCAATAAAACGTAAAAACACTGTTTTTCTACCAAATTATATGTAATATCTAATTATTATATTAATATTTAACTTGCATTGGAAAGGTTTCCGTGACCTCTCGCGAGATCTCGGCAAAAAGTCTCACGATTTATTTCCAGAATATGATGCATGATGGGATACACTAAGCCTCGAATAGCGCTCCGGAGCAGTATTCGAGATAGTGTGCGTTAAGGGCACTGCGCTCTGGCGTTTTTAAGACCTGGGACAGTCTTGCGCACTTACTTCCTGTCGCGCGCACGCGCTCTCAAGTGGCCAAGAACGCAAGTGTGGGTATTTGGACAAGGGGTGAAAGTGCACATGAAGTGTGCTATTTGGGACAGGGCCTAATTCGTGACCGGCGTTTTGTTTTGTGCTCTCTCCGTGTTCGTCACTAATCACGCAAAACACTGACGTCCTACGTCATCCGCCGGAACTGCTTCCGCTTATGACAGTTAGATAAAGTGAGAGAGAAGTGTTTATTACGTTTGAAATATGGGTATCTTTTTTTAAAAATCGCATGGATTCACTACAGGAGATCTTTATTCACCCCCCAGGGCCACGTGAGGCACGTTTTATTATGGATGCGCGCACTTTATTTGACGTCTTTTGACTGTTCAACAAAAAACACCCGCCCAGGACAACATAAGTTGGAATAACTTAGCCAGGACAATTATTAATATAACTCCGATTGGATTTGTCTGAAAGAAGAAAGTCATATACACCTAGGATGCCTCGAGGGTGAGTAAACCACAGGCTAATTTTCATTTTTGGGTGCACTAACCCTTTAATGCATCCTTGCTAAATATAGTGTTAATTTCTTTCAGTAAAACCTTACTGACATCAGACTTAAATAGTACTGTACTTGATGCAGTATGTGAAACAGTTTTGCATTATGCAAACAGTAGTGCAATATGCTACATTGTTGCCACATTACCTCATTGCAAGCATGTTTAATTCTGCAATTTACTGGTTTATTTTGCTACAGTTTTGTTCAAAATTGTCTCAACTCTTGACAGTCTGATCAAGTAAAGAAAAGAGCTTAAATCATTGCTGATATTAATTTCACTTCATTTGTTTGACTGGAAATGAAAGGTTCGGTCAAGTGAATTGCATTACAGGCTACAGAATTAAATATTCAGAAAAAAAACCTGTGCATTATATACTGCAGAAACAATAAAAAATAGTATAGTAGTATGCCATTTCAAAGATACCCTAGCCTCGACAGTATTTATAGCCACCCAGTATACTATGCTATTCTCTTAGTATACTATAGTATACTCTTAATTGTACTCGTAGAATTCTTAATCAATCCCTTCCTTTGAGATTTGTTTGAAATTTAATTGATTTACTAAATTCAATAAAACCCCATAGTATACGGTATATCATGTCTCAAGTGGCTTGTGTTTGATTTGGTTTCAGACACATAATCTTACCTGGTGGACTTTACATAACAGCACCGAGAGAGAAATACCTGTACAGAAAGTAGCTACTCTTAGCTGCAGGACAGACGGTATGGAACACACATTTGTTTCATGATATTAGTGAGGACATCTCATAGACTTCCATTGTTTTTAAATTGGGTTTAGTGATATTTTCTATCACCTAAACAGAACTCTAGCCCTTAATATAACTAGTTTTAAATAGAAACATGATTTGGCTGATTTATACAGCAAGCCTCATAAACTAGTGAGGACTAGTCACTATATTAGTAAGGACATTTTTGAATAGTGAGGACATTTTGGACTTCACAAGTAGTCAAACACACACTAATCCAGCTTCCTAATACAGAACGGAGGTGTGTAAGGAGTTTACAGCATGATAGATCTCATGAGGATTGTTGTGGCCCATTCATCAGGGTGTGGTGCTGTTCTACATATGTGTATCAGTTGACAAAACAAAAGTGTCTTATATGCGTGAGAACACACACAAGGAACTGAGAAAAATACCAATTGTCATTTTCTTGGTTTTGAATGAAAGCTTACTGCATGCAGTGGATTATTTTACCAAACACAACGTTAGAAAATTGTAATGAAGTTTAAAATTAATGTCTCAGCATGCAATCATGCAATATGTGATTTAAATCAGCTATAAAGCCTTTTAAGTACTGTAAGTCAGGTTTTCAGGTTTTTGGTATTCCTTCAAGAACCTTAGAAAGCATGTAAATCCCATAGTTTATGAACATGCAATCATTCAGTACTCTAGTATAGAACAAAGCACTATGGTATTACCATTTGATACTATCACTGTGCAGCTCCCTTGCTAGTTAATTTCACATTCAGCATTTTTGTTTAGGCTGTGAGTCTGTGTGCAGGGGTAAGTGTGTACGCACCACTGGGTTCTGTAGCCCTCGACCTGGACGATTTGCAACCGGGACACCACCTCCTATAATTCACAGCACCAGAGAAGATCCCTTCTGGTCTCGTTTCTGTTGTGTCAATGCCATCATTCTCATGTGCGTCAACATCTTCCTCTATGCTTACTATGCGTAACACATACCGCCACACACATAGTTTTTAGTTTTTTTGGTACAAATGCATCACCTAGACTTCTGATAAGACTTTCTTGCAATTGCGAGTATGTATCTTACTATCACAACCTTTTTTTTTTCTCAGAATTGCAAGTTTATATGTCGCAATTCTAACTTTATATCTCACAATATTTTTGTTCTCAGAATTGTGAGAAAAGAAGTCACAAATACCTTCAAACCTTCAATTTTTTATCCCATGGAGGAAACAAGCTTCCATAAAATCCCTTTAAATTATTGGGCTACATAAAATATTTTATAGATTGTGTTTTAATAGTTGTTCAGTTAGATATATATATAATGCATATATGCACTGCGTAAAAGAACTGTATTTGAGAATAGATCAAAAAATAAATGACCATGAGTTTTCTCACAGTGCATGCTTAAAAGGTAATACGTTACGCTTATAGTAAGAGCTTATGTTTGATAAATATGTTCACATTGACTGGGAAAAAATAAATATGCTCATTAGATACTCCCAAAGATGTGGGTGTAAATTTAACTGCCATTTTGCTTCTTGGAAATTAATGATCTGTGATTAAACTGTAATTTTTTTGTACAGCATGTCAATGACTGTAATTTGTGTCTAAATCATTATTTCAACAATAGTGTGAGAGTAGCCATTAGTTTATATGATTGTAAGAACAGCTTGTGAATGATTTTAAGAACAGAAAATTAGGGTGGGTTATAAGAAACGCTAACTGTTAAATATTTGTGGGTGTTCATGTTTAAATTTTTTCTCTTCATTTATATTGTTTTATTGTTAATGTACAAATGAAAGTTGACACATTAAAATCACAAAGCAAATGTGTAAACCAAGTGTTGTTGTTTTTTTTAGCAGATTTGAAACATTTTGGACTAGATATACTAAATCTCCTTTACATTTGGAATACAAGTACAAGCAATACACTTAGTAAATAAAAGTTTATTTTTTTTCCCTTGAGTTGACAGTTCATAGAGACAATATGTGCTTGTAAAATACATCCTTACATCATCACACAATATTACACCTGACATTGCTATATTTCTACAAAAGTTATAGATTTAAAGTGTCTTATCATAACACAACATAAATAGCAATGCTTGCTATCTAAACGTGTACAGGCAATTTATATGTTAATAGGTGTAAAGTTGAGTCAGCAGTTTAACTGTCTCATATTTTATTGCAATACATGTCAGAACGGCAGCGTGGCAGCTAAGCCTTGCTTGCTGATATACGGTATATTTTGCATATCATTGAACAGCAGGAGTATTTTCAAGGGAAAAATACGAGTTTAACCTTTAATTTTACACATCGTACATGATGTAAACGGCGCTATATGTTCCAAATGTTTTCACATGGCATAGGTGGATCCAACATTTGTTTTCCATTAGAACATCAGTCAGCGGTCTTCCTGAACAAACATATGAATGATAACAGTCAAATAACTTGCTCTCACTCTAATAATAGGTACAGAAATTAATTTACAAAATACATACACACACACACACACACATACATACATACATATAAATACT
This sequence comes from Sinocyclocheilus anophthalmus, assembly GCA_018155175.1. Lineage (NCBI taxonomy): Eukaryota > Metazoa > Chordata > Actinopteri > Cypriniformes > Cyprinidae > Sinocyclocheilus > Sinocyclocheilus anophthalmus. The sequence continues at coordinate 236,262 of JADLZN010008139.1, read as the reverse complement.
GTATATATATATTAGGTATCCTATACAATACTTTTTATAATCACCTCTGTATTTAACAACATAAATACATTTTCTGTTGGTTTTTTTCAATGAGTTGTTAAATTATTGTTTAGGAAATTAAATTAGCAATTTATAATAATTACTAGAGGTCTAAATTAAATTAATCTGGTAATTATTTCAACATTACAGTAAAAAACAAAAATCAAATAAATGAAAAAAGGTAAAGTGTGTCATTTCTGTGGCATTTAACAGAATTACAAAAATAAATGTGACAGACACTCACCCAATATGCCATTGGATGATCAAAATGATAGCCCCATCCCAAACTTACATCATTGGTTGAGCAAATGTTTAGATAGCACCACGAAGCCACAGTGTTTACAGAGAAATCAACATGCAAATGATTTAAAGTTGTCTCTGCATATTAATCTGGGCCTGGAGAAAGTAATTTCACAGAAATAAATACATTTTTTAAATCCCAAAAATTGTCATTAGTAATCCTCAAAAGTATGTTTATGGCATAAGCACAATAAAGAAAAAAAATGATAAAATAAATATAATATTTCCCAAGCTCATGTATATAGAACTTTATATTGAATAAAAGAAATACATAGTAGGTCTGACTCACTTCTGCTTGAAAAAAAGACATGATAATGCATCAGTGAACGAAAGTGCAAAAAAATGCAAGGTTGATACTCCAATTCTAATGTCATACCTTTGTTTGAAAGGACTTTAAAGTATTTGAAAGAAGAATAGACAGGAAGCTCAGATAATGGCTGATCAATTGTTATGTTCATTAAAGGTGTTATAAAACTGGTTTGTTGACAAGTTATAACTGATTTCTGATTTGCCTTCTGACAGCGATCAACAAAGAAGATGATGGGCAAAGGTTGACCTTTGACACATAAGGTTAAATTTAAGCCTTAAAAACCATAATCACCTGATACACCAAACATTGATGAATAAGGCTTAGTTTACCTTCAGATTTATGAAGAATATGTGTGACTGATGAATATGTCTTGGGCTCTCATCCAGTGAGTTTGACTGTACAGGATGGTGACACACATAGCTGAAATTCAGTGATAAATTGGCTTCACATACTCTGGTGGAAATACGCCCACTCTTCCACGGCATCGCCCCCTCCAGCACTGAGCATCCGAACAGTCGAGCAGGTCGATGACATCACCGCGCAAGAAACGTAGATGAGTCGCATGATTAGATGTGAAGTCAAAGAGGGCATGGGCATGACGTGGCCTCTGAAACAGAAACACACACACAAATGACGGACATGACAAGACTGTGCACTGGATCAGCAGTCAAACAAAACATAGTCCTACCTACGAAAACCTGTTTCCACCTCAGAGTAACAATACAACGTGTTAGAAAGTCACATTGTTTGATTTAAAGACATGACTATGAGAAATAAAGTCGCAATTACAAGAAATAAAATCTAAATTTAGGAGAAATAAAGTTGCAATAGTCACAATCATGAAAAAATAACTGTAATTATGAAAACATATTTTTCAATCTTAGAAGAAATACAATTGAAATTTAGTAGAAATAAAGTTGTAATTGTGAAATACAGTCATAATTACAAGAATAAAGTTGCAATTAGGAGAACATTTGCTACAATTGTGAGATATAAAGTTACGACTGTCAAAAATAAAGTTGCTAATGTAAAAAACAAAGGTCGCAATTAGAAGAAATAAAACTAAAATTTAGGAGAAAAGTTGTAATTGTGAGATACAATTACAGGAAAAAAGTTGCAATTATGGGAAAAAACGTCTCACAAAAACACATTTGTGAGATGTAAAGTCATGCATGTTAGAAATCAAGTCACAAATTTAAGGAACAAAGTTGCAATTAGAAGAAATAATATAAAAATGTAGGAGAAATTAATTTGCAATTGTAAGAAACAGTCACAATTACAAGAAAAAAATGCATTTATGAGAAAAAGATCTCAATTATGAAGTTGCCACAGTTGTGAGATATAAAGTCATGCTTATCAGAAATAGTGTCACAAACGTAAGAAACAAAAGGTTGCAATTACAAGAAATAAAACTGAAATTTAGGAGAAAGAGTTGCAATTGTGACATACAGTCACAATTATAGGAAAAAAAGTTCAAAATATCAGAAAAATGTCTCAATTATGATGAAGATTCTACAGTTGTGAGATGTAAAGTCATGCTTGTCAGAAATAAAGTCACAAATGTAAGAAACAGTCACAATTAGAAGAAATTAATTAAAAAAGTAGGAGAAATTAATTTGCAATTGTGAGATACAGTCACGATTACAAGAAAAAAGTAATAATTGTAAGAAACAAAGTCACGACTGTGAGATATAAAGTCATGGCTGTCAGTAATAAAGTCGCAAATGTAAGAAACAAAGTAAATTATGAGAAATAAAATCTAAATTCAGAAGAAATAAAGTTGCAATTGTAAGAAACAGTCACAATTACAAGAAAAAAGTCTCAATTATGAAGTTGCCACAGTTGTGAGATATAAAGTCATGCTTATCAGAAATAATGTAGCTAATGTAAGAAACAAAGGTTGCAATTACAAGAAATAAAACTGAAATTTAGGAGAAAGAGTTGCAATTGTGACATACAGTCACAATTACAGGAAAAAAAGTTCAAAATATCAGATAAACGTCTCAATTATAAAAAAAATTGCAATTATGAGAAAAAGTTTACATTTGTGAAAAAACAGTTGCCAGAACTGTGAGTTATAAAGTAATGACTATGAGAAATAAAGTCACAAAACAAAGTTGCAATTAAAGAAATAAAATCCAAATTCAGGAGAAATATAGTTGCAATTGTAACTTCTGAAAAAACACTGACACAATTGTTAGATATAAAGTCACAATTTATGAGAAATAAACAAACAAAATAACTCTGTGAAAACTGGCATCCATAGGTAACCCTAACCCAAAGCTCAACTCTAACCTTTAACCTTTAACTACCTCTAAACTCAGCAATGATATACTGATTAAGGAGGGGTCGCGTTTTTTCAAAGAGATCATAACAAATATCAGCAACAGGATATGATGTCAAGCTCAATCCATGTAGGTTTGCATTGTGCATTGAGCCAAGAGATCAACGTTTCATTTTATAACCTTTATTGGACAGACATCCTTTCGCGTCGCAAATTTGTAGATCAGAGTTCACCAGAGTTAAACTTTGGCACCTCGGTAAAAAAACATCATGTGCTCTTATACATGTGACAACTCTTACAGTTAATGATCCCTCGGGCTCTTTCAGGAAGACAGTTCTCTCTTTGGCAATGCTGTTGATTTTGTAGAAGTCCACCAGCTGGTTGAGGGAGCTGAAGACTTCATCCCATATGAAGAACGGCCCTAGTCCATCTTTCAAAACCTTAAAGTGCTGCACATGGTCCCCGTAACTAGAGAGGGGGGGGGGGAGAGAGAGAGAGAGAGAGAGAGAGAGAGCGAGTGAGAGGAGAGAGGAGAGGAGAAAGGGTTACTTACCTTCAAGATAAAGGGGTAGATCTCGGCTTGACTTACCAGTTTATTATATCAAACATAACAGTGTCTGATTAAAGGTTTTGCCTAATAAATCACAGTTTGACATTTCAGCTGTCAGCAAATTCTTGCATCACAATGATGCAGAAGCAGAGAGTTTAACTTTAGTCAAATTAGACTTTGAACAAGTCAGTGCTTATCTCCTGTAGATATATTAAAGAACATTCCTCTCAGAAAATCAAATGCTCATTACAGGACATTAAACAGCATATTAATATTAAAGATGTTTAAAATTAAACAATCCAGTCAATATGCAACCATATAATATCTATGCATATTCAATCAAGATCCAAAAATACATTATATGCATTGTCTATATGTCCTGTAAGTATGTGAAAAATGTTTTAAAATCAATAACTGTTTTCCAAAAAACATAATTAGCATTAATATTTGCTCCTCTTCTATTACTCTTCAGTGCATTCAGTGAGTGCTAGCCATTGTACATATCTGCCAATATTATAAAATGTTATTTTCATTTTTTGTATAATAATTCTAATCATTTGCATGTTTTTTAAGAAATATTTTATAATAAATATGTTTTTACATATGGATTTATATATAGTTGCCTAATATGTTTGTGAAAACCATGATACCTTTTTTTTTTACAGGAACCTTTGATGAATAGAAAGTTCAAAAGAACAGAACTATTTGAAATTTTAAAGGATGCCTATATTTAAAATATAAATCTTTTGTAAAATTCTGAACATATTTACTGTCACTTTTGATCACTTTAATGCATCCTTGTGGAAAAAAAGTCTTATATCAGAAATAACTAAATTTGGAATTCTAAATCTAATTTAAAACGGGAAATATTAAAGAAACATTTAGGTACTGTTTTCAAATAATTGGTTAATTCGTTCATTTATAAAAAATAATAAATAATAAATAAAATAAATAAATAAAAGCTAAATGGAAATGAACTACATATAGTTTAGTACCTCTCTGTCTGTATTAGAAAATGTTATTTATTTTTCTAATAATTTTCATTTGTTTATTTGAAAAATATATTGCTGCATTATACAACCCATGTAAGTTACAAAATTACTTTGGAGAAAATATAAATGTAAGATATCATTTTTAAAATTATTGATTAATCTTATTTTGATGAAGGTCCAATATCAATCATTCTACAGAAAAAGACATTTGAAAAAATGCTATTAATTGTTTATGGGTTTCTGAGAAATGTGCAGGCACTGACGCACACCCTGTGCCTGCAGCAGGTGTCTTTAATCACCCGGCGGCTCCACCCTGCCACACCTGCTCTTAACCTGTGTGGGTTTTGCTCACACACACACACACACACACACACACACACACACACACAGAGATGCATACATATCCACGCCATATGATGGATCACTCAGCGGACCTTTTTTATTTTCTTTTTTGTTCAGACAGAAATGCTGACAGAATGAGGAACTGCCTCAGGGATGTGGATTTGTGTGTGTGTGAGTTATACTGAAGATCATCAAAACAACATGGCATGTTTAGGGAGAGCAAGACTGAGTCAGTATAATCACAGTCATTAGATATGACTTATACCAGAGCCATATTAACAATTCTCAGACTCCAACTCAAACTGTCTCACATTAATTGTCTGATTTTTGTGTAGCATTATGGTTTCTGTATTTACATTAAGCTTTTAATCTGATATAATGACCCTTTTTGTCATTTTCTATAGGTTCAAAGAGCCTAAATATAGATAAAGTTTGGGAATAGTAATTTTTTTTAAACAACATTTAATTGATTCATTCCTGTGAGGTCAAAGCGGTGTCAAATGATTCTTTAGAAATCCTCTATTTGCTGATGAGAAACATGTCGTGGTCTGGATTCAATACCCCAACCGTGGAAACCATGGTACCGTTTTTTTCAGATTTTGGGGAAGAGAAGGTTAAAAGAACAGCATTTATTTAACAAGGACTAAAATCATAAATGTCTTTACTGTCACTTTTTATCAATTCAATTCTTTTTTGCGGAAAAAAATTATTAATTCTTTAAAAAAATAAAGAACTACTGACTCCAAACTTTTGAATGGTAGTGTATGACACATACAAAAATGACATCTTATACCATATCTGTACTGTATGTATTTCTATATTAGTCCAAAAGTCCTGTTGGAAAATCTTTCATTCAAAATCAAATTTCAACCTGGAAATATAGGAATGTTTTTAATAACACGTTCAAGCTAATTTTTCAATTAAATTTGTTTAAATAAAAAATATTAATATACAAAATAATAAATAAAATAAAAAATAAATTAAATCTAAAATGGAATTAAATTCTTTAAATAGATTTTGTACCCACTGTATATATATATATATGTGACCCTGAACCACAAAACAAGTCTTAAGTTGCACGGGGATATTTGTAGAAGTAGCTAAAAATACATTGTATGGGTCAAAACTATCGATTTTTATTTTATGCAAAAATCATTAGGATATTAAGTAAACACCATGTTCCATGAAGCTATTTATTAAATTTCCTACCGTAAATATATCAAACTTAATTTTTGATTAGTAATATGCATTGCTAAAAACTTAATTTGGACAACTTTAAAGGCGATTTTCTCAAAAAAAAAATTTTTTTTTGCATCCTCAGATTCCAGATTTTCAAATAGTTGTATCTCTGCCAAATATTGCCCTATCATAACAAACCATACACCAATGGAAAACTATTTATTCAGCTGGGTGAAAAAGGTCATATGTATATTATGTGTTTTATACATTTACAAAAGTGATTTTATATTCACAGAAAGCATAAATGCAAGCGTCTACTTTAATGTTTCAAATAACTTTTGTGAAAATAAAATGTCAAAATATGGGTGAAAGAATGTTCTGTCGTCATTCAGCGTAACAGATATATTTATGTAAAAATGAAACAACATACTTGTTCAGACATTTACTTATTAAAATATATAAAAGAATAAGTGACAACACTAAATTGTATTAAAAACATCTGGATGACAAATGGGTAACACCTATGTGAATGATTAAATAAAAATAATTTTAATGTCATCTAATGATTCTTGTTCTAAATTTACCTGAGAAGATTTTTTTTTTGTTATGTAAACTATTGTGTTTGATCCATGTACTGTATGACCCATGTATTCCTGTATTATGACTAGTCAATATAACATTCCAGCTGTGCTAAATTACACAATAATTTAACAACTGATGCAAAACACCTGTTCCGAGCACATCCCCAGAGGGGATGATATATAAACATTTCCTTAAATTTCTATTTTAATGTACATTTGTTAATGATCTTTTACGCATTAACATTAGCTAATCTTCCTAAATCAATTCAAGCAGTTTTTATACAGGGGTCCCTGGGTCTGTAAAAGTTGAATTACGTGCACATATAGTCGATTATAACTGTAATATTCTCTCTTTCCCTCTCTTTTGTTTCTTTCTTTCTCTCTCCCTCTCTCTCTATCACACACATGTAAACACACACAGAAACATCTGTGATGGCCTCAAGCTTGTTAGGAAGCGCTAATACATGGCAGAATTGGATTCATTGTGCTGCGATTGTGTTGCAACTGTCCCTCGATTTCTCTTTCTATTTCTTTCTCTCTGTCTCAGTAGGATTTGACGTTTTAGGTCAGGTCTTCAGAGGTGTACAGCAAAGTGATGTAAAAATAATCAATGCATGTCCACCTTCCCAACGCATGCCAACATTTTCAAAAGAATTCTACATTGAGTTGTAAATAAAAGAAGAAAAGAAAAGGTGTTGATGCTAAGGCACGCATTACTATTATTATTCTTTATACTTAAGGTTAAGGGGATTGTTCAAGTATTATGCTCTAGCACTTCACCATTTGTGCCACAGAAATGAATGATACCTGAAGTCATACGGCCTATTGTTTTTAAGCAATTTGCTTGGCAACTAGTGGACAATAAAACAGGTGGAAAAAATCTGACTTAAAAGAATAGTTCACCCAAAAAAGAAAATTCTGTCATCATTTACTCATCCTCAAGTCGTTCCAAACCTTTATGAATTTTTTGATGTTAGCTCAAAGAACCAGTATGTGTAACCAAACTTGTCGTCGGTAGCCATTGATTCAACATTTTTTCCATACTATGGATGTCAATGGCTACGATCAACTGTTTGGTTACCAACATTCTTCAGAATACATTCTTTTGTGCTCAACAGAAGAAATAAACGAATCGTTTTAAAACTAACGATTACATGATGACAGAATTTTCATTTTGGGTGAACAGTCCCTTAATAGAACCTTAAAGGGATACTCCACCCCAAAATGAAAATTTTGTCATTAATTACTCACCCCCATGTCATTCCAAACCCGTAAAAGCTCAGTTCGTCTTCAGAACACAATTTAAGATATTTTGGATGAAAAACCCGGGAGGCTTGTGACTGTCCCATAGACTATCAAGTAACTTACACTGTCAAGGTCCAGAAAAATATCGTCAGAATAGTCCATCTGCCATCAATGGTTCAACCGTAACGTTATGAAGTGACGAGAATACTTTTTGTATGCAAAGAAAACAAAAATAACGACTTTATTCAACAATTCGTCTCCTCTGTGTCTCTCCGCATCACCGTAGCGCCATTTTGGAGAATATCCACTGAAAGCAAGCAGCGTACGCTATTCTGTGTCAGCCGCGCTGCACGGATGCGCTGTTTTCATTCAAATCAAAGCGTAAATACACGTAGAAAACGTTTCCTTGTGTCGCGGGCTTTTTATACAGTCTATGGTCGCGGGGCTTTTGTACGGAATAGCGTGAATATTCTCCAAAAGGTGCTACAGTGATGCCGACAGACTCAGAGGAGACGAATTGTTGAATAAAGTCATTATTTTTGTTTTCTTTGCATACAAAAAGTATTCTCGTCGCTTCATAACGTTACGGTTGAACCACTGATGGCAGACGGACTATTCTGACGACATGTCTTTCATACTTTTCTGGACCTTGACAGAGTAATTTACTTAGCAGTCAATGGGACAGTCACAAGCCTCCCAGTTTTCATCCAAAATATCTTAAATTGTGTTCCGAAGACGAACGAAGCTTTTACAGGTTTGGAACGACATGGGGGTAAGTGATTAATGACAAAATTTTCATTTTGGGGTGGAGTATCCCTTTAATAGGCTTTTTTGACTTGGACTGTCACCACCTAGCAACAAACATTCAAGCAATAGCCTAGCTATTCCATATAGAGGTTTTCTAGAAAGTGTTACGAAATGTACTTTTTGGTTGGAATATCTAAAAGGTTTCAGTTTCCACCTAGAGAACTCTGAACTGTTTAAATAGGTTCTGAGTGCTGTGAGCAAAAGATTACATCACAGCAACACGCTACCATGCACTTCACTCTAATTAGAGTGAGTTAATGAAGAACCAGCTAGGGTAACAAGGACACACATTACACTTGCATATGCGAGTACGCACACGTCTATTGTCGACGTTTGCATGCAGCAAATGCAGGGAATAATACTAACAAGCCTGAATAGGGAACACAATATATGAAGCATACATGTTTGTGGTGTTCTGTATAGTCCGGTGAAGGCAGGTTTCATTTGTAAGGGTGCTTCTGACCTGACAGACACGGAGAACTCTCCCAGTGTGCTCTCGCTCTCCCTAATGAGAAACGCTCCACACTCCAGCGGTCTCAGACGGTTTTCTGCTGCCTGCCGTGAAATTCCGCCCACAAACCACCTGCAAAGTACAAGCTTAGCTGTCAGTTCAACATCATATTGTATATTTATGGATTGAAAGGGGACTACTGGTACAGTACACTTTAAAAATGATTCTTTCATCAAGTAAATAATTTTCAGAAATCACTCAGAAATTGCTAGTAAAGCTAGTAACATTGAATTAAATGTGAAATTCTGAAGTCTGAAATAGTATTTTCTCATCAAAAAAAAAATATCTACAATAATATTGTATGTGACTACTTTGAAAAAGAACTTTTTAAAGTGCATGATTGTAGTACAGCTTTCACGAGCAGCATCTTGATGCAGCATTTCTATGTTTGAAGTCAAACCAGCAAGTACAAAATCTTAACGCTTTGTTGTTGTTCAAATAGGTCTACACTGAAAAATTGATTTGTGGTTTAGTCCCAGTCTGTCTATTCCCAGCCTGCACCAGGGCATGAATAATTAACATGGTTGCATTGTTTGACCATTTGCCAGTTATATTTACTTTGTTGTTGCTGATTTTGTTGTCACATTTATTATCTTGAGATGTCCGGATACGTTTATTCCTCTGTTAAAGAGACTAGTTGGTTGTTTTTCGAGTCTGTTTCATGTGTTGAGGTTTACAATATGTGACTTTTTAAAGTATTTTGTGAGTGTTTTTTTTTGTCTCAAGCACTTTCCATGTACATTTAGAAAAAGCACATAATACTGAATAATTTAAAATCACATAAATAAAGGGAATAATCTGCTCTTGATTTGATCTAAAAAAGGCCACTATTAAATATACATTTATGCATGTGGGATGTAATCTTTTACATTGCATATTAATGTATATTTGATCAGTTCATACATTCCCTGGGAACTGAACCTATGAGCCTGGTATTGTTTGTGCTATGATCTGTTTTAGCTGCAGAAATGCCAAAATATTATTATAATAGCTGCAAATTCTGCAACTTTAATAAATACTGTATATATTTGATCAAAATTGCTTAAAAAACGGTTTTAACCTTCTATTTAAATTCTAAAAAATATCATTTTTAATTTTATTTTTTGGGGGGGTTATTGAGTTCAGATGGATTGATTCCCCTTAAATATTTTTTTTTTTTCACAAAATTCCCTATAGAATTAAAAGATAAGTGTGTGCAGTATGTGCTGTTTTTTTTCCCTTTTGTATCACTGGAAATTTTCAGATTCTTAGAAATACAAGTGCCTGCATGATATAGAGTGAAATTTTATGTTTAATTGCGTGACAACATTCTGCCATCTTATACTTAATAAGTAGCTTCAACTGCATTAATCATAAGCCGTGATTGATCTCATTCAGTCCACTCTTTTTATCATGATCGTGATTTTTAACTGACTCATTCTTTTATTTCAGAATGACTGGTAGATTCTCAGTCATAAACTGCTATGTTCAGGTCAAGCTACAGCATGTTTGTTGGGGTTTGGTCTGGGCTTTGACTTTTACCTATCCTCAATGCCTCACAAGTTTCTCAATCTTTCATGTTATGGTAAAACTGCAAGGTAAGGAAGTCCTTACCTAGCACATGTCCTTCCCAAGCAGTTTCAGTCCTAGTCACACCATCGGGAAGTCCACACCCACAGCAATGGGTGTCATGAAATGCTGGGAATTCCCTACATTTGTATTTCAGAAGAAGATTCTTCTTCAAAAATCTTTTTTTTCTTTTTCTAGTCTGACACAGATTGATTCTTCAACACATTTAATTCTAAACCCAACCCTAAACTTGCTCCAATTAGAACCATGGAGAAAGCAACACTTATCAAATACTTTGTGGGCCACTAGAGATATCAGCACTACAAATAAAGTAAAAGTGAAAGTATAACATGACTAGATTTTGGAAATGTCCTAGTTTCCAACTGAGTCAGTGTCTCTGCATAAAACATCACAATAACAGACTCTGAAAAAAAATATGACTAGACTGTCTCCACTTAAAGTGTTTTATTATCATATGGTGAGAACAATACCATTTCCTTTTAAAGACTGTAAAATTTTCCCAAAACATTGAGATGCCCCAGGTGAATAATTTGCATACATTTCCAGAACAGAAGTCTAAACAATGGACAAAGCCATGTTCAAAATTCTTGACATATTAAAGTTAAAGTTTTTTTACAGAAGCATATATCTTGGATATCTCTTTATATCACTCCATAAATATTGTAAAACAACTAGAAAACATGTTTTTAGAAATAAAATGTTGTGATATATAAACACCATATAACCTCATTTTGAGAAAATGGCCTGTAAAGATATGTACTATAATAGATCAAGTGCAATAAAACTTAGAAGTGCATTTTGTATGATTTCTTTCCACCAACAACACTAACTTGTCTGAAACAACACGTTATGAAAAGCCACAAAATTGACCAGTGCATTAAAAAACAATGTTTTTGCCTGAAGTGTCTTGCCTTAACAAATTTTGCCTGGTCATTCACAGATAAAACCACATGCTACATTAGATTAATTTCTGTCATGTGATACTTACGTGTGAGGTCTTACATTGATATAGTTCTTCGGTACATAGCCTCGCCTACCAAACAGCTCAGCCGTGTACCAGTTCGGATCATCATCCATGTTTGTCACCTAAAATAAACATAAGACCAGTATTCAGATGTCCACTATCAGCTTAGGTTAGATATTTTTTCTCCGTATTTAAGAATAGACTAGGCCAGGGTTTCCAAAACTATGGTTCATGAATCACTGGAATTTTGTTAAAAATAAAGAAAATCTAAAAATGAAATCTTTAAAAAGTAAAATTAACTAATATTTTGACATTTATATATATTTTAAATTATTTATTTTCAAAACTATTTATTTTAAAATATCTTGAAATCATTTACTTTTTAAGTAAAACACTTGTTCACTTTTCACTATTGAAACACCATAACATACTTCAAGTATTGTACATCAAAGGAGTTCAGCTGACAAAAACAAGGCATTACCAAAGACGGGGAGAGTTGCGCATATGCTTTTCAGAAATTGCTTTGGAAGAATATTTTGAATTTAATAAAAAAAATAAATAAATAAAAAAGATTTAAATTTCTAACTTTACCATTTGCTTAGGTAGCGTACATTTAAAAGACTTTTCAAGTATCCATATACATATTATATATGCAATTCCCCAGATAACATAATTTGGTAATCAAAACAAAAAAGCAGCTTGCAAACCAATGCAAATTACACATAAACAAATAAAGGACTATGGTAGTGTTTTACTGACTTCACTGTATACGTTTTTTGGAATACAGTTTTCCTAATAAATATGTAATTTATAAAGGAGCCTGTAAAGATATCTTCACACAAGAATTACCTTGTACCGTACCATCCCACAAGCTGCCCAGCTACATATATCACTACCTATTCACACAGATATCCATTCTGAAATACATGCTAAGACTAAGTGCACACACTACCACCAAACTGACTCACTGATCTAGTATTTTCTGTAAACGTGCAGCAGACTAGCATCCATATAGTTTCATCCAAGTGTGCCACATACCCACATTAAACTACTGCACACACACAGACTCACCTTCAAGATGTCACCCTTCTGGAAACTGAGCTCATCACATTCAGTCGCTCTGAAACTGTAAAGTGCCTCAGCCTCCATTGAAGAAAGAACATAAAAACAAAAGAACAGACAGGCAGTGAAGTGGGGATGAGACCGGGATGAAAACAACAAAGAGTTCAGAGAGAAAGGGATGGGAAAGGACAAGTGCAAAAGGAAATGGATGAAATGGTAAAGAAGGTGATTAAAAAGGCTGGAGTATGGAGATGTATAATGGAGATGGTGAATGAGACGGATAATTTGTAGAAGAATGATGAGTAGCCTTCAGCGCAGAAAAACTGGAGCAACAAAAAGACTGAGTGGAAAACTGAGGAAGCACAATGATGATAGAGAATCTGAGAGAAAATGTGTGTCTGACGTAGTACAGCTGTGCACGGTGGGAATGGAGGAGGATGGAGAGAGAGAAGAGAGAAAGAGAGAGAGAGAGAGAAGTGAGAAACAGAGAATTAAAGTGGACAGGAAACTAATGACCAAATCAGAATATCACACGCTTTTTGTGATATAAGTTCTCAAATATATAATGTAAACTACAAAAAAAAAAAAAGTGACCACACTTAGTTTCTTGACTTGTTTCTTGTCTTCGCTTATGTTCCAATGCTTTTGATAATAGATTTGTAGACAAACAATGTTCGCATATATGTGACTCTTTATGAATACTGTGTATTCAAATTTATTTTAAAATATATACATTGATTATAAATAAATTATATATATAATTTTATTGCTGTCAAACGATTACATCGAGATGTAATCGATTGCCAAAATAAAAAGTTGTGTTACTAATAGATGTGTGGACGGTGTATAGTATAGATATAAATACATGACAAAAATATAATATATATTTAAAAAATATATATGTTAAGTTTATACATTTAAAATATTTATATACAATATAAATTATATGAAAATAAATATATACATGTAAATACATGTAAATATTTTCAAAATATTTACTGTATGTGTTTGTATTTATATATACATAATAATTATACACAGTACACACATATATATTAGGTAAACAAAAACTTTTATTTTGGATGAAATTAATCATTTGACAGCACTAATATATATATACATAAAATGCTCGACACATTTTTTTGTTTTATATTTTAAATATAGATTGAATTATTTTAAAACATTTTAAAAACTATTGGTTGATTAATTGTTTTTTGGCCAGCGTGGTCCAACCTAGTTACTGTTATTGGTAAAATCCACTATCGGTAAACCTCTAATATACAGTATAAGCTGAAAATGTATGGGTTGCAAAGAAGTTCAAATAAGAGAGTTTTGATTTATGTTTTTGTGGTTACTTCCATTTGTGTTACTGAAATATTCTAAACAGTGTATTTACAATATATTATTTTATTTTATGATATTTTTATGTGAAAAATAAAAATCGTAACGTAAATCTTGTTGGAGGGGGCACATGTTTGATATCCTCTGGCTTCTGTTTGAACCAACAACATGACCCTTATTAAGAGCACTTGCTGCAGCTGTGCATGTGTTTGATTGTTATGCATGCTGGTCACGTCCTCTCTGATTCAGATGACACAACATTTAATAAGCGCACATGGTCACACAATATCTCATTTCTCCCTAGCTGCCTCTTTGTGCAGCTTGATTAACTCGTTTTATGGCATTTCAGAGCTATATAGTTTAAACATGAGACTGAACTGAATATTTAATTTCTTATTTGTGCATGATTGCATGGAGATGATTTCAATGTTCTGTATCTGACAGCTGACAGTTAGTTGGCATCTCTAAGAACATGTGCTGGTGGCAGCATCCCCCCCAGCCCCCACCACACACAAAAACATGTAAGAAACTGTCATCATAGTGCCTTTCCGTGCTCACGATGAGAACTTTTATGGATGATAGCTGCGAGCCGGTGAGTACAGAAACAACATTTTAAGGTAAAAAAAAAAAAGAAAGAAAGTTACTGAGCCAGTGCATAGATTACTGATATTATTTTGTATTCCAGATGTGCAAAGAATATGTATCCCTTATGGAAATTTTATATAATAACACTAAATGCATTTGGTATGGTGGTAACAGTGAGGATTCATAGGCAAGAAGATAAAAGTTCATATAAACCTAGCAGTTTTAATTGCAAATAGGCTACCATACTGTAGTTTGAGCAATTTCTAAAGTAATAGTAGACCTGTCAGAATTTTCTATTTATCATATTTTCAATGCAAATGATAATTATTTAGTTCTCTTTACACTTTACCCAATTTAATAAAGGGGTCATTGGATGCCCATTTTCCACAAGTTGATATGATTCTTTAGGGTCTTAATGAAAAGTCTGTAACATAATTTGGTTAAAATGTCTCAATGGTAGTGTAAAAAACACCTTTTTTTACCCTGTCAAAAACAGCTCTTTTCAGAGCAAGCCGTTCTATAGCAATTTCCTTTAAATGTTAATAAGCTCTGCTGACCCCGCCCCTCTCTCTCCGAGTGCATCGTCTGAGGGGAAGTACTTAGCCTGCATTCATCATGAAACTTGCTAATTAGCACATTGTTAGGAAAGGCGATTTGCAAAGATTCATTTAAAAACCTTATACTCGCTTCTTCTGAAGGTGAAGCTGGATCACGAATGATTAGATGAACATAGACGCATTTAGGTAGATTGTTGGCGCATTCCCTTTAAAAACAAACGTAATCCACTGCGTCTTCAGCGGCTTAGATGTCGGGAGTAAATGACGACTGCTATGTTCATTATTACATCCAACAACAGAAGAACTCAATCGCTTAGGAGTCATTCTTGTCTGCATCTGCTCCGGCGGTGAAACAATGGATGACTGATGACAGTCACTCAGGGCGGGGCTAAGGTAAGACGCCAGTCCAGTCTATGCTGAAACGCTACTGTCAATCAAACAAATGTGGGAGGGCTGTTTTTGTGATGGCATCACAGACAGGTTCTGAGGATGGCTCCATTCGGCTCGAAGGGGTTAAGGATTTTAGTAAATAAAAAAACAAACACTGGTAGATTTTTATAAGATCGGGTGTTTGTGTAACACACACTGCATACACACATGTCAGTTTCAACTACTTGTAAAAAGTGCATGTAGATCCTATGACCCTTTGCAACAAGTATGCTCTTCCAATTGAAATAATGAAGACCTTTTTACTGAACCTATAATGTTTCTAGTTTAAATACATAGCTCTAACTCAGCTATACTCAGCATTTTGAGGTCATCATATGATACCATGTTAAATTTGCATGAACTTGCTTCATTTGAGACAGACGGTCACGAAGTAACAATGCTTGTAATTGAAGAACAAGACTGGGATTTATATTCGATTGCAGCTATCATGATGTGAATTGATGCAAAAAATATATTCATAACTTTACAAAAGAATATTATTAGAGATGTATATAAATAGCATGTGTTATAGAAATTATAGTTCCATGCATTTTTTTTTAAATCGGTTTGACGTGAATATTCCAGACCATGTTGGGGAAAGTATTTAAAAGTAGCATTATAATATGCCATTACTCCCTAAAAAAGGTAACCATTCATTACTTGGTTAAGTTTTATGGGAAAAAATGGTTACATTTGGCATATTTGTGTGACATGGTCTCTGTAACAGGGCTGACGATACGGGAGACGTGTGGATCCATCTGCAGGCTTTATTAAAGAGACGTGGTATAACAGAAAGGCGGGTCACTAACACTGCAGACAGTATATGGCGGGCCAAAACACAAGAATAGTCCTAGGGCTAACATAGGTCACTGATCGGCAGACAGAATCACAGGTGCGAGACGAGAGGGAGAAATCCAAGAAAACAGGCAAAGATCAGAAACCGCAAAAAACAGGCAAGGCAAAACAAGGAAAAAACGGAGACTCGGAAAGGGGTGCAGGCTAAAAAATACTCAGCAGAGAAAGGTGGTTAGAGTGGGGGTTATATAGTGAATGAGGTAATTAGAAACAACTGTGTGCAATGAGTGCAATCAGTGCAATGTGCAAATCGTGCAAAGAATGATGGAATATGTAGTCCAGGGTGCTATGCAACAATTTGTGTTGTGCGAGAGTCAATGAAACGGAAAGGGTGACCTCTGGTGGTGAATAAAAGGAAATCCATGGACTGAATTCGTGACATCTCATCCTAGCCTGGGCTTGCTTGGTTTTTTTAGTATATTAAAAATGTTCTGTTTTTTTTTGGCAATGTAAATGATCTTTCAACAACCCAATAAAGTAAATGAATAGGCCTTAAGCTGAAGAAATGTAATCAAAAAGCTTATAACAAATCTTCACCTGTGCGGCCTTCTGGATACGGAAGAAGGACATCAAGAAAAGAAAATGTGCAAAGCTTCTCTCTCGATTCCACACATATATACTAATATTTAAGACTAATATCTGCTTATAGTATTAGTATTAATTTAGATTAGCAGACAAAGACACTGATTAATTAAAACCGGCTTAACATATGTAAAATAAGTGGTAGCATATTGAATTATTTCATGGCTTTGCGAAGTTCTGAGTTGCTTTCACCATTTTTATTTATTTTGAGGATCTGTTTCTGTTTTTGTGCAAGTGAGATGAGTAAATGCCGGATATTTACCCTAAAACTACAGTAACCATTGGGTTTACACAACACACACAAGGCCTCTGCACTTATCTGATTCTTAAACATGTGTGGACATGAGAGCTGTGCGGTTCATATAATGGGAAAACACAAAGTAACTGGCGTAGTATTTGAAAGGTATAACTAAGATTGAGTCCTTGTAAATGAAAAAATAATGCGTTACTTCACAGGTTACTTGAAAAAAAGTAATCTAATTGTAATCTAAAAGTAACCTGCGTTACTTGTAATGTGTTACCCCAACAACTTTTGGTTTTTTTCAAAATGACTGACTAATAAAGATGCTTGTTTTGTTCCTGAATAAATCAGTTTTGAACGAATCGGTTGATTGAATGATTCTCTCATAATAAAGACAGTCACTTGTTGCCACCTACTGGTGTAACGATGTAATCTGCAGAAGGTTTCACAGGAAAATCCCACAGACTAAAAGCCTGTCTAGAAAGCTCAAACAAAAACTCTTGTACTGTTTTAAAACCTATCATAAGTACAGACAAAAAAAGTCCCTTAAAGGGTCTTGCTGACATAGAGTGTCACAGTACAGGTCTATGTACTGTATTTTAGCTCACTGAAGATGATTTGCATGCATATCAGTTTTTGTAACATATCTCTCTTATTAGAGACAACTCGGCTTGTCCTCGGTGGAGGCTCTATCTCTGCTGCACACTCAGCTGTTGTCTGTCCTACAACAACACAGAGAGAGCTGTATAAAAGATGGCCACTGGAAGGCAAGTGGGCTTGTTTGCAATTTGTAATGCATGTCTGTGTTTAAAAATAAAGGCTCCAAAAGACGTTTTACAACCTGATACCATCACAGAAGGTCTTTTGTTAGAAGGTGACCGTTTGGTATGATGTTGTTCAGGGAGCATGGAGCAGATGTTTTCTGCATCACTCGGTGCGTTGGTCCAGTCTTCACTGGTCAGGGGTTTTACTGACAACCCTGTGTGCAACAAGTCTGATCACCTGCTATGTGATTGAACCAAACAGGTAACATCAATGAATATATTATAAATATGTGCATGAAATATTTTTTTTCCATTGAAAAGGTTGGTGCATGATAAATATACCTGCCCCGAAGACCCCCCCCCCACACACAAAATATTGTGTTATCAGCCCAAAAAAATGCTTTGTGCACCTTAAACCCTGCATTATCATCTGTCATTAGCATAAAGTCTGAAATGTTACATAAGTTATCTTCTTGTATGGTTGTCATAGTGACAGCACAGCTTTGATTGGCGGATGCACAGTGTTGCTTCTTCTTCTGAATGGGCTGATTGCCATGACAGTCCTCCAATGGCTGAAGAGAGAGGAGATGCCCCGCAGAGTGGAGACTTTACTGAACACTTTACAGGGTTAGTCACCCTACTGAGCAAACATCCCCACTGCAACATTCGTTTGAATCATCCGCTATTCTAGTTTAACCTTGTGAAAGACTAAGCATGCTCATCTATTTTCCTGCCAGAAAATAAATTTTATTGCCTAGAGTTTGCTATTAGATGGTTTGAAGGCTTAATTGTGTATGTATCTTAGTTACCTTTCATTAAAAAAATGTTGTTTGCTCCAAACTGCAAATGTCTCAGAAGCAGTACTAACACCAGTCCATTTGCTCTCATTTATTCTCATTTAAATCTAGAAGAAATAATTTACAGGACACCTATTACGCCCCTTTTAACAAGATGTAATATAATTCTCAGGTGTCCCCAGAATGTGTCTGTGAAGTTTCAGCTCAAAATACAATCAGAGATATGCATTTTGAAATACTATTGATTTGAGTGGAAGCAGAAACATGCTATTTTCGTGCATGTCTCTTTGAATGCAAATGAGCTGCTGCTCCCTTTTCCGTAACAGGGCTGTGCCTTTACAGCTCTTACTTTAGATATTCTGGTAAAAACATCTGTTTGGTTTTGATTAGCATGTATATTGCGCCGAAAACATGCATTTTAAACCCACATCAGTTTAAACTTCTTCTGATATATTGTTTTCTGGGCGCACACATCCAAAGCACGTGCACAAAAAGCGGCTGTCACACGGCATGTGAGCACAAAATGAAGTTCTCTTCATGTCTTACTGCACTTAAACTATCAAATACATACAAGTTTATGTTAAAAACACACAGTCGGTTATAACTGGTATATCAAGTATTAAGTGACAGCAGCATAGTATACAGTACCTATACTGCTGTCTACGCTGTTAATATGACCCAAACAAGAAAATAAAGAGATAACACTTGCTGTGTACTGAATAATATCTATAGCTTTAATAAGAAGACATTTCTTACTTGAATGCTGCTTTTAAATGCTCTAGCAGAAGATAAACATGGCGGTATGTGTTGATCACTCAGAGTCGGGGTCTGGGTCACACAGCCGTGGGCGGGGCTTGTGGCAAAGTGACGTCACATTTGGCCAGAATGCAATGGCGGTCCTGAGACACTGTTTATGATTTAGGGGGATTAGAAAAAAGAAGCAGGTGGATTTTTTATCATATCGGGTGTGGTTGGTGAACACACTGCCAAACACATTTATGTTCAACAACCATGGATAAAGAATTTGCATAATAGGTACCCTTATTAAGCGATCTGGAAAATAGTGGGGATGTTTGAGCATGGTGATCTATAACTATGCCAGGAACTAGATTTTAGTCTGATTTCACTTTAACTTCACTGATTTACTACAATTATATAAAAAGATTGATCACAGTCAAAACAGTGGCATACCGCGGGTTAGTAAAATAGCGAACTGTTATCAAATTATCGTAGAGGTAGTGTGGCTCGTTTTTTTTAAGTAGCTTTAAATCGAGTTAAACTCCTTTTTAATTGACAAATGCTTACAATGTTGTCTCATATGTGACAGATAGTTAATTGAGTATCCGTATTTTCTGTCACTGGTTGGAACATAGCTAAAACATCCATGTCGTTCGGAAGTAACCATGTTTTGAGTCGGTTTTTTCCTTGTAATATTCAAAGGGTTATCAAGATAAGGCCGCATCTAGCAGTTCTACTCGTAATCATTAAAAATATCTTTTATGGTAGTAATTGTAAGGAGTAGAGCCTATGCTAGAGTGGTTCCCGCATCGGCTAGTCAACATAAATATACTCAAGCTGTTTCTTGAATGTGCCACGACTCTGCTTCATAGCAAGTAGGGAAATAACGGGGAAGAGCTGGCAGTAAATGGTGAAACTGTTTGTGCTACAAACCAGTGTATTTATAATTAAGTCAGTACATTTAAAATAATATGGTAAGAAAACACCAGTTTAAATATCAACAGCAAAACAAGGTTTACAACTATAAAATAATCTTGGAAGCAGATGACACATTAAATTACAAAAGTCATGCCCACTAGTGACGGGAAAAATAAGGTGGATACTTCTTCTTCTAATAACGTTTTATGGCAGATGGCAAACCATCTTCTGGTGCATTTACCGCCACCAACTGGATTGGAGTGTGAAGCACTAATAAGCAATTAATATATATATTTTATTTAATAATTGCTTATTAATGCTTCATATATTTATGAAGCACTAACATATATTTTACCTTGTTCTGCATGCTCTTTCAAGAGATTTGACAAATTAAATAATTCAACACACATGTTTCTTACTTCCTCAATGAGTTTTAACCTTTCTTTTTCATATTTTTTACATTTTATATCTTCTCCATCCTAAAACACTTCTCCATTCCTACTTGAAGCCTGAATATTATACATTTGTCTGCCCCTGTATCAAACGTTTCAGACTATCCGCCATGTTTTGGTATGAATTCTTTCAATTTTCCCTCTTAACAGACCAGGGAACGCCTATACCTTGCAATTTGCAATAAAGCCACCAGTATTTTTTAATTATTCTAATAATTAATTCAATGTAAATAGTATAGTTATTTCATGTGTTTAATTATTTATATAATAAATACATTTGAATTGTTTTGGAGATATTTGAACACATATTAGGTCAAATTACTGCTTTTTATTCATATTTTTTTATTTATTTATAAAAAGTAGCTTAAACGTAGTAGAAAGCTACTTTTGTCATCAATCGTTTTTGTTTGTTTTTTACCCTGTAGAGTAGTTGTTAGCTTATGCTAGCTACATTTTTTAAATACCTTGCCAAGAAAAATAACTAAACTTTTTGAATGCATCACAGAGTTCTTGAAGCATCCTTCCTCTGACTGGCTAAGAGGCACAGAGGACTTGTTCACCCCACCTTCCCCAGCCGTTTCACGACAATGGACCTATCGTGACGGGAAACTGGTCAATCTACCTGTCAGTCTCCTGGTGGAGGGTGATATCATCTCTTTACGCCCTGGCAGTGAAGCGCCAACTGAACTAAGAGGAATTCAGGTTAGAGCACATGAGACACTAAAATGACAACTTAACAGTTAGTCTACAATACACCCAAGGCAGTACTTTGTGTCTTTTATACAATTTTCAACAGATAAATGTAATTTTGTTCTCAAATTGTCTGATTGGAATTAAATGACTTTTTCTTTGTACAGAAGCATAACACAAGACCTCTGACTCAGATGTGATTTTATTTATTTTGGTTGCTTGGTTATGAGGAACAGAAGGAAGAGAGGTGTTATCCCGCAGTGATGTGTTTAGTCATCTCTCCTCTCCCCCTTCGCCATTGGATAGTGGAAGGCCCCGCCCACATCGTTTGCTCCAACCACAGCTCTTCAGGGTAACAAAGACTCCAGCGGTTGAGGTGGTTCAGTATGTTCATTTATTTATTTATTTTCCCCCTTTGAATAAAATTTAATATTTCATGTAGTTCTCAATTATATTTTATGGAAGTATCAGATGTTTCTTCTAAAGTACAAGTGAAAGGGAAAGGGTTTCGGCTAACAAGTGCCATTGTGTTCCATTGGTGTTCTTGTACTCACTTTTGAATAAGAGTCTTTTGATGTTAGCTCATCTATCAGACACAAAACAGAGATCCTAGAGAGGGACTTAAGAGCTTAAGGACTGCATTCAATATGATATCTCATCATTACACCACCGTCACTGGATCAGCTTGTAACAACATGACAGAAATGATCATAGACAATGGTAAAGCATATCCTATGCACTCGAACTCCTTAACTACAGCCCCCGGATTTATGGAAAAAGGCCCGGAATTTGACATGTCATCTCTTTTATATGGATCTTTTTTTTTGTAGGAGGTGTTTGGAGCTTTCTCAAGACAGACCTGTGTCTGTTCTGGATAATGAACGATTTACTGTGCAAAGTTTACTAGAAAGAGGCCCAGCGCCTTTTGTGCTAGTAAGACTTGTTTTTTATTATCTTTTCACATTTTGACAGATGCACTTGACAGATTTTTTTTTTCTATAAGAAGTAGTGTTGTTTTTGGCGGCCTGTTTTAATTTTAGTTTTAGTCTAGTCTTTGTGGGAAGCTGTCATTTTAGTTTTGATTAGTTTTAGTCACGTTCATACTCTTTTTAGTTTAGTCAAGTTTCAGTCAACTAAAAGCCTGAGCATTTTAGTCTTATTTTAGTCAGAATTATCCATGACTATTTTCGTCTAGTTTTAGTCGACGAAAACTGATGACATTTAGAAATACTGCAAAATAATAATAATAATAACGCGACTAAACGAGACTAAATAACATTATTTCGTTTCGTCTCGTTTTGGTCAACGAAAATGAAGAGACATTTTAGCATATTTTTATTTTGTAAACCACATTTAGTCTCGTTTTTATTCGTCAACAATATTGCATTATACATTTAATTATAGTCATCACCACATGACCAGCATTTACGTTGCGTCTCGTCTCGTTTTCGTCACGTGATAAAGGTTCGTTGACGATGATATTTAGTCATAATTTTCGTTGACGAAAGCAACACTAATAAGAAGTGACTAACATTGCGTTCAAAGTTGTAGTATGTGTGAATTTCCATATGCTACTCTTCCTAAAAAACAAGGTACTGTTATACCATGGTACCCTTTGGTTTTTCTTTTTTGCTAGTGGTAATAGATGTAATGGATTGCAATAGCTTTTTCACTGCCTATGAAAATGAAAAATATTGAAATGAATAACTTTGTCCCTGGAATATGCATTTGTTTCTTGTTTGGTCAGTCATTCTTCATCAAGTCTTTCTGACCTTTATATTTTCCAGGTGCTGCTTCTGGTGCTGAATCTGTTGCGTATTTTGTTTGGCGCTCCTGGTGTGGGACCGTGGCCTGTCACACTCCTGCAGCTACCTGTAGGATATCCAAAAACAGTCATACACAAATTCTCACAAACACTGAAAACACTTGCAAATACTAGACATATATTGGTGATACTGTATATTGAAGACATATCAAAATCACACAAAAAAAATAGCTGGAAATGTACTCACCCTCAGGCCATCCAAAATGTAGGTGAGTTTGTTTTTCATCGGAACAGATTAGGAGAAATGTAGCATTACATCGCTTGCTCACCAGTGGATCCTCTGCAGTGAATGGGTGCCGTCAGAATGAGAGTCCAAAGAGCTGATAAAAACAACACAATAATCCACAAGTACTTGTACTTACTTGTGGATTATTATGTTTTTATCAGCTGTTTGAGCACTAACTAGTTATCTCTTTGTTAAGCTGTGCATTATATTTTTTGACGCCTTTTTTCACAGAAATGAAATTGAACTTTATGCAAACTGTAGTTTTTATTGAAAAATTAAATCTTAACAGTGTATATTTAAAAATATTGACCAAAACATAAAAATGTATCCGTAGTAAATACATGAAATGTTGTGTTTCAGGTGAATGGTGTTTTGCCTTTGTTGCCCCTGACTTTCCCCCTGCTTTGGGTTCTTGTGTGCATGTACGGAGAGGCCCGTGTTCTTTTACAGATGGGCTCACAGCCAGCGGACTGGTGGGTATGTTCAAAAAAGAGGAAACCACACAATAGCTGCCTGTATATTTATTGCTTACAACTGTTACCATGTGAATGGATGTATTGTGGGTAATGATTTGGAATGCCAAAATGATTTCCCCATTTCATTGAACAGGAAATGTGGAAGTTGGCCTGCAAGAAATGTTACTCAGTGTTCTGGGGCCAAACATCGACACTCTGCCACACTGCTAGTTTGCTACACAGTCTGGGATCTGTAACTGTAAGTGCAAAAGACATCAGGCACAAAAAGACTTAAGGCACAATTAAATATATGCATGTCATTGCATTCAGTAATCAACTGGCATCTGCAAACAAATCGTCTTTAAAACAATTGCCACTTGTTTTTATATTTTGTCTAATGCAATGAGTTTCTCTGTGCTACACACGCTGAGTCATGCTGGGGCAGTAAATGTTATTTTATCTCTCTCACGGTAATTCAGTACTGTAATAAGAGCTTTTGAGTGTGTTCCAGAATGCAGTTTGTCACAGTATCAGTATGCAAGAATATTTATGAACTAATGTGAACTTTGTTTACTCTGCACTTCTTATGACTACATTTCTGAAAACGTCTTCATAAATATAACAAAATGTCTTGATATATCTCAAGATATCTAAATGGGCCACAGGATATCTTACAATCTAAAAAAAAGCAACAAGATATTTGTAAAAAAGTGCCATGGCAGAAACAAGTATCAGCAGGTAAAACCATAGTACTGAATGATTATAGTGCCATACTCGTATTCACAGCAGGGATCATATGGTTTTGGTCAATATTAGATATTTTGCTATGTATTTTATTGGTCTGTTGAATATTTAATTATGGATGCTATTTTAGATTATCTTTGTCATAATCTAATTTAATCAAAACACTAGTAATTTGTACAATTTTACACAATACAATCATTTAATAATCAAAATGAATTGCATAAGAACTGCAAAGTTTTAATTGCATAACTAAATTACACAAAAGCTTTAATTGTAATAATGGTCATCACATTAGATAAAATTATTGGCTTAGTGGTATTGGACACCATTTTAATAAATTTTTTCACTGTATTTGCATGGCACTCCAATGTATTAGAAAACATTCTGTGGTATTACCCTGATGCATTTTTGTAAATGCAGTGTTGGGGTTTAGGATTGTAATAATGATAATGTTAATATTTATAACAGAGGTTCCCAGACTTTTTTATACAAAGGGCCAAAACCTGATTGAGGGCCGTGGGCCAAAAGTAAATGTTGCAATATATCTAGTGATATTATATTAGGTATTAAATAGAAAAAAAATATGTATTGAAACCAAATTTAATTAACATTTTTCAGTTATTTTTAATCAAATTCACTCATTGTGTATTTCAATGCCAAAACACAACTTTTTTTTTTTTAACTATAAATTCAATATGAAGATATGCTTCAATGGCATGTTTTTGCTTCCACTTGTGATATAGCATTGCGGGCCAAATTTAATGTTATTCACTGACCAACTTTGGTTTGGGCATCTCTGATTTATAATGATATTTATGTTGCATTTAATATTTATTAAGAATAATAAACGTCACACATTTTTGTATGTGTGTGTTTGGTTGTGTATATGTATTCCAGGTCCTGTGTTGTGTTGATAAGCAAGGCATTCTCTCATGGCCCAGTCCAAACCCTGAGAAGATTCTGTTCTTTAGCAGGCCCATCTCATCACAAGAGACAGAAAGACAGAGGCAAAAAGAGGCAAAGAGAGAAAGAGACAAAGAAACGGAAGAGGTCGGCCTGAAGGATGCCATTCAGGTAAAAAAAAAAAATTTTGATTAAAATGAGTCTGCTTTCATGAGTCATAACATCTCACAAGGTCACATCTAATGTCTTTATTCTCAAGATCCACTCACTCTGCAGTCTGCAGATGTTAAGTTTGTCGGTGGGTCAGGCTCAGTGTGATGACACACGGGTGCAGTTTGATGACACATGCTGGCAGCGTCACGCCCCCTCTCTTCGGCCTCTGGGATTGGCTGCGCAGTTGGTCCTCTGTGACCCTGGAGTCACCACCCGCATACTCCGCCTCTCCGACCACCTGACCCATGCCGCGCTGGTGCGCACTCGACCCCCATGTCAGCCGGTCCACCCACCCTGGGGCCTCTGCCATCTATCGAAGATTCTGGGTAAAGCCAGATGAAAGAAATAGTGGTGTTTAATGCTCCAGGGAAATGCACCTTTTGTCAAGGTAGTTTCACAACTGTGAGCAAGCAGAAGCATCAACAAAATCTCAGAGGTAGTGTAAAAGTGAAGCCAGATTAAATAGAAAGGGATATAGTGTGTGTATCACTAGCGGAAAAGTATCAGTAGTGTTTCTACAGATATACTATGGTAAAACCATGTTTCTGGACATCAGTAGCAATGTATATTAAGTACCGTGGAATAACATACAGTAAATACCATCATTTACAGAAAGCACTTTCTTGTTTTTTGGACATGTCACCATTTTGTAAACGTGCCATTGTATTCTTGGAAATACCATGGAATATTATGTACACTACTATTTGTTTGGTTTTTGAAGGATCATGTGACTCTGAAGACTGGAGTAATGATGCTAAAAATTCAGCTTTCCCATCACAAGAATAACTTGCATTTTAAAATATACTTAAATAGAAAATAATTATTTTAGATTGTTATAATATTTCAGTTTTTTTTTTGCATATTTTACTGTATTTTTTATATTAAGAAAGCTCCAGCTTAAGAGACAAAAATAAAATGAAATGAAATGTACAGACTCCAAACTTCTGAACAGTAGTGTAAATACCAAGATTCATCTCAATGGCGTGGTATATTTCCCATTACATAAAAATACTGGCATGGTATTTTTAATATTAAACATGGTATTTATATAGCATTGCAGGGTTATTTTATTTAAAGAAATATAATGGTAGTATCATGGTTGCTGTTTGATAAATGTCTTGTAACCTGTCTTGTAATAAATATCCAGTAAAACTGCATTGTAGTGGTGACAGTGTGTGTATATGCAAATCTACAGGCTTCTCCACCTCCGCGAAGGAGCCTTTCGAGCAGAGAATGAGTGTGGCAGCCTACACCCTGCCCTCCATCTCCTGCCCTGGAGACCCGGGGATCATTGCTCCACCTTCTGTATCAATGAGACGGCTTCCTTTCTCACATCTCATAGCGCTGCTGGTGCACCACACTTACACCGGTGAGCACACGCACATGTATAAATGCATCAACATTCCTGGATGTTTGTGACATTACAACATCACAGCCAATAGTAAACCGTTAATATGTTAGAAGAAACAGTTTGCTAGGATGTCATTTATTGTATACTGTGCATTGTGTACAGAAACATGTGAAAAGTATGTTTCACAAAAACTGTTTCACAAAAACAGTATGTGAAAGTATGTAAGGGATAACATACAGCCAACTGGTCAGTAGTGGAGGTGTTTTTTTTATGATAATAATTTGTAGATTATACAGTATCCCACTTATTGCACAGCTGCGTACAAAATAAATAAGTGGACATGAAATATTTATGTAATTTTTAATATTTCTCTAAATAATTTATCATAAATGTATAAATTATTGTTATGTGGGAGAAAAGAGACCATGAGACAGGCCACATAAAACTCGAACTGATACTATATCTGACAGTCTAGTTTTAGTAACTAATGAAGTTTTACTAATATTTGAATTAGCAGTAATTCCGATATTTCTATAGTGTTTTGTGCATTGTCATTTTTATTGTTATTTTATTATTTATATTTAGGTTTAATTTGTTTTATTATATTTGTTTTTTGTTAATGTATTTATTTCAGTTAGCAGTCAAGACAACCTCATTTTTATTGAGGTTTAATAAGTAAATTTCCATCAAGTAAACATTTTAACTCTTGGGAATTGGATCAAATAACAAAGAACAGATGTTTAAAAATTGCAGCTGATATTATTCCAGTCAATGCACATTACACTGTCAAGCTGAGAAGCCTTGCAGGATGGGACATAGTTTTCATGATTAGAAGATGCCACAGAGGGGACCTGTCCCAAATGGCACACTTCATGTATACTTTTGGTCTTGAGGACTTACAATGGCCGCTGCGTGCGCATGTCCGTTAAGTCCACGAGACCGTAGTGTGTCCCATTCGTCATTTTAACATTCAGAAGGGTGCTTGTGAGCTACGCAGCCGATTTCTACCCGGCTAAAACGGCATTACATCACTAAAGTGCGGACTCTGAGGGAGACCGTGAAGGTTTAGGGTGCCATTTGGGACAGTGCCTAGTATGCAGTAAGATGGTATGAGTCATATACAGAGTTCTGGCATGAAACTCTAGATGGCGCAGTCCGATAGGTCTAACTCAATCTGACCTAATGACATCATTATCACATGGCACAGCTGATTGGTTCTCTCCTGTATCATTAGCCAATGAGCTCGCTGCTCAACATTAAATATATAACTAGTGAGTAACCCGTAGCAGTATTGCCAGCTTGCTTCAGAAACCCTCCACCTTCCCCAGCTCCACCTGTATAGATCTGCTTCGAGGTGATTCATGTATGCTATATGGGGGTTATTTCATGTATGTTTTATTCGCAGCAGCAATATTTCTTACATGCTCACAGCAGCATGTTGTGGATGTATTGGCAGTAGCAAGTCTCGGTACTTGCTCTGCCGCAGCAGCAGCGTAGCAGATCTATTCCGCCAAGACCAAATACATTAACATTGTCATGTACATTACCATGCCAATCCCTCCGAGAGTTGCAATGATAGAAATGTTATTCCGTACAGCTCTTACAGTAAATATGTTTGAGATCCACAGTTTAATAATGTCACAAACTATCTAATATTCTGTTTCTGTCTAGCAAGTTTCATATAGAGTACAATTTGATGTTTTTGTCCCAAGGTGATCTTCAGTTGTTCTCATATGGCTCAGCTGACGCAATTTTGGGTGCATGCACTGAATTCTGGGATGGAGAGGATATTCAACCCCTCACAGACTCCGACAGGTCTGACTTCTATGTAGATTCACAGCATTAGATTCATGCTGTGAACTCTGTATGTGTGTGTGTTAGAGCACCTGCTGCAGTTCCTATCTAAAGCACATTTAATGCTGGCATGTCCCCCTGGAGCATCTAGGGTTAAGTGCTTTGCTCAAGGACACAGAGGTGTTAGGGAATCTCACTATTTTCTCTGTTAATAAAACACTTCTTCGGGCAGTTTGAATCATCAGCTTTCAGATTACAAGTCCAAATCTTGAATCTCTAAAGGTACATTCACACTGACAGCGATTAAACCCCTAGAGGTTGCCAAGTCGGTGCAAGCAGGCGTTCCTATTTGAATGCAGTCCACTTCTAGTTGCATTGCATCACGGCTTATTTGCATGAAGCTGAACTTTGTTGTGTTGTGCACAGATGGAACTGCAAGGGCTTTGTTAGATTGAAATAAAAACAAAATCAATAGAAAATCAAAATTAGAAAAAAATTATAATAATATTAAAAATCTAGAAAACTTGTATCAACTTTTATATTTATGTATGCTTTTAATAAATATCAATATTATCATGTGGATTATAGTCAGTTTCGGGTTGGTATTCAATAAGATTGAAAAATAATAAAAAAAAAATTGTTTTATTAATTTGATCCAAAATACACTAAAGAAAAGTAATGTTGTGAAGTATAATTACAATTTAAATGAACTGTTTTCTATATGAATATATTGTAAAATATAATTTATTCCTGTGATGCAAAGCTGAATTTGCAACATCATTACTCCAGTCTTCAGTGCCACATGATCCTTCGGAAGCATTTCTAATGGTTTTGGGGGGGATTTGCTGCTCAAGAAACATTACTTATTGTGTTAAAAAAACGGTTGTGCTGTTTAATATTTTTTGTGGTGATATTGCTTAGTATTCTTTGATGAATAAGAACTGCATTTATTTAAAATAGAGTTTCTTTTCAAATATTTTTGTGTGTGCATGTGCAGGAAGAAAGTTGTGGATTTTTATCAGCGTTCCTGTATGGCTGGTCAGTGTGTTGCTGTTTCCTTTAAGCCGCTGTTACAACCACATGACCCACAAATAGATGACACCTGTGTGGAATGCCTTCTGAACACAAGTAATGACACTACAGGTACTGAGGACAAAAGCAGATTATGTAAAAATACATGCTCATGTATATGACTGAATTTTATCAGGAAAAGTATTAATGGTGTGGTGTGTGTGTGTGTGGTGGTTGTGTGTGTGTGTGTGCTGTGTGTGGTTTGTGTGCAGATGAGTCTCTATCACACCACTCCGGCAGCCAGATCTTTGGTCTGGTGTCCTCACAGTACCAAGCCCGTCCTGATGTGGTCAGACTTATCTCAGGGCTGGACAGTGCTTGCATTCGTTTTGTCTATTTTTCCAGTGAAGAGGAAGTTCGGAGTAAGGTCAGCAGACATAAACACTCCTACACACAAATGTACAGTAATAGAGGTATTTTGTAGCCTGTTTAATGTTAACAAAATAGCCCGAAAAGCCTTGTGGACATCAATGAAAGGAAAGTAATTAAGACCTGAAGCAAGTTTCTAAATGATACAATATAATAAATTTCATAAGTAATATGTTCTTACATACTGTTCAGACTTTTGCGTGTCAGTAAGATTTATTTTGATAATAAAAAACTGTAAAACAGTAGTATTGTGAATCTTATTATTTAAATATATTTAACTATAAGTATTCTTCTGTGGAAAGTGGAATTTTCAGCATCATTACTCCAGTCTTCAGTGTCATATGATCGTACAGAAATCATTCTAATATGCTGATTTTCTGCTAAAAAATTAATAAATTCAATGTTTATTATTTAAAAAAAATCACTTATATCAGTTTAAATCATATTTTAATCATATTTTTTCTGGAAACATTGATATACATTTTTTTCAGTATTTTTGATGAATAGAAAGTTCCAAAAAAACTGAATTTATTTGTAATGTTATAAATGTTTTTGTTGTCACTTTCGATCAGTTTATTGAATCCTTCCCGAATAAAAAAGTATTAGTGTCTAAACTTTTGAATGGTAGTATATAAATATATGACATACTGTTGTGCACTGACAAAACATGCACTGTAGGAGCATGTATAAAAAAGTAAATGGGGTCTTTGTTGACTTTAGATCATGTTATGATTGTTGGATAGGAATGTTTTTGCAGGACCAACACAGGAAGTTGATGTGGGAACATGTCCTAAATCATGTCATTTACATCGCAGCTGCTGTTTAACATTTTCATTATTGAAAACAATGTTGGATGATCGACTGTACAAATGTTTTATTCATGTTATTTACAAGTTCACTTATTTACAAGATCACTCCATGAGTAGGTGTTTGCTGAGAAAATGGGACTGGAGACGGGATGGAACTGTCATATCTCCCTCCAATCAGAGAGCTTCCCTCTCGACCCAGATAACGTGGAGGAGCCGGTGACCGGGGAAGGTGAGAGACAGAGTTATGCATTGCAGAGATTAATGCCAGTTATGACCAGTTTTTTTTGCATTTATTGATTTCAGAGGAGGAAATTCTGCTGAGAGACAGTGTCAGAGAGAGGGCAGAGTCAAGAGCAATGGAGCATGATGGAGCATGTCTCATCGAGGACCTAAACAGGGTGCAACTCATTTACACTATATTAACATTTCAGATTTCTATAAAGGCATTATTTAGACCTTCTAAGAAGCTGTTTTCCTTGTTGGGACCAGGAGGTAGGATCCCAAAATAGAGATAACCCGATTCTTGTTTTTCCAGGCCAAACTTCCAAAAGGAATAGAGAATGTGAGGCCACATCTGGAGGACATTGATAATGTTCCGTTGCTGGTCCCTTTATTTACAGACTGCACATCACAGAGTAAGACACGCACACAGACACAAAACATTAGTGTTGCAACATGTATTTATTTTATTTGTTGGTATTTGTCTAAATAAATGAAAAATAAAGTTATAAGCTCTTATGACTCAAATTTTGTTGACAAATGTTGTAATGAATAAATTGTATTAATCTTTCAATAAAAATCCATTGAGCAGTCATTTATGAAAAACTTATTGATCAAAATTGACAGTAAAACAGTTAAAATGACTAAACAGTTACATTTTTTTTTAAATGAAAGAACTGAAAGATGAAAGAAAGAAATACTTTTATTCCGCAAGGATGCATTAAACTGATCAAAATTGATAATAAAGACATTTATAAAGTCACATTTTTTATTTTAAATAAATGCTGCTCTTTTGAACTTTCTATTCGCCAAAAAAGATGTGACTGTTTCCATGAAAGTATTAAGCAGCACAGTTTTTTTCAACAAGAAATGTTTAGCTAAAAAATTTAGCTAGGTAAAAAATATATTTTAAAATATATTGAAATCGAAAACAGTTATTTTAAATTGCAATAATAATTAACAGTATTACTGATTTTACTGTATTTTTGATCAAATAAATGCAGTCTTTGTGGACATTAAAAAAAAATCTTACTGACCCCAAACTTAGTGTGCATATTTTTTTTTACCTTTTAATTGTTCTCATCCCACTAATTCTGATGCATCTTTTCATAATGTTGTATATAATTAAAACATATATTGCTTAAAAATATCTCTTCATCAGATGAATGAAATGAATTAATTTCTGAGTCATAAACACCTCCCTGAGAAAGCACAAAAACTGCAGTCACTAGTTTTAGGCCTGCTTTGTCAGAGCTGGTTGCTTTTTTTCTAGTTCTGGCAACACTGCTCAGACTTATTTATATCACCATCAACAAAGCCACCATTCTAAACTGTGCTTGTTTGTGTGTGTGTGTGTGTGTAGCTGAATGTGAGATGGTGTGTATCATGCAGGAGTATGGAGAGGTCGTGTGCTGCCTCGGGAGCAGTCAAAACATCGACAACAATGACATTTTCTTACAAAGTGATATCAGGTGATCTGTCTAGCCTTTAACTCACCTCTTCTCATTTGTCTCAATAACCTGCCAAGAACGGATTTACTCATGACGTGACGTGACTTATTTTAATATTTTAACAATACACCCTAATCCCAACTGATTGTAATGCCAGCATGAAACATTGTGGCATAAAAATTGCCACCTATATTGTCCGCAAAAGCATAATACATTTCACCAAACACATGTTGACCTTTTGTGACCTGTTAGCAGCCTATTAGCATGTTGCTGTACTATATGGGTTAAATTGTCACAATGAAACTAACCCTGGTTTTTCTATATAGCCAAGATTTCTAAGTGGAATCATTTGCCTTTTTATTGTGATGCATTATATTATATTACTACTATACTTATTATATATATACTTTACATTATCCATTGTTTCTGACTTATTAATTGACAGCATTGCTTTAGATCCTCTGGTTCCCACATGTTGTTGGTCCAATTCTGATGCAGCTTTGAACACATCAGACTCTTTAAGTGTAATTCAGCTCTCTAGCGCCATCTGTGGGTTGGCTTGCACAGTACAGTTTAACCAACAAGACAACAACACCGTCATCAGGCTCATCAAACAGGTGAATGTGGACACGCTTTAACACACATGTACACTAATGGATGTATAATATATTAGTAATTTTTATAAATACAATCATGTTGTTTTCTTCAGGCACGTCACACCCGCAGGCTCAGAAAGTGTTTTCGTTTTGGCTCCAGTTGTCAGCTGCCCTTGTCCGCAGTCAGGTATAAGAGAGGACTAGGAGTGTCACCTAAATAAAGCATATGGATAATGCAAATAAATAATAATAATAATTAATAAAAACGAAAAATGCATTAATTAATTAACATACTTTTATTATTACATTGAAATATAATTTCTATATACAAAAAAGGCCAGTTAAGGCCAATACAAATATATACAGTAAGATTACAATCAATATATACCTTCAATATATATCTAGAGAGAGAGAAGAAGAGAGAGGAGAGAGAAGAGAGAGCGACGAGAGGAGATGGTGGATGGATGGATGGAGGATGGATAGATAGATAGATAGATGATGGATGGATGGATGATAGGATAGATAGATAGATAGATAGATAGATAGATAGATAGATAGATAGATAGATAGATAGATAGATAGAATATAAAAAGGCTAACTAAATAAACACCTTGTGTCGTATTTAAAATTATAATATATTTAAATTAATAAAATGTAATTAATTAAACATGCATTGAACAAATTATTTATCTATTCATTTAGTTTATTTCTCAGTTTGCAAATATATGCAAATAAATAAATTTTAGCGTAAATCATTTAAAAGTAATCATTTTTTTATTTAATTGTTCATTTTTAGGGCACATTTAGGACTTTATAGCACTGGTCTCTTTCATATGTCCCACATGCACTTAGTTACTTTGACTTTGCTATTTCTGTCAGAAGTAATGAGTAACACACTCATGATTTACATCTAAAGCTCAGAGTTTGACAGGTGCAGCTGAGTAAACTGGTGTGTGTGTGTTTGTTTATTTCCACAGATTCTGGCATGTGTGTGTCAACTTCCTCCTCCTCTGGGCACAAGTGATGTCCTCTTTCTGTCCTGTTTCTATTTTCCCTTACTGAGGTAAAATAGAATATAATAAACAATAACATGCATCCAAATACATGCACAAAATGACCCAAAAAATCAATAATAAAAACTGAGAGGGCTCCTAAACATTCAGTCAATATGTGTGTTCTTAAAATTGAAATTGCCCTGATCTTGAATGTTTGATCAAATAAACGTGTATTATAGCTGTCCTAATTTAGTTTTGTGTATGTTTTTGAAGGCATCGTTTTATTATTATTTACTCTCTTTTAACTAAATTCCTTTCTCTTTCCAGTGTGTCCCTTCTGGGAAAGCCATCTGACAATTCCATCATGAAAGTTCCTACTGGGAAAAATCTCAGATTCATACCAAAAAAGGTAAAGAAACAGGAAAAGCTTTTAAAAAGGGGTCTGTAATGTATTTTCTGAATATTTCAATTCATCTTTCATTGGCCTGGATAATATTCACAAAAGAGCATCTGCTTATTGAGTTAATTCTAAGCTGTTTTGATACGCATAACACTCATTGTATAATTGATCAGCTAAAGAGATGTGCAGTAGTTTTGTGTATTTCTCTGCAGACATTGCGGCTGTTTGTGCTGTGTTTCCTGGTGAAGTTTGGTCTCACCGTGTGCACCTTTCTCACATGCTTTGGCCTCATGCTGCACAGCTTCTGTCTTGATATTAACCATCAAGATGAAGATCTGTGTCACCCAACATCGCTGCTCATGTATGTGAAAGTGTATGTGATGCGTTTAGACTAATAGCATTCTAACATAGTTCTACTCTTTTTACTACAGATATTCTATTTTCTGTGTGACAAATGAATTGTGATTTTTATTCTTTATTAAAAAAAACATTTTCTCTCGGTCTGCCAAAAGTTGAAGGAATAATTCACCCAAAAATGAACTTATTATAAAAATGTACTCACCCTCAGGCCATCTAAGATATAGAGGGTTTTGTTTCTCCATCAGAATAGATTTAGAGAAATGTAGCATTACATCACTTGCTCACCAATGGATTCTCTGCAGTGAATGGGTGCCGTCAGAATGAGAGTTCAAACAGCTGATAAAAACATCACACAATAATCTACAGCTAATCGACATGACTCCAGTCCATCAATTAATGTCTTGTGAAGTGAAAAGCTGTGTGTTTGTAATAAATAAATCCAGCGTTAAGACATTTAAAGCTTAAAAACATTGAGTCCTCTTTCCATAATGTTGCTTTCTCCAGTAAAAATCTTGTATCATCTGAATCACGTCAGAAATATGCACCGATAAAGTGCCGTTTTCAAATATGTCAGTGGATTTCGATGTGAGAGGATAACAGGGGATGGACTTTTTCACTAGCAGAAGCGTTATTATGGATTATGGACTGGTCACTTTAAAGTTAAAAAGTCTTGATGAATTTGTTTCTTACAAAAACACAGCTTTTCACTTCACAAGACATTAATTGATGGACTGGAGTGGTGTGGATTACTTGTGGATTATTGAGATGTTTTTATCAGCTGTTTAGACTCACTCTGACGGCACCCATTCACTGCAGAAGATCCATTGGTGAGCAAGTGAACAATTGTTCACAATTGTTTTTTGGATATCATGAAGTCATGTATCAACAATGTATCATACTACACAATTCATACTGTTTAAAAAAAATTGTTTATCATATACAACCATAGATGTTTTTTGTGCAAATTCACCCTTGTTGTGTTGCTGAGATATTGAAATAATATACAGTATAATAGTAAAAGTGAATCTGTTTTGCGTGTTTGTCTGCAGGAATTCAACAGTGTGGTCTCCCGACTGGTACGGCAGGCACTCAGGTGGTCTAAGTCTGGCGCAGAAAGTCATCGCCTTTCTTGTGCTGCTCAATGCCAGTCAGTGACAATTCCTTTGTGGTGCTATTTTCATTTTTTCCCAGTATTTTTATTCTTGGTTGAACAGTTCCTTCAATGACATAATGCTTGCATCATATTTTAAAGTGAAATCATTCAGCATACTGAAAGTGAAGATGTGTCCGAGTGTGAACCTGGTGTTCCCTGTGTCTGTGTGTTTGTTAAGTGTGTACATCTATCAGTCATGTGCATCGCTCAGCTCCCATGTGGAAACAGAGCCCGCTGAGCAACCATTGCTGGTGTGCTGTCATCTGCATTGTGTAAGTAGCTTTTTATCATGACATATTGATACATTTTGTGTTCTGTACATTAAAAAAATTGTCATAATTTACTCACCCTCAAGTTATACCAAACTTGCATGCATTTCTTTCTTCTGTTGAACACAAAATAAGATATTTTGAAGAATGTGTGTAACCAAACAGCTTACAGTTGCCACTGACTTCCATAGTGTTTTTTCCAAACTATCCCTTTAAAGTCTAATTAATAACTTCAGAAGCATGAGCATTTTTATGGAAGTTATGGAATGGTCATTTAAATACCAGGCTGTCTCTGTTTCCCTCACAGGCCAGTTCTTAATGCTTCTTTGGCAATGGTTTCCCGCTTCTTGTGGCATGACCCTGACCACATGTTCTGTATCTCGGATATTCCCATGGCATCCTGGGTGTTAGGAATCCTCTGGCTGATCCCGCTGGTCTTTATCAACGAGGGCATCAAACTGCATGAGATCAGGTAATACAACCACGATAATATAATACAATGGTTACACTTTCTAATAAGTCATTAGCAAACAGTATGTAATGCTGTCTAGATCAGTAGTTAATATACCGTATATCCAAATAATAATCTATACAACCATTCAGAAGGTAAGAGGTTTGTTTGTTTGTCTTTAAAGAAGTCTCTTATGCTCACCAAGGCTGCATTTATTTGATCCAAACATACAGTAGAACAGTAATATTGTGAATGTTATTACAATTTAAAAGAACTGTTTTCTATTTGAATAAATGTAATTTATTCCTGTGATCAATGATCCTTCAGAAATCAGTATAATATGCTGATTTGCTGCTCAAGAAACATTTCTGATTATTATCAATGCTGAAAACAGTTGTGCTGCTTAATATTTTTGTGTAAACCATGATACATTTTTTGTAGGTTTCTTTGATGAATATGAAGTTAAAAATAACAGCATTTATTTGAAATAAAATCTTTTGTAACAAATTACAATTATTTTAACATTAGTCTGTGACTTTTGATCAATTTAATGTCTTCTGAATAAAAGTAAAATGAATAAAACCACTTTTAATTCAAATCTTACCATTGCTTTTATGTATCATGTATGTTTTAATTGAAATAACATATGTAAAAGATATAATTATATTAAAAATGTAACATTAATGCTTGTTGTAGATATTTATAAAAATATTTTACATTTAAGCCAACTTTTAAGTAATTTAATTATTAAAAAAACAAAAAGTTATTATTTAAAATGAATATAAATGAATGCCATTGTTAAAGTTTTATTGTGTCATACATGTTAAATATCTGTGGGGTTGTGATTGTTTGCTACAGGATGAGGGTGAGATACCAGAAACGACAGAAGCTTCAGTTTGACACCAAACTCGGCATGAACTCCCCTTTTTGATACGTCTGTCAAAAACAAGTCACAAAAATACATACGCACCCTTTCATATTGACACCAGAATTAAATAAAATACAGATTCAGTATTAACAGTGTTGACCTTTAGATGGCAGTACTGCAATGAGAACAACATTAGCATCCTCTAAAAAACACACTCTGTAGTCTGCAGATGCTAATTTCATTTTATCAACATGAAGTTATATCACCTTACTTACTTTCAAGTTATTTTACTGCATGGTGACACCTCAATCTCTCATGTTGATTTTTTTTGTCGCAGTTTAGAGAGGTTAATCTTTCTGATTTTCTTGATTGCCTTTGAATCAGGCAAGTATTATTTTAGTATTTAGTTTTTTAATGACTCAGTCAAGCACATCCTTTGATTAGTATTATACTTTTCAGTACTAAGTTTTAAGTCCTTCAACACATAAACACAGCACAGCATATGTCTTTACTATTGTCCATGCCTTCTAATGAAACTCATTTAATATACTGACATTTGATGTTATCATAAAAAACCCATAGCCCAATATATATTATCACCCCGTGAACAGATGGATGTGTTAAGTGCTTTTAATAAAATGTAATTTATGAGATGCTGGGTCAGCAGATATGAGAGTAATTGACTTGTCATTCTCTGTGCGTGTGTGAACCTCGTCAGCTACCTGAACACATTTTACTGATGTCTGAATTTACACTATATAGGGAAACGGGCAGCTTTATGATATAAAAATGCTTCTGCACACCAGGGAAGGTCTTTGCATGTGTATTAGTAAGTGTATAATATATCTCTCACACCCATCTCCCCTTTGCCGCCTCCGTTAAAACAATGGAAGTCGCTGATTCGGCACTGTGTGTTTGCCATAAAACTCCCTTATCAGCTTCCTCTACCTACAGAACAAGCTTCCTCTGTCCTCATTAATCTTTTACTGATAAAATGAAGGTTAACAAACTCTT
This sequence comes from Sinocyclocheilus anophthalmus, assembly GCA_018155175.1. Lineage (NCBI taxonomy): Eukaryota > Metazoa > Chordata > Actinopteri > Cypriniformes > Cyprinidae > Sinocyclocheilus > Sinocyclocheilus anophthalmus. The sequence goes on along the minus strand of JADLZN010008139.1, from coordinate 197,042 downwards.
AATTCATCTAAGCAATATCACCCGCCGTTTGAATTCGCTTGTGTGTGTGTGTGTGTGTGTGTGTACCTGTGATCACTTAATGGTAACTACAGTTTCTCTCATGAAGGCCAAAGGTTGCTAAGCAACTCCGTACTGTCCTTTTGGCAGATGAGGCTTTGAATACAGCTTATATATATATATTTAAATTCATAAACTAAAGGGAACACACACTTTGCATGTGATTGTCATTGATGTGCCTTGCTGTAGTGGCTAGATTTAAAAATGCCCATTTATAGTCTCTTTAATGTGTTTTTATGCATTTGAAGACACATATAATGTCAATAAATATGTTATTGAGTCTCTTATGCTTATCAATGCTGCCATTCTTTGATCAAAAATACAGAAAAAATAGTGTGAAATAATCTTACAATATAAAATAACTTCTTTTATATTTTAATATATATTAAAATTGTATTTATTCCCGTGATGCAAAGCTGAATTTTCAGCAGCCATTACTCTAGTCTTCAGTGTCACATTATTCTTCCCTGCTAGTGAATAAAGGTCAGGTCACAGGTCAGGTTGATCACATATCACCGTTTATGTCCCATAGATAATTTCAGCATGTTATATATACATTGGTTCAGAATAATGAAGGTGTTCCAGTGTTGATTAAACCGTAGTCAGTTACCAAATTCAAGCAAACAATAATCACTTCATGTTCCGGTTGCACAGAGAGCAACTGACATGCTTGTGCCTTAGCTGCGGGTCAAATTATAATGAGCGGTGAGATGTTACTACAAAGAGATCCATTAATCAGTAGGCCACTAGTTTTAGTGTATTTTAGTTTAGCTGAATTATTCGCATATTAAAAGGAAACTCAATTATGTAAATGTATGTAAAGAATGTAACTGCCAGCTATTTCATCATTACCTGGCACTTTTCACCAGTAGGGTACAAATTGGTTTCTCATTCATTTTAAGGCCAAAATCAAAAACTGTTATCTAACACTAAATAAACATATGCACACACATGCTCAAGTAATTGTTAAACATTTAACCTAAAGCATTTAATTATAAATATTTAGTCCCATTTAAATGTTTCTAAAAAAAATTATAAATAAATAAAACAATAAAATTCCATATAATTGTGACACCCTACAGCTTGGCAGGTAGATAAAATATAAAATCAAATCAAATGAATATAAAATAAAACTACACATATATTACATTTATGTTGACCTTTCGAGCTTGCTTTTTTCACATGATTCCACTTTGTTGAAAATGAGCAAAATGAGACTTTAACTTGAAAACTTCCAAGTCATTTTCAAACCCTATTTGTTACAAGGGCCACCTTGTTATATATTATCCATGTTACTAAATTTTTTAAGCAGTCAGTGCTTTACCTTGGTTGACCTTTTCCCATTATGTGCTCGTGACTTACTTGAGGAAGAAGCACTGCAGTGGATCAACCACATCACGTCACCTATAGTGTTGTTTCCCTTCATTTACTCCACTGAGTGATCACATTGATTTTTGCTCTGTCCTCAATCCATCACACAGGCCTCATGCTAAAACCAGACTATAAAGCCTTTTCTGCAAAATGACCAAATTACATGTGAACTTTGCTTTACTGTAGTAAAGAAAGCGGTGATCCTTATTTTTGGTTCTTATCATGACACGAATATGTGCTTTTGTTCTTTGTAGGCATTTATTTATTTATTAAATGCAAAAGAAATAGCTTTTGGGTTAGGATTAGTCTTTACTAATTATAATTAGATTAATAATCATGTAAACATTAGCATTTGATATTTAAAAAATGCCCAAACTGTAGCAACATCTGACAAAATCTGCAGTAGGGATGTGCTCATTAATTTTTATCTAAAAATTCAAAAGAGGGTTAGGATTAGTGTATAGTAATTATAATTAATCGTTTAAATATTAGCATTTGATATTTTTAAAAATGCAAAAAAAAAAATCCAAGTTTAGCAATATCTAACAAAATATGCACTAGGGAAGTGTCCATTAATAAAATAAATAATGCCCCCCTCCCCGTTTTTTTCTTTAATTTTTTTCTTCTAGAAATGCAAAACAGGTATCTTTTGGGTTATGATTAGTCTATAGTAAGTAGAAATAGTATACTTAATATAGTCAATGTCAATTTAAATTTTAAGTAAGTCAATGACATTTAAATACGCAACCAGGTATGGAGAGCGATCGAAAGTGTGTGTGTGTGTGTGTGTGTGTGTATTGCCCATGTTGCAGTTTTACGGTAAGCAGTCACAGTGGAATGCTATAGGCCAGTAACCTGTTTAAATCTATAAACGCTTCTCTCTACAGCTCAAACTCCCACAAACAGAGCACAAAGCATGCACTTGGTTTAATAGATGCTTACATGCACCATTAGCCTGAGCGCTTCATCTCCACAATCATTTGAGGAGTATCCACTTACAGGAAGTCATTTGCGATTAACCCTTTTTCACCGTAATGTTTCTGGGTTTGTCACTCTTATCAGCCTCTAATTCAGATCTTGTTTCTGGAGGGTCACTGTCCTGAGGAGTTTATTTCCAGCCCTGCTCTATCACACTCGACTGTAATGTTCAAATAATCCTGAAGACACTGATTAGCTGATTTAGGTGTGTTTAGAACTAAACTTTGCCTTAACTCCTCACGATTCAGATTGACATTACTTTGTTCTAGAATGGAACATTCACAAAAACACAGAATTTTGTGGTGATGTCATCGCAGTGGTTGTTATGGCAACCTAACCTGGGTCACAAAACTAATGCAGATATCATATATCTGGCAAAGAATCAGATCGCACACAAACATGTTTACTCCGCTATATAAATGGCTTCTGATGTTTTTGTGTAAGTGTATTATAATTAGCCCTAAACCTACAAAAACATTTAGCATGTTTAGAACACACACACACACACACACAACATTATTTTCTTTGTTTATGTATCATTCTTTTTCCAAATGAAGACATGTTCTAATGCCGCCAAAGGGAGAATGCCAGATTTGGCTTACTTCAAATAGTGAATTAATGAATAATACTAATTCCCCTCTCTCTCTACGATATTAAAAACATATTTTTTAAAAGTACAGTATTTTATTAGCCAAAGGCAGTACAGTGATGTAATATGTGAAGTTTGGTGCTCAAGAAGAAGAATTTAATTATTTGAGTTTAAAGGAATAGTTCATCCAAAAAAAAAAGTACTCACCCTCAGGCCATCCAAAGATTAGGATGAGTTTGTTTCTTCATCAGAACAGATTTGGAGAAATGTAGCATTACATCACTAGCCCACCAATGGGTTCTCTGCAGTGAATGGGTGCCGTCAGAATGAGAGTCCAAACAGCTGATAAAAACAACACAATAATCCACAAGTAATCCATACCATTCCAGTCCATCAGTTAACATCTTGTGAAGTTAAAGCTGCATATTTATAAATAACAAATCCATCATTAAGGTTTTAACGTTAAACCCTGGCTTCTGGCTAAAATACCAGTCCATAATCCATAATAACACTTCCTCAAGTGAAAAAGACCATAACCTGGGGCCTTCAATTCACATAACACGTTTGATTTAGAAACAAAAATGTTTTTTATTTGTTTTGGACTGTTTTTGCTTGTAAATCATTTCTGATCTCTGTATACTAGTTCAAATGGCATGACTTTTTCACTGGCGAAACCAATATTATGGATATAAGAGCACTCATATTTTAGCCAGAAGTTAAAAGATCATGGTGAATTTGTCTCTTATGAACACGCAGCTTATCGCTTCACAGGTGACATCTTTTTTTTGACGACTGGAGTGCCGTTATTTTGCATTGGAAATCACCAAAACAAACACACCCCTACCCAAAAAGGGTCTCGCCCCTATTTTGATAGCTCCCCTGTGAAACAAAGCAAAACCAATGTTACACCATGTCTACACCGGACGTGAGTGGCGCGGCGCGACAAAATACTATAGAACTCATTCTAATCAGTGATGCTGTCTACACCATAAATATACAGTATATACATATCTATGGTCTACACTGGATGCGGCGCGACACGACAAATCCCCGACAGAAAACTGCTGCTGTGTTCTATTTATGATGTATTGACACAAATTTCAAATGATTTTCAAAGGCTGCTTTGTCATGTCCGGTGTAGACAGACTTTAGCTGTTGCGGCTTCTTGCCTTAAGCCTTCTTTTGTTCCGCAGACTTTTTCCTCTTTTGTTTTTTATCCGCCATCTCTATCTTTGTGTCGCTCGGCTCGGCTAACGTCCATCCTGTGCACTAAACCCTCTCTCCTCCACATCATGAGTAGACACGCCCCTTACTGCTGATTGGCTACAAGTTTGTTTTGCTATTCGGCCGAATCAGTTTTCTAAAGCGTTTTTGAAAAATGGCTTACCCCACCTTTAAACTACAGTACATGAAAAATGTAGAGCTCTGTTTTGTAGGACACACACATGAAAAGTTTGATGTACAGCAGAAATAATTCAACATTATGTTGAAATAACTTCATGTTATAGCGCACGCAATACACAAGATTTGTGATGGTGTTCACTGATAAAAAAAATTTCCCCATCAATCTAAAAAAAAACTCCTCTGGAACACCATCAAATGTGGAATAAGATGAATAAAAAAATTTTTTAAATGCAAAATATTCTTGCTTTAACGTAACAAAAAAAAAAAAATATGAAAACAGAATTCTAGTATAAGTCAGGTGAATACCAGGTGAATGTGTGCTGTTGTTCTTATACTTCTCTGACACCAAAACATAGAAGCTAAGAATAATAGCTGATTGGAGACCCAGGCCTGGGTGAAGATGTAATTTAATGTAATCAAAGGTCAATCTCTGAAAGGTCAGAGGTGAGAGTGGACTAAAAGTCCTTAGGGATGAGCTCTTAAGAGCAGCAGAGACAATGATAATGATCTGAGATGACCATATCTGAAGTAGAAGGGCTCAGGTCACCTAATACTGGATAAAGACAAGTCATCTTATGAAACTGTGCCCTCAAAATATCATAAATCTGATCTTTAAGGCAAATGTATGCCGTCAGGGGAGTGTGTGAAAGAAGCTAGGAATGTTTTGCCTGAATCTGGACCTGTTCCTGGGGGAATCCCTGTTCTCTACATCTCACTTTCTTCCGGAAGAAATAAACTGCGTTTGTTAGAGAGAGAGAGAGAGAGAGAGAGAGAGAGAGAGGTGAGTGAGAGGTGAGAGTGAGAGGTGAGAGAGAGAGAGAGAGAGAGAGAGAGAGAGAGAGAGAGAGAGAGAGAGAGAGAGAGGAGTTCTCCTCGCGACACAGAGCGCTTCACGCGTTCAGTAGAAACTTCAGGCTTCTGAGGCGATTGAGCCAAGACGCGCTGCGCTGACCCTCGCGCTTTTCACGGAGTATTATCACACAAGGAGTTTCCTAAACCAGATGTTACTGAGAGTTTTATGCATCATCCTTGTTTCTCGGATCCTTTCATGAAGAAGGGACGTGATGGGACTAAATGTATGTGGGGATTGGGAGCCGCAGTTGAGAGCATGAGCCAGAACGGGCTGTCATTTCACACACGGTAAGAAAACTACACTGTAAAAATGTGTACTTCAATTTACTGTAAGAAACTGGCAGAACTTTACCTTATAAAATGCAGTGACGATGTTGCGAGCAGTAGGGAATGGCATTTTTGGTTGACTCTATAGCTATTTTACAGTATGAAAAAATGATGTGATTTACCAAACTATTTAAGCTAATAAATCTGTTTGCTACTGGAAAATGTAATGATAATAACAAGGACTGGACAATGGAAGGCCACATAATGACTTTGATGTGATAACAATGATAATCATATAACATGGAAACTGGTATTATGTTACACAAAATAACGTCGGTGTAACACATGACACTAAAATATGCATTAAAAACATTAACAGAATAACAAAAACTGAAACCCAAGTGGGCATCACTGTTAAAACAAAAGAGGTTAAACGAGAATGAAATATAAACAAAGCAGGGAATTCTGGGAATTCCCTTGATTGTTCATACTTTTCAAACATGTAAAGCATATTTTCAGTATAATTTATAGGTAAATGTGGGTTATTTATTTCTTTTTACTTTATTAAACCTGTAAAATAATTAATTTGACAGTTTTTACAGTAAAATTCTCATATATGTCGGCCTAGCCTACACCTAGTGTTATGGAACTTAGCAGTTAACAGGTTTTTACTGTAGCCTTTTCACACTATTTTACTGTACAATTGCATGTATTGTCTTTAAAATGTATATATTTTTTTATCATAAATGGTGTGGGTAATTTAATAGCATTTTTGCATTCTTTTTACATTGAAATTACTAAAAAGTTTTACTGTTTACTCTAGATTTGTTAAACTTGTAAGGCTAATGTTAGAAAAAGGGAAATAAAATAATGAAATTAGTTATAAAAATCTGCCAATGAAACAAGAGATGATCATGTCAAAATACATTCTCTGAAATCAGGTCTTAATATACTGTATATTTCAACTTCTTAAATAATAATAATTATTTTTTTCATTTTTATTCAATGAAGGAGTATTTTTTATCAACAGTTTTACACTCCAGCAGAGATTCCCGATATAGAAAGTTTAATTATTAACTATTATATTTCCAAGCATGTTTGCTTATTTATAGAAGCCCTGCCTGTTTCGTTATTTGTCATTGATATACCTTATTTCAAAAACAGTTCATAAAATATAACCAAGCAACTCAGGATTAGTTTATTTTTCAATTTGCTGTACTGCACTACAACAGTAAAATTTGTGCAATTTGTATTCCTTGCACAGCAGTTGGCCTTAATTCCAAAGTTTATGTTTCTAAGTTTCTACGATTTACAGTTTGGTCTTTAGATTACATTATATGCATGAAAGTAATAATAATAATTCTGACAAAAAATAGGGTTGCCATTGCCAGCACATTCTGCATGGACATCTAAAAACCCTACTGCAGGGAATCGACGTCAGTTTTGGCTCCACTCTAGTGATGGCCTTAATGCTAATGAACAGAGAGCGTGATTGATGTTCCTCTGACTTACCTTTTGATTAAAGGAACTTTCTATCTCTTAATAAGCTATGTTTTATATATATTGAGGTATTTACACAATCAGCTGTGACTAACCCTTTTGTGGAACACAAAGTCAAGTGGGTTTGAAAGAACATGAGGGCGAGTAAATTATTTTTTAGATGGACTGACCCTATTCCTATGCAGAGAAAGCTGAATGCATAATGTGCTTAAGTAAATATTCTTAGGATGGAGGACTGGTATATGAGTGACGTTCCCATCAGCAGGGTCGCATTGCTGCCCACCATTCTATCATCATGACCACCGGTGAGGACACAGAACCATCCCTGTGGCCGGATCGGGCCCAAACCAGCCTGACTGCACCGGCTCCGGCTGATGGCACATGCCTCGAGGAGACAGAGGACCTGCCCGGTGGCCTTACTGGAAGTGGCGGAGCATCTTGGGAGTCCACTGGCAGCGTGGCAGAGATGAAGGAGAATGTGCAGCTTCCATATCCGTCCCTTGCACCAGTGGTGTTCTTCTGGCTCCACCAGAGCACACGACCCCGAAGCTGGTGCCTTGCACTTGTGTGCAGCCCATATCCTTTCTATGAGTGTGCTCTCACTTATTTTCAGTTTAGGATGGTATATTGGCTTGAAAGAAGTTGCATTTGCAGTATTGGCACTTACAATGAAAATAGTGCAAAACTTTATCATCAGTATATAGTCAAAAATAATGAAAATAACAATATTTTTTGTTAGTTTATGAATTAAACTGTTCAAATAAAATAGTTAGAAAAAGACACATAAATAATCATATTTATTAACTAAATATTAAATACTACATTATCATCAATATATAGTCAAAGACTGTGCAAATGAAGTTTCTAATAAATAAGTGAACTAAAAATACTGCAAAGTTTATACATTAAACTGGTAAAATAATAATATAAAAAGCACAAAGCAAAAGTAATTTTCAGTTCAATAATCACATTTAATTATCTACAACTATATATTATTGAATATATTAATTGTCAAAATATAGTCTATAATAGAATATACATTAAATATTGAATAAAGGAATATAAAATACTGTAACGTACTGTAATGTATTTTGGTTTATTAAATTGCTAAATAAAATAACAATTACTACACCTTGTTGCAACAAAGTAATTGAACTTTCAGACGTAGCTATAAAAAGTCCTGAGGACCACATTCTCTATATATTAACTAAATAATATATACTCTATATTAGTATATATAAAAAATGTGCAAATAGAGTAATATAAAAATACTGCAAAGTGTAAATAGTTTTAGTTTATTAATTAATTAAATCTAAAATGAATAATTATACCTTTATACAACAACAAAAGGCATTTCAGCTTCATGTTAGGTACAAACAACCCCTTAAAGCTATAATCATATTGTTTGTTTTTACAGTATACAGTAATTAAACACTGGCAATTAGACATGCTGTGCTGTTAGCACACCTCTCCCTCTCAGTCTTTATCTGGGTGGAGAACTGCTTTTGTTTCTGTCTCACTCATTCATTGTTGTCCCTCTCACTTGGTGATGTTCGCTGTGGCCGTGAGCCAGCCTCGCGCTGATGAATAATTGCTGCATGCAGCATGGTTTGTCCATATTGTTCACCTGCTTCTCCCCTCTGTGCAATGAAAAAATCATCAAAATGTTCATGTATTGCATTTTCTTAAGTTCTTAAGGGGCTTTGAGAGGCAAGGCAGCCTGTATGCGAAGAAAAAAATTACGAGAGAATTCTCCATGTTGCGTCATAAAATCCATCCAGGGAGCTTTTCTTGTGCATAAAGTTATGACACCAAAAAATTATATTCATAACTCAAGTCTGTGCATATCTCACAAGAATTACCCTAGAAATTACCATAGTAGTGTCACTCTGTCCCTTTAGTGACATTATTTGACTCACAGCAGAGAAACAAAGCAATTTGGCCGCGTTACGTAACCGCATGGTCTTCCCCGTGAGGGGAGTATTTGCATCTCATGTCTCCTTTCATGCCCTTTGATGTTAACCATGAGACGTGAGAGTATGATTGTGTGTGATTTCATGCACTTCCCAGGTTGTGAAGCATTTGTCGATTTATTTTCTGAAGGGAACATCTTAAAAGGACACAGTGCTGAGGATGTGTGTGCAGTTGAAAATATTAAAGAGATAGTACACCCAAAAATGAAAATTCTGTCATCATTTACTCACCCTCAAACTCTTTCAGACCGGTTGAATATTTTTTCCTCTGCTGAACAGGTTAGGTTCAAAATGATATATTTTGAAGAATGTGTGTAACCAAACATTTGATGGTCCCCGTTGACTTCTATAGTATTTCCCCCATACTATGGAAATCAATGTAGTTCATCAACTGTTACCTAAATCATCTTCTTTTATGTTCAACAAGAAACTCATACAAGTTTGTAACAATTAGAGGGTAAATAAATGATGAAAAGGAATTTTAATTTTGCGGTGACTCTCCATGAGGATTGTAGGACTGCAAGATATTTAAATTTTCGGAATGAATGTAATGGTTGTCAGGTTCTGAATCAGGTTGGGATGATGGTTGACTTTTTTGCTCTTTCACTATTCACTGAATGAATGATTCATAGTTTGATATATGAGGAAGAGTGAAATCTCAACTACTTGATATATGATATGTCCATTCAGCAGACTGAAAAACATTTGTGTTCTTCAGATCTTAACAGATTTGGCAGATTTTTGCTGTTGTCTGTCAGTAAATAAAATCAAAAGTTTGCTGCATAGAACAGTAATAGCACACCATTACTCAACAAGCCATTCTTTTTTGAAAAGATAGTTCACCCAAAAATAACAATGTCATCTGGGCTTGAAATGAAATGAGAATGAGTAAATGAAAATTCAAACTATTGCTGTAACATTTTTAGTATTTAATAAGTGTAAGCAAGAAGGTGCAAAACATATTCAGCGGCTCGACTCGACTTGGTTTCGGAAGTATTTTAATGATTTTTTAAAAAGTCTTTGTTCAAGAGTTATAAGCCATAAACCACCTAACCAACCTGCTACAAGGTGAATCACAACATTACAAATTATGATTTGAAGCAAAAGTGTAGGCTAGGGCTGTCAAAATGGCTTAAAAACTAAATTCAAATTTTGTACTTAAATATTATCAATATTCAAATTTAAAATGCATAATTTCAGCTAGGGTAAAGAAAAGCTTTTGGCTTCTCTCCTGAGAAGCAAAATATTACTAATGCACATTTATTCAAAGCATAAGATAACATGACTATCTGTGAAAAAGTGCATAATGTTTAAAATAATGTTTATAAACCAATTATAATTAAGTTGCTTAAACAACTATAAACAAAACAGCATCATGTATGTATGCATAATTTAATACAAAGGGCCGAAAGCCAATCACACAGAGTACATTTTTTATTTAAAAACACGAGTTGCAATGGGATGGGGAAAAAAAACAGCCATAAAGTCTCGATATATGTTTTTTCAAAGTTAAACTTGCATTAATTTTACACGGCTTTCTTAAACAGAGGCCTTTTGTGCGAGACGCGAGGGCAACGGTGATAGATGTCCCTCTAGAAAATGTGCAAAATATGCGTTCTGTGTGAACGGCTTGGTTTCAGTTTTGACGTAAACAAGATCATCTCTGCATGATGTTCTCTTTCCCGCAATATTTGTAATTAACAATGCAGCAGCGCCACATCTAGTGGTTTCTGGATACTGGATAGGCTAACAAAAACATTAAAATGCAACAAAACTTACATCGTCATCGCATCTCGTGAGCGCCTCTGAGCTTGCCTGACACAGACCTAAAATTCGAATGCACCGTTTTTGCATTCGAATGTGAATTTCTATTTTAAATTCGACAATATTCGAAAATTCAATTTTTTTTTGACAGCCTGGGTAGGCTATTGAAAATTGGAACAAAGGTGCAGTCATGATGGAAAGACAACTATAATCCTTGAAACATGCGCGAAAGACATTAATCGAATTAAAAACGAAAACAGAAATATAAACTAAGATTTAAAGATGTGATTATATATAGGAAACAATATATTTTGTTTTATTGCAAAATATGCATCTACAGTGGGTACGGAAATTATTCAGACCCCTTTAAATTTTTCACTATTTGTTATATTGTAGCCATTTGCTAAAATAATTTAAGTTTTTTTTTTTTTCCTCATTAATTTACACACATCACCCCATATTGACAGAAAAAACACAGTTGTTGAATTTTTGCAGATTTATTAAAAAAGAAAACTGAAATAATCACATGGTCCTAAGTATTCAGACACTTTGCTCAGAATTTAGTAGAAGCACCCTTTTGATCTTATACAGCAATGAGTCTTTTTGGGAAAGATGCAACAACTTTTTCACACCTGGATTTGGGGATCCTATGCCATTCCTCCTTGCAGATCCTCTCAGTTCTGTCAGGTTGGATGGTAAACGTTGGTTGACAGACATTTTTAGGTCTCTCCAGAGATGCCCAATTGGGCTTAAGTCAGGGCTCTGGCTGGGCCATAAAAGAACAGTCACAGAGTTGTTGTGAAAACACTCCTTCGTTATTTTAGCTGTCTGCTTAAGGTCATTGTCTTGTTGGAAGGTAAACCTTTCGGCCCAGTCTGAGGTCCTGAGCAATCTGGAGAAGATATCCCTGTACTTTGAATTCATCTTTCCCTCGATTGCAACAGTCGTCCTGTCCCTGCAGCTGAAAACACCCCCAACACAGCATGATGCTGTCACCACCATGCTTCACTGTTGGGACTTTATTGGACAGGTGATGAGCAGTGCCTAGTTTTCTCCACACACTTAGAATTAAGGCCAAAAAGTTCCATCTTGGTATCATCAGACCAGAGAATCTTATTTCTCACCATATTGGAGTCCTCCATGCGGGCTTTCATGAGTCTTGCACTGAGGAGAGGCTTCGGCGGGCCACTCTGCCATAAAGCCCCCGACTGGTGGAGGGCTGCAGTGAATGGTTGACTTTCTACAACTTTCTCCCATATCCCGACTGCATCTCTGGCGCTCAGAACAGTGATATTGGGGTTATGCTTGACTTCTCGAACAAGGCTCTTCTCACCGTGATAGCTCAGTTGGGCCAGACGGCCAGCTCTAGGAAGGGTTCTGGCCGTCCCAAACATCTTCCATTTAAGGAATATGGAGGCCACTGTGCTCTTAGGAAACCTTAAGTGCAGCAGAAATTTTTTGTAACCTTGGCCAGATCTGTGCCTTGCCACAATTCGGTCTCTGAGATCTCCAGGCAGTTCCTTTGACCTCATGATTATAATTTGCTCTGACATGCACTGTGAGCTGAAAGGTCTTATATAGACAGGTGTGTGGATTCCTAATCAAGTCCAATCAGTATAACAAACACAGCTGGACTCAAATGAAGGGTAGTTAGAATAGAACCATCTCAAGGATGATCAGAAAAAAATGGACAGCACCTGAGTTAAATATATATGAGTGTCACAGCAAAGGGTCTGAAATACTTAGGACCATGTGATATTTCAGTTGTCTTTTTAATAAATCTGCACAAAATGGTCAACAATTTGGGTTTTTCTTGTCATATGGGGGCTGTGTGTACATTAAGAGAAAAAAATTGTAAACTTAAATGATTTTAAGCAAATGCTGAATATACAAGAGTGGAAAAATTTAAGGGGTGGCCGGAAATACGTTCGTACAACTGTATATACACAAATATTTAAGTAGTTTGAGAGCATTGGGAAACTACGCCATTTGCAGTGCTTCATCAGAGATGGCAGGTGCTAAAATGTTCTTGTGCGCTTTTCTTGTCGCAATTCTCAGATTGGTGGCGCTTTTTTGCTGAATCATGGGTAATGTAGTTTTTCACCAGGAATTCTGCTGTTAAACATGATTATTTCAAAAACAAGATGAAGTAATGTACACATATGGCTTCAACAAAAACATATCATAGCTCACAGTAGGTCTGTCTTTAATGGTTTGTAAGTTTGTTAAAAATAAATTCCCCTATGGAGAAAATTTGATTTTTGCTTCTGGAACCCGACTGTTACACTCTATAGAATTTGTGATGTATGTCGTTAAAAAGTACCACTAATTATTGGAGACCACTGTCCTTAACAAAGAAAAACCTCAGCTCTGTTCAGCACATTTGTTTCTCAGCCCGCAGTAAATATCACAGTAAACATTCATAAACTGAGAAATCAAACATTTTCTATAGGATATTGAATTAAACGCACACATACAGTATGCAGGTATGATGCATGCATGCTCAAGATAACCAGCATATCAGAGCATGCATATGTGAAATTGTGAGCTTCTAGTGTTATATTTGACAGGTTTTAATTGTTTTATCCCATATGTGGTTGGTCATATGTGTTAATTGAAACCTGGATTCCTGTGTGCATATGTGTGTTTTATTCCTTAATTGCAAGGGCAATCCCACGGGAAGCCCAAATACACATAATCAGAAATAACAAGCCAGAGCTCGCCAATACCTGTGTGTATGTGTGTGACTGTATGTCCATGAGGATAACAGAGACATTGAGAAAGTGAGGGAATGTCAGATGATGACATTAAGTTCTAGGGAGATATGACGGCATTTATATCTCAAGTGTACATGCGTAAATATATATATACACACAGACACAGTCCCCAAGGAAACTCTTAATGACACTGGTGCAAAAACTTCACTGATTGGTTGATCTCCATGGCTACTGTCACTAATGAATCTCCGGGGTTACAGGTGCTTGTCAGCGCTGTCAGGGTAACGGTACTGGTTTCCAAGACAACAGGAGTCACTAATGTAAGCTCAGAGTTCATCCGCCTCAGACCGAGAGAGAAGGGAGAGGAAGTGATGAAGTCGGAAAGGAACACTGACAAAAATTTGAAAAGGAGAACATAAAAAAAACACAAAACCTGACTGTTCAAGACAATTATTAACATTTGGAGCATTTCTATTTGTAGATTTTATATAATTTTTTTGTATTTGTATATAATGTGTTGTTTGTTCTAAATATACAAATGGAATAAAAGGGAATTTCAGCAATTGTCACGATTATGTTCAGTTTAGTTCCGTTCCTGTCATGTTTGTTATGAGCTCTCATTACTTACCATGGTTTCTGATTAGTTAATCCTTGTCCAGCTGTTCCTGTTTAGTTCCCTCATTTACCATGTGTGTATTTATACTCCTTATTCGAGTCTCTTCATTGTCGGTGATTAGCTTATATTATGTGTGGTACCAAATCAGTATTCTCAGTAAAGTCTGTTTGTAAGTATGCATCTTCGTTTGATTTTTGATGAAATTCGAGAGCTCTCTGACCCTTTGCAGGGAGTTTGATTGACAGGCGATTCGACCAGTCATAACGCCGAATCTGCCATTTTTGTCTGACAAACAAACCAGATCGGATAGTAGATTAACGTGGAAGTCGTTGCCTAATGGTTAGAGATTCGGACTCATAACCCAAAGATTGTGGGTTCGATTCATTTGGGTGGGGGGAGGTGACTGGACAGCGCTCCTATCCCACTTCACAAGCCCGAACTGAGGTGAAACTTGAGCAAGGCACCAAACCCCCAACTGCTCCCCGGGCGCCGCAGCATAAATGGCTGCCCACTGCTCCGGGTGTGTGTTCACTGCAGTGTGTGTGCACTTTGGATGGGTTAAATGCAGAGCACTAATTCCTAGTATGGGTAACCATACTTGGCCACATGTCACGTCACTTTAATGTTGGCGGCTTTGAACTAGAAAAATGGTGTGTATTGACGTCTTTCTGCAGCTGAAACAAGATTCCTTCTGATGCTCATTCATGTTTATTTCATGCTATAACTAGTAGTTATTAAGAGAAAGAGATGATCGGTTCACGTGCCGCTTGAATTGAGGCACTACAGTGATCTGTCACGACACATTAAAGAGCCACAAAACGGTATTTATTGTTTGAATTAAAAAAATGACCACATTTGAAAGCGGAGACTTTGTTTCATACCAGAAGAACCGTTCTGTATTGAGGGGGTGAGGTATTTTCACGGCCGTGAGAACAGATTGCTGTAGTGTGGAAGTAGGGCCCTCAATGACGTGTTGCAACCTAAGCAACCAGTAATGAAGGGGGGCGGGTCTTTGCGAGCGTCAATTGGGTGAAAAATTAAAAATTTTTCCATTTGACCCCAATGGCACATATTCGTTCTTATTGTATTCATAAACATTCTTAATTTTGATGAATTTAATTTATTCCTTACATTTTCTTAAATTGTTTTGGTAAATTGTCACTACGTTGTCTTAAAAAGGTGTTTCAAAGTGTTAAATTTACCTTCCCTTTTATATATTGTTGGAGTGAAGGTGAACCCTACACAAATAAAGATGTCTTCAAAGAGAGAATAGAGAATTGAATGCAATATGTCATATGACACATGATGCACCAGTAAATCCAAATGCCTGGAATCTTTTTTTGATTATTTCAAGTAGCCTAATTTCTGTCCAGTGTCCAGTGAGCCACAGGGAAAATCACTCTTGTCCACTGTGTCTCTTGACAGACAGATTTGTGTTGTTCGGTGATGTAACGCCCTTGTCAGCTAGCATCAGTCTAGCCTGAACACACCCAGACGGGAGCTTGTTTTATGAACGTGTGTGTATCTTTCTGCGATTATTTATGCTTACGATCTGACAGTCGCTGCAGCCTGTGTACTTTCTGAGATATAAATTGCTGAATGCATGCAGACAACATCACAGGAAAAATCAGG
Source organism: Sinocyclocheilus anophthalmus (assembly GCA_018155175.1). NCBI lineage: Eukaryota > Metazoa > Chordata > Actinopteri > Cypriniformes > Cyprinidae > Sinocyclocheilus > Sinocyclocheilus anophthalmus. The sequence continues at coordinate 181,322 of JADLZN010008139.1, read as the reverse complement.
ATGTACTCGTGCACTTCACAACACACACACAGTTTAACTTCTTTTGTCAGCAGGAAGGGGATGGTTGCTACGGTAACGTCACCATGGGTATGCCCTGTTTGAGTATTGTGTCAGTACCTTGCCACACTCACACACGAGCGCAAACACTGACCCAGCAAGAGCCAAGGACAGTGAGGCTGAATATGAAGCCCTAGGCGACATTAGCTGCGTGCTGCCACTCTCTCTCCTAAATAAATAAATGCATAAAACAAGCTCTTGTTAATATGTAACAAAAAGGCTTTCTACTGTGACGCTGGTGTGTAATTTGCACTTTTAACTCACTTGGACACCCTTCGTAACACTTGAAAAAGAATAATTTAACTTATTTGTGTACAATTTGCATTAATCATGCAGAATGATCTACTGACAGGATATTATCATGACAGTGTTGTTATTTGGGTCTTCATTACCTTGTTTGCTTTCAATCTGTCATTTTCATTCGCAATGACAGATTGACTGATAAACAGTTTCACCCAGGTCAGTTAATTAGGCGATTTTTCAAGTCTTTGGCTTAGTAAATGGCATGCACATGTAAAAAAGTGTTTTAATTTCAGCAATTTGATGTACATCTCATTTAATTGCATGAAATATATTTTGGTAATTTATTGACCAGACATCAGTCCAGACATCAAAAATTTGTTGCGTAATTGGATGCACTTGCTAGGGCAAATATCACTATTATTATTGCACATATCTTTTGTTTTTTGTTCCAAACCCCTAGCCCCAAGTAGCTTAATATGGATGTAATGGTACATTTTCTGTTTATTAGGATTTTTATTTTGCATAAATGCTTGCCCTGATAGCAAGCAAGTCTCTGTTAAACTTCACAGACTTCACTTGCACGTGCACATGCGTAGCAAACAGTGCAATAACTGACTAAAATATGCATTTGGTGAAATATTTTGCATCCAAATGTCTTCAAATCTCTTCCCTAATTGACAACAGCACCATAAACGGAAGTACAAAGAGTGTTGCAGTCATAGACAGAGCCATAGTTTGTTCAATAAACCACTTCTTGATAAAAAAAGAAGCAATTTTATGTTTTGCTTTTCCCCTGCTGTACTGAAAACGTACCAGACCGTGACTTCAAAACCAAATTGTCATTTTTGTATATCGTCACACCCCTGCATATAACTTGTTCCGCACAAGCGCTCCCTACGTGTGTTTCTCCAAAATAAAAGCTTGATGGTTTAACATTTGAACATGAACAAATTAAGCTTTAAATATTATTATTATTATAATTTTATAGTTGCACTGTAAAATAATTCTACCCGCTACTACTAATAATATTAATTAGAGAATTTTATTTCTATTCTATGATATTATATAGTCATGGATATTTCAATCACAATTGTGGCTACATCATTCCAGCCTACAAACCACGCACGGCAACCTAGCGTTGAAAAAAATTAAATCAATTAGTGCCAGTACAACCACACATTCTTAAAATAAAGGTGCTTCACGATGCCATAGAAGAAGAACTTTTTTTGTCTAAATTGTTCCATAAAGACCCTTTAACATCTGAAGAACCTTTCTGTTCACAAAAGGTTCTTTGGGGCGAAATAAGGTTCTTCAGATTACCAAAAGGTAAGAAAGAGATGGTTCTTTAAAAAACCTATGACTGAATGTTTCTTTGTGGAACCAAAAATGGTTCTTCTATGCATCGCTTGAAGAACCTTTTGAGCACCTTTATTTTTAAGAGTGTAGTAGGATGACATATTGACCCTCAAATGTATGCTGCTTTTTGAGAATTTCACTTGTAGGCTAAAACAGTGCCAAAAACAAACAAACAAAATACTCGGGTGTTATGATTTATACATTACACCAATATCCACCAGAAAATAATAATTGCAAAAAAACTTCCAAGTAAAAAATTAGAACAAATCAGACCTCATTCAATGATCCATAATGATCATAGAAAAAAAATGCACAGGATCATGAAGTCCTAGGGGTTTGGAACTCCAGAGTGTTACAGTTTTTTTTTGTTTTTTTCAACTGCTTACATTTTCAAAACTTTGCCTCTTTTTTCAAAACTTTAAGAATTAAAGTCCAAATCCAAGAATTGCACACACAAAATTCAAAATGCCTCACATCTCTTGCAAAATGAAAACTCACTGCATTCAAAATATCACAAACATCTCAATTCTCAAAAGCAAACATTTGCAAACACCTTTGCCATAATATTAATTCCTGTTAAATTTTTGTGTTACATAGAGAATTGGGTGTTGTGTTTTTAAAAAGTTAGTCAAAGTCCGAGAATTAGTGTATTGTTTTGCAGATTTGGTGTGTGGTCCTGGTGTTTGAGTGTCAGGTTTCAGAAATTGTGTGACAAGTAAAGATTATTTTTGTGTGTAAAATTAAATTTCTGGTGAACTGTCCCTTTAAAGGTAGGGGACCAACTTGGATATCTACACAGAAAACAGGTGAAAACAGTGTTTTTCTACTAAAAGCTGGAGAAATCCCAAGCGAGCGGCCCATAATCACTAACTCATGTACCAAGAGTGTAGCCCCCAAGGGCCCGTCTCTGTTGGTGGTTCTAGTGAGAGTGCTGACAGATTCCTGTGAGGTGAGACCGGTGTATCTCTCTGTCTGTGTGTCTGTGTGTGTGCGGGTGGGATGGTTGGATGGACATAAGAGTTAGTCAGGAGGAAGCAGGGGGTTTGCGCTATATTACAGCACTATCTGTGGTCTCTCTTCGGGATCAACCCTTCCTTGGAAAGCACCTGGTTGCCAGGCAACAAATGAGCTAAAACTCCACTCCATCCCCAAAGCCTCTGCCACGTTTGATTGGCTGACTCAGCGTTTTGGGGGAGGGGCTTATAGTGTTTAGAATGCAAAACAATTTGATGTAATTTTATTTTAAATGTTTTCCCTCTAACATTTGATTTTGATTGCCAATTCATAATCCAAACAAGCATGGTTTGTCAGTGGCCGGATCTGTGAGGCTGGTGAGGGCAAGTTAGCCTTCATTTCCCTGCGTTCTTCCCTATCACCTTGCGTTTCATCAGTCACCTCTAAAGAACTGCAACACCTCTGTTTGCTCTGTCCATGTGTTCTCCATGCCTTTCTGTTCTTTGTCTCTAGGGCTCATCCTAAAGCAGCATCACAAGCCATCGTGGGCTTAATGGTTTATAGAGAGGTTTTAATCTAATAGCTGATGTGTTAGTCCAATCGGGAAAGCTGCGGTTTAATGGAATGATGTCAGATAATTACAGACTTCAGTTAATTCGCCATTATGCCTGAAATATTCGTTTTATGGTAAATTAGAGTAAATTGAATGCGTAATTGTTTTTGTCCGCGTGTGTGCTGATGAGTTTGAGTTGTAATGTGTGTGTGTGTTTTTATGGATTTTAATTGATGCTACAAAAGCGTTATGGTGGAAAAACTGTAGCTCGTTGAAAACCAAATGGAAAGAGTTTTTAATGTCTCAAATGCAGCAAATGTAAATCCTTTTCATTGGAGAAAGATGTGTTTAGTAAGGTTAAGTCAACTGAATAAAAGCTTTTAATTGTACAGTAAGTACATGATACTGATATATTAATCAATTTCAATGGCATATAATAAGGATGCCTGTACACACACACAAGTATATGTTTAGATATACTGTATGATATATAATAATATATATATATCGATAATATAAATAATGCATATATATATATATATATAGATATATATATCTATATATATATATATATAATTAGGATATAAACAGATATTAAGTTGTTTTAGTGGACTTTGATCCACGTTTTCATTGCTCTGATGGTTGGAAAAGCCCTTGTTTATTTTAGTGTACACAATCCGCCAGATATCTTCCTGCGTCTATTCATCGCTCTATTTCCTCCCCCCACTCTTTCACTCTCTATTTCTCTCATTTTCGCTCTTTCTCTCTGCCTTGCTCAGATCGATCACTCTCCAGTTTCTCGTCCTGTCACGGATCAATAACTCCACACTCCTCTGCTTTGCTTTGTCTGACCACATTAGAAGACCGCTGCTGACTCTCCAGTGCCCATTTGAGGCTTTGCGCTCTGTCATTTTGGTTAATTGCGATTTACTGTCAATTTATCATAATTTCACAGGTTGGACTTTTGTTTTATTTGCCTGCTTCTCCTTCCTTTTTCAAGCTTTTATCACAGATGATATTTGTTTGTTATTGTGCAACTGTAATGTCAAAGATTAAATGTCTTTCAAGCTCTGACCATTAATTCTCTTTTATCTGATATACATGTTGAAGTGGTTTTCTTTAATAACCATATTTAAAAAAAATAACTAACGCAAGGTATTGATTTATTGTAATGATTGAAACCATGGTAACATCAAAATGAATTTTTTTAAAAGAAAATTGACGTACAAATTATTATTACCGGTGTAATATGTGTGTAGCTCAAAAATATACATCGTTGCAAAGCAGCTTCAAAGAAATGACATTTTCGTATTACAATCAGGAGTAGTTTTATCAGTGGTGACTATGCGCAATGTGACTTATTTTAAAGTTCGTTATAGAGATAATATTGCATAATGTTTAGTATATATTTTATTAGCAGTGTTCAATGCATCTTTAGTAAATTATTTTTTATCAAATCTTAAAATGAATAGCTATTTCTCATATAATAGAGAACAATTGTGTGCTGCCTAAATTCATATAATTTAATTTAGTATCATTTTATTTATTTTAATTTATTTTGCATTTATTTATTAACAAGTAACAGAAGGTTTTCATATTGGCCTTCCTCATGAGTTGTCATGTCTAATTTTTGAGATTCCCCTGTATCAAAAATATATTAATATAGTTCAAATCTAATTTCATTTCTAAATATTAAGCCTAAAATGTGTTTTAATGTTAATATTGATGAGGACTGTATGATCTTTGAATAATAAATGCAAAATATGTACATGTAAGTGTACCTGAAGTATACTTGCAATAGTTCCACTTAAGCACAATCAAATATACTTCAGTATAGTTGGACTTCAGCACTACTTCCACACAATTAAAGTGCATTAAGTACAAAATTAGTTGTATTAGTTGTTCCAATTTAGCAGACTTAAGGTATACCAGTTTAGTATTCTAAAAGTACAACTGCAGGGTATTTTTAAGCACTTAAATGTGTAAATGTATTTGTAGTATACTTATCATGAAAGAAATGTATTTCAAATACATTTTGGTTTCAGTTTTAGTTGGCTACAATAACCCTATTTTACATCAGCCAGAATGCATTGGTGCATCCCTAAAAACGTTTCTGGTTGTCTAATGTTACTGGAACAAGTTTGTAGTTAATGTGGTGAACTGCATCTTTGGTTAATCTGTATGGTCCCTTTCTGAACAGGTTTTGTGGATGGTATTTTATCCAAATCCTTGCAAATTCAAGATATTGTACAACAGATATTGTACAACAGTGTATACTGGGGCCATGTCTGGTGTCGGCTAAAAAGCTTTTAAGTGACCCATTTGCAATGTGGGGAAAAGCTTTTATGATAAAATGAGACCAAGAGCAAAGCATTATACATGGCACAATTTACTGCCCACACCTCAAAGGACACTGTACCGGCCTACAGTGGCTGCATGCTGTGGGCTTCCTTTCATTAGCAGGGACTGGGGCATCTTGTTCAATGAAAAGAAAGATTGGATTCTGCAAAACACAGAGAACCTGTTTCATGCTGCTAAAAACTGAAGTTTGGAACAAGGTTTGTTTTTCGGCAGGACACTGATCCCAAACACAAAGCCAAATTAAAATTGGAACACTTTAAGAAGGGGAACGTTCTACAAAGTCCCAGTCAAAGCCTGATCTCTGTCCAAATGACAATCTGTGGCACTGAATTTGCAAATTGCATAATCTTCATCCTATTAACCTGAACAACCTGGAGCCAAGCTGTTTGGAAGAACAAGCCAAAATCACACCTTAACAGCATGTGAAGTTCTAACAGGCACTGAAAAAAATTACATTGAAACCATTTTCATCCAAAGCTTGCTAATTTTCATCCAGAAATTGCTAGTAAATGTTACAAATTATGTTTTAGAATATATTTTAGTATATTATATTTTCACCAAAAAAAATAACATTACATTAAAAAGTTTTAAAGTGTTTAAAGTTGACGTTTTAATGCTTTGAAATAGTTAAGTTAAAAAACGGGTCCTAAAGGGTCTTTTACAAAGCACAGTATGTACTAATATAACAGTCCAATCGCACATCTTAAACCCACTCCCACTGAGCTGAGTTTTGCAGTGCACACTATGAACAGAGGGTGTCAGCTATAATGACCCTCGTCTCTGTGCTTCTTAGCCATCTGATCATTTGATCATATTCACAGCTCATTAGAACGGCGATCTGTCAGACCCCGTCCAATTAAAATGTTCTTTACTGCACCACAAATTATGTCAACAGATCACACCATGAATTTCGGAATTTTTCCAAACATTGAAGGGAGGATTAAATCTTTTTGATAAGCAGGAGATGTTTATTTGTCAGCTCAAGTAGTGAAGCTTTGCATAAACCTTCAGTTTGTTACATTTGTGTTTTTAAAGGGGTCATGTCATCAGTGTTTTGTTATGTTTTTTCTTATGAAGCTTTTTGCATCAAAGACAGTTCGTGATTAGTTTAATATGACCACTTTCATCTCTGATCTTTTTGTAAACTTTGTTTGTCATGAATGGCTAATCTTTTTGCATGCAAAATGTGATGTGGGTTTTCCGTCAGTGTGAACTGCTTCTACTGTGTAAATACTTTTATGTATATACAACTTTAGAGATTAACAAATCTATATGAATTCTCTGTCCTCTTTCAAAATGCTGTTAAATTGGAATTGACTGAACGTAGATTAGTTATTTATATATAGATATATCAATATAATAATATATATATCTATCATATTCGTAATTCCTACTGATTTTTGATCACCTAGATATATGACGTGATTGGACATATCATGTCTATTCAACATTAAACTGGTGATGTGGATGACAATATATACCATATACCCTTTTTTTTTTTAAATGAAAGAATACTTCCAACGCTTTGGGTTAGTACTTTTTTACTTGCTTGCTAGAATGTAGGCTTTACTTTATTTTCAAGGATTCATTAAATTGATGAAGTGACAATAGGCCTTTTAACTATGAAAATTATAGTTCAAACAAAGGCCTGTTTTCTTTTAAACTTTCTATTCAATCGAACATTCCTGAAATAAAATAAAAAACAAAATAAAATAAAAAGCAGCACAACTGTTTTTAACAATGATAATATAAAAAAGTTTCTTATTAGAATGATTTCTGAAGGATCAAAAAGACTGAAGTGATGGCTGCTGAAAATTCAACTTTGCAATCACAGGAATAAATTACATTAAAAAAATATTTAAATAGAAACCAGTTATTTTTGATTGTAAAAATATTTCACATTATTACTGTTTTTACTACAAATAAATGTAGCCTCAGAGACATATTTCAAAAATATTACTGACACCAAACTTTTGAATGGCAGTGTATGTTTATGTAATCTCACTAAGAAATATCACCCACCCAAAAAAACAGAAATTATATTATCATATTAGCTAAAAGAAACCATTAATGGTCCTAAATACAGGACTTGTTTCTCTCTTTGGATTTTAGGGGCGAAATGTGACCCAGACAGGTTCTTGACAGGTTTCATGAGATTCACCCATGTGTGCTAGGAGTACACCTTACGTAAAAATACCTATGAATACTAATGAGATGAGCAGGAAAGCTAGAGCACGTTTGCATTGAGCTCTGTTATATCAAAAGATCAAGGAAAATCATGATTTGACCCCTTTGACCAGAGAAAGTGTGTGTGTGTGGTGAGGTGTTTTAGTATAACTATGTGCATCTATATGCAAAGTGCCAAGTTTCTGCTAAAAGCGTAATAGCACATGGATGGACGGATAGATTGTGTGCTGGAAAAGCCCTGCTATGTGGCCAAAGTTACAACATTTTATTTTACTGATGAAAGCAGTGTTTGAATAAAAAGATGAGGATGATGGACGTACAAGAGTGGAGTGAGGGAGGAAAGGAGAGTTTCCATAGCGATGTCCTTGCGGAGGGTTCCAAGTTTGAATGAATGGCAGCCGTTCAGTCATTCATCAGTCATTCTACTCTTTATGAAGAGAGGCACTCTGTCTTATTAAATACAAACAGTCTCCTTCCTTACCTCCTGCCTCTCTGGCTTACACTCACTCACCTGCAGTCACGCTCTCCATATGCTAGCATACATCATCGTTAGTCATACTGGGGGGGGGTTACGGCACATCCTGAGGTTCAGTGTCAGGGTGAAAGGACGGTAACTGCTGATGATGCTGAAATTATGAGTCAGAGAATGTCCTGTGAGTGTATGTCTGCCCAGAGGAAAAGTTCAATGCTCAGAGGTTGCTTAGGAGACTTCAAGTTGAAGTGAATGATTTTAAATGTTAAAATAACTTCTATTCCACTTAAATGTGCAGAAACAACTAAGTCAGTCGTTTGGAGTGTGGATTTCTACTTCGTCCATTCCCTGCATCCCAATGCTGAGTTTTGGGGCGGGACTACCTGTATATCTGAGCAGTGGCAGACGGGAGAGAGTGTAAAGTAAAACTAAAATTATTACAAAATGTTATCATTAATTTCCATGAAGCTGAAATAAAATGAAATAAAAATTCTAGATGAAAATGTAACTTAAAAATTAGAAATGCTGCCTTGCCTAGAAATAAAATAAGTTTAAGTACTAAAATGACTAAAAATAAATTGGATATTTAAAAAAACAAATACAAAGGCATGTAAAAGTACTAAAACGTTAAAAATAAAAAACTGAAAAAAAAATAAATAAAAGATGATTCACAATTTAATAAAATAGTATATAAATAATGTAGAAATGACAAGTTTGGGAAACCTGTTTGGAAACAACCATTATTTTTCCAGTTATGTTCAAACTTTATCGGAATATTAAATTATGCTTTATCAATTTTGTCTAAGATTTTTCAAAAATGACACAAATGAAGCAGATGTTGAAATGCATTGTGACCGTAGGCAAGTGTTGCTGAACCAAAACTATGAATATTAATTGGTACCCTGACAGATTGCCAAGCACTGTAAGTTGACATAATAAATATTCATGAGTTAAGCCATCAGTGTGTCTTGACATCACAAACAATTCAAATCTTTAAATTAAAAAAAAAAAACTTTTTCTGGTACTAAAATAAAGAGCAATAAAAGTAATGTGACTTGCATCTGGTAAATTGATTTCTGATGTATTTGATGAGAAATATTTGACTTCAAATCTCTGATATATCTGAGTCTAGTTTTAGCCGTGTTGAAATGTGTACTGAAACTCCAGAGGAAACACATAAGAGATTACTGTTTTTTTTTTTCTCACAATAAACTTACTCTTTTGAAAGTGTAAGTTTCCCATTGAACTCTTGTATAAAAAAATTAAATAAAAAGTTAATTGGGACTTGTTATCTGACAATTCAAAGTTTTTTATTGCAATTCTGATTTTATTTCTCACATTTCTGAGAAAAAGTTAAAATAAACTCAATTGTGAGACAAACTTGCAATACACATGCAATTCTAAAAAAGGTCAGAACTGTGACAGTTTCTAAAAATAAAATACGAGTTGAGATAAATTCGCAATTATCTTTTATTTTTTATACTGTGGTGTGAACTAAAAAATATATTGTGAGATGTAAACTCAGAATTGAGAGGAAAAAGTCAGAATCGCAAGATATCAATTCAGAAAGAAGTCAGAATTCTAAGATTATATCTCTCAATTCTGAAGTTTCCTTTTTTTAGTTGGAATTGTGAAATGAAAAGTCAAAATTAATTTTTTTTTTATTCTGTGGCAGAAACAGGCTTCCATAGAAACAAGTGAGATATTAAATAGATTTTTATTTCCTATGCATTTGTGTGTGTGTTTGGGACATAATTCACATTACACTGACCATGCTACATAAGTATTGAGTTATATTAATGAACAACATGTACTGTAATTTTGTTGTGGAACACCCATAATTATAAATTGACATTATTACTGCTACTACCTAATTACCTAATTAATTATAATCATGTTTGTTAACTGCCTTTAATCCTTCATTCTAATGCTTCCTTTAAAGGTTCGTTCTGGTTGCTGCATACCAACTGTTAAACAAATGTTGTATACAGTTGCTGCTATTATAAATATTATTACACCATTTATGCTACTATTACAATATTATCTTTAATGTAATCAATTGCAGACAGTCCAATTGTGGCAAGTAACAGGTCATTCTGATGTTGATGTTAAGTTAGACAGTTGCTGCGAGTGACATTCATCATTCTGCCTGTCAAATATCTCCAGACTAAAACTCTTGTCACGCTCCTGCATGAATATTTCCTAGGGGATATTCAGTTTTGGAGATGTTCTGTGCCCGTGATGTACCAGACTTTTGATCGACTTTCACTTTCCTCTTTGAATCTTTGTTGCATTTATTTGCACACTCGGCCAGCGGCTGGACTCACTCAGGTTATGTGCGGACGTGAAGAGCAATGTCATCTTTCGAATTCACAGTCCTTGAGCATTGGCCCTTACTCTGTCTTTACTAATGTCACCCACAAATCCCATCTAAGCCCACAGTACACCGTTGAAGGGAAATTAGCCGAAGCCCTCCTGCATTTTAATGTTCAAATAAGGTACTGATGGATTAGCAAGCAACATTCTGTCAGAACAGTCTGTAACTGTTTTGTGTATAAAATGGGAGCTTCAGCTCTGCGATTTATACAGCCCTCATGAAAGTGACAAAGATGGATTCATAAAAGACAAACCGAATTTAGAAGGCTTCTTTTTCTTTGCCTATAGTGGTTACTCATGGACAATCCTTTATATCAATGCATCTGTGAGAAAAGCCCACCAGATTTGATCAATAGTTTCTTTATACAGTAACTTGTGACACAAAGAGCAATACAGAGGAAAGAACAAAGACAAACGAGTTCAACTTCTTCTTTAAGACAACACTGAGATGGAGAGCAAGTACATACAGTTCTAGAACAGCAGTAAAACAGCAATCACTTTTACTCCTTTTCACGCAAATTATGATTACAGGAGCAGATGATTAATCTCTTCATAAACAGACTCACTTCCACGATTCTTTGCACAATACTGCTATCACCTCAAAGTATTTTTACCTTTTACCAAAATGAATTTTTGTAAACGAATACATTTTAACATTTGCATCACATATCCATATCTGTGTGCATGGCTTTTCCAATGTAGTAAACTTGCTCGGTAGCTCACCTGGTATAGCATTGCCTTTTGTGGATGCAGAGCTTTCAAGCACAAGTCAAGCACATAGTGCTTAAGCAAAATACTTGTTTAACAAACTTTTTTGCGTTTATTTTTTAACTCCATCGGTCAGGTTTAGGGTAAGGTTTAGTGTAGATGGTATGTTATTTTCTAATGTGATAAATCATTAAACTTTTAGCACCACTCATTGGGGATTTGATTTTCAGAACTGACTTGATATGAACCAATGTAATAAAATGTTGGCACAGTGATGTTTATATGTTTCAGAGAAAACTGAACACACCGTTCACTGGACATTGCACTTTAAAACGGCCACAAAATACCCACAGGGACATATTTTTCATTAGCCTGGGTTGGCAATTTTAGGTTTAATGAACAGATTTAGTGAACATATGAAACTTTTTTTTTTTTTCAGTGGAACACAAAGATTTTTTTTAAAGGGGTCATATGATGTGATTTCAATTTTTCCTTTCTCTTTGGAGTGTTACAAGTGTTTCCGTCTCATGCTTGAGGTATTCGGCCAATCACAACGCACTGGATAGCTGGCCAATCAGAGCACACCTTGCTTTTTCAGACCGATGAGCTTTGTAAAAATCGACTCGTTTCAAAAAGGCGGGGCATAGAGGAGAAACAATAATGTGTTTTTTTTACTTTAAACAGCATAAACACATTTCATTACACCAAATACACAAAATTATGTTCTTTTTAGCAACATCATATGACCCCTTTAAAGAAAACCAGCTCTTTTCATAATACAAAAATGTAGTGTTTCTTTTTGATTAGTTTTATTATTTCAGGAGCTTGACACCGAGTTCCTGTAGGTTCTTAAATGTCTTAATGTTTTAAATTCAGTTTTATCAAGTTGAGCAAGTTCATAAGAAGTCTTAAATGTCTTAAATTGTATAAAAGAAGACTAAATTGTGATTGACCTCTTTAGGTACCCCCAAATTTAAGACCTCTTACAATGATAATTAAGACTTTTGTTACACAATTTAAGAGAAAAGCCCAATGTGACTGTTAAACTTCAAAAGGCTAACATTTCATTAAATAAATGTGAGTTTTCATGTTTCAAACTACTAAAGCGGGACTTTTGCAGGCTCGCGGTTTCAGAGCAGTTCACAATCAATGAATAATGCACATTTATGTAAGTGATTCTCTGTGATATACTGTTATGAATAATGATATGATGTTTATATTGTCATCTTGTAGATGGTTGAAAGAATGCATATTTTATCTCCATATTTTTGATTGAGCAGCTGACAGTAGTAAAGACATACATAATTTATTTTGAGATTATATAGGTTACATTTGGACACACTGTATTCATTTTATGTGTGCAGGTCTTAAAAATGTCTTAAGGTTTTATATTTTATGATATATTTAATATGACATGTTTTCTATTACAAGCCTTTTGAAGTCATATAATAGCTACAGTAGAAACTGAGCAAAATTTAACTCATTTCTCATTGAAAATTGCTCAGCTGAGGCTTACTAGCATTTGCATCCAGATACAAGAATGTCATGTCAACATCACTAATGCCTAAACAGCACTGGGCTTTCGTTTTTCTCACACACACTAAATTTCAGTGTGTTTTCATACTTTTTGGAGCTTGGCAGACGTGGTCAGTGGACCCCTGAAAAAAAACAACATATGGGTTTGGAACAACATGAGGGGGAATAAATGATGACAGAATTTTCATTTTTGGCTGAAAAATCCTAGTAATCCCACATTTCAGAGGAGATCTGAACAATGTCTCACACTGTGCTCAGATTTGTCAGGATACCAAAATCTACTATCAACATCTGTATGAACTCAAATATTTCTCTTTGAATTACTCAGAATGTGATCTAATTTATACTATCCACATTCATGTATAGCTACATACATAGCTGTATATTCTCTTACTGTACTGTATGTGAGAGAAACACATGAGACAAAGCTGATCCTTCAACGAAACACAACTGAGATCTTTATCATGAAGATTCTATCAGATGTTTTCCAGTGATTTGCATTGGAGAAATAGTGTGTGCGTATGTTTGTGCGCGTGATGTTGTCAGCATGTCTCTCTGCTTCAGTCTCCTGCTTTTTTTTTTTTAATAACCGCCCGTGTTCTATCTATTTTGAGTGTGTGTTGATGACGTAAAGAGCAATTGTCTCTAATCCTGTGTACATTACATCCACATTTAATACTCTCCAATATCAATCCAATTTCCTCTTCCGCTTTCAAATTTCCCCCTCGCACACACACACACACACACACACACACACATTTGGTGTGCACATACAAAATATGTTAATTTGAACTGAGACTTGTTTGCACCATGGAAGTTTTAAAAGCCTTTAAAATGTCTCTTCCTCTGTGTTTTGGGTGCAGAGCATTTTGTCACATGATCACAAGCCTCCTGCATGTTTGCTGACCTACACGGCACTCAGTTACCTGCTCCTAAACGTCTGGAAAAAATTGTCGATTTAGCATGTTGGTCACGTGACCCTCTCATATCTGAAAGGAAAGTTGTTGATCAGAATGAGCTACAGTTTGTACCAGATTTAATGATGGTAGTTAAAGCATTGGCTGGCTTGTGAGACTAACAGCCTCTCTAATGGTCTAATGAGAGCGAGAGGGCACACTGTCTTGTCCAATAAGGACAGCAGAGAGTACCAACATTTCATGTGAGCTGCTGCTATGCAAGAATAATTTCTAGTACTGCAGAAAAACAGCACAGAATTGAGTGTGTACTGGCTCACTTTGAACACTGGCTTCTTCAGATCACTTTATTGATTTCCTGGTTCTTTACTGCACCAATGCATATGTTTTTCTAAGTAAAGTAATCATCAAACTGCAAAACCCTTTTTTTTTAAGAATGTTTATTTTATAAGATATGTATCGATATATAAATTACACTGTCGTTTGTTTCCAGCGTTATTTTAGTATAATATATTATACTATAATATTTTGTTATTACCTTTTATTTTACATTTTCCGTTTTCATTTTCATTTGTTTGAAATCTTATGTGCTTTTGTCATTTTTATTAGGTTTAATTTTCAAGCGTTCATTTTTTACTTTAGTTTTAGTACTTCAGCTTAAATATTTTATTTCAGTTCGTTGCCAAGTTCAGCTTTATTTCAATTAACAATAACGATTTTGAAGAGATTTAATTTTAGTACCAACATTGCCAACACTCAGCTCCTTCTGCTACTGTTCTACAGAGTCTCTAACGGCACATTGTGATGGAAAAATATGAGATAAGAGCAAAATTTGTATTTCAATTTCAGTTGCGTTCTCTCGTATTGTGTTCTCCTGAGAAACTCCTGAGCATTGTCTCACAAAATATGTGCGTTCTCTCGAAACAAGTATTACATTTCTAGAGAAACTTTGCATTCTTATGCAAAAATGATTGTGCTTTTGAAAAAGTATTGTGTTCCTCTGAAAAGCTTTGCATTCTCTCGCTAAAGTATCACGCTCTCTTGTGAAACATTTGCGTTCCCTCGCAAAAGGATTGCATTCACCCAAGAAACTTTGCATTCTCTCACAAAAGTATTGTGTTCTCCTGCGAATAATATAGGTTCTCTCGCAAAAGTATTGCATTCCCTTGAGAAACATTGCTTTTCTCACAAAAGTATTGTTCCCCCAAAATCTTTGCATTCTCTCGAAAAAATATTGCATTCTCTTACGAAACATTTGCGATCTCTTGAGAAGTTTTGTGTTTGCTTAAAAAGCACTGAAAAGTAGCTTTTCCTCCCACCTGATATTATTTCCATCACAAAAGTTTTGCAAGTGATTGAGCCATTTTTTTTTCTATTATCATGTCCCTTTAGGGGCTCCATATTATTCAGATGTAGAGGTAGCCAGAATCGTTAAATTTCCCTAGTAATGGTTGTACAGTACCATTTTGCTTCATGACCTGACGACAGCAAAATACTCTCTTCCACTTCTCTCTCTCTCTCGCTCATGCAGTCTGTCTGAATTATTTACTCACTGTTATTGAGAGGATTTTTTCTTACACTAGAACAACTCTGAGGAAAAAGAGCACATACATGTTCAGACATTGCATGAATGTGTGTTTCTCTGAATAAATGCAGCCGTTTTAGACCTATTTAGGTTGTTCTTTTAATTTACACTCATTATTTAAGGACCAGTTTAAAAATTGAGCACCCTCATCATTTCCTCACTCATAAGAATGTAAATTCATATCCTTCTCAGTTTCAACAATCTCTCTTTACCTTCTATTTTCAGTTGTTATACTCTCTAATGTGCTTTTGATATGATTACAAAATGTGTGTGTGGGTGTGTTCTGTGGGTATGATCGCTATCTGCTTGCCCAGTCCCATCCATCAGCCCTCTCTAGCCTGACCCCTGAGCGCCAGAGCAAGTTTGAGGGGCATTCCTTTGTCCCCCTGTCCTCTGATGAAGGGTGCATACATGTGTGTGACGTCCGAAACCTTTGGTTCCGCATTAGGAGTGTGACTGCAATGCAGTGTGATGTATGAGAGCACAAAGTGTATGTGATATCTTGCTTTTCTGGGATTGCAAGCGAGTTTGCATCAACAAAACACTGAAGTGTGGTTAAATCCCCCCCTATGAATCGTGACTTACTGCAGCGAGGAAAGTAGTGCCATAGTAAGCACTTTTATAAACTATTGTAAGGCACACACACATTTGAAATGGCTTCACTGCGTCAGTTTGAGTTGGGTTTTTATTTGGAGGACTTAGAGGATATTTTGACAACCTCAACTCAATTTTAAAAGCAGAGGAGAATATTGTTTTGAGTTTATGGCATATCCTGTTTGTATACAGAGTCACATCTGGCAAGAGTCTATGTTGTCGAGGCATGTTACGCTAATAAAGGCATGTTATCAGTAATATAATCAAAAGTGGATTTGGATTTACTGACGGAAATGGTGGTGTTGGCAAGGCAGCATATGAATATTGAAGATTCGGGTACAGGTTTAGGTAAATTAAGTGCAGAATCAGAGCCGCTTTGCCACTGTCAGGACACTCAGCACACAGCATGTGTTCTGTCAGCCGTGGAAAAGACTCAACACACAATGCGACAGTGCCTTTTTGCTGCATATATAGGTGGCTATTAATTGTTAAATGTGCTTTTTTACTGTACTAAAGTATAAAATATATTTGCAGATATTTTAATATACGTTCACGTATTTGTTTCTCTGGAAAAACAACGCTACAGCCAGCTATTCAACTTTGAAATGTGCGTTCCGTGTCAGAATGTCTGTTTTTGTTTTGGTCTGTGTGTTTCCGCCCACTGCCAATTTACCAAGTAGTATTTTGACACCCCAGGTTGCCAGTTTTTGAAACCACACCTCTCCTTATTTGCATTTGGACTGCAGTAGCCATTTCAACCACTAGTTGTCAATATTACATATGGCACCTTTAAATATAGGGGACAACCACACTCATAGTTAGTATCAAATAAAAATAGCATCAACAATTCCGTATGTAAACATAAGGGCAACAATAGGGATGTTACGATTAACCACGAGCCGGTTGAAAATCGATTCAAATGTGTGACGATTCAAATCGGTTGAGATGGTATAGGAGTTTATATGAATGTATTTCTGAGGGGAACTTACTGTCTTTAGAAAAGTTTAGATGGTATTTTTTCTTGCCTCTGTATAACGCATATTAAAGTCCATAAGTTCAGCGCTGCTTTGTTTACAGCGGAAACCAAGGAAATGCTTTAAACGCCACCTACTGGCAGAGAGTGAATCTGCATCTCACTCAGCTCGTCTGCTGTCTCTGTTTCATGCAGATATTTTTTATGAATAGTTTCACAAAACTGAAGTCAAACCATTATATTTTTGCTTCAAATTTCAAAATTATACAATCTAATTTAGATTCAAAACTGCTCATATTGCATGTATGCAGCATCTTTGTTTGGATCATGATTAAAATGCAGTGGCTGCCTCTAATTTTAAATGTAAAGAGCACAGACAAAGCCTTAGTTTGTTTATATGAAGAGATTTATTTTATTTTTGTTACTTATTTATTTGATTTGGGGCTTGTTTTAACATTTCAATTTAGTTTTGTTATTTACATTTAAATTATATTTAAATTTTGTCATTTAGCAGATGCTTTTGTCCAAAGCGACTTACAAATGAGGACAATAGAAGCAATCAAAACCAACAAAAGAGCAATAATTTAAGTGCTATATTAGTATATTATTATTATTATTATAGTGTTATATTTCACAAAGAAATGTGCAGCATTTGGTCCAAGCAATAATAAAAGGACACATCTAAATTTATAATTTGTCTTAAATCTCAATTTGTAAAAAATTAATAAATTGTGAATCGAATCGAATCGTGAAATCAAAATCGTGAATCAAATCGAATCGTGATTTGAGTGAATCGTTACAATAAGAAAAATAAACAAACAAAATATGTATATATACATTCATACACATTCAAACTCATAAACACAAATGCACATTGTCTTATATATATACATTTTAAAATTATTTAACATCCAAAAATATTTTTAACCTTCAAAAAAAGTAAAAAATGATTCTTATTCTTTAAGCTTATTATCATTTATTGTAATTATTTATTAAATCAATTATATTTAACTATTTAAATAAAGCTATTTATTTACTTATTTCTTTTGTTAAAGATATAAAGTATAATGTTGACAAAATTAAAAAAAATACCTATTGCTGAAATTATCTACAAAACTCATTTTAAATGGATTATTTAAAATTAAACCGTTTTTAATAAATTAAATATATTAAAAACATTATGAAATGGTTTAAAAGGCACAATTTTCTTTCCTGTGTTTGTGTATTTTCTATTGAAACAGGAAGCTTTAGTTTACACCACAGCCATGAACTTTGATTTGCTACTTGCTAATAATGCTAGTCAGAAGGCGGAGAGACTTCTCATTCCTAGGGAGTTTTATTGGACAAATGTTTGTATATGCTCCTGAGAGCAAGATGAGTCATTGGTCTGTTTTCTTGGAAAAGAACTGCTGGGTCTCATTCCACTCCCTATGTTGTAAATCAATATATCTAAACATCGGGACACCAATGACTCAGTTACTTACACAATTACCTGGTCACATATGAAAACATCACTATAGTATTTATGGTTTATTATGCTTCATCCTTGTAACTGTTAAAGACCTCCCTTAAAACTCATCTTTGATAATCGCAATAACATATTTAAATGTTTTTTTTCCCCATGAAAATTATTTCGTAATGCCTTAAAATGTAACTCTAGTCTACACCTTTACCTCATCTAGTATTTGTATGCACACTCACACCAGCTTGGACTACCTGCTCCATTTTCACTCAGTTAACTGAAGTAGTAAATGCTACACAATGACAAGTGGCAATATTATATTCGTTCAGCCATACATGTTTGAACCAGAAACTGATTCCAAAGAAGAGGAGGAAGAGTGAATTATACAAGGTCATATCAGATGATGTGTCAGAATGCTAGTGCATTTTATGTTTTGCTTTCTACGATGCCAGACACATAGCGGTAATTGATAGCAGTAGCCTTTGTTTTGACTATGTTATCAAACAGCTAATAATGCATTGCTAATGTGACACATATAATGTTCCTGTTCACTATTTCAGACAGCTAATGATATGAAAAGCCTCATTACTGGTAAATACGATTTATATATTATTAACATTTTTATTTAGTTTTTTATTGTTTATCTTTCCGGATATAAAAATTCATTTTAATTTTAGTTTTCATGTGTGTGTGTGTGTGTGTGTGTGTGCGCGCGTTTTTGTGACAAATGAGGACATCAATTTGTATAATGACAAAGGTATGACATAGGTATTACAAGGAGAAGGTGACTTTTCAGGACATTACCCCATGTCCCCACTTTTCAAAACGCTTATAAATCACACAGAATGGAGTGTACTGAAAATCTGAAATAGCACAAAGTTTCCTGTAAGGGGTAGGTTTAGGGGTAGGGTTGGTGTAGGGCAATAGAATATACGATCTGTACAGTATAAAAACCATTACGCCTATGGGATGTCCCCACTTTTCATAAAACAAACCTGTGTGTGTGTGTGTGTGTTTTAGTAGTATATGATTTTAGATTTAGTTTTAGTTAACTAATAATAAAAATTACCCTGCATGGACAAAAATCCAGAAATAGTTCAGTTAAAGGGATTCAGTTAAAGTGGTTTGCACTGAATTAATTGCAAAAGTTTTATATTTGTGTTTAGTGGTTTAAAATAAACTCGTAACCAGAAAGTTTTTAGGAATATTAATACAGTGCTACCTGTCTTGTGTAAGCACTATTGTTTTAGTTCATTGGCCTTCGTGGTCACAGGATTGCATTGAGTCATAAGAATCATTAGTTTGGGAATCAGACTGCACTGCATGGTCAAGCAATAAAAAAGCTCTCAATTCCCAACCTTTCAAGTCATAATAAGCCTAAACTTATCCCAACTGGATGAGGTCAGTCTAGTTCAACGTAATTCATCAGAGTATACACCAGCTCTGTAAAAGGGAAGGCACTATTGCAGTAATTCATAAATAATGAGGGTGGTCCACACTTGTTCTTTCACGCTCTGTAGCTATGAGGCAACGACAAGTTCCTTCAGTGAGGACATCACATGCAATTCCACACTTTCAAACTGAAATAAAGAAATAAACGACTCTTTCTAATGCATGTTGATTTCATAGCTAATGACTGTAGCACAGTACAAACATATTTCAAAAGGATTGCACATACTTGACCAGAGGTTTATTATGTCCAACGCTTAACGATTTTCCTTTCCTTTGAGCTGTGAAAATGTGTCGTTGTGACAAACTATTTCAGAGGAAGCCTACATTATATTGCTGGAAATCCAAATAATGAATACCTGGCATTAAAAAGAGACTTGGATAATTCTCCTTAGTTGTACTAATTATTCAAGTCAAGTAATTAATCTTGCTCGCCATGTCATTCCCAGCAGAATTTCACTTAGATGCATTTTAGTGTTTGATCTTTTTCTCCTAAAATGACAGGCGCAGTTCAGAGGTTCATGTTGCTTTATCACAATTCATAAGCGTGTGTGTCTCCGCGTGTCCTAGGGGATTGAAACTGCTCTTTCCCACGAAGTCCCAGTGGGAGGTTCCCATGGTAACACTAGAATCGGAAGCTACCATAATTGGTCTCTTTTTTCCCGTCTCTGTTTTGTCTGGCTCTTGATCACAGTCGCTTTATCTGTCTTTTCCTCTTTCTCTTTCTCTCTTTTGTGTCTGTCCCTTCTCCTGTTTGCTCACCTGCCTCTTAAACACCAACTAATTCCACACACTTATAATGATTTAATACTTAAAATGAGATTTACATTCCCAGGAGATGCTGTAATTCTGCCAATAAACACACTGAGCAAAGAATATGAACGTGTACTGTATATGATGCATTACGCCACAAGTAATGGCCCGTAAATGGTATTATATTGCTTCGGTAACCATAAATCATGTCAACTCTGCATGATCATACCATAGAAACAATTAAAATATCACTCATATGATTGATAATGGATACAGTAAACAGATTCATAACGACTAACCAGATAATTCATAACTAAACAGCTAAATGGCATCATTTGTTATGATAAGTCAACTATCTGTCTATCTATCTATCTATCTATCTATCTATCTATCTATCTATCTATCTATCTATCTATCTATCTATCTATCTATCCGTGTACTGTGTGTGTGTGTGTGTGTGTGTGTATCCTCTTATTTTGGACTTTCAGATTGTTTTCCTATATCGCCCTGGCATGAAATGACCTTTTAAATATGTTGACTTGAAGTGCATGAAACCCACTGAGCCCTCAGCTTTTCAGCTGTCTTTTTCTTCACTTCTCATCAAAAGCCACCAAACTGTTACTAAGCAACCATAGCAACAGTTGTGTATTATGGTTTGTTGGAGTAATCAGGATAATGAGCGTACGTGGTGTGTGTATACAGTATGTGCGCTTTGTTTATGTTTGGATTCAGATGCACCTCAAGAAGATAAAAATAAGCACATTGCATGCGCTTGCGCAAACACGATCCATCCACATGCAGCGATTACACACTGTCTGCACATGCACAGTCCTAGTTTTTCCCAGAATGCAGTCTTAGACATGTCAATAAATAATGATGCATACCAAATTTGTTTCTGGATTCATATACAGTACCATTCAATGGTGGGCTCTGCGTTTTTAATTTTTTTTAAATAAGTTACTTATGCTTATGAAGTTTATTTGTTCAATAATAGTACAACAGTAATTCTGTCTAAAATAACTATTTTGTATTTTAAAGTGTAATATATTCCTGGGATGCAAAGCTGAATTTTCAGCATCATTGCTCCAGTGTCATGTGATCCTTCAGAAATCATTCTAATATGCTGATTTGCTGCTCAAGAAACATTTATGATTATTATCAATGTTAAAAACAATTGTGTGACACAATTGCATGAAAACTTCTGTGCACTATGAAGTAAGTTTTTCAGTTTGTGCTGTAGAATCCCTGGAGGAATGGGGTTATGACCATATTGCCAGAAACCAAATCAGTGTGTTTCCAGCACATTAGGCCCTGATCTCAAGAAATCTCATATCTGTGTTTGCAACCTGATGCATTCTGCACTATTTTATGAAGAAGTCGAGGAGTACATGACTTTGAATTCCACTAATTTGATGCGAGGGTGAGTTGCTAATTTTTAAATGTGTTATGACAGAGTACTCCAGGCTTTCATTTGGCATTTTGAGGCTAAAGCATATCTCTGTGTTTATATTGTGTCAGTGTTATTTAAGGCAAGACACTACAGGTGAATACACTCTTAAAAATAAAGGTTCCTAAAGAGTGTTTTTGCAGTGATGCCATAGAAGAACCATTTGTGGTTCCCCAAAGAACCTTTCAGTGAACAGTTAAAATAACCATTTTGAAGAACATTTAAAAAATCTAAAGAACCTTTTTTGACTATAAAGAACCTTTTCTGCGTTTGAAAGGTTCCATGGATGTTCAAGGTTCTTCATAGAACCATTGATGCCAATAAAGAACCTTTATTTTAGAGTGTAACTGGTAGGTGACATTTTTACACTATAATTCGCCATACTTCCCCAGTTGATTAATTACAGTACATTAAGGACCATATTACGATTGTTCTGAAATCGCAAATAGGCATTTCTAATTAATGTTCACCCGTTTGTCATACATTTTGCACAAAGAAAAAGTCAGGTCAAAAAATTTTCATGTAGGACTCTTTATCGATCTATAAATCAGAACATATGTAACAGTCGAAAAAACGCACTATATGTTTACGAATAAAAAAGTTAAATAATCAGTGACTGGTATACACAAAATCTCAGATATGACAAATTTTTTTATTTTTAAGTTTTGTTCTTTACATATGTAAATTTGACAAGAATGTGCAGAATTTTGGCCTGAGGATAATCGACCCCTGTTTATTTTTGGCTTATATCTCCATTTGTAACAAAATTGTAATAAAATCTGATTATTGTGAATCGTACTGCACCATGAGTGAATCGTTACACCACTAGAATTGACCATTGCCTGAAAAAACTTTCAAGTCTTGTCTTAAGTATTATGTATACATTTATACTATTTTCCGTTTGAATAATTGAAACCCAAAAATCAGTTGAGTTTTAGGAATTTTGCTATGGGCTTTTAATCATTTTATTTATTTGCTAAATCTTTCTTCTGCTTTTATTCACTTTTCATTTTATTAGTATTTTTAGTACTTCCACTTTAACCTAATTAGTTTTCAATTATTTGCCAGTGCAAACCCTTGCATTTTGCTTCTGATATTTCTGATTTTTATTTAATATTATGTTTAATTTTATAGTTAGATATGCGCTTTTATTTCAGCTTTATTTCAAGTAGAGAAAGGGAAAACAACACTGCAGTATTGGGAAAGATATTTGAAACGGTAGTTTGCTGTGCTACAAGATACACATAAATTAAAGTAAGGATAGTTCACCCAACAATGAAAATGTGGTCTTCTGCAGAACACAAAATAAATCTTTTAAACTACATAATGAAAACCTGTTTCAAAACCCTATTGGACCCCACTAACTTTCATAGTATGGCCAAAAAAAAGAGAGGCATGTTTCAAAATATTTTCTTTTGTGTTCTGTAGAAGAAAGAACATCATGAAGTTTACTCGCCAACTCTGGTTTGTGCATGTGCATATGAAGTGATGGCAGTACTGCTTTTGCATTTGTGAAGATTTCCATCACCTTATCCATCCCATTTCTGTTCTCTATCACCATCATCATTATCCTCAGCCAAAGTGGCATGAATGTGACCACAACAATCTTGAGGATGAGAGACGAGAGCTGGAGTTGTCTGTGTGTATTAGTGTGGGCTCTGGATAAATGTTTGATGAGGGGAACGCTGTCCCAGTTCTAGCGAGAGGGAAGTCTGCTGGAATTCCAGAAGGGTTTTGGTTAGACAGAGACCTGAGGAAACAGCAGGGGCCTGAACACGTCCCTCTCGTCTGTTATAGCTGCTCTGAGACTCAGATGGATATAGTCTTTAGGGTTTATAGAAGCTTTTTAAATCCTAATTGGGTTGTAAGTGAGGTGTGGTGTATCCTGATGTAAATGAGGATAATTGCAGGATTTACGGTGGTGATTGAGATGGTGTGAACAGTGTGTTTCTGTGGCAGGTTTATGATTAATGAGGTAAAGTGGTTGGTCTGATCACGGGGCCTGCGGGGCTGAGTTTGCCTTTACAGCGGCAGGTATGTGTGTAGATCAGTGCACTGTAATGTGAAAATGTAATTGCAGTTTTTAATTAGACCCATATGAAAACAAAATGGCTTTATTGCATTTTATTATGTTGTATGGTTTACGGTCACAAACAGGAATTGAGTATATTAAAAAAGATGTTTTATTAAAGCAGGCATTATGATGGCTTTTTATGCAATTCAAATTCTATTATTTCAACCTTCTTGAGAACAAAATCAATTATTAATCTACAAATACATTATTCATGCTCAGTTCCATCTATTTCACTTTTTTGTTAGCTGTATGTTAAAAAGCTTCTGTTCTGTTCTATCAGTTGGTGATGAGAAAATATTGCAGCATTACTCAAAACAGGATACAGTACAGGATCATAAGTGTTATGATATAAATTATGCAAGCATGAAAAAAATAAATAAAAGTTAAGACATTTTAGAATGATTTCTGAAGGATCATGTGACACTGAAGACTGACACTGAAGTAAAGGCTGCTGAATTTTTAAATATATTAAAATACATGTTTAATTTTTTATATAATCTTTGCTGTATTTTTCAGCAAATAAATGCAGCCTTGGAGAGCATAAGACGCTTCATTGTAAAATAAAATAAAATAAAATTACTGATCCCAAACTTTTGAACAGTAGTGTATGTTTATGTTTTGCTTTGAACAGCTAAACTGTATTAAGACACTCCATTTTACTCAAGAGTAAATGAAAAATGAAAATGAAAACATTATACAGTATTTATATAAACAGGACAGACAGAAATAAACAGGTTTTGTTTAAAGCCACTTTTCTGTTTCTTCATTGTTGGCACTATACAAAAAATTTAATAGTCAATTCTTTTCATTATTTAAGAAAGATTTTACAATTTGTGCAGTCAGTTTTTTCATAGTTTGCAGAAACAGACAAATAAAATCTCTTGACTCTAGTTCTGACGCTGAAAACAAATAAGTGAAATGTGAAAGATTTCCTTGTGAGCTGTATTGACCTTAACTGGAGCTCTACGTGGTTTGAGCGAGTCAGCATGCTGGTGATTTTGCTCAACTGCGTCACGCTCGGCATGTTCCAGCCCTGCCAAGACCTGGAGTGCCACTCTGACAGGTGCAGCATCCTGCAGGTAACACACACTTACATAACACAGACACACGTGGATTGATTACCTAAAGACTTTCATCTCTGTGAGGCCTTGATTCTGCCTGTTGTTTTGATTGACTGGTTGGGGGGAAAAAAGCATTCAAAGACACAAGCATATAATAAATGCAAACAGCAGCCTGAAGAGTTAGACATTTAAGCCACATTTAAAATATTCCATTGGATTACATAAAACAAAATATCAAACTAAGTGGTATTTGCAGAAATGCACATATCAAGCAGTGCAGTGATGGCATATTTTTGTAGGCCAACCCAGAAGTTAGCATTAATCTATGTGAGCTTGTTTCTGCCACAGGATAAAAAGGTAATTATGACTTTTTTTATCTCTCAATTCTGAAAAAAAGTCTAAAACATTTTTCTTTTTGTTTGTTTTTTTATCCTGTGGCTGAAACAAGCTTCCATATAATCCTGGTTCGCTTGATACAAACCCAATAGGATTTTTCCATTTGGCTTTTAGATTTTTGCTCAAATTAGCTTTGTGAACAACAAACATTTCTGATTCTTTGCATTTTGTTCTTGATAATCTTCACAAATGAACACAACTTTTATGAATTTTGAAGGCTAAATACAATTGTCAGAGTAAAAAGTGAAAGGAGAGACTATAACGACTACCCCGGTCACATGACTCCAACACACTATTCATCTTTTATTTTCAACATTTGGGAATAGTTTGCAAGAGCATGATTATAAACACAATGAGTCTCTCTAAAAGCAGACTAGTGAGTATATGCTTTCAAAAAACATCGACGGTCGAATATTCGTCGAATTTAAATTAAAAATCCACATTCGAATGCAAAAAATTGCATTCGAATTTTAGGTGTGCGTTAAGGAGGCAGCCTTATCAGCGGCGCATGAGATGCGATGATGATGTAAGTGTCGTTGCATTTTAATGTTTTTGTTAGCATATCCAGTTGAAGCCACTAGATGTGGCGCTGCTGCGTTGTTCATTAAAAATATTGCGGAAAAAGAAAACATCTTGTGTACTCAAAACTGTAACACAGAACACATTATTGTCGCACAATTTTCTATAGGGACAACCTATCACCGTTGCACTCGTGTCTCGCACAAAAGAGCTGCATGTTTAGAAAGCCTTGTAAAATTAATGCAAGTTCAACTTTAAAAAAAAACATGTCTCAAGACGTTATGGCGGTTTTCCCCATACTACTGCATCTCATGTTTTTAAATGAAAGATGTACTCTGTGTGATTGGCTTTCCTCCCTTTGTATTAAACTATGCATACATACAATTTATAGTTGTTTAAGCAACTTAATTAATTATAACTGGTTTGTAAATATTATTTTAAACATTTTTCACAGATAGTCATGTTATCTTAAATGCTTTGAATAAACGTGCATTAGTATTATTTTGCTCGATGCACCCTCTTGTGACCTCAGGAGAGAAGCCAAAAGCTTTTTCCTCCTAACTGAAATTATGCATTTGTTAAATGGGTCATATGATGCTATTTTAAAGATAATTATTGAATATGTTGACATGCTTTAATGTTTTAAAAAAACACATTATTTTTCAAATACGCTACATTATTGTAAGTCCTCTATGCCCCGCCTCTCTCAAATGCTTCGTTTTCTACAAAGTCCCTCCTTCCGACAAGCACAGTCTGCTCTGATTGGCCAGCTGACCCAGTGCATTGTGATTGGCCGAACACCTCAAGCACTCGTTGGAAATGTAACGCCCCTTACCATAATATTGAGCTTCATCTTTCAAAATAAATGTTAAGACAGTAAATAATGTCATTAGTTTACCATCAGTTCAAGCCCGAAAGGGTGACAGACACAGTGATGATGCAGTACACAAGCCGCGTTTAAGACAGCTGACTCCACTGTGATGCGTCTCTCTCTCTCTCTCTCTCACACACACACACACGCACGCGCGTGCACACACACACACACAATGCACTAAACTCCGCATTTGAACAGTCAATAGCAAATACTTAAACTAATAACAAAACAGTAGGTGATTCAGAAGCGCCAGATTGTCATAGCAAAGTCAGAATTACCTCCTCTCCTAGGCTCACGAAACGGTCGTCCATTAAAATGCATTGCTGTTCTGTTGTAATTAATCTTAAAGATTCCTAAATGCATCTCCTTTTGGAAGGCCAAATAAAGTGCTTTTGCATTTGCACTGAAACACACAGTGTTTCCCTGACATGGCTGCTTCAACACTAATGCTGTTCCTGAAACCACGCTTCTTTCTTTGCGTGCACATTTGGGCGCATTATGCAAATATTTCCACATAGTGAGGTAGATATGTGGGGGCGTGTTAGAACGAGCCGTTTTAGGGGGGCGTGGGCAACTTCAGGGATCTTATCTATGCACAATCAGCTTGTAACACTCCAAAGAGAAAGGAAAACTTGAAATCGCATCATATGACCCCTTTAAATTCGAATGTAATTCGAATTTTGATCATATTTAAGTACAAAATTCGAATGTAGTTTTTCAGCCATTTTGACAGCCCTACTAGTGAGTAGATGAGTTTACCTGTTCGGCGTGATGTTTAATGTCCCCGGCAACCTCTGTCCCATTTAGCCACTTGTCAGTTTGCGACTTTTTCAAGAAAAGCTTCAAAAAAATCACAAGGGGGTATTACAGATGTATTTTATGATGTAGAATAAAACGTCATAACATTTTTATGATGTAGAGTAAAATAACTGTAACTATTTATTGTACAAGTCTTTCAAAATCCTATCAAGAAAAACTTCAATACAGAGCAGCGTGAAAGCGTTTATGTGCTTCTCAAATGCCAAATGCCAAAACCCACAAGCAACACCGTGAAGCATCAGCGACAGACTCAGGAAAAATATGTATCTGTAATCTCTCCTAAACAACTTGCAAATAACCTGTGGATCTGCATAATGACGGGAACATTGCTCACAACAGGCAATTTGAAGTCCGACAGAGATTGTCTTGAAATGTATTGTTGAAGTCTGTGAATTTTGTACACAAGTGCTGCTTTAAATGAGATCAATTAGGCGACGAAACCTGTGGGTACTCTGTTAGAACAGCTGTGTGAACTTGAGGGAAACCGACTTCAAACACCAGCTAATAATCACCCTGGGTAAAGTTAGTCGAAAGCAAATGATTAAAATAATGGTTTAGAAAAGTGAAGTTTAGATCATTTATTTGCATATGCCACTTGCAGGGATATTTTGTTGTACAATTAAGACAATTTTAGGTGTCCAGAAGTCTCCAAATATTTTTTTTGCCCACATTATGTGACATGATGCATTTTCATGCATTTACTGTTCTAAATGCCAACATAGTAGAACATTAAAGCATATCTGTCAACACTCCCGTTTTTGCCAGGAGTCTTTGATTATTTCACACTCATATCCCGCCGCCCTCTCATTTTGTTATTTTTCTCCTGGGAAACTCCCATAATTTGTATGGCTCAAACCTCATTGTATGAGCAATCACATCAATATATTATTCTAAGGTTGTCCAGTTGCCAGATCTTGTATGAAATGCATCCTACTCAAACAATAGACACATCATACAAATTTCAACCATTTGTGACCTCAACCTGGCAACCTACAACCCAGTTGCGCTGTTGATATCTGCACAGGTAGTAGACGTGTGAAGTTGAGTCAAGCATCATTGGTAGAAATGGGAGGAGAAGACTCAAATGGGCAAAAAATAGCGAAATAATAGTAATAATAAATAAATAAAATGAAACATGAACAAGTCACATTTTTTTCATAATAACGTATTTATTATGTGTTTAGCCTGCCTCTGCCATTCAGCAAACATTTGCGAGTTAATGTTTAATTTAGTTTACTTAATACAAATAAAGACAACTTTGAAATAGCTTAATGTTTATTGTGAAGTCTTTTTAAAATATGTATCATATTTTCTATTGTGTAAAAAAAAAAGTAGTCAGTGCTGGATAGATTACTTACAAATTGTCATCCATTATTGATTACTGATTAATAACTGTAGTTAGTAACATCATTTAGGTTACTCGTTTTAGTTAATGTAGTCTGACTGCTTTTTAGATTACTTTTAGATTATTTTTCATCTAATTTACCATTAAGCATATTGATATAAAAAAAGTAAAAGAAACAAAATATATTCAATTTTTTATATTAACATCATAAAATGCATTAAATATTACATTATTCCAGGGTTTCCCAAACAATGCTTAATGTAAGAACTGCAGTGGGTTTGTGAGTCGATAAAAATCGAATAATTAATTAAATCATAAAATGTAAAATAAACAAAAATTGTAAAGACTTTTTTTTTATTTGACTTGTTTACCCACATGTCAATGTGACCATTAACCTTAACATTACTTAATATTTGGAATCTGATTACGTAATCCAGACTACATATAATCAGTTACTACCCAGATCTGGGTAGTTAATTTAAACAATAGAATTTAAACAATTCTATTTAAATTGTTTCTTTAATTTTTTCTACAGGAAATGTTTTTTGCTTTTAGACTAATTGAACAAATCAGGTTTAAAGAGGAAACTTTTTTAATTAGACCAGTATTAAAATGCACTTTAAATGAAATGACAGCTGTTTCACTTTTCTTATTGTAATGTATTCATGAGCGATGTGTGGTTCTTCTCTCCACAGGCCTTTGATGATTTTATCTTTGCATTCTTTGCTGTGGAGATGGTGGTTAAAATGTTGGCCTTGGGCATATTTGGTCCGAAATGTTACCTTGGCGACACCTGGAACCGCCTTGACCTCTTTATCGTCATGGCTGGGTGAGTGACAAATCAGTCAACTATTAGTGTGCGATTCCTAGAATTTGACGAGTCATTAAACTCTTAACTATTACAGTGTGTGTGTGTGTGTTTGTTTAATGTCAAATCCCGTTTTAATGTCAGGTCAAGTTCTAATGTCAAATCGATGTGTCACAGCTAAGCTCATGAATGACAATTACCACCAGGCAAGTGTCTCTGTGTCTGTCTGTATCGTGTCTCTCTTGTCATTTGCGCTGTCACTTGACACAGTGATTTTGTAGTTTTCCTCTCTGTCCAAAAAATCAGTTCAAGTGCCTGATGATCACTCATTAAAACTCATTAAAACGGTAATGTGCTCGTGTGTGAGTGAGGAAGTAGCACGTTGGTCATTAATTCGGACAAAGGTAACACATTTCTGGTGTACTGGTGTTTCCATTAGGCTTCTAAACTTCTTAACCAAACAGTTTCCCTTAGTCTTCCTATCAGTCAGGTGAAAAGTATGGCTAAAACAGCACTAAACCAACACTAACTATTATAAATGTGACCCTTGACCACAAAACCAGTCTTAAGTCGCTGGGGTATATTTGTAGCAATAGCCAAAAAATACATTGTATGGGTCAAAATTATAGATTTTTTTTTATGCCAAAAATCTTTAGGATATTAAGTAAAGATCATGTTCCATGAAGATATTTTGTAAATTTCCTACCGTAAATATATTAAAACTTAATTTTTGATTAGTAATATGCATTGCTAAGAACTTCATTTGGACAATTTTAAAGGCGATTTTCTCAATATTTTGAATTTTTTTAGCACCCTCAGATTCCAGATTTTCAAATAGTTGTATCTCAACCAATTATTGTCCTATCCTAACAAACCATACATCAATGGAAAGATTATTTATTCAGCTTTCAGATGATGTACAAATCTCAATTTTGAAAAATTGACACTTGTGACTGGTTTTGTGGTCCGAGGTCACAAATAGCATAGACATCCACTTTTCCCTTTTCAGTGGGGCGAACATATAATTATTCTAAATCAATTTAGTGACTTTAAATATGCTCATGCTGCTGTGTTTTGTCATTTAGGGATCTTGTCGCACAGCTTGTGAGTTCGAGAGCAGTAAGAAATAGATATTTTAATGCAGTCTCTGTGTAGAAAACATGATGTTTGATTGTGAAACATTAAATTGTGAAAATTAATGTGTGAAACTATTTAAACTGTCCAGTGTTTTATGCTTTTGAACTTTTGATTCATCAAAACATCCTGAAAAAAAGTATCACAATATTAAACTGCACAACTATTTTAAACAATGATAATATTAAGAAATGTTTCTTGAGC
This sequence comes from Sinocyclocheilus anophthalmus, assembly GCA_018155175.1. Classification (NCBI taxonomy): domain Eukaryota; kingdom Metazoa; phylum Chordata; class Actinopteri; order Cypriniformes; family Cyprinidae; genus Sinocyclocheilus; species Sinocyclocheilus anophthalmus. Next base: position 150,108 of record JADLZN010008139.1, on the reverse strand, counting down.
TCCAAATTAGCATATTATAATGATTTCTGAAGGATCACGTCACACTGAATGCTGGAGTAATGTTGCTGAAAATTCAACTTTGCATCAAGGAATAAATTAAATGTGTATAGTCTTACATATAAATTAAATTGATTTCACATCTTAATTAAAATATCAGAATATTAATGGTCTGCCTGTCCATTTTTTATGAATATGATTTTTAATAATATACTATAAATTGTGTACATTGCCATCAAATGGTTGAAAAATTATATGATATTAGATTATTGTTTAGGATCTACGAGTCATTATAAAAATAATATATATATTATGTTATTATTCTACGTTATTATTCTATATATTGCCTTATTGTGTTTCAAGTTTGTTAAAGTGAATTTCTTTTGTTTATGTTTTAGGATGTTGGAGTATTCTTTAGACGGTCATAACGTTAGTTTCTCTGCCATCAGAACCGTACGGGTTCTCAGACCATTACGAGCCATCAACAGAGTTCCCAGTGAGTACTGTTTTCCCTTTCTTTGTTTCCATCTGAATATCTTTTTTCGTTTCTCTCTTAGTGTCACTGTTTTACAACCCAGCTATTGATTTGAACAAATCTGAGTTGGTATGAAAAAAAGACATGCCTGCTGTATTTATAGATTCACACATGCACAGACTAGACAAGACTCCCGTGATGTATTAACATGGTCACTGATGCTGATTGTTGCAGTTAAGTGCCCACAATCCAACATCATATAGTTGATGGACCACAAAAAATACACAAACACTCACACACACATGCTATTAGTCCTCAGAGAGGTGCTGGTGTATGTTACGGTCATGGATGGAGTCCAGCAGTGAAAGTAAGTGTCTGTTTTGTTTAATGTAGACTGAGACAGTAAATTCTTGACATGCACGGATACTCTTACCATTTATAGCTCACTCTTTTTGTCAACACATACCAAATAAGTTTGCGCGCGCGCGTGTGTGTCTGTGTGTGTGTGTGTGTTCAGCAAAGCAGTAATAGATTTTGGACTCAGTGAGGAGTGAGAGCCCATGGCTGTTAAGTTTCCAATTCGATTATTCTCAAACCACCGAGCGTTAGCCAAAGCCCTGTTTCTGTTTGTGTGTGTGTGTTCATGTCTTGGCTCAATTACTGAATACATATCAGACACTGAGAGCATGTGTTCATGAAGTGTGTGAATGTCAGATCAGTGTTATCAAAGTTAAATGTAACACCACAGTCTCGTCTGTAAACGTGTCTAGTGATCCTCGATGGCTTTGACGCTTCATTGCACGTGTTTTTTAAATGCACATTCGTCACATCATGTATCTCTGTCTCGTAGGTATGCGAATCCTGGTGACGTTGCTATTGGATACTTTACCGATGCTGGGAAATGTCTTGCTGCTTTGTTTCTTCGTGTTTTTCATCTTCGGGATTGTTGGTGTGCAGCTGTGGGCGGGGCTTCTGCGCAACCGTTGCTTTTTTGACAGCAACATCAGAATGTAAGTGCAAAAAAATGGTGCTTTTTAATGCAAGCTACTCGATACATGCAAATTGCAGGGGTTTGCAAAATTGCTGCTGCAATCATAAATGCTCTGAAACCACATGGGCATGTTCCTCAGTGGAACCTGTTTATGTTGTGTCAACAGATGGAAGAATGACTTTTGGGGGAGTTTGAAGGCCACTATCCAGGTTTTAATGGAAAACATTAACCTTTTTATTAATACACCCCCCCCCCCCCCCCCCCCCCCCCCCCCCACCCCCCCCCCCCCCCCTGCATGCCACTGAAGAAGGATATACATTTTCTCAGCAGATTACAGCAAAGCCAAGTATAAATGTTGCGTTATATTGTTTTGTGTATGCTGACACAAGATATCAATTCTCACATTATATATGCCATAAGGGCCTCATTGATCATAGAGAGTGTACAAAGTAAAAAGTTGAATAATGAGTATCTATAAAGACAGTTTGCACCAGTGAATCATTTTGACAACTGTCCACCCTGATGTACTGCATACCAGAAAGCCAGTGTGTTGAAAGCAGCCTTGACCCGTTCAGGTGCATCGCTGCGTCTCTCCAGCACCATCCCCAAAGCCCAACACTATCCAAGCAATGTCTGTTACAATAATGCTTCTCTTACTCAAATTATGCTGCCCTTTTAAAAATCCAGCTCTCTTTTGCATACAACATTTATTGCATTGTCTGTCAAAAACCACTTACAATATCCACTTCAGTCTATGTACAGCTGCTGCTATCTGCATTCAAAACTCGAAAGAATTGGCCTTTACTTCAGAAAAGTCTTGTTTCTCATTGAAACTTTTTTGTCATTCTACAAAGCAGCTGCCTTGTTAATAACTTTGAATAACTCATGTAAACTTTTACTATACTTTACTGTATTTTAAGAGATATTTTTCTTCTTTTTTATGTGGATGCCTTTTGACCTGTTTTTGCTATATTGGCAATTTGATTTCATGAAAACCAAATAAAAGGTAGCATTTGATTTTGCATTAAACCTGTTACAATATTATGTTTCCTTTAAAGTAACAAAAAAGTTTACAGCATCTTCCTTTAAAGAAGTAAACAGCTACTGTCTACTCTTTTTAACTTTTTTTTTTCAGTTAGGTCAAATTAAAAAAAAATCAACCATGTTACCATTGTTTTGTCTAACAAACTAATTAAAAAAATAAACCTTTATTTTCATAGATATAGAGATATGAGCATTATATTTTACAAATATGAAAAAGTCCACCCTGTTACCAGTATTTTGTATAACAAACTACTGAAAATTTAAATGTGGATTTTTTTTTTAGAAATATGAGCATTACATTTAACAAACTAATGAAAAAATAAACATTAATGTTTTTATTTATTATTTTCATAGATATAGAGATATGAGCATTACATTTTTACAAATATGAAAAAGTCCACCCTGTTACCGTTATTTTGTTTAACAAACTACTGAAAATGTAAATGTGGATTTTTTTAAAGAAATATGAGCATTACATTTTACAAATGTGAAAAATTCAACCCTATTGCCATTATTTTGTTTAACAAATTACTGAAAATTTAAATGTGGATATTTTTTTAGAAATGCCAACATATATTTTCTTAATAAGAAGCACTTTGTAGTTTCATGACTTTAAACACAAGGCTTATAATGTCAGATTAAACTAAAATAGTGAACCTTGTTATCTTTATGAAGGCATAATTATATCACCGTATATATTTAAATGAATTCATTTGGCTTTAAATGTCACAACCTAATAAATGAATTCTCAAACACATTGTTTGCTTGATAAAATGTTTAAAATCATATAAATATTTACTTTTAAATTCCCTTATAACACTGGAAAAGGCACCCGTTTTATAGAATGACCCAGTTAATAAATGTTTACCGTGGCTTTTTGCAGCACAAATACAAAAATTGGCAGTCACATTACACCTATCTCAGGTGTGAAAATAGCTTTCTGTCTAAGTGAATCCCATGAGATGTGCAAATTTTGTCTGTTTGCACATCTACTCATTATTTTTGGAGCCTGCAGCTAATTCTGTTGCCCACAAGATTTGGCACTTTCATAAGGAGTCCACTCCTTTGTATATTAATTTTAATACATTTTTAACAAAGAAAAACAACTATCCTGACTAATTACCATTTCAAGACAATGCAATTCGATTGAATTTTCTTGAAGTATAAAGTCTTTGATGTAAAGACTTTTTAAAAGCTTTCTTTCTTTCTTTCTTTTTCTTTCTTTCTTTCTTTCTTCCTTCCTTCCTTTCATCAAGATTCCCAGGAATTTTAATAACCCAATTAATTTGAGAAAAGCAGTCCTATTAGTGTCCTCCATCCCCTCATCTTTCAGTCCTCAAAAATATATAAGTTTGAACCTTGGTGCAATTACATTACAATTATTTCTAATTATTATTTCTAAATGATTTACTAAACTGGAGAATATTTGTGTAGTACATTCAGTGCATGAGCTCGAAAAAACAGATGACCTCTGGGCAATTTTTGTGGTTACCCACACATAGTACTCCGAGTACAATTATCTCCAATGGCTACGGAACGCTTAATGCCATATGTATTGGTTTGGATCCGGAATCCAGCCCTCTGAATAAGTTCGGGCTTGAGGATCTTCAGTGGGTCGCTCAAAATATATGCATTGTAGGTCAGGCGAACGTTCTTTTGTGGCAAAACAGACTATCTAATAAGGGCAAAAAAAATGTTTTGAAGTCCATAGCTGTTACTTCATAGTTAAGACTGGGTCAGATTCCCGAGGCCAATTTTCTGTGACAAGCATCCTCATTTCGTGTTAATGCCGAGGGATTGATGAATTTTTGATAGTCCATTTGTGATTGCTGTTGTGCAAAACATAGTGCCGATTGTGTGTTTGTATCTGTTATGTTTAAAATTGGGGTATTTTATTATTGAGTATATACAATTTAACAGCAAATGAATGTCTGTGGTGTAGTGTTTTTGGGGGTTTGTTTTTTAAATTGTATCAGAAGTGACGTATGTTCATGGGCGAGTTTAATTGTTTAAGATTATATTTGATTGGTTCTTCTCTGTGATAGCATGCCACACTTAGACTGATATAGGTAACCTACATTGCCTGCATTGGGCAGTGCAGTTGTGGCTATTTTAAATGTCAAATAAATTAGCATTCTGTTTTGAGTTTAGTGCATTGATAGAAGGTACTGTAACACAACATACCCATAAATTTCCTTTTTAGTCATTTACATAGGTGCATTCAGTTCCTGATTGAATTTCTCGAACCAAAAAAGCTGCTTCCAGGTTACCGAACGTGAGTAACATATGGGCCGATAGTCTCAGACCAGTTTCTCAACAGTCCATCTCTAAACCTCTCTATAAACATGTTTTCAGATGATGTGATTACCTAATAGCTCAGCTTTAAGCTACTTCTTCTCTCTCATTTAGAATCAGGATTGAGGAAAACAGATTAAGCAAAGCTCTCCTGGGCCCAATGGTGTTGTAATGCTCATAGACAAAAGCTCCACACTATCCTGGCTACATTATGAGGGGTATGTGAAGCTCATGAGGGGTGTACAGAGGGATGCTGGTCCTAGTTTCTCATTAGTCAGAGAATCTTAAGCCTATTAGTCTGGCTACCTGGAAGGGGGGGGGGGTAGTTACCAAGAAACTTCATATACAAATGTAGTGCTACTGATGTGAGTGCAGATCTGAAAATATTTTCAATTCTTCAGTTAATCACTTATTCTTATATTTCAAGTCATGTATTCTGTGATTAGTGGTTGATGTCTCCATGCCTTATACAGATACTTTGTTTGCTGTGTTTGAAAAGAGTACCGTTTTGATCTGTTATGTATAGATTTGTTGCTTATTTGCATTAATTAGTATATAATTTGTATTAGTTTAACATCAAATAAATTGCTGTTTACAATTTTTTCTATAATTGTATTGAAAGAACTGTTTCATGATACAATCGTTTTGAACAGGATTTAAATTGTCTACATTTCTGTGACCGGAACATGGCAGCTTTAGGCTTTAATGCAATGCAGTGCAATTTGCAAAGATTAAAGGTCAAGTAAATTAGCATTCTGTTTTGAGTTTAGTGTATTGATAAAATGTACACAAAAACATCAATTGGTCTTTTTAAAAAGATTTTTGCTTTAAACCAGTGTGCTGTCTGTTTTTAAAAAAGTACAGCAAGTAAATAAATTAGATTAGATAAATAAATAAACCAACAAAATATTGATCGCCAGCCTCAGGATGTCAAACTAAATATTATATGAGACAATGAATGTTGGAATGACTTTAGTTAATAAATAATGTGAATAATTAATTAGCAAAATTAATAATAAAATCAGTTTTTACTACAATAAATGTGAATTTCATTCTGGCAGATCATGTGAAAATGGTATGATGGAAATCTCTACCCAGTCAAAATCCAATCAAAATAATGCATCACACATAAAAAAATCAGTTTTCAGTGCCAGTGTTATTTTAGTATCATTGATATAGCGTGTTACTATATGTAGGTAGTTATTTTTTTATTTTTTATATTTGTGCGGTTTTTATTTTCATGTTAGTTAACTTTTAAAAAATGTGTTAGAAGTTTTTGGTGTTTGTTTACAGAGAATGATTTATTTTAAAATAATTTCTTGCTTTAATTTTGCTTGCCATGCTAACATGAATACGGGTACTTCTCAACATTTGGTTTTGTTTGAGTTACACAGTCACAATAATTTGTTAACAATAGTTAACATGAATTAACAATGAAAAATACTTCTTAAGCAGTAATTAATCTTAGATCATCTTAATTTCAAAACTTACTAAAAGATTATTAAAACTAAAAGTTGCATCTGTTAATTTTGTTTAATGGACCAGAGCTAACAACGAACTAACAATAAACAATTGTGTGTTTTTTTTATTAATATAACAAAGATTAATATAAGAAATACTGTAACAAATATACAGTATTGATCATTGTTCGTTTATGTTAGTTATTGCATTGACAAATGGTAACTATTGGGCCCTTATTGTAAAGTATTACCATGGTTTTTATATTTTATTTCAGTTAATCTTATTTATTTATTTTTATTACATTTTTTTGTTTAGTTCATGAGATCCCTGCACATGCCCGTTTGTGTTGTTTGTGGGTGTGTGTTCTCGGTGGAACGTTACTACCATGTTGTCTGTCGCAGGCGTGTGTAGGGAATGTTTCAGAGTTCTTTGGGGTTGGTGGATGAATCTACAGGGACCTGGACAAACCGATGAACGTATCCACTTCATTTGCTCCCCGACTCGGGGAGGGGGGGACAACGGAATGTTGCACTGCTTCAACATCCCGAAGCGCAGAGTTGGAGGGGCTGATTGTGAGCTCACGGCTGATAATGTCACAGATCTTGTTTTCAAAGATCCCCCTCATCATGGATGTGTAAACTGGAACTTGTATTACAACCAATGCAATGCAAGTGAACACAATCCGCATAATGGGGCTATCAACTTTGACAACATTGGATATGCTTGGATTGCTATCTTTCAGGTGTGTACACGTGTCGGCAAAAAGATGAAAGGGTATTGACTGAGTTTATGTAAAAAAAAACATGCATAGTCATCAATAATTTTTTAGGAAGGCAGTTCAAGAATTCTTATTTTTTTCTACTCGGATGAAAGCATGTTAGAGATCCGCTCCAAGTTGTTCATTAAAATTTTCGCTGAGTATATATTCAGTCTGGCAGGCGGTGATATTTTTTATCCTCGCATATCCTTTTGGCGCCGAGAGACACTTAGTTTCAGAGTCAGAAAATGAAGTGAATGGTTGCCAGGGGCTACAGCGAGAGTGCATCCTCTTACATCAATAACCAACTTACCTGTCCTAGGAAATCAAGTTTTATCATGTTCCATTCTAATCGGTTTCGTCAGTGCATAAAAACCCAAAAAATAAAAAAATTTGTTATTCCAAAATATTCTTTAGTAACTGATGTGGTGAGGGACATGGACCATTTTTATCAGTTTTCTCTGCGTATCCGATTGAACCACCTCGGACGTTTATCATTCCATAGAGTTTCCTGACCTAGTTTTGTGGAAGCGATGAACAATATCTGAAGATGTCCTTTGTGTTTTGGCACTTGATGGAAGGGCTGTATTATTAGGGAGTTGTCTGGTCATGGTGAGTGCGTGTTGGTACCGGGAGAATCCTGTTTGGTTTTTCGCAATCATCCGGTCATGCGAGCGTTAGAGTGTAGGGTGGGATAGGTGGGTTTACGTCATGGAGTGGCATAAGGGTCCTTTTACAACTTCATCTATTTCATCTTTCTTATCATTGTAAGTGCACAGTAATTAATTAACTGATACGTCTTACTCTCTTTTAACCTCTGCTGGAGTCTCTGCTTTCATTAATTGCAGGTGAATGTGCTGTATTTGCTATCGCACTGGTTAATTTCCTCGAGTCATGTTTTAGACTTTATAACCATTAAAGAAGAAGGGGAGCCTAAAGAGATGAAAATTCAGTCATAATTTCTAAGGAATTTGTAATTGAGCAATATTGAAACTGAATGCTTGTACTTAAGAAACCTTCTGAGTTACTGTAAGTACTACATTTCTAAGAAAAGAATCATACTTTTTAAACAATCTTAGCCTATAATTTTATGTCTTACTGAAGTCAAATCGCATTCTTCTGTTTTAACCTATAATCAAGTATAACCAAGTTTAGTGATCAGTAACAACTACACTGTATAAGTTATTATAAAATCATATGCAGCTAAATTAAGTACTAAACTATTTCTGCTAACCTCTTTCAGTCTGGTGTGCTCTAGCGACTTTAAAACTCAGGACAAAATTGTGTTTAAACAGGTTGATTTGCACAGTTTGTGCATGAAATGTACTAACAGTGATTAAGAAAATGTTCTTTGGCTCTTGATTGTACAACATTATTTACATGTACTTAAATCTGGAAACATTTTTTGTAACTTTTAGTCAGTTTTTTTTAGATACATTACAAAAAATGACCTTAAAACTACTTTTGCTAATTAGAAAATACAAAAAATATTTATATTTCCCATAAAATAGCCTATGCTTTAACTACTGTTCAAAAGATTAGGAATAGTCAAATGTATTGTTGTTTATGAAAGAAGTGTTTTATGTTCATCAAAGTTGCATTTATTTGATCAGAAATACAGTAAAACAGAAATACTGTCAAATATTATTGCATTTCAATATACTGTAACTGTTCTATTTTAATATGTAAGTTTTCCTGTGATTTTCAGCATCATTACTCCAGTCTTCAGTGTCACATGATTCCTCAGAAATCATTCTAACATGCTGATTTGCTGCTCAAGAAAATTTCTTTCTTGAGATTAGTAGAATAAATAAAAGAATTTTCTTCTTAATAACAGTTTGTTAATAACAGTTTATTACAGCTGTCTGGCTTACTTTTTTGTGAAAAGTATTAAATTTTTTTTAAATAATAATAATTCATTAATTTAAAAAATGCTGACCCCAAACTTTTGACAAGTACACTTTTTTAGACCATCATTCAGAAGTGATACAACATTTTTTTTTTCAGAGTTGGAAATAAAACAATGATAGTTGGATTATGTTTTACATTGTTTTATTTTTTCAATCTTTCTATTTCAAAATGTCACATTTAATGCAATGTATTACTTGACGTTTCTTTCTAATTATTTGTTAGAATTTTTATGCGCCCGTTCGCGAGGAAAATTGTTTTCTAGCTTTTCTTTAAGTTTAGTCTTCATAAACATGACATACAAATCGCAATATTATTGTTGAGAAGACTGTCAAGGTCATGAAATGTAATAAATACTAGGTACCTCGTAATCCTGCAATGTTTTTGGACTATTGTTTTCAATATCTCTGTTATATACTCATATTTTGTTTTGTCCACAGGTAGGCTCCTTCTTCATGATCAACCTTTGCCTCGTTGTCATAGCAACACAGTTCTCCGAGACCAAACAACGTGAGAACCAGCTGATGCAGGAGCAGCGGGCACGTTTTCGTAGTAACGAATCCACCTTAGCTAGCCTGGCTGAACCGGGATCCTGCTACGAAGAAATGCTGAAATACCTCGTCCACATTTGCCGCAAACTTTTCCGACATGCCACACGCCTCTGTGGCGAATTATGCCACAAGAGACACAGGGGTGTGGCCAATCCTAGTAGCTCCCTCCCAGTGGGCGGGACTAATGGATATTGGAGTGACAATGGGACAAAGATGGGTCCAACCCAATACTGTATGCTGCATTATCATCATCCCCATCAGCATCAACATTACATCAACAATGGCATAGAAATGAAAACACTCCATCTCGATAGAGATGCTCAGAATTCCAAAAAGACCCCATCGCTCCCTCTTGCACTACAGAATTTGAAGGGTTTGAGGCTCGGTATGAACTATCCCACCATCCTGCCCTCCAAACTATATGCAAAATCACATACTCGCTCACACTCGACAGGTGGAGTCAAAGCACCGGCTTTCCATCATGGACTCTACGGCAGGAAGATCTCCGTTTGTAGTGGATACCATGATACTTACAAGTTGCAGCACGGTAAGAACATGGATAAGTTATATTTATCTAATGCAATTGCATTCATATATTAAAGGATTAGTTCACTTCCAGAATAAAACATTGCTGATAATTTACTCACCCCCATGTCATCCAAACGTAGGCAGAAGTACTGACCCAGTGTTTACAAAGCGAATGTGCAAAGACCCAAAAAACCCTACCCTACCTTTCTGAACGGAAGTACACAAGAAACTACTAACCGCACGTGACTTTTCCAACGTGATTACGTCATGCGTGAAGTCGCAGACCAGCATCGCGGAGCTACTGCAAGACGGGCATTTGTGGTTAAAAAGTATATATATATAAATATAGATTTTCTTTTCGACTGAAAGAAGACAGACATTTTGGATGAAACATGGGTGAGTAAATTATCAGGAAATTTTTGTTCTGGAAGTGAACTAATCCTTTAAGGTAACACTTTATTTTGATAGTCTACTTTAAACATTCTACTAACTATAAGTAACTGCAACTACTTGTCAACTAACAGTGAGTAGAGTATTAGTAGACTGTCTGCTTTCCCCTATCTGCTAACACTTATTTATTTATTTATTTATTTATTTGCTTTTACATTACATGGTTCAAGCAACCCAATTCCGATTTTCTCCTCCTACGTCAGTGTTTCTCAACCCTGGTCCTGGGCGCCCCCCAGCACTGCACATTTTGTGTGTCTCTCTCTAATCAAACACACCTGATTCAACTCATTAGCTCATTAAAGGAAACTCCAGGACCTGAAATGGGTGTGTCAGATAAGGGAGACATATAAATTGGGCAGTGATGGGGGGGCGCCCAGGACCAGGGTTGAGACCCAATGTTCCTATTTGGCACAAATCGGAAATGACCCTCCACTGTAAGCAGAAATCCGCCCTTGATTCAATCTTCTTTCTCAGATCGGTTTCGGACCTTATTCATATGTGGAAATAAATCTGATATGATTTGGATATGTGCATTTGCATCTGCCATGTAAGCAGACAGATCGGATATTCTCCTGTCAATGTGATTTGTACATCACTGAAAAAGCGACAGTGTTGAATGACGTCAAATCAGGTGGACGCTTTTCCGGGTCAGTAAGCAGTGTTGCCAAGTCTGCGGTTTTCCTGTGGAATTAGGCTACTTTTCACTATTTGCTACGGTTGTTTTTTATTTTAATAGGCTGCACAATTACTACTGCGTTCCCTTATGGATGCCACACTTACGGTAATCGTTCAAGCGACATTATCGTTACAAAGTCCACTTATGTTATTCCTTGCACGCTTAAGATTTTTTTTTTTTTTCTTTCACAATGTTATCTTAAAGGTGTTTCCATTGTTTTAGTTTTAATATGACATTATAATACCATTCATATTTTTACTTTTTTTATGATTTAAAGAAGAAACCAATCCGATGTATATTTGACATTTGAGGCTTAATACTACAGAAAAGTACTAAAGGGTTTTCAGTGAGTGTTTTCCAGCTTGTTATTGTCATATAAACATACGGCATGCAGTTTGCATCAAAACAATGTAGAACAGCCCTTCAATGAAATGTGATAATCGTTATTAATACTCGCAATTACGAATTTCAAGGGAATCACGAACAATTTTATGATTTTTGGCATAATCGTGGCAGGACAAAAAAAAGAAAGGCCCCTAGTTTTTAATCTGCAGGTTAAAGTGATCTCTCCTCCCTGCTATTTCCAAGAGGTGAACCCCTGAAAAACCCAGAAAAACACAATTGGGCTAGTTTTGGTCTTGTAGACCTGGCAACCATGTCAGTACATTTACCCTGGGTTGTTTCACCATGTGTGTATTGTGAATGCAGATAGTGGGTGGGCCCACAAAAAACTCGGTGTAAGAAGAGGTATTCAAACGAACCCTAACCTAAACAAGAGTCTACTCATACGCCTAAATGAGAGTTTAGTACATGTAGGCAAATTAACTGCAGTTAGCTGACTGACATGTAGTTACAAAGTTACTTATAGTTAGTAGAATGTCTAAAGTGGACTATCAAAATTAAGTGTGAGCTATATGAATTGTGGCTTAAAGGTACAAATACTTTTTTAGGCCACTGTGCGTAAAAAACATTAAGTACAAGTATTGCAATCTCTGTGCAAAATGTGAAGTGTTTTGGCCCTGCTGTCATGTTTAAAACTTGACTTTGAGTTTGTGGATTAAGAGTAAATTCTGTCTCTGGGGTTTTAACTTAATAACGTAGATAATGGAATTCTTAATTTTTTTCCTTGGCTTTGCGCACTTGACATGCCCTAATAATTCCAAATTGAATTGAGGGAACCGTCTGAACAAACTCACACTCTGTCTAGTCATTATTTTTGTGCCTCTTGACTTTTGCCTGAAATTACCTGGTGAGGAAGCCTTGGGCTTTTTCAACATTTTGGTCTAAATGTATTCATAACTTTGATTCGTTTCAGCATCCTGTAGGTAAGGTACATCCTCACCCACACTTCTGTGCAACTGCATTTAATAGATATTAATAGATCAGAGCTGGGTAGTAACTGATTACATGTAATATGGATTACGTAATCAGATTCCAAAAATGCAGTGTTTGTAATTAGATTATATTACATTTTAAAATGCTCATAATCAGATTACAGTTACTTTTTATGGATTACATGACTACTATTATTAACGCAATGGCAGTAAATGATTTATAATTCATTGATTCTCCCTAATTCTTCTTTTTTTCTCTTTTAGATTTACCTTTTCAATTTTCCTTTCTAAAAATCCTATTGTGTCATACCATTTAGCTTTGACTATATTCATAAATGTTGTGTAAATAAATGTGCAAACCATGCTTCTGAATCCGAGGGAGAATAGCACCTCTCAAGCAGTTAGACCATGTATGAAACAAATAATTATCCAAGTTACTAAACACTGGTGATGTATAGCTATGAAACACTGTCTTCATAATTTCCAGTGACCTTCAGTAATTGTTGATTCTGAAAGTCTGGTCAAAAATATTGGACATGTCATTTCCTTGTTGTTTTCATGTTTATTAATGTTTGTTCATCAAGATAAAATGAAATATTTGTAAGGAAGTTAATATTTCAAATAATTTAACAACTCATTTGCAATGTTTGCAGTTCTCTCATGCGTTGACATTCAGGTAAATTTTTCAGTATTTTTAGTGTTAAGTATTTAAATAATTTTTATTTGACATTTTTATGATTTAATTAATAATTTGCTTTTTATCAACTCACAAACCCACTGCATGGTACGTTTATTGTTAAGTTTATAACATGTTGGATTTAAAAAAAAATGTAATCTAATAGTAGGCTAAACTTAAATATTCAGATTACATTACCTGAAATTAGTAACGTATTACATTACTAACTACAGTTTTCATCATGTAATCTGTATTCAGTAACAGACTATAATTTGCAAGTAATCTACCTAGCTCTGGATATCATAAAACGTTAGTGGTCAGGTTGCCCTTCGTCAGGTATGGATAACCAACTTTGTCTTTTTATTTTACAGTGACATGTTTTGAATGCCAGCAGCCATTAAAAAATCCAACAGGAATTCATTTAAAATTAATTAAAAAAATAAATATTTACATCAGAACCGAAATAATTCTAATGCAAAATTTCTTATGGAGTTTTAACATAACACAAAACATTTTTTATGTAAAAAATAGCAAGGAAATCCTTATTTTGTAATAAATATTGTACAAAATCCTTACATTGTAATTTTGTGTTGATGTACACTACTGTTCAAAATAGTCTGTAAGATTTTTTTATGTTTTTGAAATAAATCTCTTATGCTAGTAAATGTAATTCCAATTTAAAATAGCTGTTTTAACATTTTAAAAGTAATTTAATTATTATGTTGGCAATTATCCATGATGCATTACAAGCTTATTTGCTGCATATAAAGTTTAAAGAACAGCATTTATTTGAAATATACATTTTTTGTAACACTTTAAAAATCTGTCACCTTTGATAATCCTTCAATCCTCGTGCTTAATTGAAGAATCACTTTTCTTTTTTTTTTTAAATCTTACTGACCACAAACATTTGAGGCAGAAGTGCTTTTTTTTTTTTTTTTTATTAAATCAGATTGTTTGTTGGGACACCTTTTAGAAAGCCAGTAGCATTTAATTTCACAACAGTTTGAAAAAATCCTATAGCTCCCCTAGTAACCATATTATTCCAACACAATAACAGTGGTGACAAAAACAGTAAATTGCAGAACGGTGATTTTAGTTGACACTAAAAACTATAAAATCTTAGAGAAGTCCAGTTTGATCCCATTAGGGTAATTAAAGAATTTGTGCCAAATTATGATTAAAAAAATTACTCACAGAGTCCTGTACATATTCCTTTTTGACTGGGTTTGGTGTCATCAGTTAATATACCATATATTTGAAATGAACTAATATGTGAATCATGCACATTGTGAATTTCATGTAAGAGATGATTGAAGCTCAGGCACAGCATATGGGTCATAAAAGGCAGATGCGGACAGATTTTGCCCTGATTATGCGAGAAGGACAGTATTGATCACTATTATCAAAGCAAATCACAATGTTGTTAACTGTAATCAGGTCACTAATGCATCACTGGATTGCCTAATTATCAGGTTATAGCACAAAATATTTTATGTAACAGGGAGGCTGGGGCTAGTTGTCACACTATTTACTGCAGTGAACATTTACATTTTACATGAATGCATTCATCAGATGATTTATACAAAGCAATTTACAAAATCATTCGTTAACAACCCAATAGATATCGTAAAACGCATACCCGTTTATAGAATTAACTACTGTAGATTAGGAAGCAAGCTAGAGAGTAGGAGTAGATTTATTTTTGACAGTCACTTTCTGTATAGACACATAGGAAAACATTGTAGCAAAGCATTTGCGTAAATTGGACTTGGACAGTTTTTGAGACATCTAGCCCCAGCCTTCCTGTGTGTGATATTAATCGTCGTTTCCCTTCACTGCAGGTGTGCATCCTGGCACTGCTCGAGGTTTGGTGTGGACGCCGGGTGGACTGGTGTCTTCAGAGTCGTCCTCCTGCCCAATGTGTGCCAGGAAGGCGATGGTGTTAATTGCCGACTTCCAACATGAATCGGACAAGAAACAGGGCCCCGACATCGCTTCAGAACAAGCAAAGAACCCAGGATTTGTGGATTTAAAAAGGATCCTGGGAATGCTAACTGTGGTGTACTGGTGCGTTCAGTATTGCAGAGCCATTTGAGGCGGCTTGTGGACGCGAGTACTTCCACAGAGGGATAATGAGATCATCCTTATCATACACTCAGCATGGGTGTAGGTTACCATGTGAATCAGTGGAAATAATAAACTCATTGCCACACACCTCACACCATGAGAGTACTTAACACTCGGAGCTGTTCTAATAAACAACCAGTGATTGTTTCCTAGTTATCCCACAGAGAGGTCTCCGCAGTTTCACAAACTACTCAGATAGCATACGCTACATACCCCAAAATAAAAACGTGTACTTGATTATAATAGTATTTAAATAACTAAATAAAGAGAAATTTTTTACCAAAATTAATAAAGCTAAAAATAAATAAGCTAAAAATAAATAAAACATTTTTGATTTATATCATCTATACTTAATTACTTATAAATAATAAGAATGAGTAGTACTTTAATAAGTACTGTACCAACGAATCCTTCTTTTCATACAGCAACAGCCAGACACAAATCCTCCTTTTGAACATCAATAATACTTAATTATTATTATTATTGTGATATTATTGTTTAATAATAAAGTACTCTCCTACAAAAGCTTGAATTAATCCTTATTTCAATACAGTCAAACACCAGATAAAAATCCTTTGTTGAACATACAATATAATTAGAATTAAATATAATAATATAAGAATTATGTATTAGTATATTTAATATAGTACTCTAAAAAGCTTATCCTATTTTTAATAACCTCAACACCAGAACAAACCGTTTGAACATAAATAATAATACTAATAAATAATAATAGTAGTAGATAGGAATAGGCAATTTTTAAAGGAATATATATTTTCCAAGGATTTGTTCCAGTTGAAAATGAGGACTAAGCTTTAGTTGAGTACCTAAATAAATTATGTAATTAAATGGATGGATGATGTTAGATTAAAAAATAATAACACTTGCAATTTCCAGTGTGTCTGTGTCATTTTGGATCTGAATCCATTGCATCTGTGCAATTTGTTTGTGACCAAAAATTCATGTTGGCTTAATTTAAATGGATTAAATTTATAGTTTTTTTTACAAATTTAAATTGATTGTGTGCCTCAAAAGTAAGTTGATTTAAAACTTACTTAAAACTTTAAAAACCCAGAATACTTTCTCCTGGTAAGTTTAACATCTAATATGTAAGAGGAAACATATGAACATATAAGAGAAACCACCATAATGAATACCTCAGTTAATCTCCTGAAATTAAATTGTGACTTTAAGCAATACCGGTTTCCTCTAGTGTCTGTTTTTTTGCTGGCACATACAAATAAATCCCCCAGTGTCAAAAACACTCATTGTAACACAACATGATCCCACAGCGCTGTGTTTGCGGTGTGATTCTATGCATGTTTTTGGCTCTTATTGCATTTAATTAACCCCCTTGGTTAGGATTAGTGTGTCTGTGTGAGACTGAGAGGAGTCTGAGATTAACCGGTTTGAGGACATTCACACCGTTGCCAGGGAAATGATTATTTACATTACACTAGACGCAGGTAATAACAGCGCTCGCCTGCTCTTCCTCCACAAGAAATAAAGCCTCATGGAGAGAAAGAGGAGAAGCATAAATATAATGTCATGACAGTAACAACACTATAGTTTAGCTTTTGTAATGTATACATTCGTGTTAGCAGTGTATGTGTTACAGATGTGAATGCCTCAGATCACATGACTTGTTAAGAAGAAGTGTGCTTTTTTTGTCTTTTTTTTTTGTCTGGTAGACATACAGGTTCACATAAATATGCATTAGGTGTTACTAGTGCTGTCAAATGATTAATCCCGATTAATCGCATCCAAAATAAAAGCTTTTGTTTACATAATATATTTGTGTGTACTGTGTATATTTATTATGTATATACAAACACATGCATGTATATATTTAAAAAATATTTACATGTATATATTTATATAATTTATATTACAGATAAATATATTTAATATATAAACATAACATTTTTTCTTAAATATATACACACGTATGTGTGTGTATTTATATTTGCATAATAAATATACACAGTACACAAATATATATTATGTAAACCAAAACGTTTATTTTGGATGCGATTAAACGTTTGACAGCACTAGTTGTTACTATGATGTATCACAGAAAACTGGATTAATATTGTATATTTGTTCTCTCTTTCAGCCGGATGAGCTGACAGACGTGTTGGAGATCAGTAATATTGTCTTCACTAGTTTGTTTGCGTTAGAGATGCTCTTGAAGCTTTCGGCCTGCGGTTTGTTCGACTACATCAGCAACCTCTACAACATCTTTGACGGGATCATCGTTATCATCAGGTTCTGTGCTGTTCTTTTTGCTGTACATTCGTTGTAAATACTGTGTATTTTGACCGCACACGTTCTGTCTGTTGGGTTTTACAGTGTGTGTGAGATCGTCGGACAAGCGGATGGAGGGTTTTCGGTTTTGCGGACGTTTCGTTTGCTCAGGGTGCTAAAGCTGGTGCGGTTCCTCCCGGCTCTGCGCAGGCAGCTGGTGGTACTGATGAAGACCATGGACAATGTGGCCACCTTCTGCATGCTGCTGATGCTCTTCATCTTCATCTTTAGGTTTGTATGAAAGTTCTTCCATATAAGAAGTACTAACGGAAAGCAAATGAGTCTTACTATACTATAGTGTTAGTTATTATTTCCCAGTTGGTTTTTCAGTACTTTTGAAGGAATATGATTGGTCATTAATTTCGTTTTAAAATGTGAACTCAAGAAGTCGCATTTTCCAAGCTCAACATTATTTCATTATTTCAATCCCATCACAGCGATTTTGTGATTAATGTACTCATAATACCAGTGTTTTTTAATACATTGATATACTGTTTTATTTTTAAGATTGAATTAGTTTTTTATATTTTATTTCTTTTTCTTCATTTAATTTCAATTTTAGTAATTTTTTTGTTTATTTAGCTTTAATGCATTTTTATTTAGGTTTTTAGTTAAGTACTTTCAAAGCTTAAACAAAAATTAGAAATGTTGCCTTTGCGTAGCTAAAATGAAGTAAGTTTCTTTGGTAACACTTTATTTTAAGGTCCAATTCTCACTTTTAGCTAGTTGCTTATTAGCATGCAGATATTAGATATTAGTATCTGTAAAGCACATATTCTGCATGACCATATTTAGGTCCTTTTATCCACCCCATACCTAAACTTAACAACTACCTTACTAACTATTAATAAGCGAGAGTTTACTGAGGGAAAAAGTCATGATTGTTTTTTAATAGCTTTAAATTAATTTAATGATAATAAAGTCAAGTAATCATAATACATAATATGTATTCACCTTTAGTGTGCATTGTCATAATGGATAATTTCGCCCATAACTAGCACATGTCAGCCTTTTACATAATATTTTTAGGAAAATAAATACATTTGACAGTGAAAGTATGATATTTTAGTTTCAATAAAAACTAAATTATTTAATTTCTTTGTTAATAACACATTAAAATGTAATAGGCATGAAAGGGAACTTGCAGTTTTAATAAAAAAAAACTAAACAGCTCTTTCAAATAATCTGACTAAAGTTCTGTATTATAATAATTATTATATCAGTTGTAAGTTGGAGTCAAGTGTCACTGTTACCAAGGAATAACCCTGATATTCTTACATTTAATGCAGTATATGTTTTTAGTTTTGCAACCTTTTCTCATGTCTGTCACTCCCTTTTTTTCTCTTGTCTTCTGTGTTTTAGTATATTGGGAATGCATCTGTTTGGGTGTAAGTTTACTCTGCGGTTGGAGAATGGAGACACTGTGTCAGACAGGAAGAACTTTGACTCACTTCTCTGGGCCATCGTCACCGTGTTCCAGGTCAGAAGATTGTCCCTAAAAAACTATTTAATAAGCAATATATGGATGTTATATTTTGATAACAGGTAGAAATACTTCAGGGTGAAATATAGTTCAGTCATGAAACTCTAGATGGCGCAGGCCTGAAGGGGTGTTAACGTAACTGATGATATTCAGAGAGTTAAACGACTTGGCACAAGCTGAACTGATCAGTTCATGCTGCATATGCAGCCAATGAGCTTACTGCCTTGCATTTATATGGCTGGCTAGCATTCACTTGAGATTCCTGCAGCGCGCTTTCCGAGTTCTCTGAAACCCTCCACCTTCCCCAGCTCCACCTGTATAGATCTGCTACGGGGTTATTTTATATGCTATTTGTGCAGCAGCAGTATGTCTTAAATACTCATGGCACTGTATCGCCGTATGCATTGGCAGTAGCAAGTTCCTGTACTTGCTCGCAGCAGCAGCAATAATCTACAACTACAGCAATAACCAACAGCAGCAGCAATTCAGCAGCAGCGTAGCAGATCTGTTCCGCCAAGACCAAATACATTAACATTGTCATATCCATCACCATGCTAAAATGTTCAGAGAATTGTCATGATTGAACTACTTTTTTGTGCTTAAGTAATAAAGGTCCTCTTTAATGAAAGATAAAACACTACACAACTAGTTTTTGAAGCTGCTGTTCCTGAAATCTGCACATTTTGCTGACCACCAAGAGTCTGTCGGTCACTAAACTGACAGTTGAACTCATTAAAATCTTACAGAGGGTTGTATTCATAGTCCAGAAATAGCATTTTTAGTCTTCAGAGGCAAGTTTTGATTAAATACTCACTCCTCAATGTAGGAACAGCAGCATTTTGCAAAAATGCTGAGGCAAGGGATTGTGGGTATTTAGCCTCCCCTAAATGAAGTAACAAATCCTTGGGTGTCAGAGCAAAACAGTCATTTCTGAAGCCATTTCAATTATTTAAATAATTTGGTCTTACACTGTTTGTTAAGTATTTAAGCAAACCTATATTTTTGTTCTGCCTTCTAAACATTATTATATAATACGGCTAAATGCTCAAATCCTCTTGCTATCATCTCTGTCTATTAGGCAGCGGCTCAGGTTTGCTGTATATGAATGTATGTGTTTGTGTGTGTGTCAGTCGGACTTTTAAGACTGGGATTATTTAAACTTCTACAAGTTGTGCCAGAGTTGTAATTGCTGAGGTCATCGAAACCTGCCCTATATTATTGCAGACATGATGAGGTCATCAGACCTCTCCTTGCAGTATTGGGTAGTGTGATGAGGTCACCGGGAGTGACACTTGTGCAAATACTGATATGGTGCTGTATTAACTCCAGGCCCTGAGGGAAGCCATCGGAGTCAGGGTTTCTTCGGTATCGGGAGCCTTTAATTTCCCTAATCTCTATTTCTGTCGGTGTGGGTGGGAGTGTGTGTGTGTGTGTGTGTGTGTGTGTGTGTGTGCGTGCTTGTAAGCAGAATATAAACTCCAGACTGAAGCGGCTGTTTTTCCTCAGTTCTAAATCAGTCTGCAGGAAGAAGCAGAGATGAGTTCAGGTTCTGTTGTGGATGTCTGTGTGAAATGTGCTGGAGTGAAAACAAACTAGCAGTTGAATTTAAAATGAGCCAAAAGAAAGTTTACATTTGTTTTACTTGTTTATAATAATAATACTATTGAATACATACAAAGTATTATTACTTTGTTATTGTTGTTGGTGGTGATGATGATATATAATTAATAATTGTAGATTAAATATTGTACGCCTAATAGGTTTGATGTAGTAAGAATAATGTTAATATTTTATTAGTGGAAATAGCATGTATTTTTAAAGAAAATACATTTTAAAAATTAAACTTGTAATTTGTGTTAATAAAAAACAACAAAATAATAATAATGATAACACTAATATAAAATAGTAATAAGTACTAATATTTCTATTAGTTTTAAAATTTATTATAATTTATTTAATTTTATTTTTGAATTGTTTATTTGTATTATATTATTATATTTATCAATGTAGATTAATATGTAAATCAGGTTAGGTTCACTGAAGTCAGAATAATTTGGCATAAAATGTCTACGTCATGCACATTAATTACTTAAAATGTTCAGTTTTGGTTTTTAATGTTTTTAAATAATATACAGTATATCAATGAAATATATTTTTGTTAATATAAACACACCATTAATCATTATAGCCAAAATACTGATTCTTTCAAGGTATGTTGTACACATAAAGGTGTTGTTGTAATCAATAAATAACATTTTGATGTTTTTAATAGCATTTAGACAAAGTTTGGTGTTTATTGGTACAATAAACTACAGTAATGCTACAGTATTTATCTACTCATAATGTAAGACAGTAGTTTAAAATGTGATATTTGTGCTAAAAATCACCAATTTGTGCTAACAGTCGTCCTGTGTCTACAGATTTTGACCCAGGAGGACTGGAATGTTGTTCTGTATAACGGCATGGCCTCCACCTCCCCTTTGGCGGCTCTGTACTTTGTGGCCTTGATGACCTTTGGGAATTATGTCCTCTTCAATTTACTGGTTGCCATCTTAGTAGAGGGCTTTCAAGCTGAGGTAAGATGTCAGATGTTGGACTAGGGACTACAGTAAAGTATATGCTTTTTCTTGAAATGTTTTGCTTGAAAATTGTGCTTATAATATCTTTATTTAAAATAAATACCAGTTCCTTTGATATGTTGTATCTAATGCAGTGAGACTGTACATTTTGGCTTAAAGTACTAGTTCACCCCAAAAATGGAAATTTGCTGAAAGTTTACTCTGCCTCAGGCCATCCAAGATATAGAGGAGTTGAACAGATTTGTAGAAATGTAGCATTTGCATCAGTGTCTCAGCAATGGATCCCCTGCAGTGAATGGGTGCCGTCAGAATGAGAGTCCAAACAGCTGATAAAAACATCAAAATAATTCACAAGTAATCCATACCACTCCAGTCCATCAGTTAACGTTTTGTGAAGTGAAAAGCTGCTTATAATAAACAAATCCATCAAGGCATTTTTAACTTCAAACAGTCACTTCTGGTCAAAATATGAGTCCATAATCCACAATAATGCTTCCTCCAGTGAAAAAATCATCGTCTGAATCAGGAGAGAAATGTGCACCGATCAAGTACATTTACAAGTGAAAACAGTCCAGAAAAAAAAAAGTTGTTAACAAATATCTCTTTGGATTTTGATGCGAGAGACAACAGGGGATGGACTTTCACTGGAGGAAGAGTTATTATGGACTATGGACCTTAATGAAGGATTCTTTTTCTTACAAACATGCAGCTTTTCACTTCACAAGATCTTAACTGATGGACTGGAGTGGTGTAGATTATTTGTGGATTATTGTGATGTTTTCATCAGCGGTTTGGACTCTCATTCTGACGGCACCCATTCATTGCAGAGGATCCAATAGTAAGCAAGTGATGCTAAATTGAAGAAACAAACTCACCTATATCTTGAATGGCCTGAAGGTGAATACATTTTCAGCAAATTTTCATTTTTGGGTGAACTATTCCTTTAAGTTTCTAAATTTTGGGGGGTCAACTACTGTAACTTGCTGAAACTACTTCCTCTAGTTTGCAACATCTGCTCGAATCCTCTGCACGACTGAATTAGATATGGCCATATTGAATTTAATTGAGTTTCCAAGAGGGAATTTTTCATGTTAAGAGTAAGATGCTATCAGAGGACTAGAATTATTACACTGTAACTCAATTACAGCACAGTAACCATTATGCACACCATGAAAAAAAAGGGGTTTCCTTTGAGCGCACATGGAAATGAAGAAAAACACGCTCCTTTCGTTACTGTTGTCACATCAAAGAGATTGATTGTGTGGATTAGTGTATGTTTGGTTTGTGTGTGTAATTTTCATGTAGATGAGACTCATCTGCAGTGTATAAGCACAGACGCTGAGCTGCAGCTGGTGTGATGATGTGTTTCATAGGAAAACGCTTTCACTCAAACCTTCTGTTCTTCCTTTTTTTCCTCTCTGTCTTTTATCTCTCTCTCTTTTGTCCTCAAAGGTACAAATACCACACACATACACAGTGGACACTTTACCTACTCCCACAATTCTCAAATACACATTTACGCACACTTTTCCGGTTGTTACTGCTGGATATTGCACATTCTCATTCATTCCTGCTTTTTTGCTCCTTTTTCCATTACTCTTTATTTTTTCATGTATTTACAATAGGAGATTTTGGAGTATAAATCAGCAAATCTCAATGGCTGTTGCTTGTGTGACATAACCCATCTAGGAAGTACACACCCTGGTTTGTTTTGGTACTGAACAGCTAACTTTCACAATAAAATCTATTCCTATTGGATTTATTTCAACTGAAATATCCTGTTTCACTCAAATAAACACCTTATAGAAGTAAATGGGTCTGAATGCTATTTCATGTTGATTTTAAATGCATGAAATATAAAGTTACTTGCAGGATTTTCTCCCTTATGCAAACAGTATTGATCTCAAAACAAATAAAATATTAGAATTATCCCTTTTTTTACGTCATACATGAATATTCATTGCAATTGCATGGAATTTTAAAAGCAAACATTCACATGAAATGTTTTCTTCATTAAAAGTGGTTTCACTGTATACTCGTTGTTTTTATTGCCTTTTCTATTTTGTTTTATTGGGGTTTTGAGCAAAACAGAACCCATCTATCCATAAATACATAACCAAATATGCATAAATCAATAAATAAAATTACAAAAACTATATAAATACATGTATAAATCATTTTTAGTCACTTACATGAGTCACACTATTTCGAAAGAAAAAATAAACGTACAAGTTATAAATAATACATGATTCTTATTCATTCCTGCTTTTCTCCCTTTTTCGCTTTTTTCAGTCACTCTTTATTTTTGACATATTTACAACCGGAGATTTTTGAGTATAAATGATTGAATCTCAGTGGCCATTGCTTGTGTGGCGTAATCCATCCAGGAACTACACAGAATGCTTCATTTTGGTATTAAAGCCCACTTTTCACAATAAAATCAATTTCTAATTTAATTCTAGTGAAATATCCCTTTTGAATGGGTCAGAATGCTGTTTCCTGTTGATTTTAAATGCATAGGCAAAGGAAGTTCAATGACTCGCAGGAAATAGGACGAGGACAACTAAGTTAACTAAGCATGAGATTAGAAGGTAGAGAGCTGCATACCCTTGAAAGAGCAAATTTAATTGTGTTTGTTCTGCATTTATTTATGCTGGCCTTGTGTGGATTTGGGTTGATGTGAAAATATGATGATTCATTATTATGAATTCAAAATTTTAGCCTTTAAATGTCATTTCTGTTTCTCTTTCAGGGTGATGCTAGCAGATCAGACACTGATGATGACATGTCGTCTGACTATGGGGATGAGGACAAACTGAGAGAACTGCTGAACTCTGGTGTGTGTGTGTGCTGTTTATATGTTTATATGTGTTTTATTATTTTATGCTAATCTCTTGTTGATATTAGGATCAGAGATGAAAATGCAGACATTAATGCCCATCTCAAACGGACACCTGGAACCTCGGGCATCCATGCCACCTCACAACACACACATGCAGCTCAACGCCACGCCCAGAACTGAGATGTCACACATCTACAGCCAATCACGACGCAACAGCAACACCTCCACTGAGCTGCATGACCAGAGATCCCTGGTGAGGAGTGAATATTACATATAAACCTACACAAATAGTGTTAGTCTCATAACGTTTGAATTTATGTTTTGTTCTATATTCATATTAGAATGATCCCTTTTAAGGCTTTTCACACTAAACGCAAACTTTCACCTGAAGATTTTTTTCTTCTTCGTTAAAGTGGTTTAATTATGGCATCTTATTGTTTTTCTGCCCTTTTTTTTTTTTTTTTGATTGTAATTTTGGTTTCCTATTGAACTATAAGCAAAGCATAACACATGTAGATATCTATAACTTCATCTGCTGTTATATTTTACATATTTTTAACACCATTAAACTGGAAAAATGAATGCGCCTGTGTTAATTTAGACAGCACTAATGTATAGATTAGGGCTGTCAGTTTAACGCACTGGCCCCGCCCCCAGATCTGTACATCATCTTACATTTCATACAGTTGACTGTTGACAAATATGATGCAGGGCAACAACTCCATAAATGCAGTTATGCCGTAAAAAAAAGATATTGGTACAAAAAATGCCCCTTTATGAGTCATATTTATATCATACGATAAGCAATATCACACGAGCAGGGAGATCAATATCACACACGAGTGCTGTTTGTCCTGAATACCACGAGTTTAAAAGTGTTTTAATAGCCTACAACAGTTCAGTAAATAAGAAGTTGATATTGTATTATATTTCAAACACAATATTATCTGTTTTTGCTCAATTTTGCAGAGAACAAATTTCTTAAAGCCACAGCAGAATTGTTGTGCATCTCTGAGCAACACAGAGGGGTTTAGTTTATGAATGAATACGCGTTTTGAACCAACCGTGTGAACCAATGATTCAAAGGCTCATTCATAAAGAGAGCCATTTACTTCATTCCTGAATGAATCAGCTATTTGAAAGAATCAAATGAATAAATGACTCATAAAGACTGCCACTTGCTGGCAGATGTAGTTCCTTATTTCGATTATCATTTAAAAAAATAAAATTAAAAATTATAAAAATAAACATTAAAGTAGTTTTCACCAAAAATATAAATCTGTCATCATTTACTCACCCTCATGTCGTTTCAAACTTTCTTTTGTGGAACATAAAAGAAGGTATTTTGAAGACTGTTGGTAATGGTAACAAAGACATTTGAAAGTTTTTGAAAAGAGATGCAAACCCCTCAGAGGACCTCAGATGATGTCAACCATGAAACAACATGCAGAACTACCACATTTGCTATAAGTTTGATTGCATCATAAAATAATTGCTTTTAATAGTGTTCATCGTCTGTTTGATTACGTCTTTAAATTGATTGTCTTTAATTGATTTTTCCATACATTTCTGCCATATGTGCATTAATTGACAGTCACCACTGATAAGCTACCACTAAATATTGTAGAAACATAATTTGCTGTAAAGTTGCTTTGCAATGATTTGTATAGTGAAAAGCGCTATACAAATAAACTGGAATTGAATTAAATTTTTGTTTTGACTTTCATTGTATGAACAAAAAATAATGAGATGTTTCTCAAATTATCTTATTTTATGTTTCATAGTTTATGTTAGGCCGTTGTAGCTTAAATGTTTATGTGTAATACATTTTAATGTTTAATCAGATTAAATATTTCTTTCTAAAGCTACGATTTGTAATGTCTATACTTGATACTTTCTCATTTAGCACAATAATTGCTTTAAATGATCTATTTCACAGTCAAATTTAATTTGCTATTAATTCGATTAATTAATCGACACATCTAAATTGTCATATCTAAGTGGTTATAAATTCACCAGAGTGGGTCCCTCTCATTCTTGTTATAGGTGTCACTCTATTTCTTTTTTTTTTTTTTTTTTTCTGGCCATCCTACACCGTTGTTGCATCCTGTGATAATCAGCTACAGTTTGTGTGTCTGTTGTAGTCCAGCCTTTGGGGAAGTCGCCGCTCCAGTTGGAACAGCCTTGGCCACGCCCCCAGTCTAATGAGACGTGCTCAGTCAGGGGAGTGCGAATCGTTGCTTTTAGGAGTGGGACAGGACAGCATGGATGACAGCCAATCAGAAGATGGGAAATCCATCAGGACTGGCAGTCTGGGCGGAGTTTCGTGTCTGGGGTCGTTTGATTTTCCAGAGCTCCTCCAGGTTCCACGCCCATATTTGGAGTGTAACGGCAGAATAGATGGAGGTTATCCATCCTCTCCCAACATAACACGTCCCGATCCAACATCCACACAGTGCGCAGATGATGATGAATTTGAGGAGGTGGGGCCTTGTCTTTAATCATTTTTTATTATTGATTATACTATTACAGTATATCAGTCACGTAGATCAGATATTCTTGGCATTGTTAAATATTGCAGATTTTATAGAAATATTAGATATGTGCTAATATATTTTCTTAGAAAATATGCATTTCTATTCTTTGTTTTCCTTGTGCATGTTTTTATTATGTTTATATTTCATTTAGAGCTGGTGTCTGATTGTGAAGAGACTGTTGGAGCCGTATAAACCCCAGTGGTGTAGAGACCATGAGGATTGGTCACTTTACTTATTTTCGCCCCAA
The DNA here is from genome assembly GCA_018155175.1 of Sinocyclocheilus anophthalmus. Classification (NCBI taxonomy): domain Eukaryota; kingdom Metazoa; phylum Chordata; class Actinopteri; order Cypriniformes; family Cyprinidae; genus Sinocyclocheilus; species Sinocyclocheilus anophthalmus. The sequence goes on along the minus strand of JADLZN010008139.1, from coordinate 122,840 downwards.
AATAAGTGAGTGCCAACACAGCAGACCAACAAAACACACATATAAACACATAATGAATGCTGTGCTTGCACATTTCTATGCTATTCACACTGCTCTTCCTCTCTCGTTCTCTGCAGGTTCCGTATGCGCTGTCAAAAGGTCATCACTCATAAGATATTTGATCATATTGTGCTGTTTTTCATCTTCTTTAACTGCATCACAATTGCTCTAGAGAGACCTGACATCCAACCTGACAGCACGGTGAACACAATCACAACACTCATTCTAGTGCTATAATCAAGCTCTATTAGATATGCATGCAACAGTTCAAATGTTTGGGGTGGGGAAGATTTTTTTATATTTTTGAAGTCTCTTCTGCTCACCAAGGCTGCATTTATTTAACCAAAAATACAGCAATATTGTGAAATATTAGTACAATGTAAAATACATGTTTTCTATTTTAATATATTTTAAAATGCTATTTATTCCTGTGATGTTAAAGCTGAATTTTCAGCATCATTACTTCAATGTCACATGATCCTTCAGAAATCATTCTAATATGCTGATTTGATGCTTAAGAAACATTTCTTATTATTATCATTGCTGAAAGGAGTTGTGCTGCTTCATTTATTTTCAGGATTCTTTGATAAATAGAAAATTCAAAAGAACAGCATTCATTTGAAATATTCATCTTGTACATTAAATTGTCTTTACTATTACTTTTGATCTATTGCATCCATACTGAATAAAATTTTTAATTTCTTTAAAAATTTACTCACAATTTAATTTAAAAAACATTCTTTTAAAATTACATGTCACTGTATTATTGAAACTACTGAAATCTAATGCATTCAAAGCCACTGTAAAATAGCCGATAAATACATACCTATGATCGTACAACAGTTAAATTCTATATTAATGGCCAAATCTATATAAATATTGTAAATTTATCAGACTTATGAACTGTATCACTTGGCAGAACTTTACATTTACAATATTTTAGTAAATTTATAGAGAATTTTTAAATGTAATCATTAATATTCTTTTATCATAATAAATGATTATGTGGGTTAACATTTTAAACTGATTTCAGAACTGTATGATTCTAACCTTTTGAAACATTTTAAAGTTGCATGTAACCTATAAACCCATAAACAAACTGTCCTAAAAAATTTCCTCAATCTCAGTCATAAAAATGTTGAAAAAAAATGCTGTAAAAAATAACTGGGTGACTTAAATAGCTGCTCTTTTATTGGCCCCAATGTGGTGCATTTGTTGCCATTTTAAATTACATTTTCACTATTTATTTATTTGTTTGACAGGAGCGGATGTTTCTTAAAGTGTCTAACTGCATCTTCACTGTGATCTTTGTGGCTGAGATGACTGTGAAGGTAGGAAATTAATACAATATTAATTATGTATTATTGGTTGTTTTAACTTTTTTTATAACTTTTTATATACTAGTAAAAAAAAAAAAATATGACATGCAGATGACATTGATATGATTGCTATTTTGTTGGTGTTGCAGGTGGTTTCTCTTGGGCTGTATGCTGGTCCAGGCTCGTACCTGAAGAGCAGCTGGAATGTTCTAGACGGCCTGCTGGTATTTGTGTCTATTGTGGACATCCTGGTCTCTCTCGCCTCCTCTGGTGGGAACAGAATCCTGGGTATCTTGCGAGTACTGCGACTGCTCAGAACACTAAGACCCTTGAGGTAAGACTCTCATTGAAGGTGTGTATGAATGAGTAGAAGTGCATTAAGTCCTCTGGTGTAGGCTGTTGTAATATTCTGAAAGTTGTAATTCACTCAACTTTTTTCCAAGGAACACAAAAGGAGATGTTTAGCAAAATGTTCACACTGCTCTTTTACAATATAATGAAAGTGAAGTGGGGCCAGAGCTGGTGAACTCCAAAAATGCTCAATAAATGTTGTGTATACAGTACAACTCCATTTCAATTTTCTGAGTTTTGACAACCAAAAGTATTCAGGTGAAAGTGAATTTTCCATTTTGGCTAAAACCGTTTTGGAGAGGCGAAATTGTTGACTGAAACGGTGCTGAAACTGCTGGACTGACAATATCGATTCTCAATTTGAATCAGTCTTCAGTTTGATGAACCAAGATTGTATTCTATGCTTTTATTTTATGTTTTCAGGTGATGCATGAACAAAAGTTCATTAAACATTGTATTTATCAAGTCTACAATCCAAAAATCCTGCTGAATGTGTTTTTTTTACTTTTAAAATGAAACAAAGTCTCAGCTTTCAAATTTGGTCAATTTTATAATGAAATATGAAAAAATAATTGAATGTATGTTTTAATAAATCTGTCATAAAAACAAGTTTTCATTACAGATAACATTTAAATGTTCATGTTTCAGCAATGAATTGGATTACAAATTATATCAGTGATATAAAAACGGACTTAGGTGTAATTTATGTGTAATTTAATTGCTTACATATATAGAACTGTTTTTGAATTTTTTTTTTTTTATTATTAATAAACTTTATTTTCCGTTTTTTTTTTTTTCAGCCCCCTTTTTGTTTAGCTAACTGAAAACGTTAACTTTTGCTTTTGGTGTTTCAGTAAAAATTAATTATGGTGCATCACCGCTCTTAAATCATACTGTAGTTTTGTGTAAGGAATAGACCTAAATTATATTTAATATGCTAAAAATCTTCCCCTTTGCCAACTCTTTCAAATTTCATTTGCACTTCAAACCAAAAGCTGCATCTCACCAGACCTGACTTTAATCAGAAGAAAAAATCAAATGTATCCCTACATTTTAATAATGCTGCTGTCCATGGTGCTGAAACCACATTTCATCTCTTGCTACTGTCAGGAAACTGTTCCTTTAGACACATCTGAACAAAACCGGCAACTCTCAGACAGAGAGATATTCTGCTGAGCAGACTTACCTATTCATTTCAAGGCTAACACTAGAGAACATCTCGTCTCGTCTCGTCAGCTTGTTGTGCAGCACTGAGCCCTTTTATTAACACACGCTTTCTAGTTCAGTGGTTTTGCGTTGAGTTCAGATATTGTTGCAACACCAAATATGCATTTCTTTGTGTGTTTGTGTCATCAGGGTCATAAGCAGAGCTCCTGGACTGAAGCTGGTTGTTGAAACATTGATCACATCTCTCAGACCTATTGGAAATATTGTGTTGATCTGTTGCGCTTTCTTCATTGTCTTTGGCATTCTAGGAGTTCAGGTACATACATATTGCTAGTGTCTACATTTCTAAAAGAAATTCAGTTCATTTATATTTATGAAATAAAATCACAGATCAGAGCTATTGCTTGCTTTGTAATTTGCCGTTTGTTTGTATTAATGTTGTCTAAATGTAAGATATTTTTCTTTTACTCAGCTCTTTAAGGGGAAGTTTTATCATTGTGAAGGCTTTGACACTAGAAATATCACCAATAAATCTGAGTGCCTGCAGGCTAAATACAAATGGGTCCGTAGGAAGTACAACTTCGATAACCTGGGTCAGGTAGGACACTCACAATCACTTACACACACTCATATAGACGTAGACATTAAGGGGGAATTCACAAAGAATTAATTATGTCCACCGGTAGTGTCTTTTATTAAAATAATCAACCTTCCCATTTGCCCTTTTTCTAAACCATCAAGCAACCCATTATATTTTAGATTCAGGTCACACAAGCACATTTCATCAGAATGACAGGATTCTGGTGGACAGTGTTTCTCATTCCTGTTCTGTTGTTTCATATGTGAAATCTGTGCTATTTTTAGTTTAGACCTGCAACTTTAATACCATCATGTACTAACTGCTTTTATTTGTCCACAAGTCAGTACATAGTAACTCTAGTCTATATAGCTTTATCCTTTATACACCCACACACACACATACTGGATGTATGTATTATTATGTATATATGTATGGTCTGTATGTATGTATATATATAATATATATATATATAATACTTTTATTCACCATTATTTTTACCTTGTTTAATTTTTTCATAATGCTATTCTGTGTTGAACCTTTCTAATTCACAAAAAATCCTAAAAATAAATAAAAAATATTGTGTAGTACAACTGTTTTCAATATGAAATGTTACTTGAGCACCAAATTAAAATATTAGAATGATTTCTGAAGGATCTTGTGACACTGAAGACTAGAGTAATATGGCTGGACGCATGAGATACATTGCTTTTTTAAAATAATATTTAAAATAGAAGATCTCAAACTGTAATTAGTATTTTCACAATTTACTACTTGTATTGTATTTTTGGATAAATTTTTATTTTTTGTATATAGGCAATAAGAACTGCATTCTTTCATTATTCTCTCAATAACAAAAAAATCTATGAGCTTAATCACGACTTCATGAGAAAACTTTATACTTTAATATATATGATTTCTTTATTTTTTTATTTTTCCTACAAAATCTGGGCAGTTGTTCCACTGGCGGCCGAAAAGCTGCCCCAAAAAAAAAAAAAATTGGGTTTTTTTTGGGGGTCCTTCCTCCCCTTCCCAATCCACCTTCCTTTCAGTTTTGACAGTATTCATACATTGTTGACAGTGAAAGGTAATTCTGTAACTATTCTCTTGTCACTTATTCCGATTTTATCTCTGTTTTGTCAGGCACTGATGTCAGTATTCGTCCCTGTCATCTAAAATGGTGTGTCACATCATTATGATGCTTAGATGCCGTGGCTGTGGACCACTGTGTGTGTTGTGTGTGTTTTGTGTGTGTGTGGTGGGTGGTGTGTGTGTGTGTTTGTGTGTGTGTGTGTGTGCGTTTTTGTGACAAATGAGGACATCAGTTTGTATAATGACAAAGGTATGGCATATGTATTACAAGGAGAAGGTGACTTTTCTGGACATTACCCCATGTCCCCACTTTTATAAACGCTTATAAATCACACAGAATGGCGTGTATTGAAAATCTGAAATAGCACAAAATCTCCTGTGAGGGGTAGGTTTAGGTGTAGAGTTGGTGGTCGGGCAATAGAATATACGGTCTGTACAGTATGAAAACCATTTACGCCTATGGGATGTCCCCACTTTTCCCAAAAACAAACCTGCGTGTGTGTGAGTGTCTGTGGGTGTGTGTGTTAAAAATTAAACAAATAAAGCAACAGGCGACAGGATGTTTTACTCCTTTTTTTTTTCTTCCCTAAGCTCATGACACAATCACAAAAAGGCAGCAGCATGTTTTTAGGTAAGGCGAGTGTTTGATTACTTCAGCCGAATAAGACAAAGTGAGAGAATAGATAAAATACAGTGGAGACACCAAATGCGCAGTTGAGGAGGAGAGACAGAACCTTCTCATTTAATTCCACTGAGAGTCTTAGTACTGCGCTCTTACCCCCACAATACACAGAAACATGAGGTCCATTGACGTACCAGACTCACCACACTGGTTTATAGTGTCCTTTAACATGTCCCAATTATAATTTTTCCAACAAAAATACTAACAGCACACCTGTTATAATAGACATTAGGAAGGATCATGTGACACTGAAGACTGGAGTAATGATGCTTAAAATTCAGCTTTGCCATCACAGGAATAAACTTTAAAATAAATTAAATTAAAATGTATTTTAAATTGTAATATTATAATTTAAAATGTTTTGAAGAAAATATGCTTTTGGAGACAGGAGCAGCATCAAAACGAACATAAATTAATGTAAAAAAACAAAAAGCCATATGACCTGCATTTTTCAGTTCACTGCAAGGTGTTTTCACAGCCCTTAATTAGTGAATTAAGATTAAATTAATGTGCAGAAATACTCTAAATTCAGCTAAATAAATGCCAAGAGTGAGTATCCAGCATTTCCACAAACGAATGGTAGAAGAAATATGTGCAATATAGTAAATAAAGTTTGTATTCTTAGTATACGTTACTGTGTTGATCACATGTACACATAAATATTTCCTTATGAAAATTACACGTCTTTAACTGAACAAAGTCACCACCTTAAGACTACATGATTTCTCTATTATCTTTCTTCTCTCTTTGTAGCCCAAAAGGAATCATAATCCCTGGATGCTTCTGTACTTCATCTCCTTCCTGCTGATCGTCAGCTTCTTCGTGCTGAACATGTTTGTAGGTGTGGTGGTCGAGAACTTCCACAAGTGTAGACAAGACCAAGAGGAAGAGGAGGCCAGACTGAGAGAGGAGAAGAGACAGAAGCGCATGGAGAAGAGGCGCAGGAGTAAGCGTGTGTTTGTTGTACGTGTGCACAGAGTCAGACTGTGTCATAATAAAAAGTCATTTTGCTGTTTTCACTGAAAGCAAAATTCAGAACAAAATGGATTTTGGGCCTTTTTGCCACTTTAATATTCAGAGGAGCAGAGGGCAACAACATATTTTATGGCTTGTCACTGCATCAGTACAGTTTAATTGCTGTCATGTGTATTTAGCTTGAGAAATAGACAATTAGTAGTGATTTCCACAGCCGCGTTCTCCAAAAGCCCTTTGATTTTGTTTGACTTCAAAACCACATAACCAGAATTTAATTAGACAGGAGGCACATAATAAGTTAGAGTAAAACCATATACTCTTGCCTCAAATCTCACTTTAATCATGTGCTTTGGTTATTATCAACAACAACCTTTCTTTAGAAGTACTAGTGTCAAGTAACATACTGTAGATATAAAAACATGAGTGGGGATTAAACAATAGGGAGAATTATATTTTTCATAGGGCTGAGTTTTGCTACAAATTTCACGATTCAATTAGATTATTTTAGATATACATCAGGTATAGTGCATGCCAAACTAATGCTGTAAAATATACACGAGAGTCATTCAAATTAACCACTGATTTTTATATACCTTCGTAAATTACACTTTCATAATTTTTCTTATTATGATTTTTTATATATTTTCTAATTTTCTTTACTTAGTTTTTTCATAATAATTAAGTCACAATTATGTAAATATATTTCTAACTCCCGAGTCATTCATCTTTTTTATCTATAGAAACCTTTTAAGGTGCTGTCATAAAACTGAATGATTTATTAAACGATAATGAACATTGAAAAAAACAGACAAATTATAATGCCTAATGTATCAATGCACATACCTATTTAGAAAAATGCTCCTCTTTAGAGTTAATTTTTCTAGCTGACTGAGTTTATGGTCACAGAATATGTTTTTTGTGACATTGTTTACAAGCTTGAGCTTGATTGAGCAATTACATGAGATAGGATACCCCAAAAGAAAAAATTTCGGTAAGATGTGCTCTTTCTTTTACCTATCTCTTACATGTAATTATGTTTATTTCACGCTGAACTGAGGCGCTACAGCGATCTCACTCCACATTAAACAGCGCCAAAACATCGGCCATTTCATTAAATCCACATCATTTTAAATCTGATACTTTTTTTTATATAAGAAATAGCAAAGCACAAAGCTTATTGCAATGTATTTGGATGGGAGGCGCGCTACAATGTTCTGTCCATTAACTGAAAACAGGCTAGACTAATCGATTCTTGGGATTTAAGAATCGATATCGTTTCGTGAAAAAAGAGAATCGATTAATATCGAGAAATCTATATTTTTTACCTAGGCCTAGTATTTCATGTAGTTCGCATATTTAGGGGCCATGTTTATGAGTCAAAATATTGGGCTCTTTTGGGACAATAAGCAACTGTCTTAGCAACTTATTCATAACACTCGCAAATGCATCCCAGAATGCCCCATCAACCATGTGGCAAAATGTTAAAAGACACTCACATCTTCATAGCATCAAGGCGGTGAGTTTTACATAAGTAAGCAATATTCACAGTGCCGTAGTATATATCATATACCATCAGTTTACCCTGGTACTGCCACAGTACTTTTTATAAGAATACCTGAAATGGAAACTGAATTAGTTAGCTGTCTCAAGACATCACTTGCTCTCTCTCTCTCTCTCTCTCTCTCTACGATCCTCTCTCTCTCTCTCTCTCTCAAATTGTCACTAAGCTTCTCTCAAAGACACCTTGAGCAGTCTTGAGCCATGATGGATGTGGGGGGACGTTTGGCTGGACATTTACAACGTCCCACAGATGACTCGACTGTTTGCTAACTGTGACTACACACACACACACACTGCTTTGTTAGCAGTTTACTGGCCAGACAAAAACTGGGTCAGTGTGCTTGTGTTTGACAGGGACAACAAAGTAGCCTATACAGTAAACTAACAACACACATCCTGCCCTTGAGTTATGTTCAACAAAACCTCGCAAATCTTTTGAATATTAACATGTATTCATTTCAATTCAAAGCTGCATTACAAAACCGACATTTTTAAACCTAAAATGTTGGCTGAGGATATTCTTAGCATCCTGTGATGCAAGATGAGTGTGTGTGTGTGTGTACCTGAATGACCTGAATACACCCTTATGAAGGTGTTATTGTTCTCTGTGTGTTTTTGTCTTTCAGAGGCCCTGCAGAGGCCGTACTATGCAGACTACTCTCCAACACGCCTCTATATTCACACACTCTGCACTAGCCATTATCTGGACCTCTTCATCACCATCATCATCGCCATTAATGTGCTCACGATGTCAATGGAGCACTACAGACAACCCAAGGTTTGGTGTATTACACACACACACACACACACAACACACACACAGACATCACTTCTGCAGGGGCAGTGACAATATTAATAGGTTAGCAAAAACCTGTTTGAAAAAATGATATCAGTATTTTAGCATTACATGTTTTAAGTCAACAAAAAATGGCACACCAGTGTACTACTAAACTACTGAGATGAACCACTAATCTTAAAAACTATAGTATACTATATAATTTCAGTATATTTAAAATTAGTTTTTATATTTTCCAGTACTGTTAATTTTAGTTAATTGTTCGATCCTTTTTTGTGTTTTAGTCATTTTTTATTAGTTTTGTATAATTTAATACATTTATTTTATTCATCCTATACATATATATATATATAATATATATCCAATTAACGCACACTTGTTCACACCTACTTTACTTCATATCGACATATTCATAGTGAAACAGTATTCGGTATAAACAAATATAGTTATATAGTTAATATAGATTTATGCATCAGAAACTGTTTGGATCATGAAAAGTGGGAGTTACATAACTTGTGATGTTAACCGGAAAGGAAAGTTATTTCTGAGGCATAGCAATTTATTACATTTTGATGAAAGATTTTGACAGACATATTTTTTACTAAATGGCTGATGCATCATTCATTATAAGACCAGGATCATATAAATAAATGGTCAGTTTTACATTTCTGTTGAATTCAAGTTTAATATTCTATGTGTCTGACTATCTGTATCTGTGTTTCTCAGTATCTGGATGATGGTTTGAAGTACTGTAATTATTTCTTCACGCTGGTTTTTGTGATCGAGGCTGCGCTGAAATTGGTTGCCTTTGGCTTTAGGAGGTTTTTCAAAGAGAGGTAAGGCTCCATCATGTGGACACTGTGCAGAAATACAGTATATTTTCTAGACTGTAATTTCATTAGTTGGTAGTATTCTTAAATTGACATTTCAGCATAGATCTGTTCTCGTGTATTTCACGAAATGAGGAGAAAACAACTGCAGTACGTTTTGTTTCGCTTTAAAGGCAGTTCACAACTAAATGCATTAATATAAACTCCTGTTCAAAAGTTTAGGGATTTTTTTAATGTATTGAAAGAAGATTTTTATGATCAGCAAGGAATAATTTATTTGATTATTTGAAAATACAACACAAAAATAAATATAGTCTAATTATTTTTGTGAAAACAGTGATACATTTTTTCAGTATTCTTTGATGAATAGTTTTTATGAGACAGCATTTTTTTAATGTAATTTTTTTGTAACAATATACATGTCTAGTGTCATGTTTGATCAGTTTAATGCATTTTTGCTGAATAAACATTAATTTATTTTAAAAAATTCTCTCAGTAAGACTTTTACATTGTTACAACAAAATTATATTTCAAATAAATGTGCATCTTTATCTGTGATTTATTACAAATAAATACAGGGACAATTTGCACTCATCATAAAAATATATGTGAATGTGCTTTTACATTATTAACAACTTTTGTGTTAAAGTGAGTCTGTGAGGACAGATGGTGTCTGATGCCGAACACTATGAGTGTCAAACTGCATCTTGAGCCTCAATGTTTCTCCAAACCTTACTATAAAAAATTATTGTTACACAAATATTTCAAATGCGTCAGTCTTTGATTGAAATCCTGTCACTCTGTCAGCATTGCATGTCATGCAAACGCGAATACCTGCGAACCATGTTCCAAAATGGTATCAACTCACTGTTTGAAGTGCCTATCATAAAGAAAGGTCACATGGTGTCATGAATAATAATGAGACAAGGCCTTCTCATAAGATGAGGCCATGCAGACTCATGAATAATAATGAGACACCATTGTGACACATCCTGTGATGTTGAGACAGAGAAAAATAGCCCAAAAAGTCTATAAATTAATAACTTTCCTCTTTATAAATTAAAAATAAGGGGTGCTAACATTATCTTCCATTGTCTTTCATTCGTGTTCCAGAAAGAAAGAAAGTGTTAAAGAAAGACCTTTCCTCTGACAGTCTCTAATGGGTCAAGTTTAGCTCTTTTCAAGAATATTAAATGGTCTCACAGGACCTTGGCTTTATCTCATTGTTTTTGTTTTGTCAGGTGGAATCAGTTAGACTTGGCAATTGTTCTTCTCTCCATCATGGGCATCACACTTGAGGAAATTGACCTGAATGCCTCTCTACCCATCAACCCAACCATCATACGCATAATGAGGGTGCTGCGCATCGCCAGAGGTACCAAATACACGAAGACAGACACACACACCAGCCGTGACAAGTGAGAAATAAAACAGGGTCTTATAAGATGTGCCAGAGAGAAGAGACATTTCCAGCGTTTTTAGAAATGGGAAATTTAAAGGGGTCATCCGATGCTACATGCACTTTTACAAGTTGTTTGAACTGAAATGTGTGTTGGCAGTGTGTGTACACAACCACCCTATAATGATAAAAATCCACCCAGTGTTTTTTTTTTGTCTACTAAAATCTTTACCCCTTTCTCAAATCGAGCCGATCTCAGATGCCTGTCTGTGTGACGTCACAAAAACAGGCCCCTCCCACGATAGTTTGATTGACAGTGGTGTTTCAGCACAGACTAGACTGGCGTCTTACCTTAGACCCGCCCTGAGTGAGCTGTCATCAGTCCGCCATTGTTTCACGCCGGAGCAAATGTAGACAAGAATGACTCCTAAGCGATTGAGGTATTCTGTTGTTGGATGTAATAATGAACATAGCAGTCGTCATTTACTCCCGACATCTGAGCCGCTGAAGATGCAGTGGATTACATTTGTTTTTGAAAGGAATTCGCCCCTGATCTACATATGTGTTTGTTCACGCAAATCATTCGTGATCCAGCTTCACCTACAGAAGAAGTGAGTATAAGGTTTTTAAATGAATCTTTGCAAATCGCCTTTCCTACCAATGTGCTAATTAGCAAGTTTCATGATGAATGCAGCTAAAGTACTCGGAAGAGAGGGGCGGGGTCAGCAGAGCTTATCAACATTTTAAGGAAATTGCTACAGAACGGCTTGCTCTGAAAAAAGGTGTTTTTTTACACTACCATTGAGAAATTTTAACCAAACTATGTTACAGACTTACCATTAAGACCCTAAAGAATCATATGAACTTCTGGAAAATGGGCATCGGATGACCCCTTTAAAATTGTTTTATATACACTACCATTCAAAAGTTTGGGGTCAGTAAAATTCTTTCCAGTACAAAAGTAATATATTCAGTACAGTTTGGGTTTGTGGCAAGTAATGTCTAAATGATTAAAGGAGGAATGAAATGTGATATTAAATTCCCTTTCAGTGTTGAAGCTGCTGAAGATGGCCACAGGAATGAGATCTCTTCTGGATACAGTAGTTCAAGCTTTACCGCAGGTCAGTGAGTTCATATATCACGTGCTATATCCATTGTTATTGTGGAATTACTTCACAGATTATGATGTATGTTTATGTGGCTTTATTTTGGTGATGTTCTGGTTCTCTAGGTCGGTAATCTGGGTCTGCTGTTTATGCTGCTGTTCTTCATCTATGCAGCACTGGGAGTCGAACTCTTTGGCAAGCTTGGTTGGTATACTTTTCATTTCCTGTTATCTTACACAACACTACTGTTTTAAAAAAAATAATGTTTTTCAAAAAAAGTCTCTTATTTCACCAAGGCTGAATTATTTAATAAAAAATACAGTAAAAACTGTAATATTGTGAAATATTATTACTATTTAAATTGTTAAAATATAATTTATCCCTGTGATGGCAATTACTCCAGGCTTAAGTGTCGCATGATCCTTGAGAAATGATTCTAATATGCTGATTTGCTGCTCAAGAAACATTTTCTATTACTGTCCATGTTGTGTTCCTCGATATGTTTGTGGAGACCAAAAAATTACTTGAATAGAATAGAAAGGTTCAAAAGAAGAGCATTTATTTGAATGTTTTTGTAACGTTACAAATATAATTAAGTCTCACTTTTAAACAATTTAATACATCTTAGCTAAATAAAGGTATTAATTCAGTACAAAATATCTCACACTACTCAACAGTAGTGCTTATTGTTACATAAAACAAATAAACTTATATTTTGGATAAAGTATTAAAATGAATTGTTTTCGAATCAGAATGCACTGAGGACAACCCGTGTGAGGGATTGAGCAGACATGCTACATTTCAGAACTTTGGCATGGCGTTCCTCACTCTATTCCGCGTTTCCACCGGAGACAACTGGAATGGAATCATGAAGGTATTTTGCAAACCATAAAACTATGCATGTCATAAATACCTGTTTATGGAATGCTGATATTTAATGTTAGCTCTTAATTAGACTTACACTCACCCTCGTGTCATTCCAGATGTTTAAGAGTGAGGCCATTAGCTGTCATGCCACACACAGTAAATGATCAGGTCTTGTCACTTTTTGAGCTTGGCAGAACTCACAATTTCTGTGTTTTTGTGTGTGTGTGTATGCGTGTGTGTGTGTGTTTAGGATACCCTGCGGGAATGTAAAAATGACAGATGTCTGAGTTACCTGCCGCTTTTGTCGCCTCTGTACTTTGTGACATTCGTGCTAGTGGCACAGTTTGTGCTGGTGAATGTTGTGGTCGCTGTGCTCATGAAACATTTAGAGGAGAGTAACAAAGACGCCCGTGAGGAGGCCGAGATGGAGGCGGAGTTGAAGGAAGAGCTTCATGGCATTCGTAGACAAAGCACCGCCTCTGTGGGCGGAGCCATCGGGCTTGAGGGTACAGCTGTTCAAATGGAGACTCTCTCACATGAACAGGTCAGTTCTGTACATTTTTATAATTCTTCTATACATAAAGCCACTGTACTCTTGAAAATATTATATCAAGGAACCCCTTCCCCATATATTTAATCGATATTATTAGAGTTATTAGAGTAATGCTAAATGTATTTTAGCAATGTTTACGATTAGAGAAAAAAAGTTTACTGTATTTAAAAACTCTAAAGTGAAATTGATTAGAAAAGGCTAAATGGTCTAAAAATATAACCTCACATTTGATGTGAAAAATTACCCCCCTAGGAAATGAAATTACGAAAACAACAGAATTTATTGAGGGTACAATCTACAAATCAGCCACAACAAAATAGTCTTTGATAGTTTTTAATATATATGCCAGAAAATGCTCTTATAAACCACTAGGGAATGCACAGCCCTGTATAGGGCTATACAGGTATCTAGTGGTTACACTATGTATTAAATATGATTTTCTTTATTTCTCCCACCGGATGCCACTAATCTGCCTTCCATGCATTGAATTTAAAATGTTAATTTTGGGCGGAAATATCCCTTTTAAATAACTTTTTTATATTTTTAAAATATTTTTTCTTTATTTGCATAATTTAGAGGTCAATATTGTCTAGGACCATGAAATCCCCTGAAAATACAAAATGTTAAAGAATAAATATCATTGAAACAAAATAAATTATATTCACTTAATACCAGAGGGTTCAAAATAAATCTGTAGTTAAGGTTTAAAATCAACATGTTCAATTTCAAAGTGGTCCAGTCTATTTTTTATTGGCATACAGGACAGATTGTGTATTATATTAAATAAAAAATATATTGAATATGTTATTTAAATAATAATAATAACAATATTTTTGCAGGGTTTTTAATATGGATATGCAGAGGGAAACATAACTGTTAAAGCACATAATATAGATTTGTTGTGTTCACAGGGCCAAGACTCCAGTTACGGCAACTTCCTGACAGTTAGTAGGCCGTCTATATCACGGATGCTGTCCTTACCTAATGACAGTTACATGGTCTATCCTGTTAAGCCTATATATGGGTCCATTCATGAGAGAGTCTCCAAACAGGACTCCACACTACCAGGTGACAAAACCAAACCAGTTCTTACTTGTCATGGCACACGTGCAGAGAGAGAATATGACTAAAGCTGTTTGTGTATTCTTCAGGCTCCTCTCTCTCACTCGGCACCCAGCCCTGTGAAGATAGTGCCGTAATGCAGGTTCCAGGAACTGCATCTCAGACAAACCTGGCTGCCGCTCCTGCTCCCCATCCTCTAAATCAAAGAGCAAGATCTAGCAATGCCTTCAGAGCCCTGCGGAGACAGGTACTGCAGCAACTCTCATCCTCATGACTATTTTATATTAAGGGAGATAATGGATTAAATTAAATAGACAATTACATAAAATGTAATCTCATGATCTTTGTCACTAATGAAATGCAAAAATTGTGACACTGATCATGTGAACATTTGTCCAAATGTCAGATGTTCTCGCTTCCATTGTATCCTTCTCAAATAATGCTGAGAACATGATCATCAGATTTTACACAGATTTGTTAAGTTTATGCTGCTGTCAGAAAAAAGAGACATCTGTCTATCTGTCTGTCTGTCTATCTATCATCTTTTAACTTAACATTTATATGTACATTTACATTTATTTAAATTATTATTTAAAGTAGTTATAAATACTTAATATTTTTTAATACATCTAAACATTTATGGAATTCAAGTTATTACTTTGGCAGTACATCTCTTATTACATAATGTTTGTTATTATTATTACTAAATTATACAAAAAAAATAATATGATAGTCATTTTGTTTAAATTTGCATAAGCTATTTAAAATATTTAATCTATAAAGAAATCTAAATAGAAAATACAAAATATAAAAAAAAATTACAATATGAAATTATGAAACATTTATTAAAATCAATATGTATCATTTCAATAGTTGAGGAGCAAATATGTGACCCCTGCGCACAAAAGCATTCCTTTAAAAGTCGCTGGGGTATGTTTGTAGCAATAGCCAAAAAAAAACAAACATTGTATGGGTCAAAATTATAATTTTTCCTGTTATGCCAAAATCATTCGGATTTTAAGTAAAGATCATGTTCCATTAAATTTTTTTGTAAATTTCCTACCGTAAATATAATCAAAACTTAATTTTTGATTAGTAATATGCATTGCTAGTACTTCATTTGGACAACTTTAAATGCGTTTTTCTCAATATTTCGATTTTTTTTTTTTTGCACCCTCGGTTTCCAGATTTTCAAATAGTTGTATTTCTGCCACATATGTCCTATCCTAACAAACCATACACCAAAGGACAGCTTATTTATTCAGCTTTCATATAATACATTTGACAAAATGACTGGTTTAATTATGTCCAGGGTCACATATATCCTTTAATGATTGATGATTGATTTAATCCATAATTTATCTATAATATATCTATAATCTATAATATTTTGTATTACATTAGTGTAGGTTAAATTTATTGTAATAAAAATTTAAATCTCTTACATTATATTAGAAATAGCAATAAAGTATTCAAGATTGTCATGTAATTTATCGTTTTTTAATGTGTGTACTGACAGTAAATGTGTTTTTATCTGCAGCAAGCAATAAAGAGCGACTCCATTGATTCCACAAACGCTGACTCCAGAGACACCTTATATATCCCGAGCAAACCCTGCTCCAGTGATAACCTTCATCTCAAAGTACCCAGCATTCCCCTCACCGGTGGATCCGCCCCGTGTTCGCCCCAGGCCTCACCTCCCCCTCCCCTCCGCAACCGGACAGCGAGCGTACAAACAAACAGACACGTGTACAGCCAGCGCAGCATCCCCTGTCGACAAGCCGCGTACGAGACGCAATCTAGAAAACCTCTAGAAATAACGCACACACATCCACAAACCAAACTACAGGATTCCCCCGCCCACCCCCCCCCCACCCCCCCCCCCCCGCACTAAGGTTTTTTGCCCGACTCAACCCGAATGTTTCACCCCAAAAGAGAGCCCTCAGCGTGGCACGCAACCATAACTTGTCCCCTTATGAACCGCCCTTCTGTTCTGAAGCCCAGTCTCAAGAATCATTACACATTGGGGCATCCCGCCAGCCGGGCACCAGCGCTCAATGTCTACGGAAGTACAACAGTATGGAAAATAATGGCTTCCTGTCTCAACTCCAAGTCCCTCGGCGTCACTCGACGCATGGGGAAGAGTTACTACTTCAGCAGCAGCCACCTGGACCTTCTCCAACGCCTAAGAAGGAGAAAATGAGTCCGCCCTGCATCTCCATCGACCCTCCCACCGACGCAGAGTTTCTGTCTCCAGCAGTCAGTCAGGAGCACAGCAACGTCCTAAGACGGCGGACACCATCCTTCGACTCCGCACTACCACGGGAGTCCATAGATCCTCCTGACATGCAGGATGAACCTCATTTGCCAAGTCGTTTGCCCCTCCCACAATTCTCTTTTGACCAATCGGATGTAAGTTCGCTGAGCAGCCTGTCGGAACTGCTTTCGGATAGTGACCAGTCCCCCCCCCCGACGCACTCCTCCTCCCGAGGCTCAGAGTCCACTCAGGAAGAAGGTATTGGTCAGAATGGCCAGCACTAGGGATCCAGGAAATGAGGATTCGTTTGCCTAGGCGACCGCGCGCGGAGGAAGCCACTCGCGCATTTCACCTCTTCGCAAAGTATTTTAATAACAGGAAGAGGCGGTGTCGGCAAAAGTATGCAAATGTGTTTCTGATGGAACTGATGTTTTTTTGCCTGATCATATTGATTAGGGAACTTTTATTAGTGTTCATCACACACGCTGATGTTGTGACGTTTTATGTGAGTTCATATGAACATCCATCACAGAAACATGTTGCATCGTGGCATATGATTACTGCACATGACCGTGCAATTTTAACCCTCATATTTTGTTTGGGGTCTGAAAAGTGGATAGTTGTTATTTCTAGCTCAAAAAGTGTCATTTAAAGTATCCTGTAAAGCCTGGCAAATTAAATCTAAGTTCTTGAAGTTTTAGAGAAAATATAAAAAAAAAAAAAAATTTGCATATGTGTTTTTGTTTATTTGTTTATTTGAGGGGGCACAGTTGCTTCAGTCCAGTAAATGTATAAAATGTAACCATTATTTTTAAGTTTACTTGCATCAGTAAATATTTTACTGCAAAAAGACACGTGAACCACATCCTGAAGGAGGAAGCATTGATGGATTGTTTTTGTTTTTTAATTTTGACACAAATTGTGATCCAGCATTTGTACGAATCATGCAGAAGTATAGTTTTGCGTTTTAAAAGATTAGATTTCCTTCTTGCACTGGCAAAAAATAACACTCAATATGTCTTGAGAAATTATAAAAAATCTATTTTATTTTAATTTTTTACATTTATTTTATTCTTTTTTTTTTATCAGATTGACCCCAAACAGAAATAACATTATTGTATTGTGTAATAATTAACTGACGTGCATGCCAAATTTGTGGTAAATTAGAGGGTTCAACTTCAGTAATATCTGTTTTGATTCAGTCTGAATAAAAACTCAGAATAAAATAATTTGAAGGGAAATGAGTTATTATTAGTAAGTCAATCTCAACAGAACATGAGGGTTAAATGGCAGCACTATATTTGTCATCTTCAAGCAAACCCTTGCGTCACATGATTAATTAACTTTAAAGTCATGCCCTAATTGTAACACCCTATTGTCTTACAGAGTATATGGTGCACAGATATATTTTAGCTGAAACATGTGCATGTTTCATAATGCAGATTGTGTAGCTGAATGAATGAGATGATTATTGTATATATGTGTGGCATGTGATATTTTTGGTAAGGGTCAGATTTTTACATGTTGTTGGCCTTCAGGAAGAATCGTGTTAAAGGAATGTTCCGGGTTCAAGTTCTACATCTATGCTGCAGATTAATACAGAAAATCATTTTGATTAGTTCCTCAGTTTGTGTGTACAGTGATGCAGTGGAAGTCTATGGGGAAAAGCATTGCAGCAGGATAAAATAGACACGGTTTTGAAACTATAGTCATAAGAGTTTAGCATTGTGTCGACATGACACTAGTGTAATAACATTTCCTAATAACCCTGTCTATGCAAAGTTATATCCAGTTTTTCCAGTTTTCACTCAGAAGGTAATACATTTCACATGGCAAAGTAACACATTGAAGTAAACATGAAATTTTGAAGTAGAACTGAAATATAATAATATTGAAATAGTATTTTCTTGTAAAATGTGCTACAATTTTACAGTCTGTGGTGGACTTGGAGTGCCGCTTTAAAGCAAAATCAATAAATCAATAATGTATTAATTCAAAATAAAACTGTAAATCATTTTTTCAAATTGACAAATACACATATTTAAAAGAGTTTAATTTATCTTGTAACGTAGTTAAATGTAATAATTAATAACACATGCAAAGATACTAGTAGGTAGCGACCAGAAATTCATCTTGTACAGAAATAACTTTTTCTTTAAACCCTCTGAAATATTTTCCCCTTTGACTTTCATTGTAAAAGCATTACTGTAAACACGTCTTTATATGAATTTTAAGTGTTCTTTCTTTTGAACTGTATTTCACTGACATGCTTCATGTAAACTTTCAATCAGGACATTTATTTATTTATTCCATGCACAAGCATAGATATTTCCAAAGAAATGAGCTAGTATGAATGCTAACACTTATTTTGGTTTGACAACATTGGTGTTTTGGACCATCAAGGGATGAATTCAGTAATAATTAGCCCATGAACATTTACATTTAGGCAAAGTATTGAATAGCATTATCATTATTTCCCTTCTTGTCAGTGTTGCAGTATTTACAACAACATGACGTTTGTTTAGTACCAGTGTCATTTCCTCACATAAAGACAGACGTGCATCTAAAGTTCCCAGTCAAACATGGGCTTTTCACACTTAACCTTGGGTTAACAACTCTTTTAAACCTCAGATTAAGGCCACTTTTAATCCTGGATTAATAAAATTCCCCATTTTGGGGGGGGGGGGACTGACAGTAGTGACAGAATCCCCAAAAAAATGTATCAAGTTTTCTCCAAACATATAAGCAGATCATAATAAATGTTTCTTGAGCAGCACATCAGCATATTAGAATGATTTTTGAAGAATCATGTGACACTGAATACTGGGTAATGATGAACAGAAAACTATGAAAAAAAAAAACTTTTTTTTTTTTTTACCAACCACAATCTTTTAAACAGTAGTGTTGTACATTTCCACAGATAAATAAGCAGTTATTAGAACAGGTCACATACATTATCCTGGGGTTTCAAAAAATAGATTTTCAAGTGTGAAAAGCCCTGTAAAAATAGTGATTGATTGATTGATTGATTGATTGCAGTTTACGCATTCTCAGACTCATGTTAATACATATTATTATGTATTGGCATTATTATGCCTGGCATATCTTAAAACATTTATTTTATGATTAACTAGAGTGTAATTGAGGTATTTGGGAAAACCAAGGGCTGCTAAATATAAATGAGTATCGCTGTATTGAGGTCAGGATATGTGTCATGAGATCCAGAATGCTGTTTGACTGCTTCATGATGCTATTGGGTGCATCTACAGATGAGAGCATCCATTGAGTATCAAGATACATTTAGTTGAAAAACTATGGACATTAAACAGTTAGAGACTGTTAACTACTTGAAAAGATTTCTATTTTGCTCCCAATGCTGTGTTTCCTGTAGACTGTAATCCATCGCCACTATGTGTGAAACCTTAAGAGACAGATCAGTGTGTAAACAGGGCAAAATGCTAATACTTTCCAATAACAGGATACAAAATAGGGCTTAAAATAACTTCAATAATAAAAGGAATATAAAAAAAAAATAATAAATCTATGTGTCAGTGAAAGGAGGCATTTTGCCGAAATCTTTCATTTGGGGGGGGTTTAGTTTGGGCTCAAATGTGGGTTTGTAGTTATTGCTAAACTTATATGTCCCATAAAGTAACAAAAAATATATATTTTTTCCCCTTAATGTAACCTTAATAACAGGGTTGAATGGTTGACGTTTGAAACTAGCTATTGGCATGCTGTGAATTTTATGTTAGCTAATAGTTTATTACACATATTAAAGCTCTTTGTCTGAAAGACTGACATTTTATATTTTATTTATTTCCCACAAGCAACAGGCGCGAGTTTGCACCCTATTTGTGGAGATCCCTCCTCCAAACTTCACTTGCAATGTTTTTGTCATCCAGCGTATTCATATTGGTTTTTGAAACGAAACAATACTGTACCTTGTAATATATCCCAATGTATTTGAAATGATAAACAAGGACAGCACCAGAAAGCTTCTGTGTGTTGACCTGGTAATAATAGCATGTATATCAATCTAACTGTATCTTGCCCTTATTTCTGTTGTTTTTTCTTAGGCATAATAAAGCACACTACATAAGGGACACACGTATTATAAATCTAGTTGCAAATCCAAGAATAGCTACATACCTTTAAAAATATAAACATTTTATATCTTCAGATGTCTTTTCAAGTGCATCTTATGGCATTTAGGTTTATGGAACATGAAAGTCTGCTTATTAAACTGGATTGATTGAAATGATTTAAGAGGAAAGCCGTCTTTTGATGCTTAAACCTAAAGCATTGTCTCAAAGAGAATGTTTTTTCACTGATACACAGCAAAGGCTTCACCAAACATTGTATTATCATAAATGGGCAATGTTTGTATTATTATTTTATCTTTTGTAACAAAAACTTATTTTAGTATCATTTTTATTTTAGATTTTAAGATTATTTATTTATTTTTCTAATTAATATTTCTTTATTTATATTATTAGTATTTATTCATATTTTGAATTAGTTTAAATTTCATATTTTCTTTTCATTCAGTATTTTGATAGCTTTTGTGAGTTTCATTAATTTTATAGTCTATATTATATGCATTCATTAGTTTGCATTCAGTTAATAGTTTTTTGATTGTTAAGTTCTTAAAATTACATCAATTACTTTCAAGTTTTTCATGTATATTGCTATCTTTTTCAGCTTATTTCAATCAGTGAATTTTTATTATATATATATATATATAATAATATATATATATATACAGTATATATATAATATATATATATATAAATATATATACACACACACGAACCACAGTCATAAATTAGTTTACAGTTTTTCACCTTCTCTCAGAATTACCTAAGAATTAAAATCACCTAAAAATGAAAATTCTGTCTTATTTACTCACTATTGTGTTATTCCAAAACTGCATGCTGTTATTATATTTTTTCTGTGGAATAGAGTTTTGTCATTTTGGAATCCCAGCACATGAAATGGCATCATCCAGCAGTCTGCTTCACTGTACTGATTCATCTTTATTCAGGACCTCATGGTACTTTATATGTCATCTTAAAGACTTTAATAACCACTGTAACATCTTCCATTAACAAAATATAACAATTACATCTGATTCAGTGAGAATTTGTGGCATTTTACCATATCATGCAATTAGATGGAATTAGAGCAAGCACACGCATTCCCACACACACTTACACACACACACACACACACACACACACACATATGCCCAAGTATGCTTGTTCAATAATCAATGTTCAGTAATCTCAGTTATTTCATCTGGAATGTCTCTGACTGCTACTAGAGTCCATCAGCAAACACACTTTTTTGCTCATTCTCTTCA
This sequence comes from Sinocyclocheilus anophthalmus, assembly GCA_018155175.1. Taxonomy (NCBI): domain Eukaryota; kingdom Metazoa; phylum Chordata; class Actinopteri; order Cypriniformes; family Cyprinidae; genus Sinocyclocheilus; species Sinocyclocheilus anophthalmus. Next base: position 100,843 of record JADLZN010008139.1, on the reverse strand, counting down.
CCATTCCTCATTATTTCTCTCTCTCTCTCTCTCAATAGTGACATACTGTAAGTACTTATAAACACATTTGCTAATTCTCTCTCAACAAAAACAGATTTTGACACAAATTACGTGGACAGAACTGACGTTGACTGATGTATCGTTTGGTACTTCTGTCAGTTTAGCTGTGCCAAGACTGTATCATTTGATAATCAGAAACACAAAAATAATAATATAATATAAGCTATCATTTTGTTATACTTAAAGGTGCACCAAGTAACTTCTGCAACTGGAAAAAAAGTTTTACCCTGAAAGTAGCGAATAGTACTTTTGTAAAATATGTTGTAAATTTTAGACTCATATTAGTGGTCTAAAACTCCTGTTTTTTTAGTTTTAGTTTTTCAAGTTTAAGGTTTTCATGTATGATTTATATTTTATTTAATTGATTTTACTTCAGTCCTATGGAAGCCCGTTTCCGCCTCTGAATAAAAAATAAAAAAGGTAATTGCACTTTTTATCTCACAATTCTGACTTAATAACTCGCAATTCTGACTTTTTTTTCTCATAATTTCGTGATATAAACTCGCAATTCTGACACTTTTTCTCAAATTTCGCTGATACAAACTCGCATTCAGAGTTTTTTTTTCGCAATTCTGACTTTATAACTCGCAATTCTGACTTTTTTCTCATAATTGCGTGATACAAACTCGCAATTCAGATTTTTTTTTCTCATAATTGCATGATACAAACTCGCAATTCTGACTTTTTTCTCATATTTGTGTGACATGAACTCGCAATGTGGCAGTTAAAAAGTCATAATTGTGAGATATAAATTCGCAATTGTGAGAAATAAAGTCAGAATTGCGTGATATAAACTCACAATTGCGAGACATAAAGTCATAATTCTGAGAAATAAAGTCAGAATTGTGAGAGAAAGTCAGAATTGCGAGTTTTTATCTCGCAATTGTGACTTTATATCTTGCAACTCAGACTATATAACTCGCAATTGTGAGTTTATATCACGCAATTCTGACTTTATAACTTGCAATTGCGAGTTTATATCTCACAATTCTGTGATAAAAAAGTCATAATTGTGAGATAAAAAGTCGCAATAACCTTTTTTTTTTTTTTTTTTTTATTCAGTGGCGAAACGGTTTCCATATCAATCACATCATTTCACAATTAATGAAAATGTTTTTAATTAGCACGGCCAAAAAAAAAACAAAAAAAAAACAAGCTTGTAGATAAGCTTTTTCTGAATTACCAGAATTAAAGTTATTAAATTCTGTCATTATTTACTCAGCAAAAACTTTTTCTTTTAAATGATGCAAGAGCCAATACTTAGTGCACCTTTAACTATTTTTCATTTATTTAATTAAACAATAATAATAAAATGCTTTACTAAATAAATAGCACGTGGTGATTTTGACAATTATTTGTAGCCGAATGTAAAACATTTGGGTAGGCAATCACGATCAACCCAAAACATCCATCTTTGCTCAGGTTAAAGTAAGACTACACATTATCAGACTGTATTATAGTGCAGACTACAGAAGGTGAGCATCATCCCCTCGCCACCCCGTTACTAAAACGCGATACGATACGATACATTTAGCTAACATTGACGGCAGTCTATACTCTGTCCTTTAGCGCTGCTATATTCCTTGCCTTCTGACTGGTTGTGGATTAAAATGCAGGTGGGATCTTGTATCCAGGGGGGCGGGTCTCCACGGTTTCGATGAGCGGTGGACTCTGGTAAGCGTTGACGGGGATGGTGGTCTGACCGATGACGTCGTTGGAGGGGTACGGCTGTTTGGGCGGCTGGCCGGCGATGTGCTCGGTGGTGAACAGTGTCATGTCAGTACCGAGCAGGAACCTCTGAACGGTGCACACCGTAAGGCCCACCTAGTCAGGGTAACCAGGATTATGCAAATTAGTCTGATTAGCATGTTAGTGAGAAAGACAATCATGCTTATGAGGTATCAGCAAGAGTTAGTTGGAATGCTTGAGTTAACCAAGTTTCCTTGTAAACGCACAAGAAGAATATCTTTTTATTCTACTTGATCTAGAAGTTAATTCTTATAATTGTGACGGAAAAAGTGACTTTAATCAGAGTACGCAATATATGTAATGTTATGTGAATGCCTGTGTTAGCGTCTGGTGTCTATTTTAACCCATGTTTTTATGGAGTTTTTGTAAAGTAAAAATTGTAAATTTCCTATATCTACTCTGACTAAAATATATTGCTTCCAATTAAAGAAAAAACACTTGAGGTAGGTTAATGCAAAATATTTTTTGCATTCTTTCAGTTTTATAGCAATCATACTGTGTCATTATACATGCTATAGTCATACATCTACTGTATATACAGTGGCCAAATGTCTGTGCACATTTACACTATTGTTCAAAATTTTGGGGTCAGTAAGATGTTTTAACGTTTTTGGAAAAAGTATCTTAAGCTCACATTTATTGGATAAAAATACAGTAAAAAATTTCAATTTAAAAATCATCATCTCTTATTTGAATATATTTTAAAATGTCATTTATTTTTGTAATGCCAAGGCTGAATTTTCAGCAACCATTACTCCAGTCTGAAGTGTCACATGACCCTTTAAAAATCATTGTGCTGCTTCATATTTTGTGGAAACTGAAATAAATAAATAAAAACTCTTGCTGACTTCAACATTTTAAACAGTAGTGTATATTTTCAAAAATATAATCAATTATTGAAAGCAAATTCGATCAAAAATTAACATTTCATTTATGCTATATTACGTAAAATCACTTTTTAACATTGACCACTTCTAATAATTGGCCAATTAGGCACAGTTATTATTTGAGAAAATCTTAAAATATTGGCTGGTTAATTGTGATGGCAGATAAATGTATATCATTAGAATATAGTATATGTATACATATACAGTGAAGGTTAATGTCTATAAAGCTAGGCTTTATAATAACCAGCAATAATATATATTTAATTATATAAAATCTTTAGAAATTGTAATACTTGTTTTATCAACATTTATGACACATTATAATGTTTATTATAAATCTAGGTTATTATAGAGTGCACACACTGTATACTCTCAGAGAAAAAAGTAGCTGCCACTGGGGTGGTACCTTAATGTACAAAAGCTAAAAAGTACACCTTTGTAGCTTATTTACTCCTAAATGGTACATATTACACCTTTAAATGTAAATATTAGTCCTTTAAAAGTACCTATTAGAACCTGAAGTGTAAACCTTTTGAATTGCCCCAGTGATAGATTTGTGCCTTTTTTCTGAATGTATTGACCATATTGATAGCACTTTGTACTACTGTCAGACTAGCATAGTTTAGTGTGTACTTAGGAGTAGTACATGAAATCTACATCTACACTACTGAGAGACTGTTAGGCTGTTTGGACAAAAGCCTCTGTTTATCCTCCATAAAGGCAGTGTTCTTAAACCTGTGCACTGCTAGCAGACATAGATACGCCTGAAACACAAACACCAATGCTGGCGGTCAAATATGAAAGTAATTGTGATGGTGTACTGTATGTATAAGATGGTGTGTCTTACCCAGGAAAGGATGGAGAAGAAAGAGAAGGCGATAGCTGCTCGTGCTGCGTCTGACGCCTGCTCCAGCGGCAGCTCCTTAGGGGAAGTATGACTCCACTGACTGGCCAAAAAGCAGAATCCTACAAACCAAAGGAACGTCCAGAATCCTAAAGAGAGGAGATTGGAAAATGTGGGGGGGGAATTACAAATGTATTCTTCAAAAAATTATTTTTGGTTTATTTTTCCCAGATACACTACATTTCATTATCATACAAACATATTGACAATTTCAGCAATTGGGTCTATAGAACAAATCAGATTTGTTATAGTTAACTAAAACTAAAAACTTATATACTAAACTAACATTAAATATATACACTATATTATATACTAAAGCTAAAATCTTATATAGCATATTTGTTTAACATAATTATTACTTCGAATAAAATAAAGGCTAACTGCAATCAAATAATCAGTTATTATTTCAGATATTTGCCAAGGCAGCATTTCTCATTTTAATTTAGTTTGATGTACTAAAATAACTCAAACTGAAATAAAATTGAATTTTAAAAAAAACTATGTAGACATAAAAATACATCTAATAAAACTGAAATGAGTTACTGAAAGTTTAACTAAAATTAAAACAAAAATGGAAAATAAAAACGACTTCAAAATATTAACAAAAACTATTATAGTATATCAATTATACTACAATAACACTGAAAAAATTCATCTCCCCAGCCAGTTTATTATAAATCTTTTCATTGCTATGACAGCCTGTACTAGATATTTCTCACTCTTTGTGAAGATATAGAGTAAAAATTTAATAAAAGTATGTATAATTTAATAAATAATCATTTCAGATTAACTTTTGAATGGTCATCAGTGGCCATAAATGCACAAGTAAATGAAAATCACTGACTGGATGTAATTGTGACTGCATCAGAATAAACTAATTATCATCATTCACAAAATAACAATGATTCATGACTGAATATTTTTACCTGAAAAAACCATCTCCAACAGCACTGCTCTCTTTCTATTTTTAACACTGCTGATCTGGGGGAAGTAGACGTCCAGGGCCAGGAAGAAGACGCAGGCTAAGAAAGCCACAATTCCTATAGCGATGCCGTAGTTACAGGCGTCTGCGTTCTTATTAAAGACACAGTGCAGTCGCTCACTGCCCATATTCACATAGCCCTCATTTATTATAGAAGCAAAGACCACCATGGAGAAGATCTGGAGAGAGTCAGTGAAAAAAAGACATGAGTCACAGCAATAGGTATATAAACTTCATCCCTGGTCGGTGTTAAATTAATAAAACCCCTTAAATTATTTGCATTCTCAGAAGGCATCTAAGTGAAGCTTTTCTTTTCTTATATCATGCATGCTAAATGGAAGTGACACATCATTCTTTTGCTGATGCCGTGTTATGCATTTACCAGGAAAGAATTTCATTTACACCTTAGGGAGAAAATGTGGCTAATTCATACTAATGCAACAGATCATGCACAACCACACGGTCCACACCCTCAGACAAGAGATCCCCCAAAAAAGTGCACATGTTGTGTAGTGTAGTGTAGTGTTTGTTGGAGTAACAGTAAGAGCAAATCAGTAGCAATGCTTAGTTATTGTGGTGCCATGTGCTATTTTTGGCAATGAAACCCCATAAACTGACGCATACATCACATAGTCGTCATAGAAACAGCTACAGCTGCTTTTGTTATTGGCTGGCTAGATAAAACATTGTGTTAAAGGAAGACACAACATCCAACATGTCTCTAAACATGCCTCAAAGCTCTATATCTGACCCTCTTTTGTTGGCGTGACCTAATGTACTCAGGTTGATTCAGTCATATTAAATAACATACCTTGAATAAATCAGTTAAGTACAAAACATTTTAAAGTGTATGGAGGCTTTTTAAAAGTCAAAACACAATTTTCCTCCGCCCTTAGGTACAGATCTGGTAATTGGTGTGCATTTATGAACATATCAGTCTTCCGTGAAGTTAATACAGTACGTTCATTTATAGTTCAAGCTCACTTTTGTCATTTCTGAGAAAGACCATTGGCTTTGAAAGTTTTAAAACAGTACAATATATGGTTAGTATCCTATAATACAGTTTTGATAACTTGGTTAGTTACTACAATAAAAAAAAATTACAATGTTTAAGGAGATCTGAGATTAATATTTTGTTATTTTGTTTAAAAAAAATAGTATATTTCAATAACCTAAACCTCTGGTGTTCCATTTGCATATGGAGAAAAATGGTCTTTTCTCATAATAATGCTGACTTTATGACAACATGTTTAAGTTTGTTGTCCCCCCCCCCCCCCCCCATAAAGGTCAATGGTACACATTTATTAGCACATTACTAATCATAAAACTTGACTTTTGTTATTTATTTTGTAATTGTAATGCACAAATGAAGCAAGGGTTGTAACACCAGTGACAATAACACTATTACACTATTGATCAGACTAAAATCAATATATTATACACCAATGGCATGTAAATAAACCAAGTGTTTATTAAATAAGCCATGCCAAGTATGCCAAGGTTTATTAAATACCTAAAATCTGTTAAATATCACTGTAGTCTATTATTATTATTATTATTAAAGTTATGTATTCATCGCCATATTTTAAGAATGACCCAAACATTGCAAGCAGTGGCACTACAGCAGTTTTAAATCTGCGCGCACGCAAAGCGTGCGTCACTACCACAGCAACATCTGACGTGCGTCCACCTAAAGAAGACAGCATCCTATAACACCCAATCGTTACATTAAACGACTACAGACGCCAATTAAATGCTAAGCAATGAAAATATACAAAAATAAAAACATATAAAACGCGTGGTGGAAAATCAACGTTGTTAAAATAGTCGCTCGATCATTAAAAGGGAAACAATAATGGCAATACATCATCGTATCAGTCATATTTCATAGAAGTCTGCTGTTCTTACCCATGCCAGGACTCGTAGGATTGTCTGTGGTTGTTTGATGAACGCAATCAGATCAAAGGCCGAACCGGCTCGGCCCGCTCCAAACGAGCCCGCTCCATCCATCCTCCCAGAGGCTCTGCTGCTGCTGCTGCTGCTGTGAGATACTCTGCGGAAGAGGAGAGGAGAGGAGAGCTGAGCGCGTGCACGAGCGCCTGCCCTGTCGTGCACACCCAGAGTCGAGCGCGCGCCTTTGATTCATCTCAGTGACTCGAATCTTTTGAATCAGTTGAGTTGACAAAAGCAGGTTCATTGACTCGGTCAGTGTTCCAGTGTTGCCAAGTCCGCGGTTTTCCCGCAGAATTGGCCTACATTAAAGGGATAGTTCACCCAAAAATGCAAATTTGATGTTTATCTGCTTACCCCCAGGGCATCCGAGATGTAGGTTGTTTCTTCAGTAGAACACAAATTGAGATTTTTAAGTCAAACCATTGTAGTCTGTCAGTCTTATAATGCATGCAATGGTACAAAAGCTATTAGAGTAACACAAAACATACACCACAAATCCAAATAACCCTGTGGCGTGACGACACATTGATGCCCAAGACACGAAACGATCGGTTGGTCCGAAGACCCAACAGTATTATCTACTTTTTTACCATTTTTTTTACTCTCATACACCACTAGTCCAACTGTCTTTAGTAGGCGCGCCACGGCGTCCGGTGCTGAGGGGTGTATGTGCTCTGGCGTAGTTTACTTAATGGGTGGTGTTGAGGTATCCAGCCGAGAGTCATCAACCAGAACTTCCAGGCCGCGCAGTGCTCAGAAGTTGAATACGTGGACAGTCCACCACTCCCCGAAATGAGTTCGCGCTAGAAACTTAATCTTTTAGTTTTAGTCGGTTTGAACAACCGGATAAGCGCCCGTAAGTACCATTTTTGATCAGCCGTCTACCTACACTTTCGTAGCACTGTTTAAACATGATGACGCGCGAGAGTCCTTCCAAGCGCTTGCGTAAACTACGCCAGAGCGCATGCACACCTCACGCACCGGATGCTGTGCACGCGCCCAAAGACAGTTGGACATACGTAGTGGTGTATTAGAGGTAAAAATTATTATATAAATACTGTTCGGTTTCTGACACAAACCGATTGTTTTGTGTGTTAGGACATCAATGTGTCGTCACTAGCCGCAGGGTTTAATTTGGTTTTGTCTGTGCATGTTTTTTTTACTCTCATAGATTTTGTTACCATTGCCATGCATTATACGACTGATAGACTGTAACTGTTAAAGTTAAAGCGATTTTTACTGACTCCCCCCCCCCTCCCCCCTCCAACACGTTTGGTCCTAATTTGGGCTAGTTTTGAGTAGAAATGAGTATTGGGTTTTGTTGTGGAAAAACCTGGCAACCCTGCAGTGAGTGTGCGTTTCCTACACCAGTAGATGCAACAACAAGTCAGAGTTTAATAACCGCATTTATCAAGTAACAAATATGCCTCTCAAACTTTCTTTTTAACTCAACAGTCAACAAAGTGGGATTCGATGTTAACACTAGCCTATTTCTGTTAATGGGGTGGTCGCCTGTAACCGTAGCGACGTCACAGCGAAAGTGGATAAAAGATGGCGATTTCCATAACACCGGGAAGTTTTTTTTCAAACCAGTCCGACTTAAATTTTAATAAACGAAAAGCGGGTTTAACAAGATTTATTTTTAAAGGCAAATGTGTGGCCGTGCATAGGCAACAAAACAATTGAAGCAGCACGACTGGATCTAAATCTTCTGATGTCATACAGTATGTTCCTGAGTTACTGTAACCCCACATGACAACTTGAAAAGCACACAAGAATGTGTGCAGTACTGAGTGGCTCTCGCATTGTATGTGTCAGAAAACTAGTTGACCAGTACATCACCCTCAATGAAAATTAACCACGATTTTATTGTAGTAAACGAGTAAAAAAATTGTTTTGTTTTTTTTGCGTATTATAACAGTTGAATTTCTGCAGATGAATTTTTAGTGAACTTGATTTCATAAAGCAAATTTAACATTTAATAGAAAATAAAATTATTTAAAGCAAATATTTTATAAATATAAAAAAGTAAATTACTAAAGTAAAAAGCCGTTCCCCCCAACATGTTAATATCTCTAAATCAATTCACTTTATCTTCCATTTTTTTCACCCTGCGGGGTAGACTTTTTTCCGCAGCTAGATAAAATGTACCAATACTTACAATAGCCTAAATAATTTGAATTTTCAATAACGGCCCTTATTGTCATTTTAAAAATGATGAATTAATGAAAAATTGATTTTATGCTTGAATAGGCTTCGCATCCCCCACGAACCTACATTCAAACGGAGAATAGTGTTTTTAGAGAGTAGATGGAGGCATGGATGTTAGTGTTAAATTTTTTATTCTTATATATAGACATATTGTCCTATAACCACTATTTTGCTTATGATTGATTGAATTAATTTCAAATGACTAATAAGAATTCTGGGCCTGTTGCATAAAGTTAACGAGTCTACAATTAGTCATCTAATTTGTTTTTTCTTTAAGACAGGTAATTTGTTTTAAATTCGGTTATATAAACACGTAGATTAGTTAGATTAGAATACAAAAATAAGAACGGATTAACTAAGACGCTTGGCTTACTGTTAGTTGGTCAGACTAGTTCTTAAGACATAGTCTTAACATGGTGGTTAAGTTTATGCAACTGGCCCCAGGTTTGGTGTTTGCAGTTGAGGTGTTTGTAGCCTGAGCAAGCAACTCTACATTCTTTGATTAATTAAAATCAGTGCCAGCCCTACCTAATAAGCGATATATGCGGCTGCATAGGGCCCCCACCATGGCCACCAGGGGGCCCCGTGTTAGGAGTTCAGACAGCAATCACGGGAGTAAACTACAATCTTAAATATGAGAGTAACAAATAATTGTGGTTTGTGACTCACATTATTCCTTACTGCGCATATACCGTAATACTCCATATGGTGGCAGTATAACATTCTGAAAAACATTTTCATTTTACAGCTGAGTGATTACTTATAGGTATGGTCCCCTCAATTTTTTTTAAACCACTAAGTGACTTCTAAATGTATGAATTGTTTTACATTGCATTCATTGGATTCCTTAGAACCAACTTTAATTTTCTGAGCCATTTTTGTATTGTAGATCTTTTTGCATTGACTTTTAACTAACTGGTGTCATGCGTGATTTTTAATGAATGTATGAAGTCAGTTCAGTCACGGTAAAAATGAATGTAGACTGCACTAGCATATATTTAATAATCTCTCAGGATGTTAGTATTAACTTACATTGATTTGATATGCTCCCTATACAGTTCAGTATGTTTCCTAGGCATGCAAGTCATAATGATACTTCTTGACATAGTTATGAAGTTGCAATTTTAGTTTTTTTTAATGACCATGGAGTTAACACAATTCTTGCATTAACGTTAACACACCCTCTCTCTCACTCTCTCTCTCTCTCTCTCTGTCTGTCTGTCTCATAGGTGTCAGTGGGTCACCAAAGGAACGGTTTGGTCTTCATTGTACATACACTCTCATAAATACCCATATCCTTATTTAAGACAATTATCATTATTACTTACTCCAACTGGGGACGAAGCCACTACATTTTTAATTACTGAAATTAGAGTGTCAGTGAGGACTCCAGTTTTTAAGTAGTTCTTAGATGCCAGGTAACACCAGTTCTTGGCACTGACCTGGTCACTTCTATGGTTACAACCTTACGTCAATATTTGTAATTACTCCTGTGCGAGTGCTCCAGTGACACTTTGATTGCTAGTGATCATGTATGAAATATTCAGCTACTGCTAATTAGTAACCTATAAATCAGCGAGTCATTACTTTTCAATGCACAACAAGCTGTATATAAAACTGAAAGTAAATTAACTTCAAATGAGGTTTTGTATGAGGATCTGGTCAATTATTCTGTGGGTTGAAAGTAAATCTTAGGCATCTAGAATATATAATAATCGTATATATACTATATATATATTTGTTATACCTAGATGACTTTACCTTTAATAATGGTTTAAGTGCCCAAAGACCTTTGACTTGTGGTGGTGTGTTGTGTTGTGTGTAAGATTTGAACGGTTTAGTTTTGTTTACAAGTTCAACGTTCATGTACACTTAACCAAATTTAGATTAAAATTTATATTACAAATGTAACCAAATTTTGTTAAGTTTGTGCTATTTTCTTCAAATATTGAGGAAGTGTAGCTCATCACACATCAGTACACACTTGCATTCTCCACCATAGATTTGTGTGTGTGTGTGTGTGTGTGTGTGTGTGTTTGTGTGTGTGTGCAATCTGGTGAGTAACAGGCCTCTGTGCTTACATTATTTATGCTGGAATGAGACCCAAGCTTAAGTTACACCAAGGCAAGTAGAGCTGACAAATTAAGGTTCCTTCTACAGCGCTGCAACAGAACTAAAAACCTGACACATATCCTCTCACTTACACAGACACACAGTCCTTGTCTGAGTCATGGATGGCATATCATAGTTGATGACTGCATGTGTTGGAATTATCTGTTGGTTTCTGTTGGTTCTTTTGCTGAGAAGTACAGGTAGGTTTGATTCTCTATCTTGATGATCAACAGAAGAAGAAAAGAGGAGTGTGTGGGTGAGTGTAAGGTTATAGAAACACACAGAGGCACCTCAACAAAGGATCTCTATCTAAGAACATCTGCAAGAGGGATCCTTCTTCTAGACCACATCTGGTGTGGCCTGTGGAACCATGTGAACAGAGATTTATATGCTCTCTGTGTAGAATTCATCTATGACAGTACTGAGAAGAGACTCACCTACAGGTAAGACTATTTTTCTTTACCATTATTAAGTATGCAGAATTTGGGGGGGAATGTAAAAGTGTTTATTAAGATCTAGAATATTTAATGTTGGTTTTGTAAAAAAGTTGTATACTGCTAACAATATATGGCGATTTTAAAGTAATTCTGTTCTTGATTGTTTGTGTTTGTGTGGTGTGTTGTGTGTGTTGGTTTGTTGTGTGTGTGTGTGGGTGTGTGTTGTGGTGTGTGTGTGTGTGTGTGTGTGTGTGTGCTGTGTGTGTGTGTGTGGCGCGTTTTTTTGCCAATGAGCCATACTCCATTTGTATAATGACAAAGGTATGAACAGTCGTTATTAACAAGGAGCAGTTGACTTTTCAGGACATTCCCCATGTCCTCACTTTTTTCAAAACGCTTTATTCACACAGAATGGATGTATATAAAATCTGAAATAGCACAACGTTCCTGTCCGGGTAGGTTTAGGGGTAGGGTTGGTGTAGGGCAATAGAATATACGGTCTGTACAGTATAAAAACCATTACGCCTATGGGATGTCCCCACTTTTCACAAAAACAAACCTGAGTGTGTGTGTGTGTGTATATAATTTTTTTTTAATGAATTATATTTTTATTTGTCTTTTGACAGAAAGGCAGTAGACTAGCATGGTTTTAGAAGGATAAAATGCCAGGCAAAAAAGATTTAAAAGCAGTAGCCAAGAAAGGAGGAAAACCAGAGCCAGAGAAAAGTAAACCAAAGGAAGAAGAAAAGAAAGGAAAAGATGTCAAGAAGGGTGGGAAAGATGACAAAAAGGCAGGAAAAGATGATAAAAAGAAAGGAAAAGAAGAGCCACCCAAAACTAAAGGGAAAGATGATGGTAAGAAGGGAAAGGATAAAGGGAAGGGAAAGAAAGAGGTTATTGAATCTGAGGAGGATTCAGAGGCTGAGTTGATGGATGAAGAATTGAGCGATGAGGATGAGGATGAAGAGTCAGATGGAGACCAGAGAAAGCGTGGTGGAAAAGATGCTAAAGGTAAAGCTGCAAAGGGAAAGTCCAAATCTAGACAGCCTGATTCTGATGAAGATGAGGATGATGAAGATGAGTATGATGAAGATGAGGAGGAAAGTGAAGAGGAGGATAAGAAAGCAAAGAAGAAATCAAAAGATCATCATAAATCTAAAGCTGAGGAAGATGGAAAGAAGAAGAAAGCAAAAAAGAAGGAAGAGTCTCCACCGGAGCCACCACCTGAAGACAAAAAGAAAAGAGGACTCAAAAACACCTCAAAACTCTTTATGAGGTTCTCTGGATTTAAGAAGAGGAAGAGCTCAAAGAAGCGTCTTAAGAGCACTTCCAAGCTGTTTCTTGGACTTGGCAAAAGGAAGAATCGCTTGCTTAAGAAAAAAAGGAGAAAATCTCTCTTGAGAAATGCTCCAAAGTTCATGATGCGTTTCAAAAACAGCAAGAAAAAGAAAAAAGAGAAGGAAAAAAAAGAACAGTCAGGACCAAAGCCAAACTATATGCTTATCAAATTAGGTGGAAATTCTAAAGAAGCGGAGAAGAAGCCAGGGTTTTTTAAAGGGCTTTTCGGAAAAAAGAATTCAGGGGCTGGGGCTGGTTTTAAATATAGGGGGCAATTATTAGGTAAGATGGCTGGGGCAACAAACTGGCTGACCAAGAGGTTCATCTCCATTAAGGGGCGTCAGAGTGGAAGGGACCGTGATGCCTGGGGCCAGAAAAACAACAAAAAATATCAATTTCCTGCTGGCAGTCGCCAAGCCAGCATCCGAGCTCCTTCAGGTTATCACAATTATGGATATGAACATGACACTGGATATGATTATAATAACCAGAGCAGGATGGATAGGGGTGCATTCCACAGACAGTCAATCCAGAGGCACACTGACAGGTATAATGAACAGTATGCCCATGTTCAGGGACATTCTTCATTTCCACAGCAATACACTCAATATGAAGAACCAAATAACTATTATGACATGCAATCACATGATCAAGGCTATTATGAGTTGCAGGATGGATACTATGACCCACATGCAGCCATTCAGGATGAGGGTGAATATTATGATGATGGGATGGACTATGCTGATCCTTATGGAGGTCAGGAACAGATGGGCAATTACCCACAGGAAATGGGCTATTATAGTCAACAGTATCCACTGGATCCTTATTTCGATGATGGCATGGAGTACTATGATGATAATCAGTATCCAGTGGGGAACAGCTATGATCTATATAATAATGAAATGAATCCTTATGCCCAGACTCAGTTTGAATATTATGATGACCCTCAGGGCTTCTATAGTGACCCATATGAAGTTGAAATTTCATATGATCCATATATGGATGCTTATGGGGATGCTTATGAGGATCTTTATTTTCAGGACTATCAGGTTAACTACAGTGAAACAGATGTTGACCCATATCTGCAATCTTCCTACAATATGTATGATCCATATAGTTATCCAATGCAATATATTATGGAAGGTGAAGAAGCTTATGGAATGCACGGTGAGAACTATGGAGATTTCTCGATGGAATCTATGCCCCTTCACGGAGACATGGAGTTCAGACTCCCAAGACCCCAGGTCAAGCTTTTTGGTAAAGAAAGGATTGATGTTGAGCTTCCTCCTTTGCCTCCACAATATGATTTTGAGGAAATGTCAGACATACAATATGAAAATTATCCATATATACCTGGAGCCTCAATGGATGATGGTTTTTCACAGATAGTTCATCCTCAAGAAATGTTTCATCCCACAATGCCTCAAGTGCCCTCACCAACAGCCATGCTAATTAAGCAAGCAAATAATCCCCAGGGATTTGTCAATCAACATATGTCACATATGGCTCAAGCTGGTGGATTTCCACCATCTCCCACACCAAGCAGGAGGTCTATGCCAGGTATGGCCTACCCTCTGCATAAGCCTATGTCACCCATGGCACCTATGGAACCTATGTCAAGTTTTGGAGAGCCGGTAATGGAAGTTAGACGTTCCCCCGTACCTATACGCAGACCGAGCCCCCATGCCTCCCCGCAGCTATCCATGCATCCTGCTGCTCCACTCCCTATGAGAAGAAGCCCATCCCCACAGCCCTCTCTGCGTGGCATTGGAGGCATGGGAGCACCTCCATCCCCAAGACTAGCCAGAGGTATGCCCTCTCCAATAAGTCATTTTCAACACCCTCCATCTCCAATTGGACGCAAAATGAGCCCACCTGTTTCTCCAACACTTTCTAGACGTTTTCAGTCTCAGGCTTCATTTAGAGAAGGGCCACCCGCTTCACCAACAGTCCCTAGACGTTTGCAGCCCCAGGTTCCATTTAGAGAAGGTCCACCTGCTTCACCAACATTCCCTAGACGCTTGCAGCCTCAGGCATCCTTTAGAGAGGCACCACCATCTCCCCAGCCAATGCCTGGTCGTTTGCCCTCACGAGCTCCATCTCTGTATACCAGTCCTCCAGCTTCACCTCGTGCATCTATCCGGAGGAGGAGCCCACCACAGTCTCCTCGTGCCTCAATTAGGAGACCCAGTCCACCCTCCTCACCCTCACAAGTTCATCGTCCATTTGGTGTCAAGAAATTTCAAGCCTCCCCATCTCCACTTAGGCGGATGAGTCCTCCATCTTCCCCTCAGATGGGTATGCGAACCATGGCCAATGTTCAGCAGAGGGAAGTTCACAGACCACTGTCTCCATTAATGCCTCAAAGAGTATCTCCTACTCCCTCTAGAAGAAGTTTTACTGTGGAACCAGACTCCCAACAACCACCACTGCAACGTAGATCCCCCTCTCCTACCCTTTCCCGCAGGTCCACTCGCCTTATGAAGGATTCTCCACCTTTTGGGTCCCCTGGAGGTCGACTACGAGGAAGGGGTCGTCCAAACATCCCCATGGGAGCTGTGAAACCATATCCTGGCCGAGGAGGTCATTCTGGAACTCCAACACAAAATGTACGTCCATTTAGACCATCCATACGTAGTAACAGATCCATGATGACACAGGATTTCACAGCCTCCCCACAACTCTCAGGTCAACACACTGGGATGGGCATAAGGGAACAAAGTCGTTTCAATCTTCCAGGAACACCTGGTCCAATGAGAAACCCACAGAGACCCATTGGTCGTGGCCGTCCACTCATGGCCGGACAGTCACTGAGGCGTGCACCTGGCATGATGCCCCCTTCACCACAGCTTTCTCAAAAATATATGCACCCTCCATCACCTCAGCCTTCTATTAGACATCTCTCCAGACCAGGCTCTCCTCATCCATCTATTAAACATGGCTCTCCATTACCTATGCGTCCCACTTCCCCAAGGGCTCTGCCTACTTCTGTGCTTTCTGGTCCTCCGATGTATGGATCTTCATTTGCATCTCCTTTGCCTATCGGCGCAGAGCCAATCCCTGTAGAATTTGATCAGATTAGTGGTGTTCCTCAGTCACCAATGCTTACAAGTGTCCTCCGAAACCAAAGTGTCAGTAATGCATCCTATATTTCACCCGTCCAACAGCCCATGTCGCCTTATGCTCTTGAGATCATTAATGTTCCACAGGTTCCTGGTCACCCACCTTCACCAGTTCCCTCCCTTGCCCTGCAACCCCCTAATCTAAACAATGCTATGCATGTCTCCCAATTGCAACCAGTACCCTCACCATATAATCCTGAAATGGTTGTAATGGATCAGCATACAGAACAGATGGCGTCTCCACTTTTGCAACTCCGGACACAAGTCCGCAGCGTTCGAGAACGCCTACATTTTTGCCATGCAAGACCAGTTGCACATCGCCCTCCGTTCGGTCGAGTATGTGGATCCGATATTTTCGGCTGTGCTCCGCACGTTCCTTTGGCTGCTTCTCTGAGAGCTCGCTTTCCGCGGAACTCACCAGACTCGAGGAAGCATGTGAATCAATGCATTCCGCCCGTCAGCCAGGTCGACACCCCCGCCTTCGCTCGCTAATACGTCCATGCCTCAGCGGCGGCAAGGCGCATACAGCACTGCGGTCAAAGGCCCCAGGCACCCGAGACTCCAAGAGACAGCGAGGAGACAGGGAGGCAGCTGGCCCCAGCGGCCAAGGCGCGCAAAGCCAGAGGGCCGCAATGCGCTACCAGAACACATGTGACAGCCAGGGGAAGCCCTGTGCCCCCTGGGATTTGCCAAAAGGGACTCGTCCCGTCGGTGTCTCACACGGGCCGGGGGGGCAGACCAAAAGGGGCCCGCGTAAGTGCTCGTAGACCGAGCACCGGGCCAGAAGTCGCCCCGATACAAACGGTGCCAGGATATAGGCCGGAGCCTAGGAAAGCTCCGTCTGGTGGGGCTGACTGCCACGGCACAACCCCCCAACGTCCATGGGCTGCTCTCCCGGCCCAAGCTGATCGCGGCCCAGCTTCTAGCTGTGCCCGAGTAGAGTCGTCTCTCCATGTGTTCCCCCACTGCCTTGTACTGGCGAGCCGCCAGCGTCTCACGACTCTGCCGTGCCGAAAGCCTTCTCAACACCTCTCACACCGACATGCCGCCCTCGACATACAGCGCCGGCTCGCGGCCCCGAGTAGACAAAGAAGAAAAGAGGTTAGAAACAAAACAGAAAGAAGAGGGGAAAAATGAAAAGAAATATAGAGAGAAGGCAAAAGGATAAATATTGACAACACAGCTCATGAACACAACCAGGGAAACAGCAAAAGATCTGTCCAAACGGAAGATAACAAGTGAAGCAGTGTGCGCGCATAGAGTGTGAATGGGAAAGGAACGAGAGGAGCTTATCAAGGTTCACTTGCAAGAAGGTAGACCGAAGAAGTAAGGAAAAAAGGAAAAAAAAATGTAATGGACGGAAGATAAAAAAGAAGCGATCTAGATGTAAAAGGGAGAAAGGGAAAACGAATAGAAGGTACAGCAACAGAGACAAAAAAACGGGAATGACCTGACGCATGACTCAGGAGAGGCACTAGGAATGAGAATTCAGGATGGATGAGAGAGGAACAAAAGAGAAGTAATGGGAAAAAGCATAGAGGCCAAAAACTCTGAGCTCTCGGTAGTGCTGATGATATATGGGGGGAGGGGACGGACTCACGAAAACCTGGAAGTCTAAGGGGGAGGAAGAAAAACGAATGGAAAAAAAAATGAGAACAACACAGTGTTGTGACAACCGAGGCAAAGAAAAAAGAGGTGTAAATTATGAAGGAAAAGGAAAATAGGATAAGAAAAAGAAAAAAAAGAAAAAGAAAAAACAGTAAAGGAAAGAATGATCAAGGACAAAAGGAGAAGAAGAAGAGAGATGACACAAACACGTGGGGACAAAAAAGGGGACAAAAAAAGGGAGAAGGGGAAAAAACAGTGGTTTGTGAGGAAAAAGTGAGACCCAGAATAAAGTGGAACAAAAAATGAGTAGAAGAGAAAAAAAATTAAAAAAACAAGAAACAAACAAGGAAAAAAAAGAGGACACAGAGTAGAGGGGAAAAAAAGAAATTGGGACAGTACTAACAAACGTCTTGTCTGAGAGAGGGGAAAGAGGAGATGGAGAAAGGACAGGGAGAAAAGAAGCGAAAAAGGGGGCAATACACGGAAAGAGGAGATGTAGAATGAAAATACAGGGTCTCAGGAGGCAACACTAAACTCATGAAAAGAGGTGTGCGCGTGGCACCAAATAACACACCAAAATGAGAAATAACACAGAATGTCGTCAAAAGTGTGCGCAGATAGGGACGGAGAGGGCTCAGGGTAAGGGCACAAACACTGAAAAGGGTCACGCAAAAAAACAGCCGGCTACAACAAGAACACCTAGAAAAGACGGGAAGGAAAGGAGAATCCAATCGTTTGCAGCGACAGGATAAGGAAAGTGAAGTGCGCAGGTGGTATGAGCTGGTAGATAATAAGTTATAGACAGAAACACAAAAAAATTCTTGGATGGAAGTAGACGATACACAAAAGCCAAGACTACAGAGGCTAATACTGCCAACGTAGAGTCCAAACTCCTCTCGCACCCCAGATCTAGATTAAACGGGGGAGGGATCAGTCCTCGCTCAAGGATTTGAAGTCCCCACTTCGCCACATTTAATGGATGCTATAAAGAATGCTGACCTGAAGAAAGCCTCTTATCAACTACCTTCAGGGATCTCCACCTATTTGACCTCCTCTGGGCAGGTGGTTATTGGACCAGATGGCCGTTATGTTTTAGTTCCACCACAGCGAAAAGGTCCAGGTCCAGAAGATCACTGGGCTCAGAATGGCAGAGAGGCGCAAACTGCAGAGGACCATTGGGCTGCAGAAAGAGTCTTGCCTCATGACACAGTACAGAACCTCATTAAATGGTCTATGTACCGAGATGAGAAAATGATGGAATTTATTACCCCACCACCAGCTGGTCTTATGCCAGGAGAAACAGAGCTGCAGTGGGTACCAGATCGTGAAGGGGAGCCAAAAGGACAGTGGTATGACAAGGTAAATCGCTTTTAAGACATAAAGCAAACATCCATGACTTGTTTATTTAACAAATGATAACAGAAATTACAAATACAGTGTATTTTTCCTGCCCCAGAGACACTAACTGTAATAATGCTTTCATTATTTTTTCTTCTCAATAAATTAATGATTTTGCTTGTGGTTTTTTTATACAATTTGCTAAACATATATACTGTATATATATATATCCTAATATCATATTATTGTATGAATGTTTAGTTAGAGGAATTATAAATAATCAGGTTTAATTTCACTAAGCTTAATACTGAGTAATGCTGTCAGGTAGACAGCGATGCATTTGTCAGATTTAACAAGTCTGTTAGCCTTTGAGCCTTAACAAAAGGCCCAGCCAAGCTCACCTATCTTCATCAGGTTTTAGCTGCAGTCTGCAACTACATCGAATGTCAGATGAGATTTACAAGGCTGATTATAACTGATCTCAGGTTACCTTGCTGACCAGTGATAATCATCACTGCATTATTGTAGAGCAGGCCCTAGAAAAGACAACTTGACCTAATTCATCAGCGATATTCTCTAATGTAATTGCATTAGTTTAAAATGTCTTCTCAGATTTCTTTGAATGTTCTCAGTTTGCATATGTTGCATTTTTCGAACAGATGTATTCTATAAGAAGCTTGCCTACTGTCAGCTACAGGGTGAAAAGGGAAGGGGATGGAGCTGAGGACATGACACAAATGGAGTATGTCAGCATAAATATACATTGCAAATGTAAAGATGATTATGGGATATGAAATAACTAATTCTTCCTCTATTTTTTCCAGAGAGCTTACTGAGGCAGTAGTATTGATAAACCTGAAGACTCGCTTTGATCAAGCGCTTATCTATGTGAGTCTTGTAATCATATTGCAGTAAGCATACACAGACATCACAAAGATGTCTGCTAGTTCTAATTATTGTGTACAAAGATATGGTAAATATCTTTGAAAAAGTGGATTTATATTATGTTCTAATATGCACAAATCAGACATGCTCATGTACTTGTGCAATCAGTGACCACACAGCCCATTATCTCTGCAAAATTCTTCAGAGAAACACTTTATAATAAAGTTTAAAAAAAAAAACTTTCTCTAACATTCTTTGTTATTTTACACAAAAATACTACACTGGACAGGCCAATAAGCAGAATTACGTTTGAATAAAGTTGTTTTAAAAATGTTTTCCTCAATAGCATGAATAGACCTTCACCATTATAATTTAAATCTCTTGTGAATCTAACTACATTATTAATTTTTCCCTTGTCTTCTAAGCAGACATACATTGGCAGTATTTTGGTGTGGTTTGTACTGGGCTGACTCATCCATACCTAACAACGTACAACTGCTTCCCTCTAGTGCACCGATGTGGATTCGGCAGGTACACTGAACGCCCCTGAGCTTGAGGAGATAACCCACCGTGAGTCTGAACAATAACAACAATTCTTAACAACACATTTTCTTATATTTCAACTCCTAAAAAGAAGGAAAATATGGTTCCTATATCCTTTGTTACAGTCCATATTTTACCACAAATTTATGGGGTTTTTTTAGAAACTTACCCAGTTAGGCAGATGATATGCCCTCGTTCTCGAAAACATAAACATTGATAATAATAAGAAATATTTCTTGAGCACCAAATCAGCATATTATTATGATTCATGAAGGATCATAGTGACAGGGGGAAGGCTGAAGGAATGGCTACTGAAAATTCAGCTTTGCCGAGCACAGGAATAACTTACATTTAAATTGTTTTTAAATTGTCATAATATTCACCATAAGATCTGTTTTTTTACATTGGTTATGCCCCATTTTCACTATGACTAAAATATGTAGAAATTGCACAATTTTATTGTATTTTTAATCAAATTAATGCAGTCTTGCCTTATCAACCCATTAACAGTAGTGTTAATTAAAAGTAAAAAAGAAGCAGGAGTAAAGTATGAGTTTCATACATTTTTCTTTCATCCTTCGTTTGACAATACTTCTTTTCCATTGCAGAAATGTATCAGGTTTAATATTAAACCCTGCTCATGTTGTCTGCCAGCACTCTCTCTTGCCATTGTAAACATCTGCCTACATCTACAATGATGGACATCAACTAAACCATGCGTATTAATCAGGTCAATGAAAGATGTGAGTGTGTCATTTGAAAGAGTTGAACAGATTTTTATGTCTATGTATGTTGTATTCAATGAGTGTGTTTGTATTGTAGTGGGGACGTGGTTCTGAAAGACAGGCGACCAAACGGTTCGGATGTACCTCACTGCTATTCACCAATATAGGAACTTACCCAACAGTACGTGTATATAGAAAACAATTACACCTAAAGTTTTCTCATAGACAATTATCACTCGAAATAACACTTTGGCAGATGGGACCTGATCACAGTCCTTTTTTTTCTGAGAACCACATTCCGTTTCATCAATTTTAGGATGATGGTTGGCCAGGACAACATTATTTTGTTTGAGGTGTTTGTTGGGCGTTTTTCTGCCTTTACTAGGTATAACGTACAGTTTTCTAGAAGCAAGTTGGAGAGAGGGGGAAAGGGATTGGGAAAGGTCCTAACTCGTGTCGCTATATTTGGCATAAGTCCATGGTTAGAGTTAGCATTTGTGGTAGTGATCATGTGTTTCTTTTACTAAAGAGTTATTTAACATAGTCCACTTTAGACATTCTATTGTCAACTTATTCTACTGACCTTAACCGTAATACTCTAATGAGTAGCGAGTCATGTGTAGTTTTCAAAGTCTGCGTAGACCGTAAGGTCTAAAGTAGACTCAAAATATAATGTAACCATTAAAACTAAAATAGTTTAAAATGAAGCTGAAAAATATTGTCTTGGCAACTAATTGAAATTAAAGAAATCTAAATGAACTAAAATGACTACAACTGAAATAAAATATATAGTAAATAGAAAAAAATGCACATACATCCCCCAATAAATTTAAACTAAAATTAAACAACCTATAGAACATCAAACAATAATAAATCACTTCTCAAGCTTTAAATATTCGATTTACACCAATATTGAGTTAACTTTAATAACGACTATAACTGGTAGATTTAAGTTATATCGTACTCAAAAAACATTGTAGTGAGTATGCGGGTTAGAAGGTATGGTTCAATTTGTAACAAGTTGTGCCAGCGTCCAACAAATCGTTGATTTATTGACTGCTCTTATATTGTAAACAGTCATAAACCACAGTGACCGAATACTTGCTCACATTATAGAATTGAGAGATACTTTCTGTGGCAAACAACATTTTGTTTGAATCTGTGTTATTGCAAGGTTGTCAAGCTGTGCTAACGTATAAAGCGTATTTTACTTCGTTTTTCTATCTTAGGCTGTCCGGCTGCTGCAGATATGTCAGGTTAAAACCTGATGTTCGGTGATAACCTAAAACCTCTAGTCTAATGTAAATGTTTCCGATACTTTGAATTCTGTGCTTTGCATTTCTCTATATCCAGATGCGCGAGCAACGCCTCTGTTATAGATCTTCTTGGGAAAGGCGAAGAAGTCCGAAATGATAACTCCAGTCCGCTGTGGAAATTTGTGGAGAGGTTTTTTGGAGGAGTATTATGTTAATTTACTGTTTTATATTGCGCTTCCTGGGGTCTAATTTATAGCTATTTTAAATAACTGTTTTGACAAGGTCCAGTATACGTTTCAACTATCCATTTGTACGGTGCCTTTTCTAATCTCGTGATTTCGCTCAGCCTGAAACCGTTTCTTAGAGACGACACAGGGAACTAGACTGACCTTATGATAACGTATGGGCAGTAGGTCGTTATTATAGCCCGGACAGTTAGAGAGGAAGCAGATTGGACAGACTAACGTCTGAGATTCCAATAAAGTGCCTACCCTTGACCATCTTGTGTGTACTGTGCTCATTGGTATCAGCTGTGATCACCTTGTGCCAGAACCGCTCGCGCACTTGTATCTGCCTGTGATCTAATCCTCCGGATCGTTTGTTCAGGTCCTGTTGTTTCTTGCCCATCTTAACTGGAAAAGCTAAAGGAGCCCTGTATTAATTACTGGACATTTGCGACGCTAATTCTTTACTGTGTCTGCATGTGGCGCAGCCAAGACGAAGAACTAACCACATCTTTATGAGATCTGCGCTGGACTTTTCCTACCCCACTAAACTGCCTTCGTACCTACAGGAAGGCTGAAACCGACTACTACCGGAACCATAAATTGAGCAGCATGTACCAAGACATCACCGATAGACTCAATACAAATCAATCGTATTCCGCATTTTCGCGCAAAATGGTTTCACGAGCCGCACTCTTTATAAGAATTTCTTTAACAAGAATACCATAAAAGGTGATTAGAATTTAAAGACATACCCCTGGCATATGTTATTGTGCTTTATGTGTGACTGTGAGGGATTGAGAGACGACAGCAGAGCAGACATTACCGAATCACCGACTTTGCAAAAAACAAACAAAAACACATCTTGAGAGTCCAAAAGCATCACTGCACGATTAAGCCTATTAGAATGCAATTAGAATGCCCTTATACTTTACTCCAATCCATGGTCACTGACGAAAAATAGCCATGTACTGTAGTGTCTAAAAGGGCTTACATATGATGCTGCTAAAAAAAATATTATTTTGCGTATTTGGTGTAATGAAATGTGTTTGTGTTTTAAAGTTCAAAAAACACATTATTTCCACATACTGTACATTATTGTTTCTGCCTTTCCATTCCTCGCTTCTGACACGCTAGATTTTTAACAAAGCTCCCTCGTCTGAAAAAGCGAGGGGTTGCGGATTGGCCAGTTATACCAGTTTGTGGGTGATTGCCGAGATTCCTCAAGCCGTGATGACGGAATGGTTACGTCCCTTACCATATTGGTGAAGGCCTGCGGCAACCACAGGAATGCCCCTCTGCGGCTGTGGACTCTGCGTTCGTCCACGTTTGCAGAACCGGCCGGCGCATCGACAGCGCTGAGTCAAATTACCGCGTTATTTCCTCAGCGTCCGTCCCCTCTGGACCTCAGCTCCACGCCATGACGAAGTGCGATATCGTCCTCTTTTGGACGGCCCCACAAAGTCAGTTCCGCTTTCACACCACTAGCACACGCGGCCTTCACGCAATCGGCGGCAGCAGCATCAATACAACAGCGAGAATAAAAGTTACGCCTTCTTTCTTTGCGTGAACATTTGGCGCGGCGGTAGGCCAATCGTCCCCCACCCGGGACAGGTATGTGGGCGTGTTAGACAACGAGACGTTACGGTAGTTTGCTGACTCTTACCTTTTATAAGAAATAGTCTCTTTGGGTTGTGCTGCAGACTTTAAACTCTTGCAACTTTACAGATCTTCTTTATGCACCAAGAGTTGTAACACTCCAAAGAGAAAGGAAAAATTTTAATCGCATCATATGACCCCTTTAAGTTTTATATTCATTGCACAAGCAATGTACTTTTCTGAATATCAGCACATGTGCGCGAGCACAAATGTGCCATTAATTTTATCCAACATGCAAGCACCAACGGTGTTTTCGTTCCTTGAATTAATCAGTTTTTGATCGAATCGAGTGAGCCAGTGATTCAACGGTCCATTCAGATGGTCTCACTTGTTTCGTTTCTAATTGAATCAGCCATTTTGAATGATTTGTTTGATTTGAATGATTCAATTAATCATTTTTTAAAACAGGGATTTGCTGCCACCTACTGGTGTTTTTATTGTCATCATTATTTATAATTATGTTCATGGTATCATGTCATGTTAGGGTGGTAACTGTGAGATCACTGGGAAGGATGATGGGGAGGACTTTAGGAGGCTACAGAGTGCCATGGACATTCTCCACTTCAGTCCTGAAGACCAGAGCAGCATATTCAGAGTGCTGTCATCCATACTGCACTTGGGCAATGTCTTTTTCCAAAGAGTGGAGGTATTGTACACTTAAACATCTGAAAAGTCCTTCAGTAGTTGTATGCAAATATAGCACACTTACATGAGCAATGTAATCAGTCTTGTGGACCTTGTGCTTTGGATTTTCTGTCTCAGACAGAAGTGCAGGAGACAGCTGGTGTGGTGAGCACTCAGGAGATTCGTGCAGTAGCCGATCTGTTGCAGATTTCCCCAGAGGGTCTGCAAAAAGCCATCACCTTCAAAGTGACGGTACATACATCCATAATATGCTCTGAACAACAGCATGTGGTATTTTGGGCCACTTTTATTTTGAAATATAACAGGTTTGATGTGGAAACCATCTCAGACTCACATTGTCCACCTTGCATATGCACTGAACTCTAGCCAATCGTCTGATAGAGGAAAGAGAAAAAGGGTGAGAGAAAAGGAGACATTGTAATGACATGTAAGCAGGTTGCTGTTAATGAGTTCCAGTAACCTATTTTAATTATTCTGAGTTCAGCTCTGTGGAAACCACAGTAATCTAATCAGGAGTTGCTCAGGGCTTGAGTAATCTTAACACCTAATAGCTCGCTCACTGCCAGGATACCTTAACATTACATCACACAAAGATCAATGAAGGTTAGCGAGGACAGACAAGATAAAGTCAGGCCAGTTGTATTACTATAGTGTTATTCACATATTTTGTATTTATAGAAAATGGAACATTTCAGTGTCCCTAATCCCCCCGAATCCCCTTTTAGTATTTATGTACCATGGTAGTATTTGTTGTGCTATCTTTAATTTATGCGAATTAAGTGTTTAGTTAAAAAACATGTCTATTATAATGATGAATAATAATGAGTAATAGTAATAAACAAATGCTGATTTACAATAATAGGAATTCCAAAAACACAACAAAGTAATATATCAGAATTATCACAATTTTCATAGTCCTAAAATATATAAAAGTGTTAAATTATAATAATAATAAAAATCTTTACAAATTATTTTGGAGGTGGGGGTGATATGGATGACTTTAGATTTGTGTGTTTGTATCCTGCACTTGGGGATAAGTCCAATTACATAATAAAAATCATGTGTTACCAAGACACAAGATAAAGTCAGGTCAGTTTTAGGGCCGAAAGCATAGGCACATATCCGGTCTTATAGTGCAGAAAACATACGCTTAAAGCACTTTCCCGGCTGAATGCAAAATAAATCTCATTCTCAATAGTGTAATGCAAAAAAAAGTACACAGTGGTAGCATTTGTTGTACTACTTTTAATTTATTGAAGTAAATGACATTAATACAGTAATAGTAATAAATACTAATTTACAATTATAGGAATTAGTACATCAGGACACATGAAAAAGGACGCATTTTTTTCATGTTTGCTTCACATGTGAGGTGTTACATGAATACAGTGTGATTGCCAGTGTGTTTGTGTCATGTTTTAATAAGTAAAGCTCTGTTATCCAGAGCTCACAGGTTTGTGTTTACACCAGCACTTACTTGGATCAGCTGTCACATAACACTGTATCGGTTGCACACACTGACTGTGACTTGTGTGAGTGACATAGAGTGTGTGTGAGGGTGAAACTGTATCCAGGCCTGTTCCCTGACTTCCGGGCAAGATGGGTCATAAAATTGAGGTATTTCTAGACATATAATCAAAAGATCTATTTTAAAATACTTTGCAAAGTAAAGCAAAGTGCCCAGTGAAGTAGCATACAATACCACAAAAATGTGATGTCAATGGATCACACGCTGGTTAGATACTCACACATTTTAGTCATTTTGGGGTTGTCTTTACACATAATTTGCCTTTTTTGCTTTCTTTTATGTTCATAAGATTAAATATTTATTTAAACATATACACTACCTAAGCCGAATGGCATGTTTCTTCACAGGAGGCAATGAGAGAGAAGATATACACTCCCCTCTCAGTAGAAAGTGCTGTGGATGCCAGGTACACAATACGAAACACATTTTCTAGTTATTTGCAATATTGTTTTCATTGCATTTCAAGTATGTTTTTCTCCACTGCAATTACAGAGATGCAGTTGCCAAGATCCTTTATTCCTTGCTCTTTCAATGGCTGACAGAACGTATCAATGGGCGGGTCTACCCCAGGAACGAGGCGCTGTCCATATCTTTACTAGATATATACGGGTTTGAGGTATACAATAGCACTCCCGAACACACATACAAACACATTTTGACACATTTATTACCTTGAAGGTTAAGTGTGCAGGTTTTTATTTTTTGGAATTTAGACCCTTCTAAACATACAAAATAATATTTACCATTGAGATGAGCAGAAGTACCATTATTAACTGCATATATCTCCATGTCATCTTGATTCGTGTTGTCCAGAGCTTGACGTTCAACAGCTTTGAGCAGCTCTGTATCAACTATGCTAATGAGAGCCTGCAGTTCTTCTTCAGCAAAATCATTTTCAAACAGGAACAGGTGAGAATTAATATGCACAATACTGTTCAAAGGTTTGGGGTCGTAAGATGTTTTATTGTCTCTTGTGCTCATCGAGGCTGTATTTATTTGTAAAATAAATCAGTAAAAATGCAGTAAAAACAGTAATATTGTAAAGTATTATTAGAATTTACAACAGCTGTTTCTTGTATCTTAATATAGTTTAAAATTAAACTTTATTCCTCTGATGCAAAGCTGAATATTCAGCATTATTACTCCAGTCTTCAGTGTCACATGATCCTTCAGAAATCAGTATAATATGCTGATTTGGTACTCGAGAACCTTTCTAGTTATTATCAATAATGAAAACAGTTGTGCTGCTTAATTTATTTTATAATCTTTTATAACATTTGTTTTGCTGTCAGTTTTGATCAATTTAATGCATCAGTTCTGAATAACAGAATTAATTTCTTTTTTTAATCTTACTGACCCCGAACACACTATGATTTCTCTGATTTCAAACATTAAATAGCACACTTTCTTTCTGCACGTCTCTATAGGAGGAGTACATTCGAGAGCAAATCAACTGGAAAGAACTGTCCTTCACTGACAACCAGGCATGCATAGACCTTATCGCTGCAAAGCCCCATGGGATACTCCGCATCCTTGATGACCAGAGCTGCTTTCCACAGGTTACACACTTACATTATTATGTTGAATGGGGATAAATTGAAAAAAAGTCTATTAACTACATGTTTTAACATTTGCTGACAGGCCACTGACAACACCTTCCTTCAGAAGTGCCACTATCATCATGGAAACAACCCCCTTTACTCCAAGCCAAAAATGCCACTGCCAGAGTTCACTGTCTATCACTATGCTGGTCGTGTAACTTACCAGGTAATAGACATACTAATTGCACATGCAGTATTTTAATTACACAATTAATCCCAAAAGTCAGAGGCCATTGAATTAAGTAACTTTTATTTAATTTACCATTTGTAACTGAGGTTTTAATGATAACAGCGTGTGAAAACAAAATCTCACAAAGGGTTTTACTGATTTTAGGTCCATAAATTCCTGGATAAGAACTATGATCAGGTTCGGCAGGAAGTATTGGATCTGTTTATGCAGAGCCAGAACCGAGTGAGTCAATGTATCCCCATGCATGAATCGGTAACTTGTGTTTGGTTTGTTTGTGTGTGTGGTGGTGGGGGTGGTGGGATGTGTGTGTGTGGTGTTGTGTGTGTGTGGGGTGGGGGGTGTGTGTGTGTGTGTGGTGTGGGGTCAAGAGGCATAGGGCTATTTAAATTGCTTTTTCTACAGAAATGTAAAAAAAAAAAACGAGACGCTGAGAAAAAGTTTCTTCATGTTCATGTGCATAGGAGTATTTTATGTAAACCTGAAGTATGAATGTGAGTGTATTTTTCTAAAATGCATATGTGGGTGTGTTTTCTAGATGGTGTCCAATCTCTTCATAAAACATGCTGAGATGCTGAATCAGCAGAAAGGAGCAATGAACAGGAACAGCACAGTGACTCGGAGATATCAGCCCTCTACTGTGGCCGCCAAGTTCCAGCAATCACTACAGGAGCTTCTAGACAAGATGGAGAGGTCTTAAACACTCAAGCACACATAGAGATATACAGTATTACAAACTCATATCAGCGCATACACGTGCATTCATGTATTTATTGTTTCTTTTGATTATGTTTTTTTTTATTTAGTCAGTTAAATATCCTGTTTTTCTCACTTTTTTCAGGTGCAACCCATTTTTTGTCCGCTGCATAAAGCCAAATAATAACAAGGTATGAAAAGACATTAGGCAAGCATCACTATTACTGGTGCACAGTGTTTTAAGTATTTGAGCACAGTTTTTGCTATATGTACTGAGTTTCTGTTACCACCCTAATGCATCAATTAATTAAATGTATTTGCATGTCCGTTCAGGAACCTGGTATATTTGACCCTGAGTTGGTTGCTACTCAGCTCAGATATTCAGGAATCTTGGACACAATCCGCATCAGGAAGGAGGGCTATCCAATCAGAGTGCCGTTCCATAAATTCTTAAACAGGTATCCTACTCAACAGCTGGTGCTTGTTACTTATGGATGCAGTGCGGTACTGTGTGTAATCTAGTCTAGTGCTATAAATAGTGTGCCAGCGTATAGAATACAGCATGTTAGAATCAATTATCTCTGCCAATGTGTTTCCAGGTACAAAGCCCTGCTAGGAATGAAGAAGCCGCCACCTCCAGATGGAGATAACTGTGTCATTATGTTAATGAAGCTCTGCCCAATCAACAAAGGAGATTATCAAGTGGGTGTGTCAAAGGTAAGCAGAATGACAATAAAACACAATAAACAATAAAGCGCTTCTAAGAGGCCGTTCACACAAAATGATTCTTTGCATCTAAAAACGCGAGACTCAGGAATGTTTTTTTTAAAAAGTGCAACGCAGAATGCCTCCTCCGCCATGTTGCCGTCAAATAAACAGCTGGCATGCCAACTTGCTACTGTAAAGAAAAGCTTGCAATGCTTGCCCCGCCTCCGGGGTTTTCTGATTGGCCCACTGATTTGGAACTGACACTGACGATCTGCGCTGCGTGTAAAAGTTGAAATTCTTTTAACTTGACACGCCGTCTCAAAAGCGCGGCGGGTTGTACACGTCTGTCTAATGCATGTTTACATAGAAAAACAATGGAAAAGTAGCATTAGAATGGAAAAATGTGTTCTGTGTGAACAGACCCTAAGGACGCCAAAAGTCTACCTTTAAAAAAATAAATAAAACATAATTTTAAATTGTGGAATGCAGGGTTATTTAAAACTACAACCATAAAAACATAATAATTTGAAATAAAAATAAACATTAAGTGAAATAAAATAAAATATTAAAAAATATTATTTTATTTCAGCTAGTTGTCAAAGCCACATTACTCATTTTTGTTTGGAAATATTGTGGAAATATTGAAAAGTTGAAATATTAAAAATTAAAAACTACTTTAAAATGTTCAATTCAAACTAAAAACTATAATTAATAAAACAATAAATGTTTGTTTTTTTGTTTTGTTTTTTTACTCTCAGCTCTTTCTAAAGGAGAATGTGTATCAGTTATTGGAGAGTAAACGTGATCGTATGATGCATGTAGCTGCATTGACCCTTCAGCGTTACGTACGGATGTATTTTGTCCGGAAGAATTTCCTCAAGTTCCGTTCGGACATGTCAAAACTTCAGGCTCACTGCAAGGGCTTCCTGGCCAGGTAAACTACCTACTGCTTGTAACTCTTCAATGCCATATCTTTTGCAAATACAAATGTTTGTGGTTAACTTTGCAATATGATTTACAGCTAGAGAATCCAAATACTGACTATGAATCCAGGTGATATTGTGCAGTTCAGGAATTTGAACCATACGGGAAAATCTAGTTTGCACTTTGATTGTAGCTGCTTTCACAAGGTTTCTAGTTGGCCTAAGCATAGTTTAGGTGCTTGATCAACTGGTAAGGATGAAGTCAATCTGGCAGACCTGATCATCTTGGACAACCTTGTTAGTAATGGTAGACCACCTTGGTTAAATTTATGAGAGCCTGGTTGAGCTGGTTAACTTGGTTAACCATGTTCCCAAGCTTGATTTGACCACCTTATAATCTGTTTTTTCCTGAAAGGAGAAATATTTTTTGTAGAAAAAAGCTAAATGTTACAATAGGAGCAACAAAACTGAAAGTTAAATGTCATTGAAATGACTGAAACTCTGGCTCTTACTGTGTTTGTGCCTTATAGGCGGTGGTTTCTGCGAATGCGTATAAACCTGATCAAGCACCGTGCAATGGTCCGACTTATTGTCAATCGCAAAAGATACATCAGGGTACGTTACCTAATAATGTACTGCAGTTAAAAATAAGTCATTCATTAATGTGAGCTCAGATTCAAGTTTTTTTTACATTTTTTATGCTGGCTCTTTGTTTTGTTACAGGTCAACCTCCTCTTAGCGAGAAGAGCAGAGGAGGAGAGGAGAAGGATTGAACAGGTAAAAGAACAGACTGTGCTCATTATTAGATAAGGACCAGTTATGTTTATTTTATCACCCTAGTGTCTCTTTGCAGTATTAACAAGTTCATATTTTAAAATATTAATAGTTTAAGCTGACAGAACTCAGTGTTCTTCAAATTTCAAACTTTGAATCCCCAGCCACTTAAACATTTTCCACTTTTCCTAACGAGTTTTTGTAATGTGTTTCCTCTCTTCTGTAGGAGCGAATAAGCAGGGAAGTGGTCAATGTGACTCAGCTGGTTATTCCTGCAGAGTTGGGAGGATTGTTACATGCCACAGCAGGTTATTGACAATTTCCCAGTGTGTGAAAAGCTCTTTTCCTTATTACTGATGGTATTTGCTAAAGCAAACAAAAAATATTATTGCTCAAGCTTTGTTCAAAACCTTCAAACTTTGGCACATACCATAATTATTGCCCAGCACATTTAACAAAAAAATAACCAACATTTGAATTCAATTGAAGTGAATACACAAAATATAAAAATACAGTCTAATTCAAACTAATAATAATAAAAACTATTACAGTATATCATTGATACTAAAATAGCACTATCTCTCAATGCAGTACCAACCATTTTACATTCCTCCTATTATAATCAGTAAAGCTATCAAGTTTATGATGTTGCAATTTTGCAACATGTCACATTCCTCATTGTTTATGGGGGAATCATGTTTGAAAATCACATTTGATACACTGACATCTTGCAAAACGAGTGAATAATAAATAATATTAAACCTATGTTTTGGCATTTTCTTGTTAGCTGGTAGGGAGCGTCATTCAGACTGCTTGGCTCTGGTTCAGGCTCCAAGAATACAAACAGACCCCCAGCTCACTCTTCCACTGGACATCAACAACCATTTGATGACCAAATATATACGCACACATTTCAGGGTGAGTGTCCTACCTGCTAACACACACACACACATGCATAATACTCAGAATTCACTCACATTAAGGACATAATGCAGTACATTTTGTCTTATTTGTGTGTAGGAATTGCAGTTTGGGATGCTAACAGCACCGCTGGAGAACTCACTGACCCGACTTGAAGATGATCTTAAACAGTGTCGGGTTGTGGTACGTGGGTGTTGTGTATAACTGGTAACATTACATTAACCCTTTCGCTGGCGGCTCTCTTTGCGGATTCAGCACTTCTCTGCCGTTTTGTTGTTGAATTTTCATATCTGTATTTGATAGATCTTGCGTTTCATGGGAGATCCAAACCTGAATGGAGCTCAAGAAAACCTGTTTGGAAATTACATCATTCAGAGAGGCCTTGCCACTCCACCAATCAGAGATGAGATCCTAGCGCAGATAACCAATCAGGTGTGGCGGAATGAAAACACCAGAAATGCAGAGAGAGGATGGTTGTTGATGGCCGCCTGTTTGAGTTCCTTTTATGTCGAATACCGTCTGAGTGACACTAATGCGAGAAATCTGCTAAAGTGGCGAGAATATGCATTCAAAAACTACACTACTGTTCAAAATTTTGGGGTAACATTTTTTACGAGTTTTCTAAGGAAGTCTGTTATTCTTACCATGACTGCAATGAAAACAATGATATTGTGAAATATTATTACAATTTAAAAATAACTGTTTTCTACCTTCGACGTAGTTTTAAATTGTAATTTATTCCTGTGATGGCAATGGTGAATTTCTCCAGGTTTCAGTGTCACACAATCCTTCATAAATCATTCTAATATCCCAATGTAGTGCTCAAGAAACAATCCCAATTTTATAGGAATTAATAATACAGTGTTAATACTCACTAAAATAATATCAATCATCTCTGTAATAATCATACAATATCAAATTTCCTCTCACTAACTCCACTACTTAAAAAACATCCGTATTCAGGAGAGCTTACCCGTAAAGGAGAAATGCAAGGTTTTAAATAGCGAAAGTCTCAACAGGGCTACACCTGCACTTGGGACCAATTTAAGTCGTGGGTATGTGGATGTACACTCGCGCCCGTACCGTGACCCGCAAAGTCGATCCATTGCACACGATTCCGCATAAATGAAAGGAAACATGAGGACAACCATCAATGTCGGGTCGAAGGCGAGATGGAGGGACAAGCAGGGGTAAGTGCAAGCTGGTCCTCGCCCGCGGGCGCCTATCAGATTGGTGTCAGACTATGCTCTGAATGGCTTCAAGGCATTGTGCCAACACAAGCTCCTCCAAGCCATGCAGAAATCCTACCTAGTCCCTGAAGCATCTCGAACATACCCTCTATCCCTGCTAGAGTGGACTGCCACCCGCAAAAAAGCACACATGGTGCTCCAGGTGCACTGTTTTGATGGTAAGATCCTGATAATTTGCTTTTACATATATGACAAAAAGAAGAGAATAAATGTGTGCCATGGCCATTGAACAAAACAGCATGGTTAAAGAAATTATTAACCCAAAAATGTAAATTTGCTTTCAAAAAAATTTTATTAAATAAATAAATACATTTCAACAAATGTTCATTTTTAGGTGACCTATTCTTATAACAAACTGAGAAAATGCATTTTAAATGACCGATTATTTTTGATTGTCATGTCATCTTTTCCTTTTCAGAATGAAATGGCTCAAAAAGTCTTCCCTTAAATTAAAAAATAAATTTAAAATAACTTCATAAAACAGCATAAAAACAGCAGTCAGTAAACATGATTCTTGACTCTTGACAGCTTTGATTCTTGACTCTTGTCAGCTGGGTTTTAAAACTGATCAGTTTTAAAACATTGTGCAACATAGAGCCCCAGTGCTTCTTAATGAGATGTAGGTGGTGCTGCCCCCCCCTCCTCAATTTCCTTTCCCTCTCTTCTGTCTGTGTCAAATAATGCATGTTATTATCAGATCAGTATGCAAATCAGGGCTGGTGTCATCTGTCCATTCTTTCTTCTCATCTCTTTAATCTCTTCTTCTGTCACTCACTATATCTTTCTTTTAGCCTCTCCTCTTTCATCTAATCTCACTCCCGCTCTCTGTCTCTCTGCTTTATTTCACTCCTCTTCTCATCCAGTTACACTGTCTCTCTGTCCTCGCTTGTTTGGGCTGGAGCAGATTAGTCGATATATGATAGTGTGTGTGTGGAATGTGGATTGAGTGTGTGTGTGTGTATGTGTGTGTGTGCTGGTACAGATAAGACGGTCAGTCTGTATTATCTTGACTACTGTTGCCACCCGTCAACTCTCTTACAATTACATAACCATTATTAGCTAAAAAATATTAATGACCTCTTATTTGAGGGTTTCCCCCAGTGTGTTGATCATGAAGTGTTAAATAAACAATATTTCAGGAATTTCAGAGAAATATTTCAGGGATAGTTCACCCAAAAATGAACATTCTCTCATCATTTACTTACTCTCATGCCATTCTTTATATGACTTATATTATAATGCAAGTGCATCGACTGATGCTCCATAAAGCATATATATACAGTATTAAATAGAAGTACATTCATAAGAAGCATATAGATTTGCTACTATATGCTTCTTATTTGCTTCTTATAACTGTGCTTCTATTTACATTTTATAAACTGGTCAGTACAAATTAAATATTTACTAAATATATGCTTAAAAAAGACATTTGTCATTGTCAGCTTTCCTTTTAGGAAGGCAACATGTACTCACAGTAGCTCTTGTGACATTAGCTTTTCTACTGGGATATTATAGATTGCAGTTATGATTTTTGGCGTGCCAACATTTCGAAACTCACTCACTTGCATTATAGGGACTCACAGAGATGGATTCTTTTTCTGAAAATGTTTGGTTTTTGTTCATCCAAAGAAAGAAAGTAGTATAGGCTACATCTGGGATGGCAAGAGTGTATCCCAATTTGTTTTTTTATCTTGATATTATGGCAAATTTGGATACTCAAGTCTGTTTAAGTTGATAAATGGTATGCTGTTACTTTTCTAAGCAACCAGATTTGTGCTTTTTACCTGGAAGACCATAAAAAGCTAAAAGCATAGATTTAGGAGGAAGCCGAGCTGTATCTAGAGAGAACAATATCAGAGAGACTTGTTTATTTGATTCGAGCCAGTATTATTTGATTATTTCTTTGTAGGTGTGTCTTTCCTGTGTCCTGTCCATTCCTGGACAAATGGAGAGGAACTTGCTGGAGACGTTCTACAACACAGGTGATTTTTTTTTTCTGCTGAGTTTTCAGATGTACTTGAAAACACAGCAACTTAAGGCTGGAATACACCACAAAACTTTTGCATGGACAGGCAGTCTCAGATTTGAGTTGACAGATTTCACTGAAACTTAGTTTATGAACATAATAGACTTGTAATCATGGTATCGGTCATCCTGCAGGGGCGTGTCCTCTGAGAGCCGATGGGGTTGGTCGGTTCTGATGAAGGAGCCGGCGCAGTGGGTGGAGTTAGAGGGTCACGATTATGTTCTGGATCTGGTGTGTGACCTGGAGCTGCTGCCAGACTTCCCCAAACAGAAGACATACTTCATCATCTCTACTGAAGACCCCAGCAAGGCACGACCTAACGCGAGCATGTACGCAGTATATTTAGTCATTCTCAGGCATGTTTCCATTGTAGTGCATTCTTGTCATAACATTTAATACATATGTTTATACGCAGAAGTCTCTTTGGCAGTGGATTTGAAGAGGATGAGGATGGACCGCTCTCATATGCCAACCGAACAAGCGCCGTTGCAACCAACAGCCTACCCATTTCTGAAGGCCACTACAATCTGGGTAGCCTTTTCAGCCTTTTAAAAGAAGCACATCATACATCAGTCCCTAGGTGGAAAGACATAATGTCGTTGACCCTTCCCAATCTGATTGGCTGGCGATTGTTATTGCACCAATAGGCCCATTGGCCCGCCAGTTAATAACCGAGCATAACCTCAAGAAACACTAAACTACAGCCCTTGCTTTAATCAATAGTAGCAGATCTACAGCCCTGCATGTAAAGTAGAATCAGATACACACAGAAAGGCTAGATTACATACAGCTGAACTAACCCTGATGGTGTTCTTGTAACCTTTCTGTGTGCGTGTCCTGAGGAGGCAACGTTATACAGGTTTAAAGGGTTCTTGCAGAGGTGAATGCACAGGTCATTGATCATTATTAATCATGTTCTACTTGTTTGTTCTACTTGTGTACCTGTCTTCACTTGGTTTGATTAGACTTTTGGGTTAACTAACAAATGTCCTTTCTTTTTTTGGTTACCATTTTTTTACTTTCTCTCTCTTCTGTCTCGTTATCTCTTTGTCAGACTCAGAACCACCCTATGATGGCACTCAGAGAGGGATGGACCGGTATTTGGACAGCCTGTTTGACCCAGTTCTGTCTGATGGAACTGGGGTACGGTGTCACCTGATTACCTCATACACACAAATGTGAATAAGAGAGAGTGAGAGTATGGAAGATTGCTTTACAGTCTTACTGTAATTTGCAGAGTCTCATTTATGTGTTCATTGTGTGTGTATTTGGCTGGGCTTCCTATGATCGTTTTACACACAACACTAAGAAATAAGTAAGCAAATGAGGCTGTAATTTTTTAATGAGGCTTATCCCACACACATAGAGAGACAGAGACCAAGAGTCATGCTGTAAACGGCACACGCAAGTTATATCAATTAGATTCCTGAATGTCATGTTGCGAATAAATTAAAACATTTAATATGTCAAATAAAGCATGAATCTGACTCACTCACTTGATAGTTGAGCGCCACATACCTGCCTTATATTTAACCAGTTGTTTTTTTTTTTGTTAGCGTTGTACATTTAACAGATGGTCAGTAACTTGCTGATTCGTTTCATGTGGACCTAGTCATCTTTGTCCTGTTAGTGAGGTGGAGGAGGTGTAGTGGTGATGAAGCACAACCTCCTGCTAGGGTCAATGTCTCAGCTGCTCTTCAGCCTGGAGGTTCACGCACTCATTTAATGACTTCTCGTGTAAAAGTCCCGCTTAGACACAGCCAGGATTTCTTTGGCTGGGCCAGGCTGTATATATGTGGGGGGTTTTGGAGCAGGACAATGCCATCAAACCTATCCCACTTTATCAGATGCATATATACTGTACTATATATCAATCTGACTGCCTGATTTTTTGTCGACAAAAATGTACTATATTATCCCCACATCTTTACATTACTTTGATATTAAAAGTATGGCATCTCATCCTAAAAAACAAAGGACAGCAAAAAAAAAAAAACGCATCATCCCAAGTATGCAAATCTCAACTGCTTGATTGTTTGTATCGCAAATCTCATCTAATTCTCATCTGCTATATCTACAAGTAAAAGGCCATTCAGATATTACAACACATGAACTAAGATAATGAATGCTTCTCACCAAAATGAACATTTAGCTAAAAAATGTAAACTGCCCACCTCAAATATGCCATACCAAGATGTTGTTCTTCAGACAGATTTTGAACAAATTTTAGTATTGCATCCGTTGCTCCACAGTGTGATCCACTGCAGTGTGGGGTGCCCATCAATGAAAGTCCAAACTGCTGATAAAGAACGTCACAATATCCACAAGTGTCATCCACAAAAAAACCAACCCATAAAACTCCCCCTTTTTTATATTGTTCCCCCAGTCTACCAATTAACATCTTCAAGTGAAAAGCCTAGTGTGTTTGTAGCACAAATCCATTAAAAAACATAAGGCATTTTAACTTTTAAACCCTCGCTTCTGGAGGCCAACATACAAGTCCATAATAATGCTGGAATGAAAAGGTCCAGCCTCTAATTTCATTTCACACCATAATCCATCAAAATATTTGTTTAAAACTGTTTTGGATGCTTGATCTGTGCTTATTTCTCTCCTGATTCAGGCAAGGCGACTTTTTAAAAAAAACTAGCAGAAAGCAGATTAAATGGATAGAGGAGACGTCTAATTAGCTATAAGCATTTGAACTTAAAACTATTTTAATGATGGAAGCCCCACCCTATTCGTAGATCCCCCAAATGTTTCAATAGATTGGACGCGTTATGTGGATTACTCCTGTGGTGTTTTTTGTAGACCCTGTTTTGCACTCTTATTCGACTGCAACCCATTCACTGCATCGTTGTAAAGTGAAATGCGAATATAAGTCCAAAGATTTCTCCAAATCGGTTGCAAATGAAGACACACTCATTGCACCTTTTGGATGGCCTATGTAGTGAGAACTTGGCGCAAATGGTCATTTTTTGGGTAATTCTTCCTTGAATTTTTAACGGTAACGCTATTTGAGACTATGTGTAGTGTGACAGGAATGCTATACAAATAAATTTGACTTGACTAATGAATCTGGTCAAGCAGCTAGTAAACTTAAGAAGCCTGGTAGGGACACCAGCACACCAGCATCCCAAGCTATGCTGATATTTTGAGCTGGACTTGAATTATGAATGCCCACAGACATATATTAATGGTGTGATGGCCGTGTATGTGTAATATTTTTCTGCTCTGTGTATTCTGTAGCAGTGAGAGTTCTACCACCCATTCCAGGTGCTTCAGTAATGCCCAGTATGCCAGTGGTGCCCTCAGTGCCAGGTATTTCTAATTAAAATAACTTCAGCTTTACAGGGATTGAAATTAAGTGATGGACAAGTATTCATTATTATGTCTTTTAATTCTGCCTGTCAGACCCGCAACAAACTGTCCTGGCCCAACAGCAACAAACCATCATCAACCAGCAAGCCGTCATTATGGTAATAAAGTCTTTATTTAACAGCTTTATAACCAAACAGCTTTCTTTAATTCAGTTTAGTTTAGTTTAGTTCAGGGTTATTACTGTAAACTAAATATAAAACCATAAAACATTTTTAGTACTATCTATTATTTAGTAATGATTATTTAAAATAATCATTAATTGAAAGATTAAAATATCCCCAACCCCCCAAAAAAACTGTATGCATTATTTTAGATTTCACTAAGTTTTCCAAACTGAAGTACTAAACCAAAACTAAAATAAGACTACTAAAAAAAACATAAAACTATAGACAAGTTTTAAGAATAGACAAAATTCACCACAATATTTTCGTATAATATCAAATAAAGTGCATTAAAACAGGAAATCTACAAGATCACCCAAAACTATGATACTAAAAATGCAAATTGTTTAGTTAATTTATTATTTTATTTGATTTAGTTTATTAGTTGGGGAATAATTTTTAAATTTATTTTAAATTTCACTTTGTGAATGTTTGCTTACGATATTGTGACAATGTTTCATCGTCAATATGTGTCGTAAGTAAAATTCTATG
Source organism: Sinocyclocheilus anophthalmus (assembly GCA_018155175.1). Classification (NCBI taxonomy): domain Eukaryota; kingdom Metazoa; phylum Chordata; class Actinopteri; order Cypriniformes; family Cyprinidae; genus Sinocyclocheilus; species Sinocyclocheilus anophthalmus. The sequence goes on along the minus strand of JADLZN010008139.1, from coordinate 61,557 downwards.
CCTGATAAGTCACATACTGCAATTAATCCAAGGGCTGACATAAAACATAACAAAAATAATTTGCAAAATAAAACATTTCACCAAAACACTAAGACCTACACCAAAAATCCTTGTTAACGTCACCGGGATCTGTCACTCTCTTGACATCCTCAAGAGCTCAGCAGATGACACATGCAAAGCTATGGCTATTGACACATCCAGTTTCCAGATCCACACTGATCCGCCCCTCACCATCCCCCCAACGCACCCTCCACCCAATCCCTACGCACTCTGCCGCTATCCGTACCCTCCGCCCTCCCAGCCCTACGCTAACACTCCCGCCCAGCCCTTACTCCCCACCTCCCTTTCCATGTACAAACACCACCCGGCGACCATCCACCCCCCACCTCTCCACCTCAAGAAGAAAAAAAACAATCAACACCACCCCCAGCACCATAGACGAGCAACAGAAGCCCCTGGAGAAGAAGAGCAGCCCCCCAAAACCACAGCCACGGAGTACCACCACCACAAAGGTGCCCAAGTATTGATATAATCTAATAGTTTATACTGTAAATCTAGTTTATGCTTGACCTTGTGTACTAGCAATGTTGTTGACTCTTTTGAACAAATTGCTTATGTTTTCCTTATTGATTTACACTGACATGTATTATTGATTATTGATTGTAATGAATTTAATGAATTAAATAACATTCCAAGGTCAGTATATACTGTATAGCATTAAATTGATAAAAAGTTACAGTAAAGACATTTACATAATGTTACAAAAGATTTTGTTTCAAATAAGTGCTGTTCTTTTGAACTTCAGTTGAAAGAATTGGGGAGGGGGGGCGGGGGTACATAAATCAATTTTTCCACAAACATATTACAGCTAAACTGTTTCAACAATTAATAATAATACAAAGAAATTATAATGATTCTAAAGATCATGTTACACGAAGACTGGATTAATGATGGCTGAAAAATCAGCTTATAAACCATCACAGGGATGAATTACATTTTAAAAATATATTAAAATTGTCAGCAGCTATAATTTTTAAATTGCAAATATTCACAATATTCACAATCAAACAGCATGATGAAACATCGAGAATGAACTTTTTCCCAAAAAATGAACTTACAACGTAGTTATATAAAAACGAAATACACTAGGGTGTACAAATCCAAATTTGGTATCAATTATAGTGTTTGTGATGATCGTAATATTGTATGTATATATAGACGGCTGATGAATTGTGGATTAGCTTTAAATATTAATAATCTTAGTAACTATTACGCACAATTTTCATATAAGTCTGCCACTGAAGGGTCGCTTCTAATTGACTTTTTCACCTGGCACGTTAATTTATTCAGTCTGTGAATGCTGTTTAAACTAGCTGATATTTGTTTAATACGTAAAAACCAACCATAATTGTGGTTGTGCTTGTGATGATTATTTTCTATAAAACCTTGCTACATCATGTACAGCTGGTTTACATCTCAATGGGAGCCTTAGGGCATAAACAACCCCCGCTGCAAAAAACCACTTCAAAATTGACAGCAGGCCTGCCAAAAAACATGGTGTGTCATTGCATTCAATCAGTATCATCTGTGATGTTTCAAGGCCTAACCGTCAACACTTTGAAACATATAACATTGTATGTACCTTTCTAGATATTCCACCCTGTTCTTTCTCTCTCAGCTCCTGTTGCCATCACGGGTCCCATGCATAAGGCTCCGGCTCCTGGCACAGAGGTGGTGAAATATTCGGTCTCCAACTCTGAGCACATCGTTCCCAGCCACAACATTAAAGATATCATTAAGCAATATCAAACACCGCCCCCAGAACATGTGCCGCAGACACAGAGGTGTGTTACCTGTGTATACTATCTGTGCCAATGTTTCATTTTATTTCCATTCTTATTATTAACTCCAGTGGCATGTGTTTGATGGCAGGCGAGAAGGTAAAGCTTTTGTGAAGAAGAATAACCCACATGATGAGGCAATGCAGATCCTAAAAACACAGAGGGACAATCCACCTCCTCCACAGGTATGTCTACCTCTATCACTTCTGTACTAACCAATTAAACCATTCTTGAGCAATTAAGCATTGCTAGCTACCAATAATTAATAATTTGTCATCGGACATAAAGTTATACTCCACAAGGGGGCGCTTGGTCCAAACTCTCCATAGAGCCATATTTAAATCTCAGCATGTTTTTGTCTTGTTTAAAACAAACTATACATTTATTTAAATGTATTAATTACAAGGACTTAATGTCAACATTAAATTAAAATAGGTCTTTATACACATTCCTGGTCGTATTGTGCACAAAATGTTTGTCTTCGCAAACTTTTATTAAATATTTTTTCTTGCTGTGTGTGTAGAGAAAGGCTCCCACTTCAGCTGCTGTGTCCAGAGATCGAGGCCTCAAACCAACTAAAAGCAGCAAGAAGAAAGCACCAGAGCCACCACTGACTTTACCTCCACCGGGTAAACAACACACAGACACACATAACTTACAAAAACACCATGGTATTATATGATGTATTTTTTAAAGACTACCATGGTGAAGTACCTTACTATTGTAAATACTATTGTAACTATGATACAGTGCCATGGTATATATATCAGAGTATCATAGTATAACCATTTGATACCATCACTGTAACTCCGTAACATTACTTTTTGTAAGAGATAAACTACTGTTCAGAAGTTTGGGGTCAATAAGAAATAAATACTTTTATTCAGCAAGGATATTTCAAATAAATGTGTTTCTTTTGAACTTTCTGTTAATTAAAGAATCCTAAAAAAATAAGCATGTCCAGTTTCCCCGTCGAGATATCCACGCAACTTAGTTCAGCATTGATCATATTCAAATGATGTCCAGAAGGAATCATGTGACCCCTGAGACAATTCACTGACATTTCCCATCACAGGAATAAACTACATTTTAAACTATATTCAAAATAGAGAACAGTTATTCTAAATTGTAAATTAGGTCACAATTTTACTGTTTTTACTTCATTTTTGATCAAATGAACATAAGCAGCCATGGTGAGGCAGAAGGAATGCAAGACTCCCAAACATTGGTCCAGTAGGCCTACATAGTTGCAAAAATAATGCATTTTCCCTCAAAACCATCTTTTGCTTTCTCCTCTCATCCTCACACACCAGTGTCCAGAGATCTTCCAGTGGAATCTGAGAGCATCCACCAGCTGCCACAAGAGCAAGCACAGAGTACATTACACCTACACAAATGTTCCTGAATAACCTCAGACGAGGTGTGGGTGTCCCAATGTATACATTTGTTTATGATGGTACTTCTGTCATATTTGCTGGAGCTCATTAACCAGCACAGGTTAAGACTAGGACGCTGCGAAGATAGACTTTTCTTAGGTCTTCTATCCTAAATACAACTTTGAATCAATCCTCTAGTGCTGACCCGTCATATTCAAACCCTTTCTATGGCTAAATAAACTCCATTACTAGAATAAAACTACATAGATTTAAATTTTTTGTTATCTGGAATAAAAAATATTTTATATATAAAAATAATACTGGTTCAAAATTGTTGTCGTCATTTTTTTTTTATTTTCCTGTTTTTGGAAAGAAGGTCTCACATTATGCTCATGAAAGTGCAATTTATATTATAGTACAACAGTAATGTTGATGAAGAATAATATTACAAACTTAACTATAATAATATTATTAGCGTGAATTAGAACATGTTTAAAATTATTAATTCTGTATGAACAAAGCTAAATTTGCAGCATCAGTGCCCAGCTTACAGTATCACATGATAACCTAAAATCAGAATCATTCTAATATGTTGATTGCTGCTCAAGAAACATTTCTTATTATCAATAGTGAAACTGGTTGTGGATGAATTCTTTTTCAGGATTCTTAAATTATTAATATAAATATATCAAAGACAGCCTGTTTTAAATAGAAATATTATAAGTCACTTTTGATTTATTTTTATGGATCCTTGCTAAATAAGTATTAATTTTATTAAGTATGAAAGTATCTTGCCTTCATTCTTCATTCCGTAAATGTATCATTTAATTCTTGTATTTAAATTGTGTTTTTCAGATTGTTAATGACACATTTACAGAAGCCTGTGTGCGCATTACTAAAGAGGAGAGGCAGAAGATGAAATCCTTGTTTGGTGAATTAAATTTCTGCTCAGTGTGAAATTTATTTTCCAAGAGAACTTGTTCAGTTTACTGTTTACGATGACTACACTGATCTGTTATTACGGTACATGTGTTTGTTTCATAGCACAATATGGCATCGAGCCGAACACAGATGTTCAAGATGAAAGTGTGAAGAAAGCTGTGATTACAGCTGCCAGGGAGTCATGGGAGATTTATTTTTCTCGCCTTTTTCCTGCCTCTGTGAGTTCTGTTTCGCAATATTCCCGGCAGACATATTCTAGGGTGAATGTCATATAGCGCGATAATTGACAACCATATTAATCGTTTGTTTGCGAGGGCGTGATGGGTAGCTGGAGTGAAGGGTTTGCAATTGTCTCACTCTGGTATGCCACACACTTCTCCATACAGTACAAAAGCAAGCACTGGGGCTGCTCACCAGAGCTCTTTCGAGTTACAGCCAGTCGATACAGTGTGTCATCCCCCCCCATAACCATCTGTCAGCCAGCGTACCTACAGCCGTCTAAGCATCTAAACTCTAATGCTCTCCCACAGCTACACAGACATCCTGTTTGTGACCATCCCCTCTCAACATGCTGTATCGTTTATCTGATGAAATAAGAGGACAGTGATTCTGTTCTCGGCCAAAGTCACCGCTAGGGCAAACTATTATTGATCGGTCTTCATCTCTCTCTTCAAGATTTTCGACCAGGGCTTTGAATTCTCTTAGCCAGTCAAATGTCTTAAAGAGCCTTCACACATGCAAAATGCTCATGCTTTTAAACATGTCACTGGCCATACATTTTCTTCTATCCCGTTCGTGCTCTGTTTTAGCAGAGACACTCATCACAGAGGACAGGCTCTTAATTCTAGCTTCCATAGAGAGGAGATATCATAAACGCCCCCCCCCCCAAAAATTCCTGTCTGCGATGCCAATGTAGGTATTGAGGGAGGGTGAGGAATAGTGCGACAATCTCATTCACGCATTAAAATCTCTAGAATCTTTCCCACCGCAGCGATGTCTGTCATGAAAGTTTAGTAGTGTGGGAAAATATTAACACCCTAAATTACAAAGACATTGTTAATGAGGCCAAGCTAGTCCCGAGTTTAAGTCACTAAATTAACAAGTTTGGTCAGTAATGGTTTTTACAGTATCATATTATTAATTAGCAAGGTGATCAGTAAATTGGATTACAAAGTACCAGTAAAGGCATTTACAGTGTGTACAAATGATTCTATATTCAAATACCTTGCTGTTCCTTTACAACTTATCCTAGTGATCTTCGAAATCCTATAAAACAGTGTATGCACGGTATTCCACAAACTATTAGCAGCATCAACAGTTTTCCACATTACAATAATATCTAAACACGCAATCCGCATTTGTATGTAATTTCTGATGGATCATGTGACTGAAGACGGGTAATAATGCTGAAAATCGTCTTTGCGATTACAGATAAGGTTAAATACTTGTTAAAAAATGTGAAAAATAGAAAATAGTTATTTACAAAAATAGCGATTCTTCTATCCAAAGCAATTCGACCTTGGGAAAAAACCATCTGTATACAGTGATGTTGTTTTTAATGTAGAATCATCTCTAGATGGAATCTCAATAATATTTGCATTCCATCAGATGAGCTGCAGTTAACCTTGGGAAGGCTTATCCTTGATACTCCAGGAAATCTGTGAGGGGGGCTGTACAGTGCATGATCACAGCCATACATAAACCGCTGTGTATGCATTTTAGAGGAAGAAATGTGACATTTTCATGGTGTGCATGTGTGTTTGTGTTTCAGGTCAGAGTTACGGCTGCGTGGTGAAGAAAAAGGTCATTTACCTCGAGGAGCTGAAGAGAGGCGCACCGGATTTTGGTTTGGCATTTAACATACAACATTTTTTTTATTGTTTTGTTTATAGGATGCTTTAAATTGTGGAAGTACACTTTAAATAAGAGATATTTCGTAATTTAATGAAATGAGATATTTATTAAATCCATGCATTTATTTTTTTATGTTAATAAAAAGCGAAATACAGAAATAATAAGCTGTTTTTCAATTTTCAATCAGAAATTGCAAGACAATTTCACAAAATATTACTAAGAAACATTTAATTGTGTAATAAGTCTGACATTTTTAATTAGAAAGACTGATTAGATAGTGTTTCCTTCATATCTTTACAAAAAACTGACATTGGTAGCAGGACAATGCCTCAGGTTGTGAATGTTTTTCCAGGCTGGAGGTACGGGGCAGTGCAGGGTCGGAGTGGAGCATTCCCTATGGATTGTGTGGTTCCTGTAGCTGCTCCTGATTTCCTGAGTCTCCCAGCAGAGAGAAGAGACGAGCCGAGAGACAGACAGGGCCGAGTGGCAGCATCAGGAGCTATCGCTCTCGATCCTCGCTTGGCCAATCACACTGGCGCTGCACATGAGCTGGACCCATCACTAGAGGTATTCCATATATTCACTATATCTCTGTGACAAGGTAAGTTTTGCTGCTGATATAAATGTCAATAGCGTATGTCCCGTTGGATATAATGAATTGGAATTAAACCTTTATTAATTAAAGATTGTGAATTTTCTGTTTCAAGACATATACTGTATATTACTAATATTAGATACTTGTTAATGTGTCTGTTTTATGATTGTTAGTCTGATGGATTCGGGGATTTCGGGGACTCTGAAGCTGAGGGGAATATTCTTTTGGACAGCCAGTACAACATGGGAAAGAAAAAGAAAAGGGGGAGAAAAGATAAAGAAGGAGAAGAAATGATGGAAGTTTGCCAGGAAACTTTCAAGACGTCAGAGGGAACAGCAAGCGGTCAAATTCTGTTTAAAAATTAAAAAATCCTTTTTCATTCATAGTGCCATTTATTCATAACCTTTTTTTAATTTCTAAATTGACAGTACAGGAACACCGGATAAATTAAATGTTGCAATTTTTTAATGTTACTAGTGCTCTTCAGATTATACGTTCCAAAACAGGTAAAGGAATAAAGACCTCAGAAGATGAGTTAAATTCGCAAGTTCTTGATGCCCACGATGCATACAATAACATATTAAATACATAGCAACATAGACATATCACGTACCCTTCTTTTCAAGATTTCGGGTGGGGGGGGGGGGGGAGTTCTCAAGAATTAGGTATTAATATTTAGCAAAAAGTGACAATAAGAGCATTTACCAGTGTTACAAAGAGTCCTCTTTCGAATAAATGCTGTTCGGTTGAATTTTATATTCATAATATAGACTTGAAACAAATTTATCTAGAGTTTTTCCACAAAAATATTAAACACGAACCACTATTCTACAGTTATTTTAAATTGTGGTAGTTTCAACACATTTCTGGTTTACTTTACTTGTAATTAATTGTAATTAGTGAGCATATGTATACATATACATATGCATAGAAAATACACATAAACACCGCGCCTTATACAATGTTTGTCTCTGTTTTCTCCAGAACCCTATCCTAGAGTCACTCATAGACTTCACTGACCCCAACATGAACCGGGTTGCTTCTGAAATTTTCCTAGTTAGGAGCAGAGATATATCACCAAGACCACTCCATCTCTTATCATCAATATTGTGTTTTAAAAAAAAGAAAAAAACAAAAATTTTTTTTTTTATTACTTCATACAGAATCTCAACGTTTCTTTGTTTTTGTTTTGGGTGTAGCCATAATGAAGTTCATGGGAGATCATCCTCTCAGGGGCCAATCGGAGCAGTTTGTGATTTGCACCTTCCTGAAGGTAAAGCACAACCTCTCATCCATGTGACCAGCTTGTACTGTTGTCATAATGCACATAGACCCCCAGTTGTGTTTATTTATTCATTTTACTTTTGGCTATAATTTTACTAAAATACATCATTTTTTTTGTAGTTAACGGGGGAATATGGACTGATGAAGGATGAGGCGTACTGTCAAGTCCTCAAACAGATTACAGCCAATACCAGCTCTAAACCGTGAGATACACACTTCTTCTTTTTTTTGCTTGTTTGATAGGACTCTGTGTTAAGCTGTGAGTGTTTGATTGTGTTGTGCTGCAGTGACAGCTGTCAGAAGGGCTGGCGGTTACTCTACATTCTGACAGCATTTTACCGCTGCTCTGAAGTGCTCAAACCATTCTTACTCAAGTTCCTACGAGACGTCTGCAGAAGTCCAGAAGTGCTTTTTCATGGTAATTATACACCACATGTACACATTTAACATAACGAGTGTGCACTTAGAATAAACAGACGATATCGTTCGCTGGTGTGGACGCTAATATTGTTATCTTTATAGTTATCGTTCTTGGTGTGAATGGGGCTTTAGTCTCCAAATTAAAGCAGTATTTTTATGAGGCACAATGATCTAATATTATTTAATGTGTGATCTACAGGAATTGCTAAAGCTTGTGAGCAGAACCTGAGAAAGACCTTTCAGTTCGGTGGCAGGAGTGTTTACCCCAGTAGTATGGAGCTCAAAGCCATAATGGTCAATAAATACACATGAACACAAGACCATGCATACCTCCACACCCTTGTTACACATATTCACACAAACAACTTACTTTTCAAAAATTTGGGGTCCATGTGATTTCATGCAGTTTGAAGAAATGATCTCAACTTTCTATTGATCGAAGAACCCTAAAAAAATGTATCATGGTTTCCACAGAAACATTAAGGAGCAAAACTATTTTCAACATTGATAATAATAAGAAATATTTCTTGAGCTGTATATCAGCATATTAGAATGATTTCTACCGTCTTAATGGTGACGAGAATCTGGAGTAAAAATGATGCTGAAATTCAGCTTTGCAATCACAAGAACACATCTGAACCTTATATTAATATAGAAAAGTTCTTATAAATTGTAATAATATTTAATCATATTATTACTCTTTTCACTCTATCTGCCTTGGAAATTTCTTTCAAAAACATTTTTAAAAAATCATACCAACCTCAGACTTTTCAAAAGTAGTGTATGGGATATAAATGACAGTCTAGTTATGTTTCATGTATGTGTTTTCAGGCTGGTCGAAGCTCAAAGCGACAGCTGTTTCTATTTCCTGGAGGAATTGAGAGACATTTGAAGATCAAAACCTGCTCGGTATGTCTCTTTTCTTGTGTGGCCGTTTCTGTCTTGTATTGCATGAGATTATATTGGTAAATTGAGATAGAAGTTGAAGTTGCTTTGTGTACAGGTTGCACTGGATGTCATAGAGGAGTTGTGTTATGAGATGGCATTACAAAGGCTGGAGGCAATGGATGAGTACACAATCTTCATAGTGATCAACAGAGGTACTTTATATTAACTCTAAAGATAACAATAACAATAACTACACTGCCAGTCAAAAGTTTTTGAACACTAAGATTTTTATGGGTTTTTGAAAAAAAGGCTCTCTGCTCACCAAACCTGCATTTACATTTGATCAACAATGTATTACAGGCAAAACACGTAAAATTTTCCACAATATTTGTAACTAATTCAAATAACGGGTTTCATATAAACATTTGAATAATTGTTGTAAGAAATGATAATATTTGAATATTCCTATGATTCAACGCTGATTTTTTAGCAGCGAGTACTCCATCACCGAATACCTTCAAAGCATTCTAATATTCTGAAATTTGCTCCTCAAAAAATTACTTCTGTATGTGGGAAAGTAGTAAAGAATTGTGTCTGTCAGTGTATAATTGAGAATAGATAACAGCATTATATCTTAATAGAACGATTCTCAAAATGTAATTTATCATCACTTGTTGAGGGCAACTTAACCTCCTTGCTAAATAAACAATATTCATGGTTCTATAAAAGCCCCCAAAAACCGCCCCCCCCTCCCCCACCAAAGAAAGGGAAAAGAAACCCAAAATTATACTGACTCTAAGGCTTTGGCTTTTTGAGTGTATAGTGTATAATGTTACAAAAGCTTTTTATAATGTTACAAACGCTTTTGTCTGGTAGTGTATACTGTATTAGCATCAACGCCAATGCATGATAATGTTCTGTTCATTATAAGCATGCACTGCAGTTTTGTCGTCTGCCACTTTAATGCTCACACTCTTTAAAGCAGCATAGATTCTGACTGGCTGTCAGCGTTTTTATTATTCATCATTGTTATAGCTCTGTGAATGGGCCTTAAGGCTATGTTCAGAAAGGAATACTAGCAAACTGTACACTAAATAATGCAAAAAAAGGGTAAGCACAGCATACAAAAAAAGTTTCAAAAAGTAGTATTCTTTATTGTTTCATGACCTCATATTGCATGTTTAATTCAGCGATTGTTAACTTTTATCAGACCAAATAATGAGTCAAAAAGGACACACTAAAAAGTTAAGCTGCTTTTACATCTGGTTTATTAGTCACACTAGAAATGGAAGATCAAGTCAAGAGCACTGCATTATGTGCTATATTTGTTTTAGCAAAACGTAGGATAAGTAGGTCATACATTTTGTACTTTTCACAATATGAATAAATAAAGATAAAATAAAAAGCTTCAAGAACAACATGAGTAGTATGCCAATTCCGAACATACCCCACCAGATTTATTCACTCATATTTTTGGTGATGTCATCCAGGTCAGAATGTGCGGCCCCTCAATAAGAGAGAGTACATATTAGACATCGCAACAGAGGCGGAGCAGATTGATCCCAACTACAGCTTCTGGTTCAGACGAGTCATCTGGGCCCATCCGCTCAAGTTCGACAACGAGCTCTGTGTCACCATGCACTATAACCAGGCAAGACATGTCTGTCCTATCACATGTGTCCTAACCAGATACAATGCACTAAAACATCAAACCAGAAATCCTATCTCCTCCATGTTCATACTGATAATATTCAGGTTTCAGTGAGGACAGAATAAACACTTCCTGGAATTGCATCTGGTCAGGACACAATGTTAAGAAAATACATTACATACAGTGTGCATTACCATTTGATGTCAGTAATATTTTTAGGTAAGAAATTCGTACTCTTAGTCTTATTCACCAAGGATGCATTAAATTGACAGTGAAGACATTTATAATGCTACAAAGGATTTTTATTTCAAATAAATCCTGACAAAAATCAGGATTTCCACAAAAGTATTAAGCAGCACAACTGTTTTCAACATTGATAATAACAAGAAAACTTTCTTGAGCAGCAAATCAGCATATTAGAATGATTTCTGAAGGATCATGTGACACTGAAAACCGGAGTAATGATGCTGAAAATTCAGCTTTGCATCAAAGGAATAAATTACATTTTAAAATGTATTCAAATAGAGAACAGTCTTTTAAATTGTATTAATATTTCACAGTATTACTGTTTTACTGTATTTATAATCAAATAAATGCAGCCTTGGTGAGTTCAATGTTTGAAAAACATTTTTAAAATCTTACTGACACTAACGTCTGAATGGTAGTGTAAATATAATAATTTACTGGAGCACATTTTGTGTGACAATAATACACACACAATACATAACACAATTATAGCTTAATTAGAATGTATCTAAACCTGTATTGTTCCTTCACAATTGTGTGTTTGTATTTGCACAGGTTCTGCCAGACTACCTGAAGGGTCTGTTGAATGTCGTACCTCAGGGAAAGATCAGTGAACAGCAGTTTAACCAGTTTGCCAAACTTGCTGCTCTTCAACACAGAGCCAAAGACGTCGTACCGCCTACTATGTATGTGTCCAATTTTAGGACATCTTCATATCTATACTTTTACATATAAAGATCATTTGACCTAATTTACACCTAGGGTAATATCTGGAAATCGAATGGAATCGAAAAACTGTGGTGTTTATTACCCCACAGGATAATCAGCACCAATACTGCAACCATTTCTCAAATCCTTCTAAGACTACGTTATCTGAGATATGTTATTGACATTTTATTGTCAGAAATGTACCTAATTTACAGTAAAAACAGTAATATTGTGAAATATTATTGCAATAAAAAAAAAAAACTGTTTTCTATTTGAATATATTGTAAAATGTTATTTATTTCTGTGATACAAAGCTGAAATTTCAGCATCATTACTCCAGTCATCAGAGTCACATGATCTTCAGAAATCATTCTAATATGGTGATTTGCAGCTCAAAAACATTTCTTATTATTATCCATTTTAAAAACAGTTGAGCTGCCTAATGTTTTTGTGGAAATGGTGATATATATAATTTTTTTCAGGATTCTTTGATGATTAGAAAGAACAACTTTTATTTTAAACAAAGCTGTTGTAACTATAAATGCCTTTACTGTCGCTTTTAATCAACTTTAATACATCTTAGCTGAAAAATAGTATGAAACTTCTTTCAACAAAAAATCTTGCGGCCCCCAAACTTAAAACAGTAGTTTATTTGGTAACTACTGATTAGGGGTGTGCATAAGATGCCAGGACACTTCATAATCATGACAGGACCTGTGTATGAATTGAAGGAGGGTTTGATGCATGTGAATTCGCCTCAGTTCTGTCATTTTTTATGCAAATATGACCATTATTTGACCTAAACCGACCCTACCGTACCGTAACCATAGCCTAACAAACATCTCAACAATGTCATATTGGCATTAAAAATTGCATACGAGCGATTGACCTTAATGACAGTTGTCATTAAAAACATGCATAAAAACCTTCTTCATGACATGCATCAGTCCTGTTATGTAGGTGTCAGTCATGATTATGAAGGTGTCATGTTCAGTCTATGCCACACCCCTTCAAGTAAAGTGTAAAAGTTTATTTTCCTGAAGGATTTTTAAAAGTAAACATCAAGATAAAGTTGACATCCTGCCCTATGAAAAGACAACTCTGGGCCTGTTTTATTTTGGGATGGTTCTTGTTATAAAAACTTTTCACATATATTCAACTGTCGCATACTGTAATGAACCTGGAGCACAAAACCAGTCAAATTGCGATTTGTATACATCATCTGAAAGCTGAATAAATAGCTTCCATTGATGTATGGTTGTTAGGATATGACAATATTTGGCCAAGATACAACTATTTGAAAATCGAGGGTGCAAAATAAATCAAAATATTGAGAAAATTGCCTTTAAAGTTGTCCAAATGAAGTTCCTAGCAATGCATATTACTAATTAAAAATTACGTTTTTATATATCTACAGTAGGAAATTTACAAAATGTCTTCATGGAACATAAACTTTACTTATTTTCCTAATGATTTTTGGCATAAAAGAAAAATCAATCATTTGACCTATACAATGTATTGTTGGCTATTGCTTTCAAATATACCCGTGCTACTTATGACTTTAACTTATGGTTTTGTGGTCCAGGGTCCCATATTGACTCAAAAAATGTTCTCTTTCTGTAGTCATGAGTTGACAGAATACATCCCAGTTGAGATCTTTGGCAGACAGGGGCCTCAGCAGTGGATGCAACTGGTTGCACAACATGTACATGCTGTCCAAAGCCTGAACCCTCACCAGACCAGATCCCAGTTCCTGGGTATTTTATTCTCAAACACCCTCATTCACTTTTTACCTTTTTATAATCAGGTATTACCATGATGAAAAGCAAGGTTTGTTGAATTGTGTTTGTGTGTGTACTTCAGGTTTGGTGTGTGCATTTCCCATGTTTGGATCGTCCTTCTTTTACATCCAAAGCAGCAGCAACAGCACCATCTCTGCACCGTGCATCCTCGCTGTCAATCAGAATGGACTGCACTTCCTGCACAAAGACACTCATGTGCGTATCGCAACCACACAGACTTCTAACGGTAATGCAGGGTTTCTACAGGTCCTAAAAAGGTCTTGCCCTTCCACAAAATAAGGCCTTAAATTGGAGCAGAAAGTATGAAATTCTTAAAGTCGTGGCATTAAATGTTGCATACATTGCAAAAAACTAGTTTTTGTCTCGTTTCCCAATAAAAGTATCTCAACATTCTTAAATCAAGATACATTTACTTGAGATGGAAAATAAAGACAAAGTTTTCATGTCTTGTTTTTTGAGAAATTTAACAAAATTGAGTTTAGGATTAAAACAAGAACTTATATCCGTCAATGTGGTATAAAAACTTGTTTTCCCTTTGGAGTAAACTGTTTTTTTCTAAACCCACTGACAGATATATGTCCTTTCTAAAAAAAAATTAATCATAAACTTACTTAATTTGGGGGAAAGAGTACTGAGGAAGAACTTCACTTTTATGCAATGTGATTGGAAGGTACAGTAAAAGTTAATTCTATATTTTAGTTAAGCTGGGTTTAAAAAGTAATAGAGATTGGTTAGCTAAAAGTTGTATTTTCAAACTTTGAAGTGCTGCTAATACTGCTAATATAACTCCTCAGACATTTACCTATAGAGAACATATCGACGTATTGTGTCCCCTTTGAAATTCCTTAAATTATCTTCAATAGGTCTTAAAAGGATCTTTAACAGTCTTAAATTGACCTTCATCAAACCTGCAGAAGCCCTGTAATGTTTTCAGTTTTCCAAATTGATTTTCTGATGGCAGGAGGTGCAGGTGAAGTTCCAGCTGAAGCTGATTCAGTCGGCTCACACACAGCGGCCCAGCGCTGGATCCAGTTACCCTTATGTAGACGTCCTGATAGGGGACTTAACCAACCACAGAGTCACACAGTTACAGCTGGAACAGGTAACACACATTCAACACCATGAGAACAGTGTAAAAGTATGAATGAGTGGTTTATGAGCATATATGTTGTTTGCAGGGTCTGGAGCTGTGTCGGGTTATCGCCATGCACATTGAGAATATGCTCTCTGTCCGAGAGAAGAGGCTGACGCTGCCACCCAGTGAAATCACCATGCTGTAACAAAACCATATCCAGATACACACAGTCTGTATACGAACAAATACTATGCTTTCTGTATGTTTATTTTCTATGATCGGGTTATTTTCCATTCACTGATTGTCTCATCATGACTAAACCAAACCTCTTAATGCACTGTTTGCACTAATCATGTGTATTTGTTCACATGTTATGTATAGAAGACACACACTGAATAAAAAGCATTATTTTTGTATTAAATGCATAATATTTATACAGATGGAGTACTGTAGATGTGAAAGTATTGAAATGTTTTATATGAAACGTTTACCACATGCACATACGTTTGAATGAAGAGAGATGTCACTCAGGAGAACAGCATGAATGTAATCTTTTTTCAATCACATTCTCTCACACAGACTTACAATGAAATGATGGTTTTCAAAGTAATGACATTTTTTCAGTCAAACTTTGTATATTTAGCTATTAGTTAACATACGAGACCAAGGTCATTATATTTGTATTAATTTTTCTACAATTTTCTTAATAAATGTATTGATTGAAACCTAAGTTAATAAATTTGTCTACTGTAATTGTCTATAACTTTCACAGTGTTTTGGAGAAACTGGAATATGAATATCACCTCTGAGATCTAAGATCTAATAAATGAATATAATTAAAATACAGCAAACTGTTAACTGTATAAGCTGCTTGTTTTTCAATTTAGTTTTTTTTTTTCATTCTGAGAAATGAGATTACTAAGAAACCCCTTCGTATCTGAGGCATGGGACGTCACGATCTCTTGTAAATTATGGGGTTTTAACTGGCTTGCAAAATTTGCACATCAATTATTATTACATAATCTTTTTAATGCCAAAATCATTTTAGGAGGAGCTTAAACCAATTCAACAAAAAGGAACATGACCATTAACCAGACTAAAAATGTTTTTTGAAAAAAATAGAAATCATCAAGATAGAGCTACAAAACATTCTAATCACCTAAAAAGGCTATGAAAAAAAAAAAAAAACTATAAACCTTTCGTATGGATAATATACACTTATTATAGTTATTGAGGTGACGTTTAAAAATAGTTTTGTTATAATAGAAAATTCTAGGTTTTATAAAAGTTGATATCTAACAATATTTTTATTAATACATACTAATTACAAACTTATTATAAAAATATATTCAAATATAATAATAAAAAATGCCTCTGTGGTTTGAATATATATATACATACACGTATATATAGTGCTGTCAAAGATTAATCACGATTAATATTCATCCAAAATAAAAGTGTTTGTTTACTTAAATATGTTGTGCGTACTGTGTATATGTATTATTCTTAAACACACACATTGCAATATATAGAACATTATTTACTGTATTACATTGCATATTAGGAATATTTATTTTATATAAATATATTTAATATATAAACATAACATTTTTCTTAAATATATACATGCATGTGTATTTATATATACACACACAATGTAAATATACACAGTACACACACACATTCTGTAAACAAAACTTTTATTTTGAATGCGATTAATCGTTTGACAGCACTAATAATAATAAATTCGTAATGTTAATTTGAAAAGATCGCTAAATAAATTGATTGAAATTTGATAAAATCGTTTTTTATAGCCGCAGGGGTTTGCTGACAGCTGATCGCGTCGCTCATTGGCTGTCACGGACCAGACCCTCTTGGCTACCGCGCAAAGCATGACGCGCATGCGCAGCTCGCCAAACAGTTTTGGTTCCACGAGTTTATGTTCTCTCCACGGCTTTGCGCAGTCTTTCAGCAGCATAATAACTACCATTTCTCGGATACATTACAATAGGCTGATCAGCACGGCGGTTGCAGCGAGCAGAAGGCGTGGGCTTTAAACAACATGCAGCTGTAAGCCTGGGTCCGCTGGAAGCTAGTGGTGGCGTAACGTTAGCTGTGCTAGATGCTAATGTTATAGCACTGAACGCAGGAAAACGCCGCATGTGATTGACAGCCCACTCACTCTTTGCGTTACCGTTCGGTCGGGTTTCTCGTGGAATGGGGCAGAGGAAACTTTGGTTGTTTTAATTAGCTGAACGGAGGGAAGAGGAAGCAGGCGGCACCGGGCCTTCGGTCACGACCGACACTAACGTTATAACATGGGGACCTGAGGCGAATTCAGGTCAAGCTACATTTTTGCCGCAGTTTTTCGGACTTTGCTCTTGAAAATGGCCGGTTTTACGGATCTGCGGGAGAAGCTGAAGTCGATGACGCCGCACAGGGACAAAGTTTTCGAGTACAGCAACGGCGAGAAGCGCAAGTACCGCGAGTCGGACGACGACGAGGAGCGGCGCGACGAGGAAGCGCGGAAAGTCGAGAGCAGCGTTAAGCAAGCGCAAATCTTCACGCAGGAGGAGTGCGTGCGCATCGAGGCCAAGATAGACGAGGTGGTCGCCAAGGCAGACAAGGGGCTCTACCGGGAGCACACGGTGGACCGGGCGCCGCTGCGGAACAAGTACTTCTTCGGCGAGGGCTACACGTACGGCTCGCAGCTGGAGAAGCGCGGGCCTGGGCAGGAGCGGCTGTACTCCAGAGGCGAGGTGGACGAGATACCGGACTGGGTGCACGAGCTGGTCGTCGATCGCCTCGTGACGCACGGCGTCATACCGGAGGGCTTCGTTAATAGCGCCGTGATCAATGACTACCAGCCCGGGGGCTGCATCGTGTCGCACGTGGACCCCATCCACATCTTCGAGCGGCCGATAGTGTCGGTGTCGTTCTTCAGCGACAGCGCGCTCTGCTTCGGCTGCAAGTTCCAGTTCAAGCCCATCCGTGTGTCCGAGCCGGTGCTCTACCTGCCCGTCGAGCGCGGCAGCGTCACCGTCCTCAGGTCGGTACTAGTGCGGACACTGCTTTGTCTCAGTTCATTTCCAGAACGTGCTGTTTCTATGGGATTCTTTTAAACCAGGGCTGTCCAAACTGGGTCCTGGGGGGCCGGTGTCCTGCAGAGTTTAGCTCTGACTGGAAGTTTCTAGTATGACTAGTAAGAGCTTGATTAGCTGGTTCAGGTGTGTTTAATTGGGGTTGGAGCTAAACTCTGCAGGACACCGGCCCTCCAGGACCCAGTTTGGACAGCCCTGGTTTAAACACCATGTATATAGCCTTAACAAAAAGTGGCTGTACAGTAATAGTAATACTATGGTATTTTGAAATGTACCCTGGTGCCATACTACTATTGTGGTGCATGCCCAAAATCCCATCAAAGTACAGTTTTGCAAGTTGAGTTGTATGTGTGATATGGTATAACAATGATACCTTGATTTATGCTATGGTGCCCTCCCTGTAATTATCATATTCATATACTATGGTTTTTATATGTTACTTCAAAAGATAAATATGGCACAAAAACGTACCATGATTTATTATTTACCCTATTATTTTACGTGCTGTGGTTCAAGTATTATTTTAGTAGCACTGAGATACTATTATAACTTTGTGGATAATTGCCATTAATATTTCGTTTTCCTTTAAAGTTGATGGTAATTTTAGGGGTTTTAAATATCTTTGTAGTTTTCTTTTCATTCTTTTTATTTCAGTTCTAGTAATTTTAGTACATCAAGTTAAACTAATATTAACTGAATATAAGAAATGATGCCTTGGAAACTAGCTTAAATAACTTAAAAATTTAATATTGTTATATATTATTTCACTCAATGCTTAATTTTAAGAAGCAAAAATGGTGTTTTATGGATTTATTTAACTGTGATAACCCCGTGTTCATGTGTTCTTGGAAATATCATGCAAACAATATTGTACATAAATTTCAGTAACATGGTATATTTCAATATACTTTAGTATTGCAACCACTGTACCATGATACTGCCACAATAATTTAAGGCATTACCATCTTGGTAAAGTCCAAAAACCATGTTTTTACCATAGTTTCAGCTGTAGCCCTTTAACTTATTTAGTAAAATATTTAATCCTTTTTAATAAGCATAAAGCATTTCATTTTAAAAATGTATTATTTAAATTTTTTGATTTATTAACTTTTCATTGTAAGCTATAATCTAAAAACATATTATTTTGTGCTTTGTAATTGTGCTAAATGTTATCAAATATAGTTCTTGCTCGTGCTCACTGCTTTGATTGGTTTTAGTGGCTATGCAGCCGATGACATCACGCACTGCATCCGCCCACAGGACATCAAGGAGAGGAGAGCTGTCATCATTCTGAGAAAGTGAGTTCTCTGGTTTCGAGTCAGAGTTGTTCTTGAAAGGTCTGGAGGCATGTGTGGGGGTGTACACTGCTCTGATATCCGCTCTTGCTTTATTGTAGAACGAGGCCGGATGCCCCTCGTTTGAACTCCAGTTCACTGAGCCCATCCATCCACTCTTCTGAGAGACGACACATACTCAAAGCCAAACGCTCACACCGCAAGGCCGACCCAGATGCTGCACACAGGTACTTGCAAAGCCTTTCATACCACATTCAGATCTGCCTCTATCAAATCAACAAGTCCACACCCTACATATTTTTATCTTTTTTTTTATTTCACTCTGATGTACGTCACAATACAGATCTGTCACTACCTTTTGTTTTATCGCACTGTTAAGTAAACTTTGGTATGTAACGCTCCCCTCTCTGTTTGTGCTGTAGACATAAGTAATAGCTAAAATAGCGTGGCTTGTTAAAGAGAGTTGAACACGGACATCTTCCAGCAATCTGGCTGGATTTTCTACAGTTTCTTCAGATTTTCTTCATAAATTAGAAAAACCGTATTTCAATATTTAGGTGAAACAAAAGTTATTTAGCCTAAACTTAGTTTGCAACTACAGCAAATATGACAAATGTTTATGAAGTAAAGATTAGTCTGGAAAAGCTGTTTTGTTCTACATAAACCACCCTAATGCTGGCCGCTATCTTGAGATCACATGACCATTATACTCAGTAGGGGTGGAACGGTTCGTGGAAAAAAATCCAACCGTGCAGTTCTCCACACACGGTTCGGCACGCACTAGGACCGCAGTTCAACTTAAATCTGACAATGCATCTGTAATATGGTTTGCTATAAATAACACGTAAAACAAACAGGGTTCGGCTAATGTATGTTTCTGTTGATGGATGCGCATTCTGGCTTCCCAATACATTACAACAACAGAGAAGAAAAAAAAGTGGACAAACCATTCACTCTTGTTCAATGCGAATGCCTTATGCTGGAATATGAGCAGTCATTTATTCCATCATCACCCGGGTGCTGATAGCGCGCGCGCGCACAGGTGAAACCTGAACAGCACACGTTGATATCTGCGTTTAAACTAAACTCATTTATTAAACCTTGCCAGTTTAAACATTTAAGAGCCAGAGGATGCGAGCTTGCACGCGCAGTGAGAATATTTGTGCGTGCACTCATCCGAAGCGCGCAAACCTGCGCCTCAGAACGCACGCAAATATTAAGCTCTCTCTGAAGTATTGTGTTTAAATAGACAAATTCACACAAATTATGTCAAAATGCCCGTCTTGGTAAGTATCCTATAACAGACATAGCCGGCTGAATGCACTTACAGTTTCTTAAGGCACTTTTCCACGATGGCACGGTACGGCTCGGTACGGTTCACTTTTGGGGGGTTTTCCACTGGGTACAGTACCTGGTACCTGGTACTTTTTTTAGTTTTTTTTTGGAGTCGTGATAGTAGAGGCCGCGCAACTATAACGGCATGTGAATAATCCCACCCACTCTAAAGCGGTATTGAACTGCAGTGGAAACGCAAACCGAGCGAAACAGTTGCGCGCCGCCTTTTTTTTTTTTTTTTTTTTTCCAGCCGAGTCGTACCCACGCAGTGGAAAAGCGCCATTAATGTGACAGCACTTTCTTAATATTAGCAAACAGCAACTACAAAGAAATCACTCACTGCTCTTGATCGAATAACTTTTGTAACTTTAATAAGGAATAATTTATACAGTCAAATATGCAATGATATTTTGCATTTCATTACTTTATATTCAATTTCTGTACCTAAAAACAATCTTAGACCTACCTAAAGAAAAACTGAAAATCACTGTTTATTTTATTTGTATCTTTCTTCACTGTTTATTTATTTGTGCTGTTGCTTGTAGCTAGATTATTCTTATTTTCTTTATTTTATTTGACAGTATAGTTTTCCCCTAAAAATAGCACATACCGAACCGTACCGAAAACGTGACTCTAAAACCGTGATACAAACAGAACAGTGAGTAAGTTGAACCGTTGCACCCCTAATTCTCGTCTCGTACTACTATATGATTAATCCTTAGTATTCATCAAAATTCATTTATTTTTGTTTTTTTTTTTTGTTTTTTTTTTTTTTGGTCCAGAAAGGACACTTAAAGTTGATCAAAATTGGCAGTTAATATTCCTATTTTAAATAAATGATTTTGCTTTGAACTCTTTATTTATCAAAGCATTTGGGGAAAAATGGATCACAGTTTACCCAAAAAGTATTTTCAACTTATAATAAAAAGACATGTTTCTTGAGGAGCAAATCATCATATTAGAATTTCTGAAGATTCCTGAAGGATCATGTGACACTGAAAAATAGAGTAATGATGCTGAAAATTCAGCTTTGAATCATAGGAATAAATTACATTTAAATATATATTTTTTATTTTAAATTGATAATATTTCAGAATATTACTGTTTTAGCTGTATTTTTGATCAAATAAATGCATCCCCGGACGAGCATTTGAGACTTATTTTAAAAGCATTAGACATCTACCAACCCCCAATTTTTTTATTAAGAGTGTACTGTATTTCTAGTCTTATCAGTCAGCAGAACCTTTACGCTGGGGTCACTATGAACTGTCATTAAAAATAGAGCTGCGTTAAGATCCTTTTTGTGTTCCATGGAATAAAAGTAACAGCTACTGATGGAACGACATGAGGGTGAGTAAATGATGACAGAATTTTCCATTCTTGGTGAACTTGTCCTTTTAAGGGGACATCAGATGCCCATTTTCCACAAGTTGATATGATTCTTTAGGGTCATGAAAAGTCAATAACATACTTTGGCTAAAATTTCTCAATGGTAGTGTAAAACAACACCCTTTTTACCTTGTCAAAAACAGCTCTGTTCACCGTGAGCCGTTTCAGTGCATGTCCCTTTAAAAATGCTAATGAGCTCTGCTCACCCCACCTCTCTCTTCCGTGCGGTGACGAACCTTTCTCTGAGACTGTAAACTTTAACCACTTTCATTGTGGAATTGCAATAGACATATTAGGAAAGACGATTTGCAAAGATTCGCTAGTTCACTTATACTGGTTCACCTACAATGATTCGCACAAACATAAATGCATTTAGGCAGATCAGGGGGCGCATTCCCTTCAAAAGCAAAAGTACTCCACTGCGGCTCAGATGTCGGGAGTAAAGGACAACTGCTATGTTCATTAGTACATCCAACAACAGAACACCTCACTCGCAATCCACACAAACAATTTGCTAATAGCTTTTTTCTTTTTCTCTTATAGGCCTCGTATTTTAGAGATGGACAAAGAGCTGCAGAGGCGTTCCTTCTCTTCCCAACAGAGACGTCACGATGGAGACAGTTCAGAGAACTCGTGGAGGAGAGCTGACGAGAGAGAGCCGGGCTCACGCTACACACATGACCACGCACCCGCTCGACGAGTCAAAATGAGACGTCACTGAGACGCAGTCAGAACTCAATGCTGATCTTCTCAGACGCCTTCACGTTTGCTCGAGGGGACTGGAAGCCAACAGAGGGACTCAGTAAAAGAGATGCTTCCGGTGTGGGTGGATGCAAGGACATTAGGCAGCGGCTGCTTTACTTATTAAGAGGCTTTATCTATCTAGTCAGACATATCATTCAAATCCACTATATTTTGTTCTGTGTGTTTAAAGGAAACGTATGGAATAAAAAGACATGTAAGCTGACTAGTTGAATTCAGTCATAATTTATCAGTTTGCACCCCAGTTAACTTCATGTGCCAGTGTCATGCATACACATTCACATAACAATATAAAATAAAAATGTGTATTGGGTTTTTGAGAACTGCTCCTTTAAACATAAATATGGTTGATTTATTTTATTTTTATTTTTTGGCTTTAAGAGTTTTGTTGGATACATTCTGGCAATCAAACTGTTTTTAAGTCAGAAAAAGCAAGGCAAATTTTATTCATGCTGATAGACTGACTAAAGTTAATAGTATGATAATAAAATGTTTGATTTGCATACAGTGGCTTATCAGTGCATTTGCCTGTGCACGGTTGCTTTACTAACAAAGACAAGATCAAATCTAAGGCCTAGAATCTTTGATATGCTTGACATGCACAATAGTTTCTAAAATGGTATAAAATGTTACATTAGTCATCTCTTCATTTGAGTGTTGTTCTTTCTGTTCTCAATGCTTATTTCTTTTTCTCCCCCATTTAAGGGTGGTGTTGCCATTATATTAACTTCTGATTTGTCAACCATGGTGTATTTGTTTTGGCTCTTTATATCTGAAGGAAAGAATTAATTCATGCCAACATTACTGCTGACATTAGAGACCTGCATAAGACACTCATAATGGCAACAGTTTGTGTTTTATTGATTTATTTGTTTCTGAGGTTGAATGGAAGTGCAGAAAATGTAGAAGAAAGATGATAGTGTCTTTCCCATTGCAGGTGTTTAACAGAAAGTGCATTTGACTGCACAAGACTATATATGCTTTGTATTTAAAAGGCTGACATATGAGACTATTTTTGTTTAAATCAAATGAGTAGATTAGACTGCATAAAAGATTAAAGGGAGATGTTCTGTGTGTTCTTGGAAGATTCTATGTTTGTTCTTTATTTCTATTGAAATTGAGATTATTCATATCTGTTGTATTTCATAGCTAACTTTTAAATACCAAAACAATCTCATCCAATCTTTCCTAAAACTCCTTTATTACATATTACTTTTTAAGATAGTTTGTTTTTCTTTAGTTCAGTTTGCATTGTCCATTAATATGGAATAGGAACATAATTTTCTGTCCACATTTATTTTAACATGCATAAAAAAGGTTTACATTCTTGCTCTATTTATAATTTGCACTATGCATTGTTTTATTCAGTTCAGGGGAAAAAATGCAGATATTTAGTGTGGCTGGATCTCTGTGCCACTATGCCATCTTGAATTGTTGGATAAACTTTACCTCAATGTACCCACTGTTTACCCAATAAATGTCCCACAGGTTATTTCTTCAAGCAATGGTTGTGAGTGGAAAGAGTGGTGATTGTCCACTACTAGATGGTATAAGAGAATTCTCCACCAGATTTTTTTTATTGAAAACTATATTAGGTTGATTACAACGTTGCTTGTGGCTAGTTATTGTTTTACATATAAATTTTGGGGGAGACGTTACTGTTTTCAGTTCGTAGAAGGGTGATAAACAGCACCAAATGTTTAACCAATGTAGTCATAGTGAAGCTATATAAGTAATATATAATCTCGTTTACATATAAAGAAATCAGTAATACAAATTTAACACTTTTATTAAATAAACTGGATAATATGGAATATATTTTAAATCATTTATTAGCACAAAATAGAATCAAGTTCTAATGTACAAATTATTTTATTTAGGGTTCTTTGTTTCGCCATACAAATTAAACAACATTTATTATGTTTTTAAGAAAAATTTACATTCGTTTGCATTACACGAGCAATACAATAACTAAGCGTCACAGTATAAGAAAATATAACACGCAAAATAACTTATGAAAAATCGTACAATATGTAGCCACCCCGTTAAATTAATTGTTGTAAAATATATGCTTTTTCATTTTTGTCCATGCATAGAAATTCCATAGAAACACAACAACGCTCTTTCACCGTGAAGTTGTGACGTATGGAGATACTGTCATCTCATTGGTCCATATGTACGTCAATCCGCGGGATAGTGACGTATGAGGTGTTTGTTATAGGTGAGAGCGCAAGTGTGTGCTAGACAAACTGACTAGATTTGATACTCTACTGTAATGGCTCTGAATTGACACTACCTTATAAAGGTAAGTTAGCTGTTTAACTCGTGATTAGGCCTATAAACTGTTAGTTGTGTAACATCAATACGCGTGTTAGTTTTCTGCGTTCGACAGCTGGTGAAGTTAGCAAACGCTAATAACAAAGCGAAGCGCTATTGTTTAACTCTTAACTACAGGAATTAATTATTCGAATATTTGGTGGTTTAATGTCATATTTAGCAAGGGAAAACCTCATGTATTGATATACGTGTTAAACAGCGCGTCTGTAAACGTGGCAGATTTAAACCATTGATAGTGTTAAACAGTTCTGCATAGCTTTACGTTAACGTTAGCTGTCTTATCTGAAAACACAATTAATGTTATCTAGGTTTTAAAGTCCATCTGGATGCAGGCCTCCTGTCACTTAATGTGTACTAACTTAATGTGTATTTGACTGTTTATCCAATAACCATATAAAGATTGTAGACTTCTTTTTTCTTTTTTTGTAGTCTGTGAGCTGGCCAAGAACTTGCTGTGCTTTTTGGAAAATACCTTTGGAATGTAGTTCTTGGCCAGCAACTGTAAATCTGTAAATCCTTTTGGAATAAAAAAATATTAAGCCTAAAAGGTATTTATGAGATACTGTATTCACCCATGTCTTACTAGTGTAACCTGTAGATCACAGATGGAAACTGTACTCTAAGTCAGGATCACAAAATTATCATATGAATAAGTGGAGAGTTACATGGGTCTAATTTTAGACCTGGTAAAGCCCCCTCTTGGGTCTGAGTTCATGAAAATCCATGGCTATTTCTGAGAGAGAGAGTGAGAGAGAGAGAGAGAGAGAGAGAGCGAGAGAGAGAGGTGAGAGAGCGAGGTGAGAAGAGGGGGGGAGATGTGAGAGAGAGGGGGGCGAGGAGTGAGAGAGAGAGAGAGAGGAGAGAGAGAAGAGAGAGAGAGAGAGAAAGAAAGAGAGAGAGAGAGAGAGAGTGAGAGAGAGAGAGGAGAGAGAGGGAGAGAGAGAGAGGGGAGAGAGAGAGAGAGAGGGGGGGGGGGGGGGAGAGAGAGGGAGAGAGAGGGGGAGAGTGAGAGAGAGAGAGAGAGAGAGGGGAGAGAGGGAGAGAGAGAGAGAGTGAGAGAGGAGAGGGAGAGAGAGGGAGAGGAGTGAGAGAGTGAGAGGGGGCGAGAGAGGGGGAGAGTGAGAGAAGGAGAGAGTGAGACGGGGAGAGAGAGAGAGAGTGAGAGGGGGAGAGAGAGAGTGAGAGTGAGAGAGAGGGGGAGAGTGAGGAGAGAAAGAGAGAGGTGCGGAATGAGAGAGGGGGAGAGAGTGGGAGAGAGAGTGAGAGAGAGAGTGAGAGAGAGGGGGCGAGGTGAGAGAGAGAGAGAGGGGAGAGAGAGAGAGAAAGAGAGAGAAAAAGAGAGAGAGAGAGAGAGAGGGGGAGAGTGAGAGAGAGAGAGAGAGAGAGGGGGGAGAGTGAGAGAGAGGTGAGGAGAGAGGAGGGAGAGAGAGGGGGGGGGAGAGTGAGAGAGAGAGAGGGGGGGAGTGAGAGAGAGAGAGAGGGGGAGAGAGAGTGAGAGAGGGGGGGGGGGGAGAGTGAGAGCGGGGGGGGGGGGGGGGAGACGGTGAGAGAGAGGGGGGGATGAGAGTGAGAGAGAGAGAGAGAGGGAGGTGAAGATCACTTGAGTAGAGAGAGAGAGAGAGAGAGATTGAGGTGAGGCTTCAGTCGCCTGGTCTGTCACGTAGCACATGTGAGAACTGTGTCTTAACCTTCATGACAGCGTACTGTGATGGTACATTAATCATATCAGATGGTTAAATCAATAATGGCACTTTAATTTATAGTACTGTGATACTGATGACTACTATTTATGGTACACACATGGTATTCTTAGTACCATAATTATATCATGATATATGTCTAAAAACTGTGATATATGAGGAAGTGCATGTGAAATCAAATGGTCATGTAATTCTCTATTGATATCTCCAGACACTCACAGAGGACGTGATGTATTATTCGAGTAAAAGGCGAGGAGAAGATGGAGAAGAAGATGGAATTTGCTGCTGTCATTGACTTCCTGTTGTCCAATGCCCGGCTGGTGCTGGGGGTCGGCGGAGCTGTGGTGCTGGGCATTGCCACATTAGCTGTGAAACGGGTGATTATTCATTTTAGCGTATTACACACCACAAAGTTCTGAGTGGTTGATATAGTTTTGTTTATAGAGTGCAACAGTGTTAATGAGGGAAAGAACTACAATTACACTGCACTAGCATTATGAGCAACATTAAAAGTAAAAGAAATGGAAACATAAAACAATGTCATATATATTATATATATATATATACAGTATATATATTAGTGCTGTCAAATTATTAATCGTGATTAATCACATCCAAAATAAAAAAATGTTTACATAATATATGTATGTGTACACTGTGTATATTTATTATGTACATGTAAATACAAACGCACTACAGTATACAGTGGGTACGGAATGTATTCAGACCCCCTTATATTTTTCACTTTTTGTTATATTGCAGCCATTTGCTAAAAATCATTTAAGTAAAAATGTTTATGTACTCATTAATGTACACACAGCACCCAAAAATTTACAGAAAAACACAGAATTGTTGAAATATTTGCAGATTTATTAAAAAAGAAAAACTGAAATAGCACATGGTCCTAAGTATTCAGACCCTAAGTATTGCTCAGTATTTAGTAGAAGCACACTTTTGATATAATACAGCCATGAGTCTTTTTGGGAAAGATTCAACAAGTTTTTCACACCTGGATTTGGATCTCTGCCATTCCTCCTTGCAGATCCTCTCCAGTTCTGTCAGGTTGGATGGTAAACGTTGGTGGACAGCCATTTTTAGGTCTCTCCAGAGATGCTCAATTGGGTTTAAGTCAGGGCTCTG
This sequence comes from Sinocyclocheilus anophthalmus, assembly GCA_018155175.1. NCBI lineage: Eukaryota > Metazoa > Chordata > Actinopteri > Cypriniformes > Cyprinidae > Sinocyclocheilus > Sinocyclocheilus anophthalmus. The sequence continues at coordinate 33,816 of JADLZN010008139.1, read as the reverse complement.
GATGGGCCATTCAAGAACAGTCACAGAGTTTTGTGAAGCCACTCCTTCATTATTTTAGCTGTGTGCTTAGGGTAATTGTCTTGTGGAAGGTAAACCTTCGGCCCAGTCTGAGGTCCTGAGCACTTGGAGAAGGTTTTCGTCCAGGATATCACTGTACTTGGCCGCATTCATCTTTCACCTCAATTGCAACCAGTCGTCCTGTCCCTGCAGCTGAAAAAACACCCCCACAGCATGATGCTGACACCACCATGCTTCACTGTTGGGACTGTATTGGACAGGTGATGAGCAGTGTCTGGTTCTCTCCACACATACCGCTTAGAATCAAGGCCAAAAAGTTCTATCTTGGTCTCATCAGACCAGAGAAGTTTATTTCTCACCATCTTGGAGTCCTTCCATGTGGGCTTTCATGTGTCTTGCAATGAGGAGAGGCTTCCGTCGGGCCACTAAAGCCCGACTGGTGGAGGGCTGCAGTGATGTTGACTTTCTACAACTTTTTCCCATCTCCCGACTGCATCTCTGGAGCTCAGAAACAGTGATCTTTGGGTTCTTCTTTACCTTCTCACCAAGGCTCTTCTCCCCCGACAGCTCAATTTGGCCGGATGGCCAGCTCTAGGAAAGGTTCTGGTCATCCCAAACATCTTCCATTTAAAGGATTATGGAGGCCACTGTGCTCTTAGGAAACTTAAGTGCAGCAGAAATTTTTTTTTAACCTTAGCCAGATCTGTGCCTTGCCACAATTATGTCTCTGAGCTCATCAGGCAGTTCCTTTGACCTCATGATACTCATTTGCTCTGACATGCACTGTGACCTGTAAGGTCTTATATAGACAGGTGTGGGGCTTTCCTAATCAAGGCCAATCAGTATAATCAAACACAGCTGGACAAATGAAGGTGTAGAACCATCTCAAGGATGATCAAAAGAAATGAACAGCACCTGAGTTAAATACATGAGTATCACAGCAAAGGGTCTGAATACTTAGACCATGTGATATTTCAGTTTTTCTTTAAAAAATCTGCAAAAATGTCAACAATTCTGTGTTTTTCTGTCAATATTGGTTGCTGTGTGTGTTTTTTTTTTTTTCTACATTAATGGAAAAAAAAATTAACTTAAATGATTTTAGCACATGGCTGCAATATAACAAACAGTGAAAAATTTAAGGGGTCTGAATACTCTCCGTACCCACTATATTTTGAAAATATTTTCAGGTAATATTTATATAATGTATTATTGTATAGAAATATATTTAATTATTAAAACATATTTTCTGAATCTATATTTATACACACACATATACAGTAGTCAACATTTGAAGTGGATCAAAACCTTTAATCAAAGTTGTCCTAAAACCTAAAATCAAAATGCATTCTTTCACTTGGATGAAATGTTTTGATCCACTTCAAATGTTGACTACTGTATATATATGTGTGTGTGTGTGCGCGTATGTACAAATATTTACATAGGAAAACTGACTCCACATCATTTGTAGTGCTTTATCGGTGTAGGCAGGTGCTTCAGAGTTTTTTGCCAAAATTAGTTTGTTTAGATTCTCTGTTTGGGGGAGATTTCTTTGCAGAATTATGGGTAATGTCATTTTCACCAGGATTGCAGCTGTTAAACATGATTATTTAAAACATAAGTTGAAACAATGCAGGCTGATGGCTTCCACGAAAGTATATACCACTGATTACTGTGAACCTCATAGCTCTCATAGTGTTTATAAATTATCCTTAAATCAATTCCAGTTGAGAAAATGAATGTAATTTTTGCTTCTAGAACCTAACTGATACATGCTATTAGAGCTTATTTTGATTACTTGTTAATTTGTTGTGTCCTATATTTGCTCTACCTGTGATGTCGTAGCTGATAGAGCGTGCCGGTAGGCCTCCTGATGAGAAGCCTGACAAGAAGATGACGGACAGCTGGGAGGAGTTAGGCTTGGTCAGTGCCTCCCCCAAACTACTGCACAAGGGTATAGAAGGAGTGGTCATGAAACAGATTGCTGCCGCAACCAAGAAAGGTACATACTTGGGAAATACCTTGGTTTGGATGACTTAAAGTTTCTTGTTGCTAAAAGGCAATTAATTAAAAGTGACCCTTATTCTGCACAATTCATCAGTGCATGCTAGTACAGGCAGAACTCCACCTCTCAAACTGGTCAATGTTAACCAGAAGTCAAATTATTTTACTATTACTATTTATCAAATTATTACTATTAATGAAATAGAATAGAATTGAATATAATGTACATTGTCCCATTTTGGGAAAATTGTCTTACTTGGGCTTTAATGTTGTCACTGAACATCCCGTTTCATCATGTTATGGAAGTAAACTGGGTTGTGAATGCTGTTTTCAGTAAAAACCCTTTTTTTGTGTTTAGCGGAGCTGTCCCAACCCATCCCCCTGCCCTCACCTGAGCCCCAGCGCTGTGACACTGAACCACTTCAGCGACGGAAACGCATGGATCTGTGTGTGATGACGTTTGTGGAGCGTCTGCAGCAGTACTACAGAACACGAGTGTGTCTGTCAGCGGAGGAGGTGTCTGTCGCACAGCAGCGAGCGTTAGATATAGGCACAGAGATCCAGGCCTTCCTGCACTCCAAACACCCAGACATGCCGCTGGGAGACATGACGCTGGCGGGGTCACTGCTCGACGACCTGCAAGTGGTAAAAGCCGACCACACCTGTCTGATCGTGCCCCTACAGGTATCAAGATTCTTTGTGGGCCACTTGTTTACTTGCACGTGTAAAAAAAAAATGTCCTGACTATACAATAGTTCCTATCCTGTACATCTCAAAGACCCATAGAGATCCATGATATCCAGAGCTAGCCTGCAGTTTTTTTTTTACAGATAATGTATGTGTTTGTTCTTCGAATCTTGGGTCATGCAGATGTCAGCAGATTTTTATTATATTTTTATTTATTCATCAACAATATATAACAAGTTATAAATGAACTATAATATAAAAAATCAAAGCTAAATTAAAAAAACTATATGTAGGTCTTCCATAACTTTCCACCATTTTAAATGAGCATCGTTTTTGGTGACTCTTTGTAAAATCTTTGTCAGTGGTTGACCAAATTTAGGTCTGAATATGATCAAATTAAATTGTTTATTCCCTGGATTCAGTGTATTATCATATAATGTAATATAATATAATGATTGGGAGTTGCCATAAATATTGATAGTTATATAATATAATTAATATATAATAATATGGGGTGTGTGTTATATGATATTTTATAGATTTATATATAATTTCAAACAGTGTTTAAAAAAAAATAATCGAGGTCCCTAGTTTTTAATTTACATTAAGTCCTGTTCAATTGATTCTGTCTACGATATATCTACAATTTTGTTGACCAAAATTGGTTTAGATCATATTCAGACCACCCTTAATATCACAACTATCACCCGTTGAATCTTTGGACCTTACAATGGCCATGTGCTTGGCCCTGAAATTTTTCTTGAGGCTGTATTTAAATTTGCTACAAATGTGTTCCATACAGTTGGAGTCCAGTCTGTGGACGCCTATTGCCGGAGAGGACACATTTTTGGGTCACCCTCAGTATTGCATGGTTCGGCGTGAAAACCTTGAGTACTTCCCAAGGGGGCGGAGCTACTGGGACCGACATTTGCTGGGTGGATACCTGTCATCACGGCTCGTTTCTGAGCAACTAGGCAAGACGGTGATGGAATCGTTGAACTGGCCATCGCTGACCGGAACCCTGGAGTGCGAGGTGCGACCAGTGCTTGGATCTCCAGAGCTCAAATTGGAGATTCACGGGTTAACCCAAAGCAGTTATGACAGTGGAGAACGCTTCTATATAACAGTGTTGCCAACAGTGCGCCTTGCCGAGATGACACTTACAGCGCAACGAGAGATCACCGGGTCATTCGACTACGTCTGGTATCAGAGCCTATACACCAGCGAAACGGCTAGACTAGCAGCGCTTGACAAAGCAGACTCGGGGGTCAGAAGGAAGTGCCTAAAAACGCTGAAGGCGGTGTGCCGCAACTGCCCTTCGCTACGCAAGCTCAACGGCAGCCATCTTTGCAACGTCATTCTACACACGAGTGAAAAAGAAGCAGATTGGTCGGAATCAGCGTTTGCTGATAGGTTCCTGCAGGCGATCACGGAGCTAATCGGATATCTGGAAACGGGAATCTTGCCTAGTTACTTCAAACCTAATGTCAATCTGTTTCAGGGCTTTACTGAGGATGACATTGATGAGATGGGCTTCATGCTGTACTGTGCTGTAACTGAACCTGAGATTCTACTGATCTGATTCACTCTCTCTCCTACACCTCCTATACGCACAGAGCAATACATTTATCAAAACAACTGGCATTAATGCACCTTCAATCAATTAATGTAATATTACATATCTTTTCTATAAGGTTTCTGTTCACTGTCCCCTATATGTGTATTTCCACTTACCTACTCCTTTAAGGGGATTTTGAAGCTTCATTTAACTATACAGCACTTAGCTAGTCAGGAATTTTGCTTGGATGTAGATTTGAAAGAAGTGAGAGAAATATTTCATGGTTTAGACTTTAGATATAGTCTATTTTCTTTTGTTAATAGCCTGTTCTGAGCTCTGCGTTGACCAAGAGTATATTTTCTACTATTTTGCTTTTTGGAGCAATGGCAGTAATCATAGCCAATGTATAGAGCAAATACTCAGTATTAAGACAATAAAGCAGTAATGCGTTGAATTTGTTGAAAATATTTTTCTATGCATTTTTGTCAGTTGTTCTTGTGTACAAAGAAGCAACACTACTGAGTGTGTTTGATTGGGGGAAATGTGCATTGAGGGTTGTCTAAGCCTTTATGCCCACATTCTACTCTATTCTATGCGTCAATACCAGCTTTAATGGCTAAGAAAAGACAGAAATAATGAAACAAAGTTAATATGTAAAGCATGTTTCCCTGTATGCATCTTATGATAACTTGCCAACAAGTTTGGTTAAAAAAATAGCAGAAACAATAAAAATATTGGTAGGATCAAATTTCACATCAGTCCTACACAGCTGATAGGGTCACATGAGATATGAATTCTTGTTTGCTATTGGGATGCGTGTCTGAATAAAGATTGTTCACAATTTTCACAGTTGTTTGTGGTGTCACTTCTGCTTGTTATTACCATTAATATGAATTACATGCTTATCATTCAAAGTGTTTCTGTATGCTATAGTTCCTCTTTCAGTTTTGATTTTGCTGCTATCATGTGAAAATACAATAAACTAAAGTCATGGTTTATGAGAGGTCAAATAAAAACGATATGGCATAACCGTAAACCAGCAGTTAACAGGCCACTTCCTTTATAGAAATGTAATAAGTTTCAGCAAAAATACCATAAACCGTCAATGTTTATGATAATTTGACAGAAAAAAAACTAAAAATGGGCTTCTAATAATCATTTAGGTCACTCACTTTTACATTTCTTGGAATGGCCTAAAGAAAAGGGGGGTTTTAATGTCAAAATAAGGTCAAAAATGAACAGAGGCTTACTTGCCTGTACAGAGTTCCTATTCTAAGAATATTATACTTCAATTTTTATATGAATTTTAGTAAGGAAGTGGCAGTAAAAGGATTGGCTGATTAAAATGCATGTATTTGATTTGTTTTGATACTTTAAGAAAAATGGCAATAATAATATTGTCATTTGCCTGATGACTGTTAACATTTACGAGAGACCAAAAAATGTAATAACGCGCGTTCACCTTTGATTTTCTTCCACGTTTATTTTGAGGAATTGGTTTGAGGCGGAAACAAGTAAGGATTGAGCTGGTTCTGATCACTCCCCCAACCAGAGGTGTCACATGGCTAGCTATGGCAAAAGCTGCTTCTGTTACCGCTCTCCGGAAAGCGCTTTAATGTTTGTTTACTTCTAAACAGCGAGATAAATGAACTTATTTTTAAAAAAGCGCAAAGGATTATTAATTTGAATCCGTCAGCGAACACCGGCAAGTTCATTTATACGTGTATTATTCTGAACTGACTAACGTTACTCAGTTTTCATGACATTGCGTTTGTCATGGTCTGTATAGTGCGTCAGGCATGTCATTTTTAAATCGGTGTGAACTTGATCATGTCATGCTTGCTGGGGTTTTGAAATACGTGTCGTTCTCTTTTAATGCGGCGATAGATCACAGTTTACTGGAAATACGGAGTAAAACTAGACCTCCTGCACTGGATCAGGACAGCTATTTTGACAGCACCGTTTCAGGGGTGTAAAGTATGTGAGTGATACGTTTTCTTAAGTATTATTGTGTGTAATTAGTATTTCAGTCCTTTTTATTATAGTTTCACGTTTAAATACATCGAGACTTTTTTATTAATAGCAATTTTAGACTTTCAGTGTGCCAAATATATAATAGGTTATCATCACTTAAATCTTAAAAAAAAAAAATCCAGAAGAGTAAGTCTTTCAAATGGACGTCTTGCAGTTTTATTTAAAACCAGTGAAATCTATTTCATTTTTCCACACTGGTCCATTTGTCCTGTGAAGAGATTTCAGCAATCACAGCATATAGCGGTTGACCTAAACTCTTGCTTTATTTATTTTTTTACTGGAGAAACTTAAATTGAATGCGAATATAATATCTATAACTATAAACTATACAATCAGATGCTGCTGAGTCAATGAAATTTAACATTTAATGTAACAGGACATAGGTTACATCTGTGGTGGTAACAGCCTTAACTGAAGACATTATGAAAATCATAATTAAATGTGGAAATGTTTTGACACAGTCCTTTAACTAAAGTATAATTTCGCAATATTTTTTACACACCTGTTCAGTTCATTTTAAACTTTTTACCACTATGATTAGTTCTCCAGACTTGGTGGCTTACACCAAAGAAACAGATTTCAGTGAAATAGTCAAAGACCCATCAGTACTTCCAGAGGAACTGTCTGTTCCCTTGTATCCCTACACTGGGGACACCACCCCATGGTCCAAGACGTCTGGAGCTAATTTTACGAAGGACTTCATCCTTTTATCAGAGTTTTCAGAGCAAGTTGGGCCCCAGCCTTTGCTTACGGTTCCTCCTGAAACCAAGGCTTGTGGGACGTTTGATTTGAACCACTTCTCCCTTCGGATCATGTCAGTGGACTATCAGACCTCGCTCACTGGCCCGGCAGGTTGTGGCTCTTTGAAACTGAACTTTGTAGAAGACTCAAAAGTAGCTTTAGGGGATTCTAGAGAAGGAGCGTTTGCATATGTGCACCACCTTACGCTTTATGACCTGGAGGCTCGAGGGTTTGTGCGACCTCTCTGCCTTGCCTATGTGTCATCTGATGAGAATAAAATCATACAGCAATTCCAGCAGCTTTCCGCAGAGTTCTCCAAAGTCTCCGAATGTCTAAAAACAGGGAACAGGAAGAACTTTGCAAATGAACTGGAGATAAAACTGAGAGATTTGGAGCATACAAGAGTCGTGTTACTTAGAGAAATAGAAAGAGAGGTAAATAATACATCTGTAATGTGCACCAATGAAAGGGAACGCATGTTGAATGGTATACCTACATTAGATGTGAAACTGAAAGAGAAATCCCTATCTCACAAAGATGAAGTGAAATTACAAGAGAAAGGCAGATGTGAGATTTCAAGAAAGGCAGAAGTAGAGTGTGAAAAGGGGAATAGGTCATGTATAACATACGATAGAGATGAACAATTTGGAGGGAGAAGGAAGAACAAGCAGGATAAAGGATCTTGCCCAATGCCATTGGCTAACAAAGGTGATGAACTGGCCAGTGTAGAAAAATTCATTCAGGAATACAAAAGCCTTCTAAAACAGGTCACTTGCTACCAAACCAGGAAGCTTAGAGACTCTGAATATTCTCCTTATGAACCGGATGACCTTCCTCATTCTTTTGAGTTTGACCTGGATGATTTAAGGCACGGTCAGCTTGCTGGGCCAGTGCTAGAATGTAATGTTTTTCCTTGCACGGACACACCCTCACATTCTCTGAAGCCGATTAACTCCATTTCATCTTGCCGATTTGACAAGCGTCTGAAAACTCTCGAGGAGTTGTGTGATGACTACTTCCACCAACAGGCTCTACAGCAACTGAACTCCATTGAGAGGACATTCAGAGGAGACGCCTGTCATCTCTACTCACAACAACTCTGCCGCAATCTTCTCCGCAACCTCAAATCTACCAATTTCTTATTTGAGGATCCATGTGACTTGGAAGAGGAAGTGGGGTTACAGATTGGAATAGCTGGTCAACATTCAGTCCGACAACCCTCGTTTCTTCCTGCACCATCGATTCTAAGTGCACCTGTCAGTCTTGAGTCATACGTCTCCTGCGTTGAAATGGTGCCAATCAAACTAGAGCTGGGTGGATCTAGCCAATCTCCGGCTGTACCCAGCTATGTAAATACCCCAGCCGAGGATAACCGACCCCTAACATCCTCTGTAGTAGAGACTGAAATGGAAAATGGGGGCGTAGTTTCGGCTTCGGATTGCCAAGAAAATGTGGAAATGTGTGTTTCAGCTTTGATGAAGACCAGTATTAGTAGTGGAGATAGTATTGAGGTCTTAGGGACGGAGAAGTCCTTCAGATCCCAGGATTCAAATATACTAATGGATACAGCACTGCAAAGACCTCCACCTATGTCCACTACAGCAGTGCTGGAAGGTCTAAACCAAGGGAGGGTAACTACCATACGGACTTGCAGTGAAGACAGCATTGAGGTGCTTTGCACAACGGAATCAATCCTACCAGAAGACCTGCGTGCTTCATACCCTTGTGCAATTGATGAGGAATGTCCAGAGCAAGAGACTGATGAGAAAGACATATCTCACAACCAAGAGGACAAACAAGTTGAGTGCGTTTACAGTGTGGGAAATAAAGTTCCTGGAGACCATGGAGGCACCTGTATGGAGGAGCCGCAAGATTTTTATCCTGCTGTCACCTTAACCCCACCTGACTGTCCTATGACTTTGACCCTTGGTCGGTCAAGCTCCCAAGATGCTTGTCATGCATCAGAATTAATCCCTCTCTCTTTGTTAGATGAGCCCTGCCGGATAGTACCTGATGATTTGTCAGACTGCTTCAGCTATCGGAGCACCACTGCCTCTACAACCTCCGAATGCACTTTTCCTACTTGTCTTCCAAAGAATAAAAGAGAAGGTGGGACCAGACGGAGACGTGGCAGAGTAGGGCGAGCAGCGTTGCAGTTCTTGCGACAGTTTCCCTTTGCAGTGCATGCAGTGTTTAGCCTTCTGTGTGGCCGAACTTTGGTAGTACTAGGCAGCGAGGAGGCTGCAGTGAGGCGGCTGGTTACAGCACTGTCTGTGTACATGCCACATCTAAGTAGATACAGAGATGGCATTCAACCTTGGACATCAACGCCGCTGCAGCTAACTGACCTGCTCAACTGGAAACTTATCGGCTTTAACAGGTAACATCTACTATGCATCTTAAACATGTTTGACTTCCTGTTTTCAAATGGGAACCACATATCTTGATTAGCTAGTTCATACATATATTTTGTGGGTAAACTCTGCAGGAAGTTATCTGGTTAAGTCTGACATATGTCACTATTTCTGGGTCAAAACACTTTTTCAGATTAAATTCAATTCAAGTTTATTTGTATATAGCGCTTTTCATGATGCAAATCGTTGCAAAGCAGCTTTACAAATAATTATAGTTTCTACATTATATATTTAGTAATGGCTTATCAGTGGTGACTATCTCAAGTTGATGTCCATATGGCAGAAATGTACGGTAAAATCAAGCAGTTAATGTCATGTAATCAAAGAGACGGTGAACACGATTAACAGCAATGATTATATGTTGCGATCAAACCTATCATCTGAGGTCCTCTGGGGGATTGGCATAATCTCTTCTCAGATCACATAATCAAAACACAAGGAGTGCTAACATTCATTCTGTGTTGGCTGAAGTACTACTTAATTTCTTTATTTCCATACCTGAAATCTTAGTTGGCCAGATAGGGATTCATCTTTTCTGAATCATTAAAATATTGGTTTGTTGGAACTGTAGTTTACCAACCCCCGGTTTCACAGACAAGGCTTACGCCTAATGCCAGACTAAAATCTAAGTCTGAGCTGTTTTAACTGAAAAAAACTTGCTCTGACTGATCTTAAAATATATCAGTGCCTTTATTTCGTCTCAAAAAAACACACCAGTAATGTTTTTTTTCTAAGGCACGTTTATAAAAATTACTTAAATGTCCTAATTGAACTATGGCCTAATCCTGGCTTAGTCTAAGCCCTGTCTGTGAAACCAGGCCCAAGAGTTTTGGAAAACAGCTTAATGTTGATGATACACGGGGCAACTTTTTTTGGAACAATGTTGCTTGGGCACTTTTACATTGAGAACGGGTAACAAATTTCTATCTGGATACTTCAGATCGGTCGTGGGCTTTGTGTCTCACCTGGTTGCCCGTTGATGGCAACATTGCCCTGTGTATCATCAGCCTAAATCAGGGGTAGGCAAGTTCGGTCCTAGAGAGCCGCAGTCCTGCAGAGTTCAGCTCCAACCCTGAAAAAAAAAAACTCACCTGCCTATATCCTTAGTAATCCTGAAGACATTGATTAGCTAGTTAAGGGTGTATGTGAAAAAAAACACAGTTGGAGCTGAACTCTGCAGGACTGCGGCTCTCTAGGACCGAACTTGCGTACCCCTGGCCTAAATTGATAGTTCACCCAAAAGTGAAAGCTCACCCTTACGTTGTTCCAAACCCTTAAGACCTTCACTCATCTTTAGAGCACAAATTCAAAATAAAGTCATTATTTTTGCTTTCTCTGCACACAAAAAGTATTCTTGTAGCTTCATAACATTATAATTGAACCACTGATGTCACATGGACTATTTTAACAATGTCATTACATAACGTGTCAGTTGCATTGCTGTCTGTGAAGGGTCAGAAAGCTCTTAGCTCAGATTTCATCAAAAATATCTTAATTTGTGTTCCAAAGATGAACAAGTCTTACAAGTTTGGAAAGACATGAGGGTGAGTAATGACAGAATTCTCAATTTTGGGTGAACTATCCCTTTAAAGTTGTGCTATAAAAGAAGTGCTTCTAAATGGCTGTTAAAATGGAGTAGAGGCTTGGATCCAGAATGGAATGTCAGTATTCCATGACTTATCAAGCAGACCTTCAGGTACAGGGTTGAGTGCCGCTGGAATGTAGCATAAACATTCAGTGTTTTCTTCCTCACCCTTTTGGTACAATTTTAACAACTATCATGAAGACAAAAACAGCATAGACTGTTTAGCTAAGATGAAGCCATCTTGACTGTTTGTTTTTATATTTACTCAGGATGTGCTGTTTTACTTACACAAATATGCCTCACTGCCTGGGCCATTACAGCCGATACCTCAGCATTCTAGATGTGGATCAAAAGACACTGCGCTGCCCAGTCTACAGTGGTACTCTTCTCAACCCGCTGGTGGAACCAAGGAGCCACTTTAAACGTGGAAACACCTACTTCATGTTTGCTCAAAGTGTGCAAAGCAAGCTGGTCACCACAGCATTCCTTTTGACATTTTCACATGGTTTCCATACACCCAGAAGGCCTCAGGAAAGTACATGGACACAATGTTTTCATTCTGAAATTCACAGAGACGATAAGAAAATCCTAAATTATTTATCTGAACTCATCAAACTGCACTTCATGGAGGTTCCACCTAATGTCCTCAGATTCAGCTACACCACAAACTCTATTTTCAAACTTTGAAAGTGTCATTCACTCATAAACTAGCCAATGATTTGTTCTATACAGTAGTTTTGCTTCGCTTTTATTGCCTTCAAATGAAAATTTGCTTTTGCCCTGCAATAACAGTATATTTACGTTATCCGCTTGCTTTGATATCTTGTTGACAAAGGAAGTTGAAGTGAATATTTACAGTAATATTGTGGTCTAATCTCATGCAAAGATTCCAGAGAAATGTTACTTTACAACCTTAAATGATCTACAACAAAGCAAAATTGAACAGCTTTATATCAGTGTTGCATTTGAAACTCATTTATTTACAACACGGCTGACGGTCAAAAAGTTGAGTTCTGTTGCGGAATATAATTGTTTGTATTTAACATCCACCAGATTTGATCAGTCCTGTAATTGCACATAATATTGCAAAATACTGGTAAATTCCCAGACGAAGGAAAACAAAAGCCTGGACAAAGGGCGGGGGGAAAAAATCTAAACTGCCATGCCATTTATAATATATGAAAACATTAAATCCACTCTGTATGTACATTAAAACAATTTGTTTTTAAAACAGGATGTTGGACTTATTTTCCTTGCTGTTGGATTAGATGCAGGATTTTACGTTTTTCTGGAGTAAGTTTGGCCACCTGCGAGAGAGAAGAGTAGCTCACCTTTAAAACACAAGTTAAGATTTAACCAAATACATATTTGTAAGTTTACATTACACCAAGACATGAACTAATAGAAAATATTCTTACGTTGCACTCAAGATACAGTTTCAAGCTTAGTTGCCAAGGGTTGTGCGATCTGAAATCAGAGTGCATTTACAAATTGCATGACAGATTCATTTTCATATAATATGTACATTTGCTAAATTGCTTTATAGTGGCAATCCCCAAGTTACCCCTCTGGATAAATGTAAATCAGGAATATCCAAAACATTCAATTCAATTTAACATTAGAAACTGCCTCTTAATATTCATGCATCTATAACACTCTTTGGTAAAGTATGTTCGAGATATCTAGATGTTTATGTAATAAACTGTATTATGCTATACTTATGACTATACTACAGTGATGGGACTGCTGCTTCTTACTCATTCCAAGTGGCAAGCAAGCTATTGGTGGGATAGGTGTTCAGGTCCAGAACCACGCTGTTTTCCCAGAAGTACATGCAGAGGAAGTACGCAACCAGGGAATGTTCGGTTTCACTCCACTTCCTGAAACAGATATAGAGCATGTACATGCTTAACATGAAGTTTTTTGTTTTGGTTAATGTGTGCAAACACACACCCTTACCTCTGTAGGAGCTGGTATTGCTCATCAGACAGTTCCTCCAGAAGACAGCAAAGGAGGTAGTGCAGCACATCTTGTCTCACCAGCAGACTGTAGAAGAACCAACGGAGCGCCCAGCGGTTGAACTGAAGGCAAACGTACAAACAATTACACAAAAGAGCCTGCACATAATCAGGACTATCAAATTTAACATGGGATGATACAATACTAACACTTCAGCATCTTATTTTTGTTTATAGCTGTAAATGGAAAGTTTGAATTTGAACTTGCTCATGTTGACTAAAAACTAGAGAAAATAAGCACCTTGAAAGACATGATGACGCTGAGGATGGGCTTGAGCTGTGAGTGGAAAATGCGCAGTACCAAAGCCTGAGTGGCCAACAGCAGTCTAGCCTGGTCAGGATAACCCTAATGGGAAGAGAGTAAATCAACATTACATGCTACACCAATAACCAAAAATTATGAACATCATCTAATAAAGTATTATTTAAACTATGTCAGGCATATTCAGAATCATGGGTAAAAATGAAATAAATTAAAATTAAATTAAATCAAAACACACACACAGCTAGAATTAGTGAACACCTCGTAAAACAGGAACAAAGCAAGCCTGTAAAAATAAACCTGCATGGTATCCTTTTGATCTTGTATTAAAAAAAAAAAAAAAAAAAAAAAAAAAAAAACAAAAAAAAAATCACAAAAACCCTTACCTTTCACTGATAGTTAAAACAATGAAAAATGTGTGCGTGTGTGTGGGGGGATTTCATATTATGAATCTGGAGTTCTAAATTTTTAAATAAAAGATATATAAAATTACACAATGTTTGTGTTTGTTCTGAAATAAGGACGCAAAGTCTCTCGCTGCTGACACATTTTTCATATTAAATAAACACTCATTAAGAAAAAAAACAGCTTGACCAGAAAACAATCCTATTTTGTATTTTAATATAAAAAATTTAATTATTGTTCAATTTATTAATACAAAGTATATTTTTCATTTTTTCCAAAATAACAATGAGAACATGTTAACATAAAATTAAACATGACAAAGAGACATAGAACTATAATGGGCATCAGACACCCTGCTTTATAGATATTCATGGATCTTACACATTTTTACCAAAACATTTCCATGACTTTTGAGACAGTTTTCATGACCTAAATGTTCCATTATTTTACAATAAGAATACAAATCTGTTCAAATTATCATATGTTAACTAAAATGAATGACTATTAATGCTACTTGTTTGCGTTCTATTTGTTTTAAGAACAAGCAGCGATTGTGCCAGACACTACTCCACGCAGAGAACATCACTGAATATTGTTATTTGCTTAATTCAGTTAAACTCAGGACCTGAATTTAGTTTTGGAAACAGTTTCAGCTTTATACGCACGCTTTGGATGCGACTAAGAGCACAAAAACCTGCCTCTGGAGTGCCCAAGTACCTAATGGCTTAAAAAAGATGCGTAAATAAAAAAAATTTGTGATGACCCGATTAGGCAAGTGACAATTGGGAACTGTACCAAAACGCGAGCGAAAGTGTTGTATCGCAGCATGCAGCAGCTCTTGTAGTGCAGACACTAAAAAAAGTCAGAGAGAAGACGCGGTACTAGAGATGGGCGATATCTTGCGATATACCGGGAAATAATTCTCCCCACGATAAGAATTAGTCGTCCCGCAATAATAACGATAAAGCCTAGATGTTGACGTATTTCTGTGTGCGACAGTGCGGAGTGACATGGTGGAAGGAGGATGTGAAATTGAGGAGTATATTGCTAAAGGATGAGCTACTTCTACAATCTGGAACTGGTTTGGTCAGGACTGAAAAAAATCAGTCTTTGCGATGAATAAATGTACTACAGTAGCACGTGTGCAATACAGTTTTACATGTGTACGAGTCGTTTAAACCTGTTGTCCGACAAAGATATTATTTAATTGACATGCTTTTTCTCCATATTAACTTAACATAAGACAAGTGTTTGAAATAACTTTGTGATCAGACGTGGTTTCATATCACAGAATGAGGCAGAAATCATACTATTTTATAGTATTATACACAGTGATAAAGGCTATGTCATTAGCATTGCATTATAAATATACTTTTTCCTTATAAAAAAACCCAAGATTGCTTGAAGAACACAGATAAACCATATATTTTGTGTGATCGTATGTTTATTGTCTTTATGTTTCCTCAGTTAAAATTTCTCTATCGCATTTTATTCAGCAAGTGATAACTGGATACCTTTGTCCATATTAGGGATTTCCTGGAGCATCGGTGCTAATAGCCTACTTCTGCAATGCATATATGGAGTTTCTGCACAAGGGTGCCCTCTGCCTTCCAGTATGAATTAAACAGTCAATGCATTACGTGTGTACTCCGTAATGCTCACAACACCCTATTTTGGGTATGTTTCTAGAAAAAAAGTGCGCATTTCACATGTTTGTGCGGATTGTGGAAGCTGAACAATAGCGTGCACGCTTGGGCTACTGCATGACAGATGGAGGCGCCGGTGCGATCATTTGCTCTTAAAATACTTTGTCATTTTTTGGTCATATAGATAAGAGTAATGCATCTTTTGTATCTGTAAAGACTCTACGTTTATTCGTGTGCACTCAGAATAACAACGAAACGTTGCGCTTTTGTAAAATAATGAAAGCAAACAGGATGCACTTGCCGTCTTGGACTCTGTGAACTTGAGCGCGTCACTTCGAAACTCCGTGTATTGCGGCCTCTAGTACCAGGGACATGGAAAATAGATCTATAGAACAAATGAAACCAATCAATAGAAAAAAAATATATATTCTCAGATTATGTAATCCATATGAAGCATGCATACAGGCGCATACTGCGGAGATGATGAGTCAGTGTCGCCGACTTCATCTCTTAAACCGAAAACAGAAAGCAGTAGTGTAACAATAAATTATTCAAACGTTAATGCAGTGTACTTGCTGACTTCCCTAACACATTCATAATTATATGCCGGTGCGCTGTGGCAAGCCTTTTTTTGCGTGCGCTTGAGCGCTTATTAGGCTATGTAGGCAATTAAAGGCTCATTATTATGATTTATATGGTTTATTAATAAAAGTGCAACTAATAGTCGACTAATGCTTAAAATGAACGACTACTAGTCGACCAGAAAAATCTTTAGTCGAGGGCAGCCTCATGCCTATGAAATTGTTTACAAGAAGCAAAAGGAGGGTGGCCAATTAGTGCATATTAGGCTACTTGTTAGAGTGACATTTAGACTGCATTTTAAAATCTTTATTTGAATGTGGCAATTAACATTTTTATTTTAAAACCTTTATTTGAATATGGCAACATAATACTGCGACCTACAATATTTCTATGAATAAATCTCTGACAGAGACTATCAGCCAATCACTGTGTGCATAGTTAGTAAGCATGCTGACATCATCCATAGCAACAAGGTCAACCCCGCCCTTACTCTTAGCTTAAGACTTCTCTCTATTCCTTAGTAATAGTTTGTCTCAGCAGCTTTGTGAATAGGTTTAAGAGAAAACTCTTAGCTTTTACTGCTAATTAGGAGAATTCTTAGTGGTAAGATCAAATGTTTTGTGAATACGGGCCCAGAAATTATTGTGATTTATTAAGCCCATATTGCCCATCCCTACGCGGTACAGCTGAATCACTCGAGACAGTCTGTGTGGATTTATTTGCTCATCTAACCTACATGCTAAACTGAATAAATGTTTGCGATATAAGCGCAACCCTGCATCAAAATCCAGGACATGATTAAACATAATTCTATCATACAGAGATTTGTGAAATAGATTTCCACGACTTTTCCAAAACTTTGTGGGTTCATTATTTTTCCCCCCCCCCCCCCCCCAAATTTCAGGCCTGGAAACTGCTGTTTATTTTTCATGACTTCGCCAGGTTTTTCATGAATTGTACGAACCATCGGATATGTCATTCCACAAATTTTAGTAATTAAAAACCAAAAGGTTTAGGACAAAAAATTTGCAAAGATTTAATTCATTAAAACTCACACTCTCAAAGGTTTTGGGGATATGTATACGGGAAGTTGTCGTCAGCTCCTCAAGAATTGCACTGGCAGCATCTCTGGTCACCTGAGCAGAAACAAACAGCTATCAGTCTCCACCATAACATCTCAGTAAGTTTTCCAATCCTCTCCCCATCCAGACAGACACTAAATAAACACACTCCTCTCACCGTTTGATAGGTGACGTCAGGCTCGGCATAGAATGCACCAACAGGAACACCATCTGGAGTAGTAAAACTGGAACTGACAACGCTGAGCAGATACACCCACGTTTCTGACTAAAAACAGAGACAGCCATTATAAAAGCAGCCAGACCTTGAAAAGACACTGACAGCACACTCTAGTTGCAAGTGAGTACTAAGCCAACACACATGAAGAGTTAAGAAACTTTGATAGGTAGCGTCTAACTGGTGTTTAATACTGTATCACAATGTTACAGTAGATACAGTTCCACCCTTGTGGGTAGAGTGTGGTGTGTGCTGTTTGCCGCACATTCAGTATGCAAGGGATAAAAGCTAAATACACAAATTGATACATGATACATGTTGGTGGCCAGCAATAAATATAAATAAAATGGTAAGGTAAAAGTATTGAGTTCAAATGTGACACAAAAGTCAACTGAGCATTTGCACATGAAATAATAAGTTACATAAAATACCATTATATACCATTTTACCTACATCAGCAAAAACAATGTTGTTACAGTCCAGAACCCTCAGTGCAAACTTCAGTGCCTCCATCATCTTGAATGAATTTGAACCTTCAATGAAAGTACAGAAACAAATCGCACATTAAGCATTACATTTTAATGCCATCGCTAATTATTTAAAAAAATTAACTTTAATCTGAAAGGTATGTGATCTGTGACTGTCAAGCTGCAAATCAGCAGCGTTTTCAATCCTGAAGTTCTTTCTGCATTCACTACTGATCTGATAAACGAGTGTGCAAATGTACAACTGAATTTTCCTCACTGAATAGGATTAAGGATTAAAAACAGGAAAAGTATATTTATGTCAAACAGCATTTCTATATTAAATGGGCATGTTTTTCCTTATATGGGTTGATATTAACAAAGATGGCAGACCTTTTAAGTTTCTCTGGCTTTCCTACTTTGTAAATAATAGCCCTACAATAGTAAGATATAAAAAAAATATCAATACCTATTTAATAGCAGAGGGTGTAATGTCACATTTGTCCCCAAGTTAGTCCTGTTCCCTCAACAAACCAGTTGAATACACCTGGCTACTTTAACGTACATAAATTATATTACGAGTTGTCAGTGTTTCTTACATTTTCTAACATTTTACTCTTAAACTTCTACTTTCTACTTAGACTATTCCTATAAGTGCCTTTGCAACACAATGGTGATTAGCTCATAAGATCTGAACGTACTGGCCGGAATCAGACTTTATTTCTGTGTATGTTTCTGACAAGAGGATAAGAGTGCTGTCAATTCTCTACCTTCGATCGGTGTCCACTTAGTGCTCAGTAAAGGATCAGGTATGATCATATGGCCATTTCCTGCATCCAATTCTTGTGCTACATCAGGGGCGTGGCCTGATGTGAGAATTCTGAGATAAGCTCTGAACTGTTGAGGTGTGAGACAGGAAGCAAGGCAAGTGGCACCGGGCAATAGTGATAACATGTGGCAGACTGCACCACTGTAGTCACCATCCTAAACACACAAACATAACACTCAAAAAGTGGCATTTTCACTATCACTTTCATTAACTTTTCCATTGATTGATTATATGCAAACATTACACATAATTTAACACACAAAGGAGTTTTTAAACTGGGGACCGCAACCACCGCATTTCCTTTTTTTTTGAGAGGAAAATAAATGTATTTTTTAATAAAGATTATGGGCCAGGGCCTGTATTCACAAAACACCTTAAGGCTAAAAGTAGCTCATAACTCGTCGATTTAGGAGAAAATCTTAAAAATAATGGGCGTGTCAATCCTAAATTTAGAACTCCTCAATTTTTGCTCTGAGAGTATTTCACAAAGTGTTTTAGCACTAAAACTAACTCCTAAATCTGTGAAACTTTAGGAGTAGTGAAGAGGACTCCTAAATCACTAAGACCAAACCACAAACTATTCCTAAAGTGGCTGTTGCCGGCAATCTGCCTTTGAACAAACATTTTAGAAACATTTGATGATAATGACCTTTTAAAAAGCCTTTGGTTTTGGAGGTTACCCCAACTCCAAATTTTCCTTTGATTATATCCTTGTTTTCATTAAACAGTTAGAGAAGAAGTAACAGCTGTGCTTGAGTCCAGTTTGGTTTTCTTTTAAGTTTGCACAATGTCTTACTATCAGCCATGATTATTCTAGTCTGTTAATTAAAAGGCTGTTTATATGCATATCCGCTAATTGTTTTTGAGAAGCATACATGTAAGAGGCTGACAATAAGCTGAACAAATACTGATTTAATCAGTCCTAGATTAGACACATTTTAAAATCTTTATTTGAATGTGGCAATTAACATGTTTTATTTTTTAACCCTTTATTTTAATACGGCAACATAATATTGTGCTCTACAATATTTCTATGAATAAATCTCTGACAGAGACTTATCAGCCAATCAATATGGCATTGTAGTAAGTAGAGGTGGACTGATTATCGGTTTTGCCGATTAATCGTCACCGATAGTTGATTGCTGGAACTATTGGCAATTGGCAAAAATCCATGCCGATAGTTTTTCCGGGTTGCGTCTGTTGCTGGAGTGGCTGAGCAGCTCTTCTGTCATTAGACAGCAGAGAGCGGCCTCTAGAGGCGGAAATCACTGACAGCACGTAACAAAACAGTATGTACACAGTACACTATAGTGCATATTTTCAAATCATTACTAAGTAATTAATTTGTTAACTAGATGCTGCATTAGTGGAGAAAGAAATGCTGTAGGCTATGGTTGCTGTCAAGGCTGAGAGGTTGCGAACAACGCCTCAAGCAGTTAAAACAATGTGACCAAAACACACAAGTCTGATGCAAATGTTTAATGTCATGATTGTTACCATCTATTTGCATTAGTTTATATACAGCTGGTCAATTTATTGCTCGTTAGCCCGCAAAGGTGCCGATTACGTGAGACGTTGACTGGAGAAAGCAACCTGTTCATGCAGCTGACAGAAATCCCTGCCGCGCACACAGATACATAATCGACTTATATGGCCGAAGCATTGTTAATGTTACAATAATGACTCATAAGCTCTAAATTGTGCATTTTCAGCAAAACGTTTTTTGTCTTTCTGTGGCTCTAATAAAGTATGTTTCATTTAGAGAGCTATAATATAGATTGCACTTTTTCTTTTGGTTTTGCCAGGTTTTTTTTTTAAACACCGAACTTCAGACTCAATGCCACTTTTTGCTCATTTTTTAACTTTGCCCCCATTTGGTGATTAAATAAACTGTTTTAGGGCGCTGCTTGAACTGAACGCGACACGCCTGGTGTGCTGAGCTTTTTGCCCGGTGTGTGACTGCATATTTTGTTATTTTGATTAGATAATCAAGTGTTCAAGAATAGAAGCAGTTAAAGTTTGAGAGTATACATACAATATCCATATGCTTGTAATTTCAATGCTATGGCCTTTGTGTGGACATTTAAAGATGGCCATCTTAGAGTGTGTTAATTTCAACATATACTGTTTTTACATTTTGAAGTTGCTTCTGTAAACATTCAAATTAAATATTAATTATATACTGTATTGTTCATTAAAGTTAGTTCATAGCTCAATTAACTAATGCTTGTATTCCTTTACAAAGTATGGTTCAGTACTGATTATTTTAATAGTAAAGCACTATTTTAGTTTTCATATCCATGTTAAAAACTATCGGTTGATTAATCTGTATCAGCCAGTGTGGTCAAACCTAGCTATTGGTAGAATCCAATCGGGGTCGAACTCTATTAGTAAGCATGCTGACATCATCCATAGCAACGGAGTCAACCCCGGCCTTACTCAGCTTAAAGACTCTCTCTATTACTTAGTAAAAGTTTGTCTCAGTAGATTTGTGAATCGGTTTAAGAAAAAAATCTTAGCTAAAAACTTATGCTAGTAGGAGAACATTAGTGGTGATAATATGTTTGTGAAACGGGCCCAGTTTACTAAACAAGGGCAAAGTAACGTTAAAGGCAATTCCATAAACGTCGAAGTTGAGGCGGCAGGGAAATCTGTGGGTGATTTACTGACAAGGTGCACATTAAAGAACAGACATCTCATTTCCATAATGGCCAGCGCAATCTACCAAGAGCAGCGCAAATACCGACTTGCTTGAAGACTATGCTTTTTGGAGCGATAAAGAAGCCACATACCAGTGAATTCACCATGCAAATCTAGTAAATCGTGTTGCGTGATTAATTTAAATACTCTTCTCCCATAAATTTATCAATCAAAAGGGAAACTCCTACAAATGCCTATTCAATAAGGTGAGTTGCAAAAACAACTGTGTCCACGCCTTTTCAGCACTAATTCATCACTGCATGTCTTTAGTAAATCCTGACAGTAGTTTTTTAACGCGAATGAGGGTTTGCGCTGGCACAAGCTCATAGTAAATCTGGCCCTATATTTTTGGAAACAGTTCCTTGCATACTGGCCACAGATCCCTTGTATCAATAAGTTAGAAAACTCCATAACTTCAAATAGTTCACTCAAAAGTGAAATTTTGCTGAAAATGTACTCACCCTCATACCATCCAAAATGTTAGATGAGTTTGTTTCTTGTTGCAAACACTTTGGAGAAAAGAAATTTCAAAATTAACATCACCGATGGAGTCGGCATTGAATGGGTGCCGTCAGAATTAGAGTTCAAACAGCTGATAAAAACCATCACAATAGTCCACAAGTAATCCATTCCAGTCCATTAATAAACATCTTGCGAAGTAAAAAGCTGCATGCTCCTAAGAATCAAATCCATCAAGACGTTTTAACTTTAAACCATCACTTTAAATCCACAATCCATAATAACACTCCAGTGAAAGAGGCCATCTCCTGTTGTCCTCTCACATCAAAAATCACCGCCGCATTGTTTAGGAATGTTTTGGCGCTATAAATAATGCCGATCTGGCATATTCTCGCCTGATTAGAGAGAGGGCTTAGAGCTGGAAGCTAGCAGTTTTTAAAAATGTTTAAACATTTAGTTTACAATTAATATGCGGATATTGATGGGCTGGATGATGGGATTATCGTGATGCTTTTACAGCTGTTGGACTGCTAAAAGCTCCAAGTTCCAAGGAAGAAAACTCATCTACATCTTGGATACCCTGAGGGTGACTAAATTAACCAAAATTTCATTTTTTTGGTAAACTGTTTTTTAAATGCATTTTCACAATTCTACACTCCTTTTCAGGCAATGTATTAACATAAAAAGCAATGAAGGAAATGGCTTTATTTCAATTTACCTTGCACAGGTACAGGGGAACCAAGTCTTTCATTCTCTGCAGCCTAAATCCCAGACAGACAGAAATACAATGAAAGATTGGACCATAAATAGTAATAACAATAATCTGAATATATAACACAATGTATATTCATGACATGCAGCTGTAACTCACGTGGGATTATTGATGCTTTTGACAACTTTGAGATAGCGAGCCAGCTCACGGTACCTAACAAACATGTAGATTATAATTTTAAGGGTAATTTTAATAATCTAAGGGTGGATTATAACTTTATTAGAGTTGGCAAGGGCTACAGCAATGACACTTACAAAATAACTCAAAGTATCACTAGTCCACACAGAATCTCAATTATTTTCCGTGCTGTTTACAAGGGAAAATCTCTGGAATGGATTTAAATAGGGTATATACTATTATCAGTCATTGTAGTATTTTTTTTATTCCTAGTGAAAAAAAATACTTTTGTTTTAAGTATGCACAGAACTTTGTGAATTACCGATATTTGAATTCAACAACTGCTGAGCTTTGGGTATGAAGATTCTTTGCTGGCCTATATGATTTATTACACATATCATTCAAGTAAATGAAGAGCACTTTAATAGCAAACAAAGCATAAAAAGTACACTAAGGAAGAAGCATTACTTGTTTTGCTGTTGAAGTTTACAGACTCTCACTTGAATCACAACCAGAGGTTCACACAAGACTTGATGCCTTCGACCTTTGCCCTGCCTCTCTCCAGTGATGTTTTGACCTTTCATCACAGCAGAGAGCAAGGGATCATCCCAAGGTAGCACACTCAGACTGCAGCCAAAAAAAACAAATCAACTGAACAATTAGTGTATTAGCAAGCAAATTCTTTAAACTAGGAAACAACATAAGGGGAGCCAATGATGATTAGAATTTCCTTTTTGGATTAAATATTCTTCAAGAAGCTTTTCCAAATGCAAGTGATGTTGTGGTGTTACCTTTTTGGCAATGTGCAGTTTGAAGGCAGAGGAAGCTTCTGGTAGAAAGACTCCAGCTGCTTTATAAAAGAGCCAGAAAAATCTAAGCCAACTAAAAGCGTCCACACCTTTGTCATAAATCTGGAAGACAAACACAGTTTAAGAAAACGTAAACTCCAAGTAAACACACAAAATAACTTTTGTTTGTAGCATTACCTCCACAGGAGCATTGACATGGTTTCAGATACAGTGTTAGCAGCATGTATATTTCTGCAAGGGAGATATAACACACTAAGAGCTGTAATTATACATTACATTGTAAAGACGGGTCAGAATGCGCAATAGCGTAAAATACATTACCCAGGAGTTGTGTGGTTGACAAAAAGCTTAATAGCCCCTAGCAGCATCACAACACAAGCCTTCGGATTCTCTTTCTTTGCTTCATTCAAAAACATTTTGATATGTTGACTCACAAAAGTGTAACTGCAAAATCAAAAAATAACAATTTTAGTATAGCAAGCACTCCGGTTTTATGCACTGATTACAGAATTTGATAATTATAATTAGTGGTGTTGTTAGGCAAGAATCACTATTATTGAGTAGAGGTATGGCAATAATATCATACCACGTTTTTTTTATTTTCAGGAAAATCATGATCTTATCAATTCTTTTTCATGTTGGTTTTACTATTTTGCAAGCTGTCTGAGCAGTACAGCCAAACCAATTTCCCTAATTTAAAAACAAAGCCTTAGGTAACAAAAATACAGAGACGGCAGAAAGCGCATCTGTTGGCTTTCATTATTTTACAAAAGCGCAACATTTAGTTATTTTTAGTGCACACAAATAAACAGAGTCTTTACAGATTCAAAAGATGCATTGCCCTTATCTGTATGAGCAAAAATGGTGGAGTATTTTAAAGAGTAAGTGAGCGCACCAGCACCTCCATCTGTCCTGCAGTAGCCCAACTGTTCAGCTTCCACACTGCGCACAAAAACGTGAACTGCGCAATTTTTTCTAGGCTAACATTAAATTGAACTGCCATGTAAAGTTGCTACTACATACATATTTCAGATGATAAGACATATTTGAGGTCGATGAACGCTAGGAGAGCATTTGGATGTCTGCCAATGTAATGTATTCCCACAAAGGACAGTCGTAATGACGGCCCGGGACCTGGTGACCTCACACTTATGGGATGTTATTTATTTTTTCTGCGACTATTAAAATTTTGGTCGACCAAGCCTCTTCTCGTCAACTAAAGGTTTGTCGACTATTAGGGGGCAGCCCTAGTTTATGTGAAACTTGTGTGTTTTTGACAGTATCAGTGCAATCAGACGTGAAAGATAACTTAGTCTAGTAATCAGGTGCTGTTTGACAGGCTTTTTAGTGTGCACGCACTCAGAAAAAGTGCATGTCAGAACAGCACGCAAATTAAATGTTTAACTGGCAAGGCTTTAAACATATTCAAATGATGTGCTTTTGTGACTGCAAAATAAGTGCAGTGTCCCATTAGTGTAACACTACCACTTAGTTAACATTTGATGTGAATATATGTAGCGTTGCTCAGCATATTGAGATGGAGGTGCCAGAACTACGATATTACGATATATCTTTAAAAGAAGATTGTGGATACATTTTAATCATCCAAGATCAAAAATCATGATATGGCAGGCACACACCTAGTATTGACCATACTTAGATAAAATCTTGCTACCATAATAACACTATTTAAAACATGTTTATTTCTTATGCAAAATACAATCCTTAAACCAATTTCCTCAATTCCACCCACATAATCTAAATAAAACTGTGACAATTTCCAATTTAAGATCCCCCCCCTCCCCCCACAATTTGGTTTATTTAATAATTTTACGATAATTTAACTAGCAAAATACAAATAGCAACTTTTGAAAATAATATAAAAAAAGAACCACTCACTCATACTCCAGCATCTTAAAGTGATGTTTATAGCATCCTTTACATCCGATGGTTTGACTCCGTGTATTGCTGTTAATGTTGTGGTGACAGGTGCACCGACAGCTCGCTGAATGGTTGGGAGTCTCAAACCCCAACAAAAAAGTTGCATACTTCATTGCCAAACTACCAGCAAATTTCTGCAGTGAAGTTTCTACGAGATAAACACACAAATGAATCAAAGATTTAGGCTGGCAAAGGGACTAGGAGACAATAAATCTGCAGTTTAGTCAAGTGAGAAAACATACCTGCACGTCGTAAGTCTGAATCCATATCCAGTGGGTCAAAGGTGAAGTTCAACTCATGCAGAAATCCCATCAGACTCTTGTCACGGAGGGCTTTCCAGTAAACGCTGTGTTTATGGGCATTACAGTGGCAAATCCCAGGAATGGTCCAGAGCTCGCACTATTAAATACAAACACAAAAGTGGACTTGTTTTTATCCTGGTATGTATTAAATCAGTAAGTATGGCCAAAATAAAACAAGCCAAGACTTCACACCATGTGAAGAAACTGTCTTCGGGAAAGATTAGTTCAAGTAAATCTATGTGCATGTTAGGCAAACTTAGCTTGGGGGTGGGGGGAAATCAGGGTTATAGGCAACTAAAACCATAAAAAAAAAAAAACTTTAAAGTTCTCAATGATACTGAAAGAAAACTGTAGTATATTATTTCAATTGTTGTAGTATATTTTTTATTAGACATTAAGATATGCGTGTAGAAGAGCCTGGAAACAACAAGAATAAAACCAGTAACCAGTGCATTCAATCAATGCCACTGCATATAGATCATTTTAATTTTACACGAGTTACATACATTTTTACATACATTTTCATCATGAAAGACACATTTTGCTTTTGACATGCATAAATCAAGTGTGTAAATCAATATTTTTATTTGATGTACTCTTTAGCTTTATTTATACTCAATATATGATGCTTATGACAGAGGAATTAGTGGAGAAGGACAAAGGTTTCAAGAAGGTCGCTGCCCAAATGAGGTCATGCAGTACATGTAAGGGTTAGATTTTTAAGCATGGAGAAGTTAATCACGCAGTCACTCAAATGCAAGGCCTCAGATAACTTATGAGCACAGGCCCCTTCATTTTTTCCACACGCTTTGTAGAAGACTTCGATATTTTGTTCTTTTTATCTCTCTGCTGTCTCTCGTTTCAAGTTTAATCAGCAAATGCGGTGTAAATAATGCTTCTTTCTGTAGTCAAGGTCAGTAGTCCTGGTGAGAGTCTAGGGCAGGTTTCCTCAAATCTTGCCCTGGAGGTCCAATGCGCTGCAGAATTTAGCTCCAACCCTGATCAAACTCACCTACCTGTGATTTCTAATGATCTTGAAGACATTGATTAGTTTGTTCAGGTGTGTTTGATTAGGGTTACAGTTAAACTCTGCAGGAAAGTGGATCTCATGGGACAGATTTGAGGATCAGATAAAATGTTTTCAATTAAAAATTATTCACATATTTTAGATAAGTCTATTATGAGATGTTGAGAGATCAATGTGGATGAAGTTTAACCGGAAAGTGTACATATACAATAAAAGTAGGAGGCCATATGATAATCTATTCATCCCATACACTTGTAAAGTCTTAAGTTCAATGATAAATGAATATGAATGATTTTACTGAGTTAATACTGTTTTACTTTAGAGCTCATTTTTGTAGCTCTCTGAGGCATGTTTCAGTTGTAAGATACTACCCTGGATCACGAGCCCAGATCAATCTTATTTGATAATCTTACCATTGTGTTGGATGACTTTAATTTTACAAGTGAATTTCCAGTTTCATTTCAGGAGCTCCGTTATATTAAGAATCTATCAGAGCACAAGGTTGCACCAGTCACTTTGTGGTACAATTAAAAATGATATATATATATCACTAGTTTGCAGTCCGTCACCCTTACAAAGAAAGCGAGAAGATAAACTGCATAACAGTTTAAGCTGCAACTGGCACGGTGTCCGAAATGAAATACTTCCCTACTATAAATAGAATGCAAAAAACAATACGCCAAAAGAGTAGTATGCCCGAATTCACACTATAAATAAAACAGTAAGCGAAAAGTTTCTTTGTTGATCGTTAAATTAGGTCACAAAACAGCCTAATGGTCCCAAAAAATGACTCACTTTTTCTATGCAAAAATGTAATTCGCTTTTTTCCCTTCTGATGTCTCGTAACAACCTGACATTTGCATACACGTTTTATCCACTAACATAAACCCTAGGTTAGATTTAGGTTAGAAGCCAGTGAACTCACCATGGATGCCAGTTTGTCACAGATATAGCAGAAACACTGATCACAGTGCTTTGCATTATCTTGTAGAGGTCCTGAAACGTCCTGCTCTGCTCGACTAGAACAAGCAAGCACACAAAGGCACGTAAACACTCACAGACACAACACAAGTCCTTTACACAAGAGTAGCCTCACTGCTTTACTGACCAGAATGCCAGGGTGCAGTCATATCTTGCGTGTGGAAGCACTGTTGCAGTTTGGGAGTATGTGATGGCCAAGTCTTCATCCAACTCTTCAATATGTTTAGATACATCTGAGATCAACAAAGAGAAACAGACATATGACAGTGCTACTGAAGGATTACTATATTCATATGCCATAGTATTTATGGTACAGCATGTTACGTGATGAACTTAAGAGGTAGCCCTAATAAAAGGTAGAAGAAAAAAAAATGTATACCACAGTCACACACACAACACACACACACACACAACCCCACACCCACCAAAACACACACACACACAAACACACAACACCACACACACACGGTTCTTTCTATGGTACGTAAATCTTAATGTGCACCATTGTAACATTTAGTTTTGTTGGTGTCATGTTTAATACACAACGCAGATTACCTGCTTCGTTCCTCTCAATTTCAACGATCAGCACAGAGGAATCGTTGTGGGTCCTCAAAAAGTCACCTTCATCATCATCTTCATCGCTCAAAATGATTATAGGTATGTCGTGCTCCGTCCTACAAAACATGACAGACAATGAGAAGAAACAACCTCTAATACCAAAATAACTCGGCTGGCATTGTGTACGTTTCGTATGAAAACCTTTCAAATGTATTTGGTTCGAATTATTTTGTTACTCAGTCAGAAAACTTACATGTTTTACCGAGTGAACAGTCGGTGAACGCGCGCGTTCAAAGTTTGGCGCTTCAGCTGGATCACGTGACTCTGACCGTCTGACGAAATCAGAAACGTTGTTAGCGTCGATGATTTCCACCCAAAAGCTCTCCGAAACCCGCCCACTCCAAGAAGAAATCCACCCAAAACGTTCACTGCCAAAAGAATGTGATAGTATTAAATTGCCATATCAAATAACATACATGACAACGAAAAGTGGCAAAATAAAATTATAAAAATGAATCAACTTCCCAGACAGGAGAACAATACAACAGGAAAACGGAATAAAAGTGAAAATATACTGTAATGAAAAGTGTCGATTGCGGCATTGAATTTATACCTGCTCAATTTGCCACATTTTTCTTTATACTCGTTTTTACGGCCTTGAGCATTACAACCAATCACACGCGAATGTGTTGAGCTTATGAACGCAATGGCCAATCAGAAGCGTTCAGATAAGTTATCGTTCAAACTCATCAGTTTTGTTGAGAGCGACCTCGCTCGGTGCGCAAGAATCTTGCACTCTCGGAAATTATAGACAGCTTCATGCTACACAGGACCGTATGTAAAGTGGTCTTAAATCGCGCAGAGTCAGTGATAATGTTCCTATTCATGTAAATGTTCTCTGCTAGCCTTGCTGTATACAATATCTTCGGACGGTGAACAACCTTGGACATAAAGCGTTATGAATAATACACAATATTTTATTAAATTGTGAGCACGTTTATACAAATTCAGTCATATTCAAATTTTTATGAATGACACCCATTGGTTTTGGATTTAAAGGGTCATATGATGCGATTTCAAGTTTTCCTTTCTCTTTGGAGTTTACAAGCTGTTCGTGAATAGATAAAATCCCTAAATTTGCAAAGACTAAAGTCTCAAAAAAGAGATATTCTTTATAAAAGTTAAGAGTCGCCACGCCCTCCTAAAACGGCTCGTTCTAACAAGCCCACCCATACCTATGTCACTATGTGGGAAGATTTGCATAATGATGTCGCCCAAATGTTCACGCAAAGAATGGAGGCGTAACTTTTATTCTCGCTGTGTTTTGTTGTTTCCGCCGCCATGTCGCAAAGACGCTGTGTGCTTCGTTGTGAAAGTGAAACAACTTCTTGCTTCCAATGAGGGGACGATGTCCGCTTAGTAATGCCTGGAGATGACCCTGGGCTGGTCACTGAGGGAAATACATCACTTCACGCTGTGATCACCTTCTGGATGCTCCTTTGTCAAAATCGCCGGCCGCACCTTTCTCAAGCCCGCGCCTCTGCTCACGCTAACCCTCCCGCCGTTCCTCACGCTCGCCCCCGGCCTCTGCTCACTGTAGGTCGCCCCGCTCCGTGTATGTGACGCGTCATTTGTGAAAAGCAAAACTACTTTGTTTGGTCTTCCAATTGAGGACACAACTAGAAATCAGTGGTTCAGTTTTATTTACAACACTGTTCCAGAAAAGTTACCCCCAAATATTCAGATGTGTGCAGCACAATTTATGGAGGACTGTTTCCTGGGAGAGTAGACTACAATGCCAGCTGTTCTGACTCAAAGACCGTAAGTAAGTTTTTTATATTTAAAGAATTTTCCACTGACTATTCAAACGCGAGTTTTTGGGCAGTGTAGAGTAGCGCTTGTTGTTTGTCATTTCTCCGATCACAAATGCAGACATGGTTTTATGTTTACGTGGCGCGATGCAACGCAACGTGTAAAAAGACAGTAGAAGTCATTATAATCCATAATTATGTCCCATGGCCCGGCAACCTAATGCCTCGTTATAATGGTTTTATGTTATGCTCCGGCCGGACAGGGCATCATCACAGTAGGGTGAGGGGCGTAACATTTCCGTCACCCGCTTGAGGTATTCAGCCAGTCACAACGCACTGGATAGCTGGCAATCACAGCACACCTCGCTTTTAGACTGATGAGCTTTGTAAAAATCGAGCGTTTCATAAAGGTGGGGCATTGAGGAGAAACAATAATGTACAGTATGTGGAAAATAATGTGTTTTTTTTTTTTACCTTAAACCACATAAACACATTTCATTACACCAAATACACAAAATAATGTTCTTTTTAGCAACATCATATGACCCCTTTAAGACTGGTTTACGATGTGCGTATAGTTTACGCTTTCCTCCTGGAGTTCGTTCATCCTCCGCCTAAAGGGAAATATGAGGCTGTCAAATATTTGTTAACCAGCACAGTGACCCAGCAGACCAGGTCCTACTCGGAAACACAACATGCATAGTTTTCAGTTTCAACAGCAAAAACAAACCAATTCAAGTGCAGATAAAATTGCCCAGTATACGTGATCAGGATAGGCAACTTTAGTGCAACCAGCAAACTTTTTGGGTTGACAACATAACAGAAAATATATGTCTTTCGTGATAAAAATGCATTTACCTTCGTGTTGCGCTATAAGGTCAAGACAACAAAGCCGAGATGGCTGCAGAATATTATACAATCTCAACTGCAGCTCTCTGTTTTATACAGTTCACAATGACCTCATTCACAGGTGTCTCCTCCTTTCCTCCTTTTTTGGCTCATCCTCAAACTCTTGAATAATATAACTATTATTATTATAGCATTTTATTTTATTAGAATATTAGATATTATACTTCGAAGGTTTATTAAATAGTTGTAGAAAATCTCTCTTTAAAAAAAAGAACTCTGAAGTGTTATGGAAATGTCTATATTTTTCTTTATTCTCTATTTTCCATATGTTCCATTTGCACAGGAACAGAGGAATGGCTACGACTTGTTAGAACTAATCTGAGAAGATGAAGATCAAAGTCGATCATTGGACAGCCTTTATCAATATAAAAAAACACTGTACTGAATAGCCTTCTGTCTTTCTCACTACAGAGCTTCTGTGTGTTGGACTGACCATTCTTGAAGAATTTAAAGACCAAATATAAACCTTTTGACTGGTTTTTCACTCTCTTTAACACATTTAGAATTGTTTTCATGACACAAGTCACTGGACATGTACCAGACATGTAGCTATTGCATGAAGATATAACACTTACTTTTACTCCTTAATCCTATAAAAGTTATTGTAGAAAATCTTCTCTCTTTGTTCAAAAAATCTCTTGAGTCAAGAAGTTCCAGATGCCAAAATCAGACTTTATTGTTAGAGACAACATCTGACTATCACACTTGCATCTCACACTTATATACAGTCAAAAATGAATCATGCTTTAACAAAATATGCTTTAAGGAGTATACTTGTATAATAGCTTCAGGCAGTTAGAGAGACTGCATGTATAAAACCGAAATAACTGTGCTGGGAATATTGGGGAAATTCCAAACATGAGCTGTATAAAAGTGTGAGATGCAAGTGTAGTCAGATGTTGTGCATCGTGGATTAGTTGTCTCGTCCAATAAAGTCTGATTTTGGCATCGGGAACTTCTTGACTAGAGCCCATTTTTTTCAGTCAGCTTCCACTCTAAGTTACACAGTTCATAACCAATTATCTCAGTTACAGATGTTCTTTTTGGCTCATCTTCGAACACTTGCTACAGTTATTTCACTTGCTGCTTTGTAAGGATGACGGACTGCCAACTAGTCTATTTTTTAAAAACATGTCAAAACATCACATGAATCATTTTTAATTGTACCACAAAGGGATTAAGTGCTAGCTTGTGCTCTCACTGTTTCCACAGAACTGCTTAAGTGAAACTTGCAGGGTCACAGTGTAGAGAAAAATCTTCTGTCTTGTGAATGAAGTTCAAGAGGCAGAGACTTTATTGAGCAAAGCATTAAAGTCATGATGACAGACGCTTCTTCTGATCTGTCTCTGATGGTCAGGTCTCAGTTAAATTTTTTTTACATGGTCATGCAATTTCTTATAAGTTTCACCACACCTATTGGCCACAGTTAAATAACACTTGCACCTGTTTTTATCCTAATTGTGGAATCCCGCCAGGTGGTCTCCATTTAACCTCAACCTTTAATTCAGTCTTTTCTGGGGACCAAACATCCCCAGGGGACATACTGTATATGTTACACATTCTGATGGAAGTTTAATAAATAAACAAACTGCTTTGTTGTAATCATTTGCTGTTTAATGGAAATCACCTGTGATTACAGATACTGTTAAGACAGAAATTACCTAGAATTGCAGTCTGTTTAGTGGCCACAGACACATTTGGTTTTGAAGTAATTACTTAGTCTTTTATCATTCTTTCTAATAACTTCTTCTACAACTGCTTATTGTAATTCAGATAAAATAGTACAATAAAATAAAATAGTAGACCTGATGTCTAATGTTTCCTTTCTTTCTTTCAAAGTTAGGAGGCAAATATCCTACAAATTCACAAATTAGGTAGGATCGAAATAAAGTTGGTGTCATTTATACAACTACGATTTGGAATTTTATTTTTACGACATGATACAACACAAAAATAAATACAAACATTATATTATAATATATATATAATATTTATATATATAAAAACAAGTGTTGGCAGAAATATACAAAATATGCCTCAGAAATTCACGTTAAGTTTAAAGAAAACGTCACAAAATTGAATAGTACAAATACAGGAATTTAATGTATTCAGAAATGTATTTGTGAGGTGGACTCCATCTTGTTCCGTTGGTTTTGGGGATCGATATTTTTCACCGGGGTTGTGGTGTTAATGGCCAGGCATGAACTCCAGCATGTTTGCAAAACCACGGAAGCCGTAACTTGTCAAGCAGGTATGGGTTTTGTGATTTAAATGAGAAAGAAAGATAAATAAAAGGACATAATTTAATACCCTGGTTAGCCTACAATCCTGCTCCATAGCGCAATAACATGAAAAACATTCACAAAGTAATGCATTGATTTTTATGACCTAGATGTGCTTTTAAATTAACGTGACTAAAGAATAATTATAAAAGCATAATACTTTTTTTTTTTTTTTATAATTATACTCTTATAATTTAATAACAATTTCATTTTCTAAGTCATTATATTTCACTTTTCTTACGTTATTTCTATTTATACTTACTGCACAGCCGAAGTACCTGATCAGGTTTATATTTCACTTTGTATTCTGTATATAACTGTGTATGTGACAAATACAAATCTTAAATCTTACATCTTGCTTGATATGAGATTGTCTCATATTTTCAGTTTCTAACCTTGTCATAGGACGGAGGATACTGAGCTGCAAACTCCAGCTGTCTGATGATGACATCATTGGGCGGCACTTGCAGTTCGTGCATGTGTTGAAGAAGTTCATGCAGATAAGCATAGTCCAAACGCTTAGCTGCCTGGCTGATCAGGGCACTGTAAACGTGAGTGTTTGGCACAAGTCCACAAGACTGGAAAAAAATAATGAATTGATGTAAAAA